>JAUIMM010000345.1:387500-987500 GCA_031769625.1 Taudactylus pleione | reverse complement strand
TAATGGGTTAATGTCCAAGTAGAAACAATTAGAGCTGTCCAGGTGTGCAGGTAGTGAGACTGAAAATAATCAAGCAGGTATGCAGGTAGTGATGCAGGAAATAATAAGCCAGGTATGCAGGTAGTGAACTAAGGCAAATGAGCAGGATGTCAGCAGGCTCAGGCACTCAGGTATGGGCAAGGGTGATGGAGGAAGCGGGGTAGTCCAGCGGGAGCTAGGAGCTGACAGGCAGACTGGCAGACAGCGAATTCACAGGAACAGGCTAAGCACAGAGAACCCTCTCAGCTAGGCTGAGATACACGTTGCACTGGCAAAGAAGGAAGGCACTGACCCTTCCTAAATACCCCATGCTGTGCTGTTACTGGCCGGAGGGAACATGTGACTCACCAGGATTGGCCAGCCGCATCACATGGCCAGAAGGCAAGATGGCGGCGCCATTGCCAAACGGAACGGAGACGCCGCCAGGCCTTACCAGCGCAGAGTGACAACAGGCCTGCACAACAACGTGCGCAGCCAAAGCACCCCGCCAGACACCAGCTCTGCCACCAGACAGCCCGCGCCACAACGACCTCACAGGTAACACCCGCCTAGCGCCATGCTGAAATACCCTGGCCGTGACAATCGGAAACAGTTAACAGAAATGGGGACCTATTTATTAATTAATTCTGTTAATGAAAACGGCTATTTCTGCACTTTTAAGGTCAGAGTTGAGTATCCCTAAAATGTACCAGTATAGAAAGCAGTAGATAAAAAATACAATAAAGGCAGTAGAGATGTGCACAGACCCCCTGTTTTGGCTCTAATTCATCATAATATTTTGGTTTTGGTTATGGTTTTGCAAAACCACCCTCAAGTGTTTTGGATCTGGTTTTTTTTTTCTTAAATGGATAAAAATAGCTTACATCATGTAATTTGGGCCTATTTTTGTTCCTACAATATTAACAATATTAAATTCCAGTCATTTCCAGTCAAATTTAAACATTTCACAACTCACAATATTATTTTCACCAATATTGGTCAAAGGCTGAAGTGAGCTGATAAACTAAACTAAGTGACAGAGCACTGGCACAAACATTTGGCAGTTTAAAAGAATATATCACATCCAGGAAACATAGTGGCACTGCAGTGGCAGACAGGATGGCAGTTTAATAAAAAAAAAACTATACAATGCTATAGAATGTTTTCAAGAACTAGATCAGAGGCCCGATCTAGGAAATGGAGGTAGAGTATTTTATACTATTGATGTAGTGGAAGTCAAGTAAAGTATTGATTGATTATACTATCAGAGAAGCGTTATAACTATAAAGAAAAGAAAAACAAAGACATGGGCCTCACCAACATGTAGTGTGGAAGCCAGGTAAAGCATGACACTGATTCATTTGATCGATTGATTAACGATTATATGAACAAAGAAGCAGTTTTAACTATAAAGAAAAGAAAAACAGAGAAATAAGCCTTGCAAACCAGAAGATCGTATACAATGCCCTAGTAAAGAACATTCCAGTAAAGTACAATGAAAACAAAATCTCTTAGATCTATCCCTGGTTAGCAAAATTAATTGGTCACTGACCAACAGAGATATAGACAACCACCACCTACCTACGTTACAAAATGTCTATATAGGTATGAGCCACTAACATTCATTAACTTCACAAACATATGGAGAACACACAATATTGGCTCATGAATCAAATCAGATTTTGTGTTATGGTACTTAATATGTCCTAAATAAATAAACTGAAGTTAGAGGGTATAATATAAATATTAGTAAATGCATTGTAGGTAAAGTCTATTACCTCCATCAATTCATATCCTATAGTTGATAAAGTAAAGGTACAATAATCAAGCTTATCTGACAGCCGGTTATGAAAATACCAACCTAATTGGTATTAGACAGTGTGCCTCTTAGTAAAGCAGGTGATACAGAAATTAGCCTGTCTGTAAATGAGCTGGCGCTAGATGCTGCTGCTGAAGGCAATACACCCACCCAGTGGGCTGTGACAGTCATGTGGTCTTTGGTTTGACCAGTAACTTTGTCCACACATCTGCAGTTAAGTGGATACTCAGTACAATGGCATTTTCTTGGCCAAGAATACATGTTTTTAAACATCCAAATACAGGCAAGGAATTGGTGTTCTTGTAAAATGGAAATGAAATGGAATTTGGTAGTGGGGACACATGACCTCAACTAACTGTCTAAAACCAGATGCATTGATGGCAGATATTGTACGCAGATCTAATGGTAACAAATATATCATGGCTTTAGTGATCCACTGTGCAACTGGATGGCAGCTTTAATACATGCTTCCTACTGCAAAGGATTGTCTCACAGTCAACTGTTTGAAACTACTAGTCTTCTTGGTCCCTTTCTGTGATGAAGATTCACCCCCAGCAGCAGCCCTAGTGAAGAGGATTCTTCAGGGGAATCCTGGATAGTGGAGGCGTCAGTTAGCCTTCGCAAATTGGATGCAGAAGAACTATCTCCAATAATTAATGAGGAGATTGAAGATGAAGATGTTGGCGGTGGGGATTCCATGTGCTGGGATCTATCCATGCTGCTGGACTGCTTTGTTATTATTTTTTGTCAGGATTTTTGATATTTTCCCAAATAATTTGCATGAACTCACTGCAAATGATATAACAGGGAGGACGTTCCTAGATGGTTAACGACCCTACCTATACTTACTTTGGCTTAAAAAACGGTACAGATGGCTTGACAATTGCTGTAAGGATTTGGGCAAAAATAATTCCACACAAAAGAGGTTGCTTTTTTGGTCTTCTTGTCAGGCATGACAATGGCCTTATTCTTACCATGGGCAACAACTGCTGCCACTGGTGGCTGACTTACTTTGACACAAACAACATCCTCCTGAATTTTATCATCTTCTTGTCCAGCACATTCATCATCAACATCCTTAGTAGCGTGGGATATACAAATATCCCCCTCATCCTGTTGCACTTCCATAGTAGCATCCTCAATTTCTTTGTCACCATCTTTATTTTTACTGCTACTCATCCTCACATTTGCAGAGGGTGCAGAAATGGTGGTGGGAGGCTTCTCTATGTTAACAATGTTAGACTCACACATAGCAGTCATGGATACCTTAGACTCTCCTTAGGGATTTGTGAACACACAGTTTGTGCACTGATTTGCATGTTTTAAAGGTGAGAGCTCTAAACTCAGAGCGATAAGGTGTTGCATGTGAGGTTACAGGTTACAGCCTGACTGTGTTTGGCCCTGGCTTTTGCAATAGACATCTAGTGCATGAAACAGCAGTAGCATAACCAACACTTGCAAAAAATGTACCTTTGTTTAGCAGTAATAGTTCCCATTAGTGTTAGAGGTGTTGTTTTTTTTATCCTTAACATTGTGAAATATTGTTTAGATTTCAGGTGCCTCTTCTTAAACCTTCTTTCCCTTTCAACACCTTTAGTAGATGTTAAAGTACTATTATGAATTGCAGCAGCCGAAGCACTAGTACTGGGTTTCTGCTCCTGTTCTTCTATGATTGATTTTATTTCGGACACCATTCAAGAAATTAATTAAATATACACTTGAGAGTTGTTCTGGGGTTCACATGCCATTGCTTATACTGGAAGGATAACACACACTATGCACATTTTTTTAGAACAGAGAAAAAACACTGGCAATTGTTTGCATGCACTTGGACGAACAGGTCTTTGTGATAGTTGTTTTGGGGTGCAGATTAAGGGTGGGACATCACCACACACCATCACTTACACTGGAAGAATAACACACTATGCAAATTTGTTTGCACTAATGGCATTGTTATTTACACACAAAAAAACACTGGCAACTGTTTGCACCACCGTACACAGAACAGTAATATATGCTGTGTTACTCGTATGAACTGAACACGCACTTCTTTAAATACACGATAAAAGACTGATTTTTTGGGGAAAAAGGTTTTGTTTAGTTTTTTTCAATTTGTTTTTTTATCTATAACTGGGAAAAAACCCTCAAAACAAAGAGATATTCTGGGTGTGCAGCAGCCTCAGAGACAGTAGAGTATTTTTTGGACAGATAAACAATAAGTATACTGCATAAAAGAAAAGGTGCAGATTGACTTTAATAAACAAACAACAATCAACAGCAACACAGAATGTAGTTAGCCTGTTTGTTTGCACTTCAGAGTGTGTGTGACAAACACACATACACTGATAAGTGACAATGATGTCTGCAGTTACATTTCAGCTGGGTACACACTAGGTCCTGAAGATTGGTAAGAATATACACACTTACCAATTTGTCCGCCCAATGTGCCGGGCTTAACAGCTCAAATGAATGAACATTTAAATCGCCCGCTCAGTTGAGCTCTCAATCACCACCGGGTGCCGCAGCATTTGTACGAGCGATCACAGGTCGCCCGTACACACCAGCAGTTGGGAGATATATCTTTCAGATATGTCGGCCATCTGCTGTGCTGCACAGCAGATCAGATAGGTCTGTGAACAACTTAGTTCACAGACATATCTGCTGTACACACCCGGTGATGCACTATAGATATATCGCCCGTTCAAACAAGTGGGTAATATATCTATCAGTGTGTACACAGCTTTACTTCTGTCTCCAGATCTACCTGTATTAAACTCCTAAACATAACTCCTCCTACTGCTAGTGGCACCCTAATGGTGCCCTGATTTCTTGCTAAAGTGTTTTTTTTCTTTAACATAGTGGGATTGCCTCATAGTGCTCCAGTCTACAGTCCCATACCCTCTCCCTCCGCTCTCCTGTGTGACAAGGTGACCGATCATGAGGGAGGGACTTTAATTCAAAACACCCAAGATCCAATGCCAGGAAGATGACATTTTGCCTCATTTTGGGATCCGAACTTGGCCGGAAGACCTGACCCGGGTATTGAAATCACTGGGAACCCCTACGTTAGGGTGTGTTTGGTTTCCAGGAAACCGAACCTGCAAATCTCTAGGCAGTACAAAGCAATACAGAAAATCACAGTACTGCAAAAGCAATAATAGAAATTAAATGACAATAAGTAGTGGAAGCAAAAGGGAATTAAATGTATAGAAACAAAATGGCAGTTAAAATCAATGAGATAAAATGCAGAGAAAGTGATGCAAGAGAAAAACAAAATGGCTGCAGATTGTAAGAATTAAAGGAGATGTACAGTAGTTATGAGACCAGCGGTCGCAATGCTGCCGGTCTCAATCCCGACGCTGGAAGCCTGACAAGGGATTTAGGATAGGCGACAAAATACCGATGCCTATCTTAATCCCAATGCTGGAATCCAGGAGGACTACAGCCAGAATAAAGGTAATCTGGGGCGCCCTTAGTGTTAGCCGCGAGTGTGTGTGTGTTAGGTTTAGGTAGCATAGCGGGGCTAGCATTAGGTTTTGAGGGGGAAGTGTTAGGCACCCCTAGGGGGGAGGGTTAGGGTCAGGCACAAAGGGGGGGAGACTTTAGTTTAGGCACTAATGGGGAGGTTAGGTTTAGGGTGCGGGTTGGGGAGGGTTAGGCTACAAGGGAGGGTTAGGGGGAGAAATGTATTAAGCACGCTTTTCAAATCCACCGGGTCTTTGTCTGTTTTGTCCGCTGTATTTTAATGGGAACAGGGGCGTATTCATACTGGGTGCAGGGTGCACTGGGGCCCCTGGGTCTGGGGGGGGGGGTCCACATCGCACACCCTGCACCAATATGTTTTAATACTTACCCATCCAAAGTCCCACGTCCTGCTGTAGAGCTGGACAAAATGCCGAAAATGACCGCGTGGCCATTTTTGCAGCAAAAATGACGGCCGCGCCATTTTCCCGGTGACCTGCGCATGCGCAATCGACTCTGGGCACACTCTAGTGCCCAGAGTTTACTGCTGCGGTGACGGAGCCGGTCGCTGGGGTGAGAGGAGAAGGCCTCCGGACAGGGAATGCACACGGGCCCCCTCCAATCTTAAGACACCTCTGAATGGGCAATAGTATTAAATATAAAACCAGGTGTTGTTTGTATTTAATACTTGAACCTTTAAATCCAGTGACAGACACTGCAGAAGAAGCAGCAGCTTTAAAAAGTGCTTAATAGTAAGTTTATTCCAGTGAATGTTAAATGCCATTACAGTGGCGATAGATACAGGGGGACCCAGGATGCTGGGAAGCAAACACTGTAGTAGTCATTGATCTCCCTGTATCTGTTTTGCTCTCCACTGGCCATAAAAAATGAGATGGTCTTTCCTCTAGTGTTTTGTGCATACTTGCCTACTTTTAAAAAAGCATTACAGGGAGATTGCGAAAGCAACACCTATGAGCTCGGCGGTAAAGTGGACTGCTACACCTGAGAGGCATGCCATAAAACTGACTTACATCCAAATGTAAATGAGCCCCACATCAGTTAAGGTGCATACACACACAACGATTTAGTAAATGAACGATTTTAGTAAACTATTTTCGTTCATTTTTTCAAGGGAAAAATGAACGACAATCGTTTACTAAAATTGTTCATTTACTAAATGTAATGAATGATTTATTTGACCTACAAAGATTTTTGCATATTCCCTTAATGAAAATCGTTGAGTTGGTCAGTCTGACTGAACTACAAACGTGAACGCGCATGAACGATAATCGTTCATCGTTTTAACTCAGAAAGTGAATGATTTTTTGAACGATAAACGATATCGTTATCGATAATCGTTACAAATATCGTTGTGTTTGTATGCACCTTTAGTAAGATTTACTTGTTGGTGAAAAATACACTGATACTTTTCAGGGCTTGCTTGTGTATTATGTTTTACAAGGGGTTTCACATAAGTGGCCAATTGAAACCTTATACGAAAATGCATGAAGCCATAGTGAGCCTGATTCAGAGATGGGCAGTAATGTGATAGCAGCTGCAATTTGGTTGCAAAGATCATCCGAGCACAGGGATGCCCACTGCTGCCTTCTCATCTGCGTGCGACGTCGCTTACCTCCGTAACATAGACAAAACTAGAGGTCAGTGGTAATGGGTGGTCCCAGTTTTAGCATTTTATGTATATATATTCTAGAATTACATGGGGCAGGGTGCCTGTTAGTGAAAAAGGAACTGGCTGTATGGTGAAACAGCGCCGCCGGCATTTCAAACATTGTGCCAGCCAGGAGCCAATCACAGCTTGCAAAACGGCAGCCAATCAGTAGCAGCCGCTCCTGATTGGCTGCCGTTCTGCGAGCTGTAGTTGGCACGTCCATGGTGCCCATGTTTGAAATGCCGCCGATGTTGTTTCACCGTGCCGGGCAACAGTAACTGTGTTTAATCTATCAGACAAGCCTGCGTTTTTCTGACCACCACCCTGTTACCCCCCCAAATGCTGACGATGAATTCTTCTGTGCGTCCATAATCGCAATGTGATCGCTGAGGTTGCACAGTGTGGCTTATATGCATGCACGATGGCAAACAAATGGTCGATCTGCGTACGTACGCCATTGCGTCCTACTCTGAATCAGGCCATTGTGCCTCATAACCAATACAGGGAAAATGGCACTGATTATACCATTTCAATGTTTATATAGCTGATTTCTTGTTTTTAAACAAAAATGTAACAGCTACATATTGGGGGTAAGGTGCAATCAGGGAGTTTGCTAGACTCTTCAGGGAGTCAGGGAGATTGCTACTATTTCAGGGAGAGTTAGTAAGTATGGTTTTGTGCAATAGTAATCTAGAGCACAGGTTCTCAAACTCGGTCCTCAGGACCCCAAACAGTGCATGTTTTGCAGGTCTCCTCACATAATTTTAAAATGTGTCAGTGAGTAATGAATACACCTGTGCACCTGCTGGGTGACCTGCAAAAACTGAACTGTGTGGGGTCCTGAGGAAATAATTGGCCCCCATACATCAGCAATTGATTGCAGCAATCGTGCAGTTGTGGCAGTTCTGCAATCGATTGAAAAAGGGAAAGATTTTTACTTGCCTCTTCCAATTCTAACAACACTACACCAGAGGTTCCCAAACTCGGTCCTCAAGGCACCTCAACAGTTCAGGTTTTAGAGATATCCATGGTTGAGCACAGGTGGTTAAATCAAATTGACTGAGATACTAATTAAGTCACCTGTGCTCAGCCATGGATATCTCTAAAACCTGAACTGTTGGAGTGTCTTGAGGACCACGTTTGGGAACCTCTGCACTACACAATGATATAGATAGATAGATAAATCCAAGATCAAAAAAATTCAATCCGCACAGCTTTTTAAATGCCAAAAAAATAGTTCATATTTAATCCAAGATACAAGCGGCCAACAGATCACATCTAGTAAAGTGCCATAGTGCAAAAAGTGCAATACAAAGAAGAGACAGAGTACTTATCAGGTCACATGAGAGGATCTGTGGCAGAGGACCGGCAGCAATACACCACTAAGTGAAACCGGAAGCGGCATCCGCGGTCCTGTCACGTGTGCGTCTCACACAGACCACGTGTGCGCTCCACGTAGGGAACATCCTCCCGCAGCGAAGTGCACACCCGTCCCCAATGCATTCCACACCTAAAACTGTAATGCATAAATCAATAACAATTAAATAACACTGCAGAACCTAACTAAATAATCATTGATAAAGGAGACCGATGCTGTAGCCCCATAAAATCCAAGTGCCGGGGAACACAATAGATGTAAAAAAGTGAACAGACAAACAAACAAAGATCCTCTAATATATACATAGTTGATGCATCAACTCAGATTATATCAATTCATTACAGAAATCGATTGGTTAGAGAAAACATATCAAACTTAATGCCTCATTTAAACCAATGGGGGAAACAGACTGAAGATCATAGATCCATCTACTTTCACGTTGCAAAAGGGTCTTATTGCGATCACCTCCTCGTTTAAAAGGTGGAATGTAATCAATGTGCATGACTTTAAAATCAAGAGGATTATGGGTCTCATTCAGACCCGCTCGCGAGCGCTGTACGCTCGCAAGCGGGTCGATGTTACCCAAATCTGCATGCGCACGACGGACGCTGCTCTGTCGTGCGCATGCGCGAGACCCGGCGAGCGACGGGGAAGCCGTCGCTCGGAGTCTCGCACCAAAGGGGGCGTGCTGTCGATGGTGAGTGACAGCACGCCCCCTTTGGTGGGCGTGCGGGGGGCGTGGCTGCCCAGACGGAGGCGTTCCCATGGGAACGCCTACCGTCTGTGTCCGGCCCCACTGACATCACTAGTGATGTCAGTGGGAGTGTTTTTGGCTCTGATAGAGCCAAAAGCACTCCGGGCTTGTGGCAGACGAGACCCTACCACAATGGTCTCGTCGCAAGCCCGATGGTCGCGATGGTCTTGACCATCGCGACCATCTTTTTGGCCGTTCGCATAAGCTGTGGGTGGTCACCCACAGCTATGCGAGCGGCCAGGAGGCCGCTCCAATATTAGGTAGGAGATCCCTGATTCAGAGCGAGCGCTCTGGTCAGAGCGTCCGGCTCTGAATCAGGCCCTATGTCCCATTTCAACGAAATGTTTTGCCACAGGTGGGGTATTGCCATCAATTTTTAAAAACGCTTTCTTTATCGAGGAACGATGGAGTGCCATTCATTCCTTTAGCATGCGGATAGTTTTACCGATGTATCCGATTACATGGGCACTTAATCATGTACACCACCATTTGCTCTCACAGGTTAAACAATGTTTAATTTTATACGACCTCCTGGTCCTTGGATCCACAAAATGCTCACCAGTTATCAAATACTGTATCTGCAATTAATGCAGCCAGAGCATCGGAAAACACCATTTTTTAAAGATAGCCAGTTCGTTTGACCTTTCATACCCACGTCAGAAAAAGTTACAATGTCCTTTAAATTGCTACTACGTCTGTAGCAAAACATGGGTGGCTCCTGGCATATCTTCCCCAACACCGGTTCCCGGCACTTGGATTTTATGGGGCTACAGCATCGGTCTCCTTTATCAATGATTATTTAGTTAGGTTCTGCAGTGTTATTTAATTGTTATTGATTTATGCATTGAAGTTTTAGGTATGGAACTCGTTGGGGACGGGTGTGCGCTTCGCTGCGGGAGGATGTTCCCTACGTGGACCGCACACGTGGTCTGTGTGAGACGCACACGTGACAGGACCGCTGATGCCGATTCCGGTTTCACTTAGTGGTGAGCCGGAGCAGCTGCCGATGGTTGGGGTGATGATGCTGTACTTTGGTTTGCAGGTGAGTGCAGAGCGGGTATTGGCTCACAGTGATTGTAGGAGTGGTGACAGGTGACCGAACAGGTATTTGAGTCCTGTCTGGATTCAGATTCATTGCGCTGCCCTTGGAAGAAGGTGCTTGTAAGCACCGAAACGGCTGTCGGGCGTATTGCTGCCGGTCCTCTGCCACAGATCCTCTCATGTGACCTGATAAGTACTCTGTCTCGTCTTTGTATTGCACTTTTTGCACTATGGCACTTTACTAGATGTGATCTGTTGGCCGCTTGTATCTTGGATTAAATATGAACAATGGGCCTGATTCAGACCCACTCGCGAGCGGCTGTCCGCTCGCAAGTGGGTCGATGGTCTGCACTGAGCATGCGCACGACGGAGGGAGCTCCGTCGTGCGCATGCGCCAGACACGACGAGCGAAGGACTTTCCTTCGCTCGTTGTGTCCGATCAAAGGGGGCGTGCTGTCAATGTTGATTGACAGCACGCCCCCTTTGGTGGGCGTGCCGGGGGCGTGCCTCCCTGACGGGGGCGTTCCCACGGGAACGCCTCCCGTCAGAAGCCGGCCCACTGACATCACTAGTGATGTCAGTGGGAGTGATTTTGGCTCTGATAGAGCCAAAATCACTCCGGAGCTTGCGGTTGAAAACCTCAACCGCAGGCTCCGGCTCGCAATTTCGATGGTCGCGATGGTCACGACCATCGCGGCCATCAAAATGCACGCTCGTATAGCCTGTGGGTGGTGACCCACAGCTATACGAGCGTCCAGGAGGACGCTCCATGAAAATGGAGCCCAGCCCTCATGCAGAGCGTGCGCTCTGCTCAGAGCGTACGGCTCTGAATGAGGGCCAATGTTTTTGGCATTTAAAAAGGTGTGCGGATTGTCTTTTTTTGACCTTGGATTTATTTAATACATTGGATCCAGCACCCGATGATTTTGACATATGTATGAGTGTGCAGATTTGCAACAGCACATAGATAGATAGATAGATAGATAGATAGATAGATAGATAGATAGATAGATATAGTCAAAATCCTAGAAAGTAAACAATACACACAGGGTAGGATGCACTATCCTGAAAAATGTGCAAATGTGTTTCTTCTCAAAATGCATAAAAGTGTTCCGCAGCAATTATCAGAGATATTCGCTGTGGCCTGCTGGCACTGCATAGAATGCTATGGGGCTGTAATGTGACAGTATGCACCAAGCTCTGGAAACTTACTTGTACCCAATAAGCAACGAAAACTACAGATGGCATTGCCTATAGAAGCCTATGGGCCTCTTTTCACAAAGTGGCCCAGAGTGGGATACAAAGGATCCATTCCCTATAGTGGCCACTAGCGCATACGTAGCTTGATGGCTGCGCATGAGCATTACTTCACCCAGGTCATAAACCCGGAAGTGAAGGTATGGACAGGACAGCTGGGTATTGCAGAGTTGTCCCGGCAGGAAGGAGAGTATGCATACCAGTGGAAGATGCCCAAGATGATGTCCGTTAATGATCATATTTTAATGTGATCATTACTGCATGTTGCGCATAATGGTTGAAATGTTTCTTAAAAATATTAGCATAAATTGATTAACATTTTGCTAGTTACCAGTCATAGGCCCGTATTCAATTTGGAGCAAAAAGCCGGAATCTGCGAAAAAGTTTCGCTGATGACGTCATTTCGCCAAGCGGAAAAGTATCACCGTATTCAATTCAAAAGACTTTCCGCCTTGGCAGAAAGTCAATGCAATGTAATAGGCGGAAAAGTTTCGCCTATGAAAGGCAGGCGGAAAAAAGTGCAGAATTGGGGTTTTGGGGTGCAACATTGCGGGAAACCCCATGCAGCCTAAAGACAGTCCCCCAAAGGTAAACTGCGTCACAAAAAAAAAATAACTTAAGAACACCCCAAAAAATCACTTTCAATTTGGGGGTAAAAAAAAAAAATGTTGGGGAACAAAGTTAAAAACTAGCGAACTAGACTCAAGGGGGGTCCTCAAGTATGGCCCAGGTGCTTTTTTCATTGCAGGTGATTGCAGCAGGTGGATTTTTCACGATTTTTTTAAACTTAACTTTAGCAACTTTAAAATATGCTGGCCCCCATTTTCAAGTACCCCAAATATGATGGGATAAATTATTTTCTGCAAAAGAAACCCCTGAATACTATTCTTCACCACTTATACAAAAATGCTATTTAGCAGCTATTGAGCCCGTTTAAAAACACCAAATACCTTCTGCAAGCCAAATCAGGGGTAACCATAGCTAACCCCCATATCAGAGCATCTGTTGGGGGGTGTCAGGCTGATTTCCCCAAATCTGTCATGACTTTCCGCTTGTTTAAGCTTTGCCGGGTCCCGTTTTCGTGTACTTTCAAATTGAATATGTGCGCGATACTTTTCCGCCTGCAAAACAGGCGAAGTAGGCGAAAAGTCCAGGAGGCGGAAAAGTATTGCGGGTCCGCTCAAATTGAATACGGCTCTATATTTGTAACTGAAATACTTTGTGCTGTGAGACAAGCAGGGAGACTGTGTCATTAATAATCATTTAATCAGTCAAACTTTGGAAATTTAATTATAGCCCAGTTGTAAAATAGGATCAATTGCTAAAACTTTTTTATGCTATGACACCAGACATCCCAATTGTGACGCTAACAATGATTTATATACCCCATCATTTTAAAACTGTCTTTGTAGAACACTAATTATACAATTATTGGATTACATTAAATAATTTCCTCTGATGACTGCTTTTACAGCTGCATTTTATTTGAGCAATTATCCAGGGATTAGTGTTACATAAATTAAATTGTACTACTTCTTTTATATGTATTTCATCCACTTGCCCATTTATTTGATTTATACAGTGCAATTCTAATGTTTAATTCATCACTCATTATATTTCATAAATTAAACACATTGATTTTATATAACAGTGTTGGGTTATATTGAGCATGAATTAAATAAATACTGTACATCTGGATCACTAGATAACTATGATTCCGATACCCCTTTGCCACCAAAATTCCGGTTCTGACCTGGAGTTGGAACAGGGTTCCTATCCGGATCAGACCCGGAATTTTGCCGGCGCGACTCGGGATATTCCTGAGTCGGCGCCGCTCACACCGGAGTCGGGTCTGCATAGACCCGGCTTTTCCGGCGTGTAAGTGGTCGCTTGGAGATGACGTCATCTCCAAGCGCCACTGAAGCCGGACCAATCGGCCGGCTTGCAGCGCACTCCTGGTCATCGTGACCCGGAGTGCTATGCCCGTGTTAAACCCTGCTGTTTACCTGGGTTGGATTGCCGGGTCACTCGACCTGGCGATCCAACCCTCTCCCCTTTTACACCAGGGAGCTGCCCGAGTTAACCCTGCAATAACCCGGGTTTTAGCTCCGGTGTAAAAGGGGTATTAGTTAACTAATATATTTAATAAATTCATAATAACATAATTTGTTCAATTCTGGCATTGAAATATTGGGGACTACAACTGCGCTGAGTTATTTGTATCATATAAAATTCATTATTTATTTGAAAAATAACTGGAAGGGCAGTTTAAAGGTTTGAATTAAAGGCATTGATAACCTATGGTTTATATTGTGCTTGAAACTGACACAAATTAATCAAGCAATTTGCAGGAATTTATGATCTGCAAACCTCATTTGTTGAAGTAACAATTGGAATGCAAGCTTCATAAGATGGCCATACACCTGACCAAGTTTCCTCCAACCATTCAAATAGTGCATGCACCAGAAAACACGAAAAAGGTCGTTCAGACTTGTCTGAACAACAGCTTTCGTCCATTTTCCGGTGTTTGGGAGCAAATGGCTTATTGTCATTTGCTCCCATGCATTACCGGATTTTCATTCCAACCAGCCAACTAGTTGGGTGGTTGGAGGAAAGTTGGTCTGGTGTATTGCCAGTTTAATAGTACACAATTGTACAAATTTTGTCCAGACCCCATGTGATCCAACTTGAGCATCTAAGGTGATTGTGACTGGTCACTTCAGATTTCTGAGAAGCTTGCCAATGATATAATTATCTCATTCTCAAACTTTAAAGAGGCAATGTTTTTTTGGTTTAGCCAAAAACCCCAAATACAAATTAAAGAATAAAAACTCAGCAGAAATTAACGGCTTAAAAGCTACCAATTTAATAAATGGTAACTGCATAGTGTAAAACTTCAGGATCCTGGTGTGAACTTGAGGAAGCACCGGAATAGGGCTCACCTGCACTCTGTGCAAGCCTCACCCGTGAACATGTGACATCATAGGAGGTGGTGGGGCTGCTGGCAGAAGAAAGTGTAAAGCTGCCTGGATGCTACGTTGGTGTCATGCAGCAGTGTCCTGTTGGAAGGTGGTTCTCTCAGGCCAGTTGCCGGGAAACAGAGACGCCACGCTGTCAGCTCATGAAGTCTTCCCTTTAGGCGGAACATCATCCCTGCTGGAATGTGATTGGTGCTGATGCGTTGCTCGAATGCTGGTGATAGCGTTCCATGTGTTTCTGGTTCTGGTGTTTGTATCGTGTTGGTCGAGTGTCCTGAACCTCAGCCTGCCTGTCTCCAGTATCCCTGCCGCTAGTGTCAACTCAGCGGTACTGGTCTGTGCCTAGTGTCTCCTGCCGCTTGTGTCATCCTGGCGGCACAAGTCACACTCTAGCGTCCTGCCGCTTGTGTCATCTCAGCGGCACAAGTCGCACTGCAGCGTTATCTCTCGCTTGTGTCATCTTGGCGGCACAGGTCGTTTCCCAGCATCTCCAGTATATATTACCAACTACACCGCCGCTTGTGTCATCTCGGCGACACAAGTCGCACCCCAGCATCATCAGTCACTTGTGCCATCCCAGCGGCACAAGTTGCACTCCTGCGTCTTTGCCAATGCAATTCTGCATCATCTGCTACATACAGTGCATCCGGAAAGTATTCACAGCGCTTCACTTTTTCCACATTTTGTTATGTTACCGCCTTATTCCAAAATGGAATAAATTCATTTTTGTTCTCAAAATTCTACACACAATACCCCATAATGACAGCGTGTAAAAAGTTTTTTTGAGATTTTTGCAAATTTAATAAAAAAAAATAAATAAATTAAGAAATCACATGTACATAAGAATTCACAGCCTTTGCTATGAAGCTCAAAATTGAGCTCAGGTGCATCCTGTTTCCACTGATCATCCTTGAGATGTTCCTACAGTTTAATTGGAGTCCCCCTGTGGTAAATTCAGTTGATTGGACATGATTTTGAAAGGCATACACCTGTCTATATAAGGTCCCACACTTGACAGTGTATGGCAGAGCACAAACCAAGCATGAAGTCCAAGGAATTGTCTGTAGATCTCCAAGATAGGATTATCTCGAGGCACGAATCTGGGGAAGGGTACAGAAAAGTATCTGCCTCTTTGAAGGTCCCAATGAGCACAATGGCCTCCATCATCTGTAAATGGAAGAGGTTCGGAACCACCAAGACTCTTCCTAGAGTTGGCCGACCATCTAAACTGAGCGATCGGGGGAGAAGGGCATAGTCAGGTAGGGAACCAAGAACCCGATGGTCACTATGTCAGAGCTACAGCATTCCTCTGTGGAGAGAGGAGTATCTTCCAGTAGGACAACCATCTCTGCAGCAATCCATCATTCAGGCCTGTATGGTAGAGTGGCCAGACGGAAGCCACTCCTTAGTAAAAAGCACATGGCAGCCCGTCTGGAGTTTGTCAAAATGCACCTGAAGGACTCTGGGACCATGAGAAACAAAATTCTCTGGTTTGATGAGACAAAGGTTGAACTCTTTGGCATGAATGCCAGGCGTTATGTTTGGAGGAAACCAGGCATGGTGGTGGCAGCGTCATGCTGTGGGGATGTTTTCAGCGGCAGGAACTGGGAGACTAGTCAGGATAGAGGGAAAGATGAATGCAGCAATGTACAGAGACATCCAGGTTGAAAACCTGCTCCAGAGCACTCTTGACCTCAGACTGGGGCGACGGTTCATCTTTCAGCAGAACAACGACCCTAAGCACAGAGCCAAGATATCAAAGGAGTGGCTTCAGGACAACTCTGTGAAAGTCCTGGGCGGCCCAGCCAGAGCACAGACTTGAATCCGATTGAACATCTCTGGAGAGATGTGAAAATGGCTGTGTACAGACTCTTTTCATCCAACCTGATGAAGCTTGACAGGTGCTGCAAAGAGGAATGGGTGAAACTGCCCAAAGACAGGTGTGCCAAGCTTGTGGCATCATATTCAAAAAGACTTGAGGCTGTAAATTGCTGCCAAAGGTGCATAAACAAGTATTGAGCAAAGGCTGTGAATACTTATGTACATGTGATTTCTTAGTTGTTGTTTTTTTAGTAAATTTGCAAAAATCTAGTGTAGTGTCTGCCTTTGTGGCCTATGAAGTGTTCATTCCCGCATTAGTCATTGTTGATAGAATCCTGCCTCTAGTTGTATTAACCTTAGCTGGCCAAAGTGGTTTTCATATTGTAATGGGGGGATGTGACATGTGTTGCCCATTGTGAGCTGTTATTTTTACAGTATATATGACGCCAGACAGTACTGCACACAATCTTTGATCATGTCAAATTCGATGATGCAACATATGCATGACCTGTCTATGAAGTATCATAAGTTTATTAAATTACATTTATAGTGAAACCTAAAATCTTGGTGCAAAATTCTGTCTCCTAAATTAGGAAATCTGTATGTTTATGATTATTAAATCACCCTGGTAAATTAATCAGGTTATTTTTCTTGGGATAGGCATAAGAATATCCTTACAAAGAACTGAGGATCACATAGGGTTAAGGTTACCAGAAGGTAAAAAAGGGCAGACTAGATGGGCCGTGGATCTTATCTGATGTCAAATTCTATGTTTCTATAACAATAATGTGGGACTACTCAGCTTTCATCATTCTGGTAAAAGTGTAAGGAGCTAGGCCAAACACCATGACAGTCCATTGCATAAATAATCTCAGAAATCGCTTGTGTGAGGGATATATTTGCAGTGGATCAAAAGCATCTTTTATACCCCTTTCACACCAAAATCCTGGGTCTGACCCGGGACATTGAACACAGGGCCCGATTCAGTTCGCACGCAGCCAAAGTATGCAAATCCCACGATCTATAGCAAGACATTAGCATTCCCACTATGTCTTTGCGTGCGATTGCAGTATGTATTTAGGCGCCCACCAGTCTGTCACAAGACGCCCACTTAGTAACACGTCATCTCCAGGAAGTGTATGAAACAATCGGTAACATTAAGTAACATCGGACCCATACGCAGCACTTGTGGCTGACCATACCCTACCGCAAGTACTACGAGTGCTGCTGTGTGTAATTTAGCCATGTAACGTGTATGCTGACCTTGTATCTTAATTATGTATGCCCCTGAAATGGCATTCAGACACACAGACATGCCTGCGTTCGCACCACCACACCCACGTTTCCATCGACCATCCCGTCACCACCCACCAACGGCTCGTCCTGTCACTCATTCTACCGAGGCATCTATGTACAAAGGGTGATCACTTCGCGATCGCAGTGACTGGTTCGTGCACGCCCACTGCGTCGTATACGCATGCGCAGATTGCACAAATCGTCCGGCTACGTGCGAATGCATCCTAGCGTGTGGGTCTGAAGTAGAGATGAGTGGATTCACATCTCAGAGTTCCGAACCTGCCCGAACATCGGTGATCCGAGTCAGATCCGAGCCGGCTCGGGTTTTCCCGCCTGGCTCAGATCTGAAAACGAGGCAAAACGTCATCATCCCGCTGTCGGATTCTCGCGGGTTTTGGATTCTATAAAAGGTCCCGCAATTGCCGCCATTTTTCATTCTGGCTGTGGAGCATGCAGAGGGAGGGAGCTGGGAGCTGTTGCTGACCATAAGGGCTGGCTGGCTACTGTTGTCCATATAGGGGCTGGCTACTGTTGTCCATATAGGGGCTGGCTACTGTTGTCCATATAGGGGCTGGCTACTGTTCTCCATATAGGGGCTGGCTGTTGTCCTGTCCATAGGGGCTGGCTGGCTGTAGTGCTGTGTTGTCCAGGGGGTGCTCTGAGTCTTCACCCACCCCCAGTGTGAAAAAAATAGATATATTTTTTTTTTCTGTGTGCGTGTTAATCACACCAGTCATCGGCGTAGGTGTGCAGGGGTGCTGTTTTGCTGTCTGTCAAGGGCTGCTGCCCAAAAAATAAAAACAACTATTTTTTTTGTGTGCGGTTATGTGTGCAGTGAGTATGGAGGACAGTCACATGACCGGAGAGCAGGATCCACATACCAGTCTTGTAGCTGCCGGCAGCAGTCATGATGATGATGCAAGGCCGTCAACTTCATCTATGAAGGCCGATATACCAGGGCGTAAGTCAGGCCAAATAGTCAGGCTAAAAAAATCAACTTTTACCCTGTTAAAGCAAAAAAAAATTTAAAGCTAAGTCAGCTTTAGAGAATCAAAAAATTGGCAATATGCCATTCACTACACGAAGTGGCAAGGAAAGGGTAAAGCCTTGGCCTTTATTATTTATGACTGGTTGTTCTAGTGATGATTTAAGCCCCTCTGCTTGTAGGAGAGGTACAAAAAAAAACAAAAATTGTTAAGACGAGTAAGACACCGGAACCAATTGTGTGCTCTGAAAAATCACAAATCCCCGAGGAGAGTGTGTCCGCTGTTGCCATGTGTGAGCCTGACCTTTCTAGTAATACTGTACTTGAAGAGGATCCTCCTTCCACCATTTGTGTGCCTTCTGACGTAGAAATCTAGGATGATTCTGTGGAACTGCACCAGGAGGATATTTATCTAGTTGGAAATAACAACAAGGATGATGAGGATGTTGGTGATGATGAGGATGTTGATGGCGAGGATGTTTGTGTAAACATTGTAAATCAGGCAACAGTTGTTGCCCATGGTGGGAAAAATCCCATTGTTGCCATGCCTGGGCAAAGGACCAAAAAATCCACAAATCCGGACAACCTTTTCAAAGCCATTTGTAACCATTGCCAAGTAACAGTGAGTAGAGGTAAGGACCGTAACATTCTAGGAACCGCCTCCCTGTTACATCACTTGCAGTGCATTTATCAATTGAAAAGGGTATTTCAAATTCAGAAACTTTGGGGACAAAAAATCTAACAATCAGTCCAGTGTCACTTAGCTGCTCCCTTCTATCTGGATCCAAGCGCCTGCAATCTCCACCACCAACACCTGCATCATCACCAACATCCTCAATTGTGATCGGAAGTGGTTGTGCATCCAATTTCAAAAGCATGACAGACTCCTCTCCTATCCGTGATTCCTCAGAAGGATCCTTGAGTGCTACGTCTGTTGCTGCTGCTGGGGGTGGATCTTCATCCCAGAAAGGGACCAAGAAGTCTACTACTAGTAGTAAGTTAAAAAAAACAATTGACTATTAAACAGTCCTTTGACAGAGGAAGTATGTATAACAGCTGTCACCCAGTTTCAGAGCGGATCACTGATGCCATGATGGCTGTACTAGTATTAGATGGTGAAATAATAGAAAATGAGGATGATAGTGTGAAGGAAGTGCAAAAGTAGGATGATGGGGAAATTTGTATCCTAGAGGGATGTTGATGATGAGGATGTATGTTTAAATCAGCCACCTGTGGCAGCAGTTGTTGCTCATGATAAAAAGAAAGCCAGGAAAACCACGTCTTGGGTGTGGAATTATTTTAATTTAAATTCTGACAGCAGTTGAGAAGGCATCTGTTTCATTTGTAAAGTCAAAGTTAGCAGAGGAAGGGACATTAACCATCTAGGCACCTCCTCCCTGTTACGTCATTTGCGGCGAGTTCATGCAATTTGTTTAACAAAATTATAATAATGTGTAAATTAATAACAAGCAGTCCAGTATCAGCTACCAGCAGTGTTGGACAAGCACATGCAATCTCCACCACCGACATCATCATCATCATCAACCTCCTTAATAATTGAAGATAGTCCTTCCAAAAAATGTTTTGTGGGGGCCCAAAAAAACCAAGGAGTTCAGCCACGAAAGTGTCAGTTCTAGTGACTAAAGTGCTTGGTTTGTTAAACTGTGCATGTCCTTTTTAATATCCCACATAAGAGTGGGTGGGAGGGACAATTCTATCTTGCATCTCTTTTCTTTACTTTTGCACAATTTGGGGCGTTCCTGACTGACATTATTATAGTTTATTAAACTGCCATCTTCTCTGCCACTGCTGTGTGGCAATGTTTAATAGATGTTCTATATTTTTTTAAACATGCGTTTGTGCCGCTGCTCTGTCGCTTACTTTAGCCAGCCAGCTCGCTGCAGCCTTTGGCCTATATTAGTGAATAATAGTGAAATCAATATTGTGAGCTGTGAGGTGGTCACAAATGCATGGAAATGACTGAAAATAATTGTTATTAAGGTTAATAATACTATAGAAACAAAAATAGGCACAAATTATGTGGTTTTAGCTGTTTATATAATTTTTTGGAAAAAATACAGCTCCAAAACCAAAACAAAAAACACACCAAGGAGAAAAATCCAAAACCAGAATCAGATCCAAAACCAGGGGAGATCCAGATCCAAAACCAAAACACGGAGGTCAGTGCACATCTCTAGTCTGAATCAGGTCCACAGTTTCAACCAATGTTACAGCTCTTCATACCCCTTTTACACTGCACCTTGGATCTTGGTTATTCTGAACCTGTGTCTTCCCTGCAATACAGTATGTCATTATAAATGGACGATTTTCAGGCTCACAAAAATGATATCATAAAAAGTGGGTGGTGACAGCTCACTGCATTGCTTTAAACATGGCCAAAGAGTTACAACTGTGTAGCCTAGAATAAGTAAGTTGAGGCCACAAAGGATGCATTGCAAAAATGTTTTTTTATTTGCAAGGCAAAAGTGCTATCAAACATTTTTTTTACGTTCATATTTAAATAAAGAAGTAAACATTATTGGCTACCTATACATTTAATTTTAATTAAAAAATAAAGTTTTTAGTTTACAAATTGCCTTTGTCATTGTATTTAACATAAATAATACTTTTACAGCCATAAAATATGTACATATAAAATACTTTACACAAAATAACTTATAAATAAATATGCCAAACTGCCTACTGTCAAGGTAAGCAAGGAGAGCAGATGTGTAAAAAAAATCCAATTTTTTTAAATAACAAGAAACATGCCTATGCCAACAGCCAAAACTTTTTTTAAATTAAAAAACATGCCTGAATGGGTGAAAGAAAGGCACAAAATTGGTGAAACTGGTTTACTGCAGCTGCCTGTACACCATGAACTCAGTATTCTGGAGAGTGCTAACTATGGGGTCAAAATAATTTGTCCCTCTTAATTAGGGTAACGTGTGGGTAGTGTGGATGGTGTGAGTGGCCTTGCACTCTAGAAACCAGACGTTAAGGAAAGCCATGTGACTGTCACGATTTACCCTTCAGATAGTTGCGCTCATGCATACTCATCAGTTGGGTCAGTAATAAGTTCTGTAGCTCCCTTTCATTATCGAAGAAGCACTGCAGACAGGTATCTTCTTGTGCCTGCACAGATGTATCCATCTCCCTCTGCTGCTAGTAGTAATATGGTGGTCATAGCTTAGGTTGCTTTTTCCATCTTTGTGGCCTTTTTTCTGAACTAGAAATAAAATTAAAAACACATTAGGACCAGCAACCTACAGCAAACACTTATGGGTATATTTACTAAAGGTTGATTTTAATCAAGCTTGTTTTTTCTGGGGCTACATCATACATTTAATAATACTTAAAATACCAAATCAAAAGTTGTCTGTTAGTAAAGGTGTGATATAGCCCCAGAAACACAACATCGATGTTGATTGATTTTGAATTATAATTGACCTTTAGTAAATATACCCCTTATGCTGGCCATATACTAGAACGAAAAGCATAAGATGTGATTCAGCGTACGATTTCCCTTGAACTTCTCGGCAGCTCCCTGGCAGTCCTGGATTTGGTGCTTTTTTGACACATGATGTACTTACGATCTCACGTACGATCATTCACCCCTATACGACGGGTCGTGATACAATCTATCGTGTGACTCGCTAAAAACATGCGATCATCTTATAGATTTGGCCTTAATTTAAATAGAGGGCTGGGCTTCACTGGGGGGGGTATAAAAACGGCAGGCATTTTAGTTCTACGCACTTCTGTTTGCTCTGTGACTAGTGAGGCTTGGTTTTTACCCTGCT
Organism: Taudactylus pleione; assembly: GCA_031769625.1. Lineage (NCBI taxonomy): Eukaryota > Metazoa > Chordata > Amphibia > Anura > Myobatrachidae > Taudactylus > Taudactylus pleione. Next base: position 965,219 of record JAUIMM010000345.1, on the reverse strand, counting down.
GAATGCTCCACATTGCTAGCTACTGTGCATTGCTTTGTATTGCCTGGCTTTACAAAGTGCTTTATCCTATTCTATTTCCTGTGCTCTATCTTGCTTTTTGTGGTGATGGATCCCTGTCTTATAGAGCTCTGCGGTCCTATGCTGTGGTCAAGCTGAATGAGGAGAGGGAGAGGGCCCAGCATAGGATGAGGTCCTGGTGGACCAAGGATTGGCTGCTGGAGAGGGAGAGTCGATCCTACATGCCCCTGCTGATGAATATGAGGGAGAACAATTCGGACGACTACCGCAACTTCCTGCGGATGGATGACACATTCCAGGAATTGCTGTGTCTGGGGACCCCCTATATCCAGAAGCAGGATACCAAGTTTCGGATGGCCATCACGGCCGAGGAGAGGCTCGTGGCTACACTGAGGTACCTGGCTACGGTACGCTCCTCCTTTGCTCTGAGACCATTGCTCTCAGAGCTGCGCTCACATAGGCAGCAAAGTGGTTGAATTCATCGGGTGGTTTTAATAGGGCTTCTCTGGCCTGTCTTAGTAGTGGGTCCTCCTCCTGTGTATGCTTTGTTTTCCTGCGCTACTTTTGGATATGGGGGGGGTGTTGGAGTCGCCACAGTTGTTTCATCTCTGCTGGCAAAAAGGTCCGGGGTGCTGGGGATGTCAGGAGTCTGTTAATGGAGAAAAAAAAATCAATTACATATAATAATTATTTTTTCTATTCTCTTACAGTTCCCTACAAGCACGGAAGAGTGGATAGGCAATGGGCATGAATTTGAGAGCCGTTGGCAGTTCCCTAACTGCGGGGGAGCTATCAACGGCAAGCATACTCGGATTACCCCACCTGCCAACAGCGGGTCATACTACTATAACTACAAGGGGTACTTCAACGTTGTTCTGATGGCGGTGGTGAACGGTAACTACGAGTTCCTGTTTGTAGATGTGGGGAAGAATGGCCATGCTTCCAACGGTGGCTCCTTTAAGAACACGGCATTCTAAGATTGGCTCACCACGAAGACCCTGCAATTTGCTGTCCAGAGAAGCAATGAAACATGTCTTGAACTTTGTATGTATAACTGATGAGGCTTTCGCCCTTCATGAGAATGTCATGAAGCCATTCCCACAGACGGCACTCAATCATGAAAAGCGGGTCTTCAATTACCAGCTATCTCGGGCAAGGCGTATTGTAGAGAATGCCTTTGGGATCTTGAGCAACCGATTCAGGATTTTCCATACCCCAATTAACTTAAAGGTGGAGAAGATTGACTGGGTGGTCACCGCTTGCTGTGTTCTGCATAACTTTCTGGGCAAGAAAGCCACACAGCAAAGTATATTGGGCACAGCTGCAGTGGAAGACCTAGACGATCTGGAAGAGGTTGCTCAGTTCCCTCAGTGGCTGTACCACCAGTGATGGAAACCGGGAATGCCCTGGCCAAAAAGGTCATAGAGGAATATATAGCCTACTTTAATGGGGACGGTGCGGTGCCATGGTAGGAGGAGTATATTTGAAAAAGTGGTGGGGACTCAGTATTTGTAATTGCTGACATTTGAGATTGGTGGGTCTCTACTTACCCAAGATACCTACCTCTGCAGATTCACCCACATCCTCTTTCTCCTCTCTGCACTCCTCTGTCTCTGCCATAACCTGCACAGATGGACGGGCAGGATCCTGCTGCACCAAGAACTTGAGCTGGTCATAATACCACAGCCTGCTTTTATAGATGTGTCGGCCCTGGCTCCCGATTGCTTGGAATTTTTCACCTTTTTATATTCCTTGATAACGGCAGTCCGAAGATTTTGTCTCTTACTGTGAACCCAATCTATGGACGCAGCATCGTGGTATGGTTTGCTGTAGTCAGCCAGCACCACATACGCCTGATTATGTTTCTGCTCGTTACTGTACAGTTTGGACTTTGTGCGCCACAGGCATTCATGGTGCCTGTATAGCTCCACGAAGCCAGTAATAAATTCCGGCTCACGATCCAGAGACATTTCTATAAATAAAGACACAAATATGGACATTTTAATATAATGGACTTATTCTGGCCACCCCCAACAGTGGGGGAGGCTGTTGACAGGGACGCCGAGAGGGGGGTGGAGCGGGTACAGTTTACCCGGGCCCGGGCTTCCAGAGGGTGCCGCCCCCCCTCACTTCCTCCCTCCCTCCCTCCCTCTGCAGCAGCCCAGCGTGTGCTGGGCTGCAGCGGGAGATTGCTTGCGGCTGCTAAGTAGCAGCCACAGCAATCTCCTATGCCTGAAGAGGGGAGCGATCACACTGATCGCACCCCCCACTGGCTTTGCGCCGGGCTGAGGGGCTCACAGCAAAACACTATTTTTTTTCAAGGGGGCGTGGCCATGCCTTCTGAAATTAGGCCACGCCCCCTCTTTACCGGGGCCCCACGTGGCTCTGTATGCCCCTGGCTGTTGAACTTCATAATTGTGGCCCCCAAATAACAGGGGCCTTTACTGGACTCTTGTTCACTTTTTGTTCAAATGTTCACTTGTTAATAAAGCTGAGATGGTTACACACGTATCACTTATTTTAGATGCATATAATAGGCTATGTATAGGAGTGGGGGAAAAAAATGTAATTGACACAATGGCCTCTTCTTTATTTAATTAAAAAACATTATACTATAAAATATTTTATATAAAAGACTGTTGTGTGAATGAAATCCATACTTAATAGCTTAATGGCATATAGTACACAATTACAACATTATTTTGGGGTACACTGGGTGGTAAATCAAATTTGCACAGCATCAGGCTTAAAAAACACATTACAACAGATCTGCTACTTCCCATATACATTGGTGGGCATTACAGGTAAACAACCATATTTGCACATAGCACATAAACAGTGGGGGGTCAAAAGCAGTAAAAAAAATACCATATTTGCAAAAGAAAGGTATCACTTTAAAGGCTCTATTAACATTATTTTTACTAAAATAAAGTGAAAAAGGGTGTTTTCACACTCTTTTTACATTATTTTAGTATCACCTATAGTTATTACAGGGCAATTGGAGTAGAATTCGTAAAATTCTACTCCAACCCCTAAGTATCGCTTTTTTTTAGTAAGCAGATCGCATTTCCCATAATTGTAATGGGAAATGTGATTTGATCAAAGTTACTAAAAATATATTGTAAAAAAATATCGGGAAAAGCCCTGTGATAATAACGCCACCTGGAGGTGGCGTTATCCAGGGTCTCCCGCGGTTACCGGACTCCTACTCTGCTCTAAAAGGCAGTAAAGAGGCCGGAGCTGGTCCCAGTGTTCAGCAAGCTGATCTCAAGACCGCAAGCTGATCTCTGCTAAAAAAAAAAACTAAAAAAAAAAAAATTCAATACCTGACTCCAGGGACCAGTGGTCGGGGCTCCGGTAATGTTCTCCCTCCGGTCAGCTGATCTCCCAAGGGGCACTGCGGCCCGGTCATCAGGTGATCGGGTCCCAGTGCAGTATGGGATATCAGCTGACCGGAGGAATGGAAGACATCACCGGAGGCCCGGATCATGCAGGTAAGTGTCATTAATAGTAAGGGAGGGGGGGGGGGTGGTCATGCAGGTAAGGATCATTAATAGTAAGGGAGGGGGGGTCGCGGGGGGTCCACGATCGCGGGGGCGGGGCTTAACAATGGGGCGGGGCTTAGCACCGTGGGGGGGTAGCAGCAGCGGCCGGTCGGCGCATGCGCTGACACTTTGTCATGGTATTTTTTGCGAAAATACCGTGACTAGTGTGCGGAGGGGATTCGCAGGGACAGAGCTTTATCGCAAGCTCTGTCCCTGCAAGGGATTTGTAGTAAATCCCTGTGATATTGGCTGAATTTGCAATGCGAATTCAGTCGATAATATCACACTACAATCTGCATTACAAATGCGGATTGTAGTAAATAGAGCCCTAAAAATCAAATCCATAAACTACCACATTTGCACAACTGAATATTTGCACACAGCACATATTCCTTGGGGACACTCTATGCATAGAGAAAAACATTGGTGGCCAGTGGGCATTGCTGGCCAAACATTGGTGGGCAGTTGGCATTGCTGGTCAAACTATGGAGGACAGTGTGTTTGTGCAAACATTGGTGATCAGTGTCTGCAGGGCTTCAAAAAAACCACTATGCATTTAAAAAACATTGGTGGCCAGTGGGCATTGCTGGCCAAACATTGGTGGCCAGTGGGCATTGGTGGGCAGCAAATATACATACCAAAATGCGGTACAATTGGCCCAGAATCGCTATGCTGTGTTTGCTGCTCCTCTCCGGTCACGATGCCGCTGTAAAATGGAGCTTGGGCGTTTACAGGAAAATGTCACTCAAATGACGCACCTCGAACTGTCGGACTCACGATGCATCGAATGCGCAAATACACGGCACAATCTGCTTACGATTACGACGGATAATATGGGCTGCACCTATAATCATATGATACAATATAAGAGCGGCGGGAGCGCGCATCGGAAGGTATTCGTACCTAAATACTGCACGATTTGCACACAATGCATCTTAAGAGGCATCTAAAATCGTGCAATCGGCACGTGATCACGCTAGTGTATGGCCAGCATTAGTATGGCTCTTCATTCATCATCTGTGTGCAATTTCGAGTGGTAGCCGTGAGGATGATGGGGAAATGGAGTTAGATTAGGCAGAGTTACCTAACACCATGTTACATAACCCGTAGTATGGCCACTACATAGGGCCCACACCATTTTAATTCCTGATGTGGTCATGTTTGCTACACTGTTTTGTGAGAGCTTTTTCATTTGCTGCTACATAACGGGGATATTTTCAATATAATTGAAAAGAACACATGAACATATTGCAAATAAACATAGCAGTGGTGTAAGCTACAGTATATGCTTGGGGCCTCCTCCCTCTTGCACACTATCTGCACTCTGCCACAGATTCAGTTTAATTTCAATTTACTGTTAGAACTCAGGGCCTGATTCAGAGCCGGACGCTCTGGCCAGAGCGCTCGCTCTGAATCAGGGCCGGCCTAGCTGAAAATGGTGCGGCCTCCTGGCCGCTCGCATAGCTGTGGGTGACCACCCACAGCTTATGCGAGCAGCCAAAAAGATGGTCGCGATGGTCAAGACCATCACGACCATCGGGCTTGCGACGAGACCTTTGCGGTAGGGTCTCGTCTTCCGCAAGCCCGGAGTGCTTTTGGCTCTATCAGAGCCAAAAACACTCCCACTGACATCACTAGTGATGTCAGTGGGGCCGGACCCAGACGGTAGGCGTTCCCATGGGAACGCCTCCGTCTTGGCAGCCACGCCCCCGGCACGCGCACTAAAGGGGGCGTGCTGTCACTCACCATCGACAGCACACCCACTTTGGTGCGAGACCCCGAGCGACGGCTTCCCTGTCGCTCGCCAGGTCTCGCGCATGCGCACGACGGAGGCGCCTCCGTCGTGCGCATGCGCATTTGGGTAACATCGATCCGCTTGCGAGCGTACTGCGCTCGCGAGCGGTTCTGAATGAGACCCTCAATTCCTAGGTGTACTCCAAAGGCTGTGTATTACCAGTCTGTACCTCCACTACTTCTTTGATTGTAGCATTGACTGGGTCTTCACTCACAACAGAGGAATCCATGTTACTTGTCTATTGTTACTTGATTATCGTTAACTTTATCGTTCAATCGTTGAAAAAATCGTTCACTTTCTAAGTTAAAACGATGAACGATTATCGTTCATGCGCGTTCACGTTTGTAGTTTAGTCATACTGACCAACTCAGAGATTTTCATTAAGGGAATATGCAAAAATCATTTGTAGTTCAAGAAGATCAAAGCTATAAGGAGCTTTGCAGAAAGACTAGCAGTTCTTGGTTAAACTGTTTTAATATGTTTTTATATTTTAGTAATTATTAGAAGTCCAAAATTTATTTGCTTCAGTTTTATAGATATATTTTTGATAATCAACACAACACAATCATTGTCGCTGCTACAGGGCTTTTTTTGTTTCCTCTTATATATTCACCCATTATACCAAACGACTGGTCACCCATGCTTCTGCATGGTAGACCTTGTTATCTATTAAGCAGTGCACCAGTAATTTATCTGCTGCTACGGTGATTGTTTAGTACTGGCATTGCAATAACTTTTACAGTAAGTAAAAATGCTATACAGTCTCTAGCGGCATGCCACCCATACACAAACCTCCTCAGGCAGCATATTGAGACCATTGCTATAGGTCAGTGTTTCCTAACCTCGGACCTCAAGGCACACCAACAGTCCAGGTTTTAGTGATATCCATGCTTCAGCACAGATGGCTAAATCAAAATAACTGAGGTACTAATTAAGACACCTGTGCTCAAGTATCCTATCCTATCCTCAAAACCAGGACTGTTAGTGTGCCTTGAGGACTGTGGTTGGGAACCCCCTGCTATAGGTTTTCCCTGGTGGTGCTGGACAAACCCTGAGTAGCAAAAAATACACCCATAGGTGGAGCAAGACATGCCCTTTTGGTGGATCAAAGCACACTCCCTTTCTCAAAGTACCTAGAAGCTACTTGCACAATCTCTCTGAAAGTATTTTTCAAAAGTAGGTAAGTATGCCTCAGGTTCAACTTTTTTTTTTAAATGCTAGATGCATTGATTCAAAGAAAATTGTAAAACCATTCTACAATGGATAAATGATTGATGATAGCCGAAAAATTGTAATGCCCTAATGATTTTAAATATTTAAGTCACTTGCAAGATGGAAACATTTGTTATAAATTGTTATCAGCAAGAGATTAATGCTACAAACAGTCTGCCAGGATTCACTTCTGCACAAATAAAGCATGCATCAGTTCCAATACAGTGGCCCTGTTATTTTACCGCTGATATTATGACTATTGATACAACTGCATCCTAACCCATTTTAAATCCATTTAGTGGTTCTGCTATTACTAATTCCCTTGACAGTAAATCCCACAGTCCAATTACGCTCACAGTAATGTTAGTTTTGAAAACATTCTTCCTCCAGTCGCAGTAAATTCTAGATGTTTTAGTCAACAGATGACATTTTCCTACTTAAATTTTTATACTGTCGAATGGCTTAATTGCTTAAATAAATAATGAAATAAATGTTTTATTTTTTTATGCTGATTCAATATATGAAGTATACATTCCTGTCACAATGTGTGTATGTGTGTGTATGTATGTATATATATATATATATATATATATATATATATATACATACACACACAGTGGCATCACTATGAGGATGCAGGGGCTGCAAACTGCACTGGGTGTCACACTCCAAATGAGTGACACCAAAATGATAGATCCTCCTCAGTGATCGGGAGTCGGGCACTGCACTGTCACATCAGTGTTCAAGGCCGGCTCCTGATCACTGAATAGGAGTGGCAGTGTGGGGAGAGTCTCTGGGGGCAGCCCAGTATCTCTGGGAGTGCTGGGTACACACCCAGAGTGATGAAACCGGGGGTGTGCCATGAGGTCATGGCCATTACTAGTGAGACCACACCCCCTTTTCAGACATGAATGCCTTTGATGTATGCAGGGGTTTTACTTGCCGCACTGAGTATCACCTAGCTCAGTGACGCCACAATATATATGTGTATATAGTTACGTTCCTGGGTATTTTAGCACAGTACGGTGGTCAGTCGTGCAGCAAACACATAATAAAGAACAACCTAGCCCCATGCAGGGCAAAACCTCTCTCTGGGCCTGGCATGGTTGCCACAACTGCACGTAACATAAATTCTCAGTCCTGTCTGCTTCTAGCAGGGCTTGCTTGGCCTCCAGGGCCATTGGCCTGCTTTACTGCTTGGCTTCTGGGCCCACCGGCCTGCTTGACTGCCACTACCCCACCTGGGCTGTATCCTCTGGCAGACCTAAGGTATGGGCACAGCCCCTTTTTCAACTTGTGTGGGCAGATCCCTCCAACCCCACAGAGAATCAGTGGCACACTATTGCCACCTAGCTTCATTCTACCACATATCCCCCTCCCCAGCTCACAACCCCGGGGGTGAGCAACTTGGATGAGGCATTTTCACTTTTCTCATCAGGACCATCCACCAAATTCAAGAACATCATCCAGACTCTTCTGTCATCTGGTGGTCTCATCCTCCAAATTCCTGTGTCTCTTCTTTTTTTCCTGACCTCATGAAATTCATATGTTTATGGGAATCGTCCAGCAGTTGTGTAACAAAGCTTTCAACTTTCGCAACAATTTTCTCCATTCTAACATATTTCAGATAAAGGGGGGAATTCAGTTAAACCCAATATTTTATTTTTTTCAGGCGAATAAAGCAGGATTTTAACTCTTGAATTTCCTTCTGGCAATTGAATTAGATCCCTTTTATTCTCCCGAGAAATATCTGTATTCAGGCAAATACACATATCACAGATCCTATGTGTTAACGCTGGCTCCTGCTCGAAAACAGTTATTGGGCATGTTTTTTTCAGAGCCTGCTGAGCCCCTGAAAAGAAATGCCCAATAACAGGGGTGCCAACAGGGGGGCTTACCCGGGTCTGAGCTTGTTGGAGGGGCCAGGTCCGATGCCACTGCACCCCTCTTCCCTCCACCCCGCACCCTGTGCACTTCCCGCCACCCTCCTTTCCTGTCAGCAGCCCAGCACAAGCTGCCATGTGCTGGGCTGCAGTGGGACCAGGGAGACTGCTGTCGCGTAGCAGTCTCTTTTCAATGGGTGGTGTGAGGGAGCGATCACCCTGATCGCGCCCCCCCCCCTCAACCCTCACGCGCTAATAATACTTTTTTCTGAAGGGGTGTGTCCATGCCTCTTGCGATTAGGTCACGCCCCCGATAAAAATGCCATCTTCAGGGCTAAGTGAATTAGCCCCAGGGGATTAATTAGCCGGCGGTAAAGTACGGCGGCTAATTGAATCCCCCCATAGCCTTTTCAACTTGTGAGGACAGATCCCTCCAACCTCACACTAAATCAGTTGCTCACTATCGCCGCCTAGTCTTAGTCTAGCACAATACAATACAGTATAAATATGTAGCATGATCGCGCTCTCTCTCTCTCTCTCTCTCTCTCTCTCTCTCTAGGTTTTCAAGTGTCTCTGAGCAAACTCCCTGCCTGCTCTCCCAGGTGAGACACTCAGCCCTAAACACACAAGGCTTATATTGGCCACTCTCAGGTGGGAACCCTAACAAGCCTGTTACCAGGCTGCGAGAACCAAAACCTGGAGTGGCCGTGGGTGGAGCCCTCCCTCTCCTCTCACCCACAACCCCCAGGTCCCAAACCGGCTTTTCAAAAAGCCGAGACTCAAGCCTGCTACACTGCAGACTTTCTCCTGGGGATTTAAAACACATAAGACAGGAATCTGGGACAAATGTACCCACCACAGACCACTTTACCAGTGATCCTATCACAATATATATTAGGGGTGTGCACTGGCCACTTTTCGTATTTTGTGTTTTGGATCTGGATCTTTCTTCGTGTTTTGGATCTGGATTGGTTTTGCCAAAACCACTCTTCTGTGTTTTGGGTTTTGGATCTGTATTTTTTATTTAAAATCAACTAAAATCACAGAATGTGTTGATTTTTCTGCTCCTATTCTCTTATTAACCTCAAAAACCTTAATTTCCACTCATTTCCAGTCTATTCTGAACACCTCACAATAGTGTTTTTATGTCCAAAAGGTTGCACCGAGGTAGATGGATTACTATGCTAAGCGACACGAGTGGGCGGCACAAACACGTGGCCCATCTAGGAGTGACACTGCAGTGGCAGACAGGATGGCAGTTTGTAAAACTAGGCCGCAAAAAGTACATAATGCAAAGAAAAAAAAGAGGTGCAAGATGGAATTGTCCTTGGGCCCACCCACCCTTATGTTGTACAAACCAATCATTTCAGCACCAGGGTCTGCCACACGACTGTGGCTGAAATGATTGGATCGTTTGGGCGCCCACAAAACAAGCTGGCAAATCTGTCCCTGCACAAACTAGCTCTACGGTGGCAAGATGTCGTCATCCTCCTCATTCACCGATTCCTCACCCTCTTCAGTGTTGTGTACATCCTCATCCTCACAGAATATTAATTCGTCCCCGCTGGAATCCACCACCACAGGTCCATCTGTACGTTCTGGAGGCTGGTCTCCCCGGAAGAGTTGATAATTCATTTTTATGAACATCATCTTCTCCACATTTTGTGGAAGCAACCTCCTACGCCTTTCGCTGACAAGGTTCCCGGCTGCTCTAAACACTCTTTTGGAGTACACGCTGGAGGGGGGGCAACTCAGGTAAAATAGAGCCAGTTTGTACAGGGCCTCCAAATTGCCTCTTTTTCCTGCCAGTACAGGTACGGACTGTCTGACATGCCTACTTGGATGTTGTCACCGATGTAATCCTTTAACAGACAGACGCACGCTTGTCGCTGCTGCTTTGAGGGTGCAGGTGTGGCTACAGCCCACACATTTCACAAAGACAGAAAAAAAAGAAGAATTTTTTATTTTGTTTGGAGTGCACTTTGGGGGTTACAGCACCCTTTAATGGACAAGCCAGCCAGCCCTTTACTTATGCACAGGAGCACGCAGTCGCTGAATGGCAAAAGTGGGCAGAAATATTTCGGGCCACCCATAGTGTCTCCTGCACACCCCTGTCGCTTTTCAGAAAATTCTGCACCACCAAGTTTATTGTGTGAGCAAAACATGGGACGTGCTGGAATTTGCCCAGATGTAATGCCCGCACAATATTGGTGGCGTTGTCAGATATCACAAATCCCCAGGAGAGTCTAAGTGGGGTAAGCCACTGGGCGATGATTTCCCTCAGTTTCTCTAAGAGGTTGTCGGCGGTGTGCCTCTTACTGAAACCGGTGATATTAAACTAACAAATTTTGTAGGATTTTTTTCAGTGCGGCTCCAGCATTTTTTCTTGTATGTATTTATTGAGACTGACTCTATTCAGTCATTCCTGGAGACCTTAGCACGATAAAATTCTGCTATTTTATTTGTAACAAGAGCAACTTTCTTTTTTCTACATAATTGGACCTATTAGTAAGAACATGAGCTTTAATCTACTTAAAGAACTATCAGCTAGACGTAAAAACAATGAAAATTTAGAAGAGATCTTTCCTAGTGACGTTGGACATACAGAACCCCATAAAAATTGGGAAGAAGACTATTTACAGTTGAAATACGCACTTCAAAAACAAGTAAGGGTCTCTTGGGACCTCACAACACTTGACAATTATCTTAAACATAAAATTTGTCCGAGAGGATTAAGACCTAAAGTTTTTCCGGCTTTCCAATTATCAAGTGAGAACCTCAAGAAAGAGTGGGAATCACGTCTGCATAAATGCTCCCAGGATCTAATGCAGATTTTGGTCAAACATAATCATTTAGTGTTGGAGGAATGTGAAAAGGAGATTGAGCAGCTCGGCAAAAATTTAGAGCAATGGGAAAATGATACTCACTTCCAACATACTTTTGAGAAAACCAAACAGTATTTAACAACATATGAACAAACTGTAATTGATCGTAGGAAAAATAAATTTGCAAGGGATAAAAGGGACTTTTCAACCGGAAAAGTTTTTAAGTGGAGTAAAATCCACCTCAGGAGAGAATCGCCAATCAATCCAGGATCATACACATCATCAGAGGCTGAATCTTCTGGAACGGAGGATAATCCTGAACATCCTGATTTCAGTTCTCACTCATCCAATCGTAGAGGAGGCTCTATCACCAATATCATTCCTCATTTTTTAGGGGACCCTCGTGGAGCAAAGGGCAGACAACGACAACCCAGAGGAAGACAAGGAGGAGCCACAAGAAGCGGAAGGGATCGACATCAGTGGGAATCTCCATCACCCCCGAGGTATTTCACAAGAAAAACACGGGGCTATTAAATCAGGAATCACTCTCTCATACATCAGCGATCTCTACCTCTAATTCACAATTTAAAATTATTAATCTGTCTACACATACTCTTACCTCTGCACAACATTCAGTACTAAGCAAAGGCCTGTCCTTTTCTCTCACCCAGAATTTCCATTGTTTTAACTGGGAAAAAGATCTTCGGCTTTTTTGCAGGAAATTGTTACTGAGTAAAATGTTTGCTGAGAAAAAAGAATCAGTAGAGATGGATACGACACCACTATCCTCTCAGGATAGAATTATACCTAGATCTGAGGCTCACGAGGTGAATGACCCTTCCACATTAACTGGAATGGAAATTGAGGCTCTAATGGCATTACATGATCTTGCAGAGGAATCAGGGAGCTTTGGACAGAATGTGTGGGATCCTACCCACAGACCACTCGTTAAGAAAAAATCTATATTTTTTCCACAGGATAACCTATGCCCTGAAGTCAAGATCTTTACAAAAATGGTCTCTAAGGAATTTGATGATATTTATTTAAAAACCAAATTGAGACATAAATATCCTTCAAATATGAGTAATTTGGAGAGAAAGGCATTAAAAGAAATTGGCGAGTGGGATGATATTCTCATAAAACCCTCTGATAAGGGAGGAAATGTAGTAATTTGGCCTAGAGAGATGTACATTATCGAGGCAAACAGACAACTTGAATCGTCAGATTGCTATCAAAAAATGATCTTCAATCCTATTGAGGATTATAAAACCCTATATCATAATATCATTGATCAAGCACTTAGAGATCAAGTAATATCTGTACAAGAACATGCCTACTTACAAATAAAACATCCTAAGATTCCAACATATTACATGTTGCCAAAGGTACACAAGAATACTAACACTCCACCAGGGAGACCGATAGTATCTGGAAAAGGAAGCTTAACAGAGAGGACTAGTACCTTTTTGGATATACATCTACGACATCATGTAACAAGTCTGCCCTCTTATGTCCAGGACACTACTGATGTACTACGCAAACTTAATGACATCAAATTAGAGAAAGACCAGTATCTTGTCACATTAGATGTTGAAGCTCTATATACGAGCATATCCCATGATATAGGAATTAAGGCGGTACATTATTTTATGTCAATGGAGGGTTTGGCAGACTTTCATGGTTTCCTTTTGAAACTATTAAAATTCGTATTATATCATAATCTCTTTACTTTCAATGACAAACTGTACCTGCAGACTAGAGGAACTGCAATGGGGGCAGCATGTGCCCCCACCTATGCAATCATCTTTCTAGGCTGGTGGGAGAAGGAATGTGTCTTCCATGAGGATAATGATGATTTTTCATCACACATTATTACATGGATAAGATACATAGATGACATACTGTTGATTTGGGAAGGAGATGTTCAATTACTATTATTGTTCATTTCAACCTTGAACAATAATGATTTCAACATTGTCCTTACACATGAAATCAGCCAACAGAAAATACCATTCCTTGACCTTATGATATATGTCAACAATGACGGTATGATCGCCACAGACCTATACAGGAAAATTACTGCTACAAACAGCCTACTCCACCAAACGAGCTCCCATTTTCCTCCAACAGTGGACAATATACCAAAGGGTGAATTCTTGCGGTTACGCAGGAATTGCTCAGATGATGCCCACTTCAAACAACAAAGTAAAGATCTTGCATTGAGACTTCATGAAAGGGGCTATAGTAACACTGCTATCATGAAAGCCCAGAGAGGAATGTCATATACCAACAGGAATGATTTGATTTTTTGTAATAAAGAGAAAAAAGATAAGAATGGCAAAATTAGATTCATTGCCAACTTCTGTAGAGAATGGAAGGAATTGCAAGGAGCCATTCAGAAACACTGGCCAATCTTACTAGCAGACAATCATTTAGCATCAGTATTGGAAAAACGAGTGAATATGGGTTGGAGAAGATCAAAAAACCTCAAGGATCAATTAGTGCATAGTCACTACTTGAAGTCAACTCCGAAAAAATCCACTACATCAGGCACTTTTCCATGCGGGACATGCAAGATTTGCAATCATATCTCAGACATCAATACGATCAAGGATAGATTTGACATTGATATTAAAATCAAGGACTACTTTAACTGTAGGACTGAGGGACTCATCTATTGTATAATGTGTACCTGTAATAAAAGGTACGTAGGAATGACTACCAGATCATTAAAACAACGCGTACTTGAACATATTGGTACAATACGCAATGCAGCAACAGATCTACAGAAAATAAAAAAACTAACTACCGTGGCTCGACACTTCTTTTATCATCACCAAAAGTCTTATAAAGATCTTAGAGTATGTGGACTAGAGAAAGTGAAGTTGGGCATACGTGGTGGAGATATCACCAATGCCCTATTGAGGAAGGAGAGTGAGTGGACCTTTAGGTTAGGGGCAGTTGCTCCTACAGGCATGAATGAATACATTAATTTTGTTGCTTTTTTACCAACTTGAAGATACCCTCTTGTATATATTATGTTCAATGCTTTCTATTCATAACAAACTAGCATTTTTTATCCCTATTTGTTTTCGTCATTATTAAGCTCTTGTTTTTTCACATATAATTTTCAGTTAATGTTTATTTTTTTGACACTTGCACTATACTATTTATATTTTGCATCACCCCATGCTTAGCACATTCATCAATTTCCTCATCTTATACTAATGTATGCTAATAATTGCACAATAGATATATTCATATATATCCATTGTTACTGCACTTACCACAATACTACACTTCATTATATATCTTTTTCTATTTTTTTCAATTTGTCACATTACTATTCTATATTGTACCATCACCTTAACACTACATATCATTAATTACTTTCACATTGTTTCTTATATCAATAATTCTTTCTCATATTATCACATTATCACACTATTCATCATCTTTAATCATAGGTGTATGTGGATATTGTGTGGATACTATGGGTTTTTTTCCAATATAACTGTGTATTTCTATACACACTATAACCAACTGTATCTATTTATTCCCCATCACAGATACATATACTTTCTTTACATGATGTGTTCTCAATACAATATTCTGTCTAGGATATTATCACTGATTAAGAGTAGTGTATCTTCTATTTACTGTCCGTTTTCGGATCTGTAGCATCAGTGACTTATGTTTTCGAACTGCATCTTTTCACTTTGCAATGCCTATTGGTAACAAAGTGGAGCGTTCAACATGGCAAATATGTTTGCAGCATCCTCTACTCTTCTTCTGTCAACATACAGGTCTCTCGTTGCCCATTAATCATCAATTCCATTGGTATATGATTACTCGAAGCATGATTTCCTGAATCATATGTTGACTTAATTTTTAATCTTTTCTCATTCTCACACTGTATTCTTGTCCAATTTTAAGGGCACTCTCATCATAGATTTTTAGGAAAGATGCCTGCAATGGTTATTATCAGGCATTTTTCAGCTGATACAATGTGACAGCAGATGCCTTACTTACTTATTCCTATCCCTTGGTGCTTTGTGGGTACGCTCACATGTCTTTCTCTGCTGAGGTATGAAGACATGCAGTAGCTGCTCACACAGCACACTAATTAGGGAGTGGACTATTCTTTCTTATCCTTTCCATTCAGTTTAATTGTAACCGTGTGGTATTTCACAACCACCCTTGAGGACCTTGAACAGATATTAAATAACCATGTGTATTTCTTGTATTTTGTAAATAGTAATTTTTTGCGGTACTCCAAGATACTACATATGGCAATGATTATATAAGAAAAACTTTTTTTCACCTTTGTATTGCCAAATGCACACAAATATATTTTTTTAACATTTTTTTTTGCATATATCGTGTGGCTGCTAATAAGTATGTTCATATGTCAATAAATTATATAAGGCAATAAACAATTTTTGTTCATTTAATTAAGGTAATAACCATGTAAGACTATGGCTCTCTTCTCCCTCCCCCTTTTTCTCTTCTTTTTTCTCTTCCTCCCTCTTCCACCTTAATCCAGCTGACATATGCAATATTATATGCTATAGATGTATTAATGCTGAATTTGCCCTCCCAGTGGTACTGGTTATAATCCTTTGTAATGGCTTATGCCATGAAACTGTTAATAATTGTGGATAGTCGGTTGCTACATATTGCCCGTTATTAACTTTTCTTATTGGCTAATGCAGGTTTTTATTATATAATATACCTGGCCGATTTCCCAGCCCTCTTATTGGTTTTCATGGATGTCCATTGTAGACTATCCCAATAAAATTGACAGAGGGATCTTTGATATGGATGAACTATGGGCTATTTGCATTCATCTGTTTCATTATTTTATTTTTTGCATATATCACATGAATGCCAGATTTGCTTCTATAGTGGTATCAATCATTATCCTTTTTGATAATCCATGTTATGAAACTATTACTAGGATTAATCGGTTACTGCTTATTGCCGTTTTTTAGCCTTTTTTATTGGCTAATACAGATGTCTATCATGTAATACATCTTGCCAATTTTCTAGCTCTCTGATTGGACAATATGTATGTCCATCATAGATTGATCCAATGTAATGAATAGAAGGATTCTCGATGTTGATAGGCCACAGTGTTTAGCATTCATTCAAAGAGATGCTGTGATTGGCTACTAATGAGTTTAAGAGGACTGACCCACAGTCAATGGATACAGGGTTGGAACTGTGAGCAAGCCTACCAGCGGCGAAACGTGCGTCAGACTGACATTTCCGGGTCACGTGATGCGCACACGTGACTCCGGGTCTCCAGCCACACATAGCGGCATGTACCAGCAGTATTCCCTGCACCACTGACTACTAATCAGGACTACACGCTGATCAGGTAAGTGGCGCATACCCCCTGCACTGCCTAGCGCATCAGGGCAGACGGCCACCTAACCTGACAGCTTACTGATTCATTCCACAGACACTTGCTGGATTACCTTTATACCCTCATATGACTTTCTATTTCACAGCATTTAGAGCTCATCCTTTTAGAGGAACTAGTGGTTCATATGCCCATATACCTTCAGGGTATATTTACAACTTGTGAATAGTATCACACTCATATTTATCAATGAGGTTTATCCTGACTTTTTTCAGTGCTGTATGTATGTAACTGTTAAGTGTGAGATTAAACAAACATGTGACATGTATTGAACTTTATTTAATCATCTCACTGGAGGAATACTTATTTAATAACAATTTGTCTAAATCATTTCTTAGTACATGCAGGCTTATCATTTTGTGAATAATCATCTCCTATGTATATCAAGGAATTATCCCATTAGGAGAGTAATATTAGCATCAATAGTGATTGCCCTTCTGTGACATGCCCTAAAACTGTGTATTTATCCTTGATATTTATCATCATATTGTGGCTATAAGCATAACGATTAATTATTCAGACTATCTCGCCTGGCTTTCTTATATATCCACAGTGGAGGTAGATCTCCTTGGATTTACTTATATATGTATTGTATGTTTCCTTGTCTGTCATTGTACATTTATAATATTATTCTGTGGGAACGTAGATTTCATTAATCAATTCCCGTCTGAAGGAGTTTGTGAGCATAGGCATAGACATTTACTCATACCATCTCAGTATTTAATTGCCTGGCTTTTCATAATCATCAGTGGAGGTATATATCTCCTTTGATTTATTTATTTACATACATCTAGGAGTTAATTAGTATAGTATCCTTAATTGTGGCTTAAGGCGCATTTTGTATCTATATTATTTTATCACCATCTTACCTAGTTTTATATTCACTATCCACAGTGGAGAGTGTTTCTCCATTTGATTGATGTATATGTGTATTGTATGTCTTTGTACTTGTTAGTTGCTCTAATTTTTACTATTGCATTTAATAAAAGTTAAATTTTAACGACTAATCTCTATACCTATAGTGTGCCCCCACCAAGAGTCCTTTTTCTCTTTCTTCTCTGATTTATACGTTTACATTGACTCTGGGGAGCACCATAGACTTTCCTAGTAATAGGTCTAGACTGTGGTCTTATGATCCATATTAGTAATATTAATACACACCAGAGTGGTATCCATAAGTCTATTCTAGGTATACCTAAGAGATATTAAACTAACAAATTTTGTAGGATTTTTTTCAGTGCGGCTCCAGCATTTTTTCTTGTATATACAGCGTAGCCTGCCTTGGAACGAGCTGGCGTTTCTGAGATGCTGCTACTGGTGACGCTGCTGTTGTTGCTGCGTAAGGTGATACATTTACCCGGTGGGCTGACACAGTCATATAGTCCTTAGTCTGCCCTGTTCCACTTGTCCACATGTCCGTGGTTAAGTGGACATTGGGTACAACCGCATTTTTCAGGACACTTTTTCTGACGTTTCTGTACAGTCTCGGTATCGCCTGCCTAGTGAAGTGGAATCTAGATGGGATTTGGAACCGGGGACACACTACCTCCATCAATTGTCTAAATCCCACTGCACTAATGGCGGATACCGGACGCACGTCTAACACCAACATAGCAGTCAAGGCCTCAGTTATACGTTTTGCTTCAGGATGACTGCTGTCGTACTTCATCCTCATCGCTAGGGACTGTTGGAGGGTCAATTGTTTAGTAAAAGTAGTGGTGTTCCTACTTCCTCTCTGGGATGATGAACAACTCCCAGCAGCAGCAACAGCACTAGGAGGAAGTGGTTCTTGATCTTTCCCTATTTTATTTTTATCGGAGAAAGTTTGGTCCTCCATTTATGTTATATTGATATATACGTGCGGCTAAGGCGCACACAAACACAGAAAATAATTTTTTATTTTTGTTGGAGACTAGTGCACTTTGTGGGTTATACCACCCTTTAAGAAATGAGCCAGCCGGCCCTTTACTTATGGGACACAGGTGCACACTTGGCGCTGCTTCTTTGTTGATGCACGTGCAGCCACAGTGCACACAATTCACAAACACAGAAAATATTTTTATATATATCAAAATAATTTGATTTGGAGTGCACTTTGGGGGTTACAGCACCCTTTAACGGTCAAGCCAGCTGGCCCTTTACTTATGACACAGGCGCACGCTTGATGCTACTTTGTTGATGCACGTGCGACTACTGCGCACACAATTCACAAACACAAAAATATTTATTTTTTTATTCTTTTTGGAGTGCACTTTGGGGGTTACAGCACCCTTTAACGGACAAGCCAGCCGGCCCTTTACTTATGGGACACAGGCGCACGCTTGACGCTACTTTGTTGATGCACGTGCGGCTACTGCGCACACAATTCACAAACACAAAAATATTTATTTTTTAATTTTTTTTGGAGTGCACTTTGGGGGTTACAGCACCCTTTAACGGACAAGCCAGCCGGCCCTTTACTTATGGGACACAGGCGCACGCTTGGCACTACTTTGTTGATGCACATGCGGCTACTGCGCACACAATTCACAAACATAGAAAAAATATTATTTTTTTTTGCACTTGGGGGGAGCATCCCTGATGGACAGAGCACCCCCTGGACAACACTACAGCACCCCTTTAGGACTGGGACACTGCACAGGACTTTGGAGTGGACACAGCCCCTATGGACAACTGACTGCACAACACAGTCCAGCCAGCCCCTATGGACTTTGGAGGCGTGGACACAGTCCCTATGGACAATAGCAGCACAGCACAACACAACCAGCCCCTATGGACTTTGGAGGAGTGGACACAGCCCCTATGGACAACAGCAGCACAGCACTACACTACACAGCCCAGCCAGCCCTAACTCCCACCCTCCCTCTTCACTGCCCACAGCCGAGTGAGAAAATTGGGCCGACGCGGGTACCTTATATAGAATCCAAAACCCGCGAGACCCGGAAGGCAGGATGATGACGTTTTGCCTCGATTTCAGATCCGAGTCAGGCGGGAAAAGTCGAGCCTGACTCGGATCGGGCTCGGCTCGGGGGGGGTTCGGATTTCAGAAATCCGAACCCGCTCACCCCTAATATATAGTGATACTTGGGGTTAATTAGCTCGGTAGACTGGGGTCAGTGGTGCAGTGAGTAGGTACAGAATTAGAGTCCACACGTAGCATTCCAGTTAAATGAACATAAGTGGTGCTTTACTTCCAGCATGTGAAATCAGGAATTAATAAAAAAAAACTAGCCTTGTTTATGGCACTAGCTCACTTCTTGAACCCTCTCTACAGAAGCAGCTACTCTGCATGAAAGTCTCTCACAGTCTCTGAGATTGGTGGTCCATCATGCCACAAGCAGGACTAGACACTGGCCTCCTGGCCTGGTATAGTTTCCTTAGCTTGTTGGCTGCTGCCTCTCACAGTCTGGCCTGCTTCCTTGCAGGTACCATAGCTCAGTCCCAGAGTTGGATAGCCTTACCTGTATCTCACAGGTCTAGGCTCAGGCCTCTTGACCCTCACTGGCTTGCTAGCACAGTGAGCTCTGTCTGACTGGTCTGCCTCAGTCCTCCCTGGACTGAGGGGGTCATTCAGACCCGCTCTTGAGCAGCAGTACGCTCGCAAGCGGGTCGATGTTCCCCCACTGCGCATGCGCACGACGGAGGGAGCTCCATCGTGCGCATGCGCGAGATCCAGCGAGCGACGGGCTCTCCATCGCTCCGGGTCTCGCACCAAAGGGGGCGTGCTGTCGATGTTGATTCCCGTGGGAACGCCTACCGTCTGAAGCCGGCCCCACTGACATCACTAGTGATGTCAGTGGGAGTGATTTTCGCTCTGATAGAGCCAAAATCGCTCCAGGGCTTGCGGCAGCGAGACCTTACCACAGGGTCTCATCGCAAGCCCGATGGTCGCGATGGTCTTGACCATCGCGACCATCATCATGGACGCTCGCATAAGCTGTGGGTGGTAACCCACAGCTATGCGAGCGTCCATGAGGACGCTCCTAAAACAGGTAGGAGGGCCCTGATTCAGAGCGAGCGCTCTGGTCAGAGCGTTCAGCTCTGAATCAGGCCCTGAGTTCACTCGGCAGGCATTAGGCATCTTCCCACAATGCCTTTCTAGTCTGTGTGGGCGGATCTCCCCTGCCCCACAACAGAATCTGCTGCTCACCGGTGCCACCTCTGGTGATACTGCCACAATATACACACATATTGATACTGTATTTAAGGCAGGGAGTCATATCCCTTTGTGAGGAGTAAAGTACTAAGGCATCTATGTATATGATTTCAGAAGCAGACGTACCATTCTCAAATTCTGTTGGTTGGCCAGAAACTTCATATTCTGCAGCAGCTTTGAAATAATGTAATTCCTTCTCCAATACTCCAAGGGGTCTATGTACTAAGCCTTGGAGAGAGATAAAGTGGATTGAGATAAAGTATCTACCAATCAGCTCTTAACTGGCTGTGTTTGAAAAATGACAGGAGCTGATTGCTTGGTTCTTTATCTCCATCCACTTTATCTCTCTTCAAGGCTTTTTACATAGACTGCATGCAGTGACAATAATTGAAGAAAATAATATGAGATATGGTAAGAACTTACCCTTGTTATCTCTATTTCTACGAAGTCCATAGGGTTCCACAGGATACCTTGGGGTATAGGTGTGACGTCAGTCGCAGGGCACCAAAGAGTTAAGCTTTCAGCCTCCCAGGATGCACTAGGTCCCCCTCCTATACCCCGCCCCCGGGCCAAGGCACCTCAGTTAGTTACCAAGCCATAGGCCGGAGGAGGAGAAGGAAGAGAGAGAACAAAGATCTGGACACATACAAGAATCACATTCTCACCAGAGGGAGACGGAAAACCGGTGACCAGAGCAAAGCCCATCTGCAGCACAGGTGCGACAGGGCGGGAGTCCTGTGGAACCCTATGGACTTCGTAGAAATAGAGATAACAAGGGTAAGTTCTTACCATATCTCATATTTTCTACTTCAGGGTCCATAGGGTATCCACAGGATACCTTGGGGATGTCCCAAAGCAGTATCCTTTAAGGGTGGGGACGCTCCTGTGCAGAAAGGAGAATCCGCCGCCCGAAGGAAGCATCCTGAGAGGCGAAGGTGTCAAACCTGTAATACCTCACGAAGGTATGGACAGAAGACCACGTAGCAGCCTTGCAGATCTGAACTGCCGAGGCACCACGTCGAGCTGCCCACGAAGGACCCACAGACCTAGTGGAATGAGCCTTCAGAGAAGGAGGGACCGGTAGGCCTTCATGAAGATAAGCTTCAGAAATAGCCATACGGATCCAGGCTGCCAAAGTTTGCTTTGAAGCAGGCCAACCCTTTTTACGGAAGCCAAAGAGGACAAACAAAGCGTCCGACTTCCTAAACGAAGAAGTGCGGTCAACATAAGTCCTTAAGGCCCGCACAACATCCAATGAGGCCTCACCCACGGAAAGACCCGGTGAGTTAAAGGCCGGAACAACTATTTCCTCGTTAATATGAAACTGGGAAATAACTTTGGGAAGAAACTCGGGCCGAGTGCGGAGCACTGCCCTGTTCCCATAAAAAACCAAGAAAGGGGGTCTACAAGAAAGAGCCCCTAACTCAGAAACACGTCTGGCCGAAGCAATGGCCAGAAGGAAAACAGTCTTAGCTGTTAGCCATTTAAGATCCACTGAGCCCAGTGGTTCAAACGGCGGTCCTTGGAGAGCCCTCAGGACCACAGCCAAATCCCAAGGCGCCACAGGTGGAACAAAGGGCGGCTGAATGCGGAGAACACCCTGCATAAAGGTGCGCACATCCGGGATTGTAGCAATCCTACGGTGAAACCAGACAGATAGGGCCGAAACCTGTACCTTCAAAGAAGCAAGGCGAAGCCCATGATCTAGTCCCGCTTGCAGGAAGGCGAGAATCCGAGACAGACGAAACTCCCGCGGTGCATAACCTCTCGGTCGACACCACTGGAAGAACGTATGCCACACGCGATGGTATATCCTCGCGGAAGACGGTTTCCGAGCTCGTAACATGGTACGCACCACAGAGCTGGAAAACCCCCGGGACCTCAGCATGGCCGTCTCAACAGCCACGCCGTCAAAGACAGCCGAGTCAGGTCCGGGTGAAGGCAAGGACCCTGAGACAGAAGGTCCGGTCGTAGCGGCAACCGCAGAGGAATGTCCACGGACAGACCCTGAAGGTCTGAGAACCAGTGCCGTCTGGGCCACGCGGGAGCTATCAACAGGAGCGTCCCTCCTTCCTGTTTGAATTTCCGGATTACCCGTGGAAGAAGGGAGACCGGAGGGAACAGGTATGCGAACCGGAACGTCCACCGGACGGACAGAGCATCCACCAGAGACGCCCCTTTGTCTCTTGTGCGAGACCCGTACACCGGCAACTTGTTGTTGTGCCGGGACGCCATGAGGTCGATTTCTGGAAGACCCCACCTGTCCACCAGTAGTTGAAAAACGTCCGGGTGCAGGGACCATTCCCCCGGATGAACGTCCTGGCGACTTAGAAAGTCCGCCTCCCAATTGAGCACTCCCGGGATGAAGACCGCTGATATGGCCGGAAGATTGCGCTCCGCCCAAACCAGGATCCGAGAGACCTCTACGAGAGCCGCCCGACTGCGAGTTCCTCCTTGCCTGTTTATGTAGGCCACGGTGGTAGCGTTGTCCGACTGGACCTGCACCGGGCGACCCTGGAGAAACCGCTGTGCCTGCTGGAGAGCATTGAAGACCGCACGGAGTTCCAAGATATTTATTGGAAGCTCCGCTTCTGTCGGCGTCCACCTGCCCTGGAACAAGTGTGGACCTGAAACTGCTCCCCAGCCCCGAAGACTGGCGTCCGTTGTCAACAGGACCCAATTTGGAACCCAGAACGGACGTCCCTTGTTGAGGTGGGTCGTCTGTAACCACCACGTAAGGGACAGGCGAACCTCCTGGGTGAGCACAATCGTCTGGGACTTCAGAGACTGAGTCAGCCCGTTCCACTTGGACAGGATCAGGTGCTGCAGAGGTCTGGAGTGAAACTGGGCGTATTCCACCATGTCGAACACCGACACCATGGAGCCCAGTAACCTCATCGCCGAGTGTAAGGACACCCGGCGGCTGTGCAGACAACTGCGCACCCTTGACTGTAAAGCAGAGATCTTGTCCTCCGTCACGAAGATCCTTTGCTGTCCCGAGTCCAATAAGGCTCCAAGATGCAGAATCCTCCGAGACGGGATTAGAGTGGACTTCTGCCAGTTGATTAGCCAGCCGTGCCGTTGCAGCAGTGCAATGGTCAGGTCCAAGTGGCGTAACAGGAGCTCTGGAGATCCTGCCACCAATAACAGGTCGTCCAAATACGGCAACATGCGGACTCCCTGCAGCCGCAGAGAAGCCGCCATGACCGCCATCACCTTGGTGAAAACACGTGGTGCTGTTGCCAGGCCAAAAGGTAACGCCCGAAACTGGAAGTGGTCGCTGCTGATTGCAAACCTGAGGAACTGTTGATGGCGCCAAAGAATAGGGACATGCAGGTAAGCGTCCTGTATGTCCAATGACACCAAGTAGTCCCCAGGTTCCAGCGCCAGAATGATGGACCGTAGGGTCTCCATCCGAAACTTCGGGACCCGCAAAGACTTGTTGAGTGCTTTGAGGTTGAGTATCGGACGATATGACCCATTGGGTTTCTGTACCAAAAATAGATTTGAATAGAAACCCTGGCCCCTCTGGGAGAATGGAACCGCCACTATAACTCCAGCCTGGAGCATAGTGTGCAATACCTTCCGCAGCTCCGTAGCCTTGTTCCGGTCTGATGGGAGACCCGTGGTGAAGAAGCGAGCCGGGGGTCTGTGCCGGAAGGAGAGGGCGTATCCGTGGGAAACCACCTCCAGAACCCAAGTGTCTGTCGTAGTGGTCGACCAACACTGGGCGAACTGTAGCAGGCGGCCTCCCACCCTGGGATCCCCCAAAGGGAGGCCCGGACCGTCAGGCCGCAGGCTTGTCATCTGGCTTGGGGGCCGGACGTCTGGTACTCCATGCCTGCTTCCGGGGCTTGACCGATTTCTTAGGGCCAGCCTGTCGAGGAAACGACTGTGGTTTGGGCCTGCCCTGGGCCCTAGATGACCGAAAGGACGATGGTCCCGAACCAGAAGGAGCAGCGGCCGACGGGAGACAGGCAGATTTGGCTGCCGCCAGCGTGGCCACAATCTTATCCAGATCCGGACCGAAGAGAACTTCTCCGGTAAACGGCAACGCTTCCAGACCTTTCTTGGAATCTGCGTCCGCCTTCCAGGATCGCAGCCACAAGGTGCGACGAGCAGCTACCGCTGCTGAAGAAATTCTAGACACCAGAGTACTAATGTCTAGAGCCGCCTCGTTGATGTAGGTGGCCGAATCACGGAGATTGCCAATCAACTCCGCCTGATCGGCCGGACAGTCGGATTCAAAAGAAGCCTCTAATGAATCCGCCCAGCGCTCCATCGCTCTGGCAACCCAGCAAATGGCCATAGCCGGCCGTGCTGCCCCCCCTGCAAGGGAATAAGCGGACTTCAGGCAGATTTCTACCTTGCGGTCCGTAGCATCCTTAAGGGAGGACATGGATGGCATCGGCAATGTGGCACTACGGACAAGACGGGTCACGTGAGAATCCACCTGTGGAGGGGATTCCCACTTAGCAAAATAATTATCCGCGAACGGATAAGCCACCGCCAGGCGTCTCTGCGGCTGGTATCTTTTGCCAGGTTGTTTCCACGCCTCCTCTAAATGGTCCACCAACTGACCCGAAAGAGGAAAGACTGTGGCATCGCCCTTCACATCTTTGAAAAAGGCATACTTAGATTTAGCCGCTGGGGGAACTTCGTCCTCAATCACCAAGGCTGTGCGGACCGCCCGAATAAGTCCAGGAATATATACTTTGGACTTAGCATCAGCGTCCTTAGTATGGAGAGGTTCCTGATCGTAAGGATCTAGAATCTCCCCATCATCAGACGTCCCTTCGTCATCCTCATAAGGAGCGGACAGAGACGCCACCGGCCTTTTATGAGACCGCATCACAGACTCCCCTTGCAACACATCCGACAAGTGCTGTACAGAACTTGTCAGGGAGTTAACCCACGCTGGCTCCTGAGAACCCGGGAGCGGGGAAATAGGGAGACTGTGGGGTACCACCAATTGTCGTGGGAACCCCTGCATGGGTGACGACACCACAGACTGCTGGGACAAACCCATCGGAGTAAACGCGGGCTGCGGAGCTAACTGGCCCACTAAAGCTGTTAACGCCTGAGCGAAACAAGCCCAGGGCGGCTCCTGTACCGGTGCTGTAACCGTAATAGGCCGCGCCATGGACAAACACTGCCGGCAAAGGCCCTCCGCGCTACCCTCCCCCTCCGCTAACGGTACTTTGCACGTGGTACACTGTAGCCGGAGGGGAAAATCACTTTCAGACATGATGGCACCACGTATGTGACCTCTCTCACCAATTAAGTATTAAATAGGCGAGAGACCACCCTGCAGCACCGCACCGCAAGGGCTTTAGCAGAAAGAACAGGGACAGTAATAAAGCTGACAGTTTAGAGAAGAAAAGATTACAGGCAGCAGCGCTAGCACAGTCACATACAATGCAGAAAAATAACAATTCCTGCACTAACAGCGCTGATCACTCAACTACACAGACACAGGGCCTGGTAGGACACAGCGCTGCATACACAGACCTGACCACAGCGGAGGAGAGGTATGCGGGGGGACCCAGACCACGATGCTTCCGTCCAGCGCTTCCAGCAGCGTTCACCATGCGTTCTGGAGAAGATGGCCGCCGAGGAGCAGAGAGGAGGCTGGCCTGGGGGAGGAGCGCTGCCACAGGACCAGTCGGCAGCATGCAGAGAGGGCTGTGTGCAGCGGGGGAGGCGCCGGCTGTGAGACAGGGAAGGCGCGCTCCCCTGGCATGCATTTAACCCCTGGGACGCCGCAGCGCTACCGCTCTGCTGCGGTCCGCTGTCCCAGGGGGTAGTGGAAGCGCAGGTTGGTCGCCTGGCTCCACGCTGCAGCCAGTCCCCAGGGAGCCCCCTGCCTGGGGACTTAGGACCATGTGATCAGCGGGGACCCACCGCGGGACCCCGCTGCTTACCTCTGTCCCCCTTGAATCCGGCCATGGTCCGGAGCATCTGGGGTCACCGCTAGCTGTGACCCCAGACGCCCACCAGCATCCCCGGATCAGTACCGGCGTTCTGGTACCGGCGGGGTGTAGGGAAGACAGCATGGACGTCAGGACTGACTGTCCATGCTGTTCATCCAGATGTGCAGCCACAGCTGCATGAAGAATAAGCTTCAGGGGCTCTTCTAGCCCCCACTCCAACAGGTGCACCCGACTCCGGCCGGGCACCAAACTAAACTGAGGTGCCTTGGCCCGGGGGCGGGGTATAGGAGGGGGACCTAGTGCATCCTGGGAGGCTGAAAGCTTAACTCTTTGGTGCCCTGCGACTGACGTCACACCTATACCCCAAGGTATCCTGTGGATACCCTATGGACCCTGAAGTAGAAAATAATATACTGTATATATACAGGAAGATAAATATATCTGCACAGTTGGTAGTTTTAGATTTGTGCTAATACTTGTTCTTGTTGTACCAGTTTAAAAATCCATGTTAATAGTGTATACTTATTTTTAACTATTTTTTTTATGTCTCATCAATAGCCTTAATAATAGATTTAAAATGTGTTGTACTGCTGCCCCCATAGAATCAAATTGTTATATTATATCCTGTGGAAAGGCAATAGATCTGAGGAAATATCTTGGGTGTGCTCTTATTTTTTGTAGTTTCATCCCTGTTCAGCAAACAAAACCCTGATTTCCAATATTGTTTCTGATTTTTTCAGTGAAGGACAGTTGAGTCTCTTTATTATTCTAATTTCCATACTTATTAATTACAAACTGTTCCTCATATTCCATCTCGTGGGTGTAGCTATGACCTGGTAGCTAAGCAATACCAAAAGGGTAAACGTGATTGCCACTGTATACAGAATATCATATAACATAGTAAAGTGTAAGAGGTTTGCAGTTCATGAATACATAGCATAGTTGGGGTGTGAAGAGACACCACAGATGCAGATGCTAGTTTCTGTAGCCTTCCTACCTCCTGTTTTCCTTTCATTTGACACACATTTATATCCTGATGGTTTGATTTCCAGATAAATTTCTGTGGGAAAAAAGAAAAGTAAAACAAATGATGTATTACTACTGAATAAGGATAGGCAGAGAGGAACACTGAAAGACAAAAGTTTATAAAGATTGGTGACCCTAGAAATCACCATGACATTTTGGGTGCCTTTATAAGGATCACATCAAGTTTTGTAGTTAGGCAACATGCTAATTAGAGCTGGGGTAGACATATAGCTAATTGATACAATATTTGTGTAAGGTAATTATGGTATCTGTGTCTAAACCAAAATAGTCTAAAGTGACCATGAGTGTAGACAGCATGGGGCTTATGTAATAGGTTGCGAGCTGCTGCGAACTCCTAAGAGTACTCCAGTATTTTTAAGGTGGCAATCATTTTAAAGGCAAACCCAGCCTAGTTCCCCGGCAAGTGATAAAACCTAAAAGGTTTCCTGCACTTGCCAGGCCGACCGCCAATCAAATGCCGCTACTAAAGTAAATGACCGCTGATTGGCTGTGAGTGGCCTGGCTGTTAATCAACAGCCAGGCCGCTCATTGGCCAACACACAGTGCCGGCCGCCTGCTGGCACTTGTATTTCTACAAGTGCCAAAGTACAGGCATGCTGGGACCTGTATTCCCACTGTAAAAAACAATTACACATTTATTATTATGACTATTACCCCTGCACCCACCGGCCAGGGGTACAGGGAAGAGGTCCTGGCCTGGGCTACCCCCCTGGGATCCCTGGTCTGGGCTGACTAGTTAGGGGTTTTAATGCTTTGGCCAGGGGACCCAGCGAAAGGGTCCCCTGACTGTGGATTTACACTCCGGGTAGTGGAGCCTGGTGGTGGCTTTAAAAATACGGGGAACCCCATGCCATTTTTCACCATATTTTTGAAACCAGGATCGGCTCTCAGAGCCCAGTGCTGGTTAATGAAATACTAGAGACACATTTTGTCCCCAGTATTTTTTTAAACCAGGACTGGCTCACAGAGCCTGAGGCTGGTTATGCTTTTGGGGGGGAACCAAACACCATTTTTTTTCCCCTGCTTTTTACACTTTTGTTTACACTATACACAGGGAGCATTTGGGGAAGGTACCAGAGGAGTGGTGACGAAAACCCGGATGTGTTGCGACCATTTTGGGAGCATGTTGCAGACTGAGATTGCTATCCCGTACGCAGTTATACATGGCACCAGTATCTCAGTTCTAGTGGTCACTGATAATTGACTGATCTGCTACCGATGCTGTGCCTTTATACGCAGTTGCCTGGATTTGTGAAACCACCGATGGGTAACCCAATACAAATCTCGCCGGCTACGACATTTGCATATTTTCGCACAGACGCTACGTACATATTCACAGCAGCGGTGGCATTAGCGTACATATCTGAATCAGACCCATAGTGGCCAATGTTACCCTACAGCACGGATTGAAGACTTTACACAGTGTATCAAGAGTTCCAGCAGAAACAATCATAAAAATAGATGTCAACCAAAGCAAATTCGATCTCACCCTGATGGTATTGGCAATTCACAAGATCTTAGATGAAATACGGATTCAGCACGGATCACTATTGCGATCGCGGCTGCGTAATCGCACGCAGTTCTGCTGCGAAAATATGTTAATGATTGCAACTGCTCAGCCAGCATAGAGATGCCCACTACTGCTTTCTCACATCTGTAATACCTTGCAGTCCTGCATATACATTGGTAACTTCGAGTAACATCGTCTCCTCATGCAGAATTACAGCATCTCTGACCTGTCTCAGAAATTGCAAGTCTCGTTGCGCGCAGGGAATACTCAAGCTGCGTATGCCGTCGCAGTGGCTAATTTATGCACGCCCTGGAAACGATGTTCAAACGGACAGGCATGCCTGTGTTTCTCTGACCACTCCCCCATCACAACCCCCAAACGCTGACATCCCGTCACTCACTCTGCGATTGCTTTCTATGTGTGTGCATGATCACGATCTCAATGCTGTAGCTGTGTACGCGCACTGTGGTGCATACGCAGTACGCACCATTGGCCAATCTGCGTACACGGTTGCAATTGAGATCCATGCTGAATCAGTTCCACAGTCCTGACAACGTTAATAGATGATGGTCCCGGGTCAAAAAAAAAACTTTAAATAAAGCTACAATATTTGAGATCATAATAATTGAGATGGACAAGAGGTCTGTCTCAGGAAAACTATATAATTCCAGACTTCATCTCAGGAGAGAAAGAGATCTCAACCCAAACCTGGGATAAGTTGGAAACAGGTCGCAAGTTGCTATTATACCATCTAGATTTTGATTCTTACTGGTGAACTAGCTGAATACATCATTATGAAGCCACCAGAGCAGTGTTAGGAGACAGAGGGAAAAGTGATAAGAAAGTGATAAGGTGGCAGCCACTCAGCTCCCAACTGTCAGTTTTCAAACACAGCCTGTGAGATGACAGTTGGGAGCTGATTGGCTGGCACCTTATCACTTTCTTATCACTTTTAACTCTGTCTCCTAACACTGTTTAGTAAATAGACCCCATTGTTTCCAGAAAGAAAGCTTATTGTTGTGCACGTGGATGATTTGCTACTAGCTGGTCAAGAAAGTCACATTTAAAATGTACAGAGACTTATAGGAGAAAATTTTAAATTGAAAAGCCTAGGTCCTGCAAATCACCTGCTTGGTTTAAGGATTTAGCAAAATCTAAAAGCTGGAACTATCAGTATAAATCAGCAAAACTATATTGAAACTGTCCTAATGAAATATGGTATGTCAGATGCAAATCCAGTGTATACTCCAGTCAAGGTACAAATCTAACTAGAAGCATGTCATCAACTTCAGAATCTGAAATAGAGGAGATGAGAGCTATCCCATACCAGAGAGCAATTGGGAGTATGATGTATGCAAGTGTTGGAGGTCGTCTGGACATTACACATGCAGTGAGTCGCATTAGCGGGATTTCACTGAATCCTGGAAACAGCATTGGTTAGCAGGTATGAGAATCTTGAGATACCTAAAGGGTACTAGCCCATTAAAACTTATGTTTTCAAACACAGAGGGGTCTATTTAATAAGCCTTGGATAGAGATAAAGTGTACGGAGATAAAGTACCAGCCAATCAGCTCCTAACTGCCATGTCACAAAAATGACAGGAGCTGATTGGCTGGTACTTTATCTCCATTCACCTTCTCTCCATCCACGGCTTAGTAAATAGATCCCTAAAACTTTAAATATTCTATGATGCAGATGAAGACAACATATTGGCTAACTAGTTGAATTCACAGGTGCAGCGATAAGTTGGACAAGTAATTGTGATCTAAATTATGAGAGAGCAAAATACTGCCGATCTATTACCTAAAGGACATACATCACAAGCACTGACTGCATTTTGTGAAAAATTTGGACTGAAATGTGATAATTAATTAGGTTTATTATTATTGCTTGATGCTTTTATTATAGCAAGTTTTGAGAAAGTGTGAGACATTTAGAACTCGTAACAAGAAACATCTCTAAGCGAGGGGGGGTGTTGAAATGTAGTTAAATTGTTAAACACTACAAATCTCTTGACTGTATATGACTCATCTGACTCAATAACATCACATGTCTGTGTATGACTCATCAGACACAATAATATCATTTATCTATAGTGCATGACTCCTCACATATCTGAGTCACCAGACTTAAAGATCAACCCAATCAGACTGCAGGTGCAAGATTTGTTTTCTTGGCTCTACAGAAGGTTCTGCATGTGCCAAAGCCTGTCATTGTGTGCACTGGAGCCTCGCAGTGCTGTACAGCCCAAGAGTGATTACAGGTTGAGTCTCCCAAATCCATAATGCTTGGGATCAGTGGTATTTTGGATATCGGAAATATTCCGTATTTTGGAATGTCTACATAAAATAATTACATTTCTTGGGAATGGGCCCCAAATCTAATCACAGAATGCATTTATGATTCATATACACCTTATACACACAGCCTGCAGATAATTTTCTACAATATTTTCAATAATTTTGTGGCTCAAACAAAGTTTGTGTACATATATGAAATGCAATTATGTTTCATATACACCTTTATACACACAGCCTGAAGGTAATTTTATACAATAGTTTTAATAATTTTGTGCCTTAAACAAAGTTTGTGTACATTGGACCATCAAAAAGCAAAGGTTTCACTATCTCAGTTATGCTAAAAATATTCCTTATTTCGGAATATTCCGTATTTCGGAATATTTGGATATGGGAGACTCAACCTGTAGTACCTTATCGTAATCAAGCGCGCCGATAGCCGGGCCCGGGTAAAGGGTAGGAGAAAAAATAATTTTTTGTAGCGGCGCTGCGCGCCGGGGAGGGTGTTGCTGTGAGCCCCTCAGCCCGGCGCATAGCCAGTGGGGGCATGATCAGTGTGATCGCTCCCCCCACAGGCATAGGAGACTGCTCGCAGTTGCTAAGCAGCAGCCACAGCAGTCTCCCAGTGCAGCCCAGCACACAGCAGCGTGTGTGCCCCCGCCGGGACCCTCCAGCAAGCCCGAGCCCGCGTAATTAGTACCCGCTCCGCCCCCCTCTCGGCGCCCCTGATCGTAATGACTGCTGTTTATCTTCTATCACCTGTATCCTATTATCGGAATCAAAACCTACTCTGGTTTGGAATCAACGTGTGGACTAACCTCATTGTTCACATCCACTATGCACCTACCAACTTGTAGGCATATGCTAATATGCATCACACACATCACAATACATAGTCAGCCATGCATTTGATAAAATAATGATTGGCAGAAGGTATGGGAACCAGTCCAGTTAATAATTCTCGTTCTGGACTGTGTAATCTACCAGTATTTCCTATGTATTGAGTGGAGCAGCATTGAGTGTAGAGAATGGGATGGGTCAATGGCACTTTGAAATCCTGGGACTTGAGAATGTTCCTTTGTGGAGAAGCAAATATAAATGTTCACCCCTAACAAATACTATGTATGAGTTGTTGCATTAGCTGCATTTCTGCAACAGCAGCCAGGGAACACTTGCAGCAGGACATGAGATAAAATTGAGGCCACAGATGCTTTCTGATACTTCATATCATGGGGCCTTAAAGGATAGCAGAAAATTGCAATGGACCACAACCTGCCTGGATTAGTCCTATCTCACTGTGCTGTTGCGCATGGTACAAACTAGAACAATCTCATATTGCAGCTCAGATCATCAAATCGGTGGTGCACACCTATAGGAGATATTTGGCAGCATTACCATTGATTTGTTTGTCAATAGCATTGATTTGTCCATGCCATCTACAACCCTCACTACTAGTAGAGGCAACAGTTGCTGTATCAAACAGTGAAAACATAGGAGAAGTGGACCAGTGGATAATTTGATTATAGCAACCAGCCAGCTTCTGGCTATCATTTTATAGAATGTACTTGACAAATGCTACCTTGAAGCTGATTGGTTGCTCTGGGCAACTTCTCTACTGGTCCACTTCTCCACTCTTTTCTTTGCTTGATACATCAACCCACAGGAGTCTACTGACAGTTGGATTCTTCCAAGGAGTAGGGAAATTGTAGCCACCCCAACAATAGTGGCACTATAGAGCTAGGACATGTGGCACATGCAAAGACTCAGGGCCGGCTCGAGGCATGTTCGATCAGTGCGGTCAAACAAAGGTGCCACCCCATAGAGGGCGCACCCCACCCAACCATCCCGATTTCAGCTGTACAGTCCTACTTTTCAGGCACGCCCCCAAATAACGTCATTTAGGGGGTGAGGTCTATGTTAATTAGGCCACATCCCCTTTCCAGTCGTGGTCGCCTCCATCTTGTTCGGCACAGGACGCGACTCCTACTGGAGCCGGCCCTGCAAAGACTCTATTCACTCATTATAAATGGTGCCACATTTAACAGACAAGTATACAATACAGACCCCCAGTACCGAGGATAGGATTGAAGGTTTGCATTTTTGGACAAGAGAATCAAATTATGCTGGGACAGTGCACACTTTAGTGTATCTTATGTAGACTCGTCTCTAAGCTCTAATAGGTAGAAACCAAGGCAATGATTCAGAGCTGGCCTCCTGGCCACTCGCTAAGCTGTGGGTGACCACCCACAGCTTTTGCGAGTGGCCAGGTGATGGTCGCGTTGGTCGCGACCATCGGGCTTGCGATGAGACCCTTGTGGTAGGGTCTCGTCTGCTGCAAGCCCCAGTGAGCTTCCGGCTCTTATAGACTCGTGATGTCAGTAGGGCCGCCCCCAAACGGCAGGCGTTCCTTCGGGAACGCCTCAGTTTGGCCAGCCACCCCCACCCGCCCCTACCAAACAGGGCGAGCTGTCGATCAACATCGACAGCCGCCCCCTTTAGGATGTGAGCACCGGAGCGAGTGATTTCTCGCTCGCTCCGGGGCTCGCACACGCTTAGTGCACACGCCACAGCCATCGACCTGCTTGCGAGAGCTAAGCACTCGCGAGCGGGTCTGAATCAGGCCCTGTATTCCATAATATGAGGGTGGTTCAATAAATGAGGTAATAAGACCTCCCATTGCGCAAATTTGTTCAAATTCGTACATATACGTATAATCAATAGTATGGCCTAGGTACAATTTATTTTTCCACATAATCCCCATACTTGTCTAAGCATTTGTTACAATGGTACACCAATCCTGGCATCGAAGAAATCAGTGTCATGCACCTAAAGCCAGGACTTGTGGTCCCAAAACACGGTCGCCATGACCTTCTTTGCTGATGGAGTCGTTTTGCATCCCTTTGAAGGTGAGGACCATACGTGTTTTCATGTCATGGATGCTAGCTTCGTCTCCGGTGTCACATGATGCACCCACATTTCATCACCTGTAGCAATACACTGCAGGAAGTGCACTCCCTTCTCCATGGTACAGCTTAAAGTGTATAAGAGACAATGCCATCCTATTGGTTTTGCAAATTTCTGTGAGTTGCTTCGGTACCCAGCGTGAGCATTTTTTCCTGTACCCCAGTTGCTCATGAACGATGTTGTGCACAGTACCCACTGAGATGTTCAGTTCATCAGCAATATCACTTGCTCTAATGTATCTGTCCTAGCAAATCAGACCTCCGATGTGGCACAAATTCTAATCTGTGGTGGATTGGATGTTGCTCATCTTGAACGCCTGTTCTGTTCTTATAAAAGGGAGTGCATCAAACCCAAACCTGTTTCCGTGACATGACGTAATCACCGTACACCTTGACAAGTTGGCGATGAATTTCAGCTGCTGATGTGCCCTTTAGATGCCGAAATCACAATATGCACCTCAATGTCTGACAGTGTTTCCGCCAGCCCCACTATCTTACAACTGATGTTGGGATGGTATGATTAATATGAGGCACAGTCAAAATCCTCTGTCATTTGCGGTTCCATTGGCGTTCCTAATTATGCACCACAGTATGTGAGTTTCCATGGAAAAATGGCAGCTGTTGCACTGGCAGATGGGAGGAGCTGTCCTTTTACCTATAAATTACGTAACTTCTGGTTGCTCTTTTGTGGACAAGCACATTTCTAGGCAGAAAATGCCAATGTCATAAAAGCCTTTAAACATACAATAGTGACACATATACAAAGTGACACAAGTAATAAAGACCATCTTGATGTGCTTGGACTCTCATGATTAACTTATGCATTTTCAGGGATAAACTGGGCAGATTTTTTGGAGAAAAACTGAGAACTTTATACAACTGAAAGAGTTGAGCACTGAAGCTGCAAGAACTTGGACATTGATGTGATGTTTATAAAGCAACTTTCTCCATACAATTAAATAGATATGTACCTTAAACAGCTTTTGTAGAAGTAACGTTCGATTCAATTATTTATAAAATACTTTGGAGCAGTAAAGTGAAAAAAGCTTTTGAATTGTTTACATATATGTCTAATTGTGTTGATTGCTGGGGTAAGAATTTCTGCTGTGGTATAGATTTAATGGTAAATCCAATTAAGTCCAGATATTTTCTGGTGTTATGGAAGGTATGTGTTTGGCATCCAGGCAGTCTGGATGCCGACGCCTACATTACTGACGCCGGTCAGAATCCCGTTGCTGGCATCCCGACTGTTGGGATGCTGAAGGTAAGTAACGGGGTTGGGGGGAGGGTTACGGTTAGGTTTAGGCACTAGGGAAAGGATTAGGTTTAGGGGGAGGGGAAGGTTAGGTTTAGGCACTAGGGGGGGAGGATAGGTTCAGGTACCAGGGAGGGACGTTAGGCACTAATGGGGGAGTGTTAGGTTTAGGGTGCGGGGAGGGGGAAGTTAGGTTTAGGCACTAGGGGTGGAGGGTTAGGGTAGGAAGAGGGGTAGGGTTAGCATACCGACCACCACGTGTCAGTATGTTAACCCTGTCGGGATCCAGGCGTTTGGATTCTGACCGCCTGGATCCCGACTGCCAGTATTGCATACCGATTCCATTAGGGGACTCCAGATAGTGCAATCTGTCTCAGGACCATGGCTTCCAAACAGATTGTCATTTCTGTGCCATAGTGAAAATTTTAGAAGGGACAGACGGGATCC
Organism: Taudactylus pleione; assembly: GCA_031769625.1. Lineage (NCBI taxonomy): Eukaryota > Metazoa > Chordata > Amphibia > Anura > Myobatrachidae > Taudactylus > Taudactylus pleione. Next base: position 928,904 of record JAUIMM010000345.1, on the reverse strand, counting down.
AACAGTTTTGGAAAATATTGGTAATAATGAAGACTGAACTGACAAATAAGGAAGTGTACAGTTTTGTAGGCAAAGAGATGGTGTAAGAAAGAAGGGTTTTCCTTCTTGAAGAACTGGGCAGAAATCTCCCTACAGCAGCTAAGAAAAGTATAAACTGACATTACAGGTCTAATTTAAAGTACTAAATATAAACATGGTGTTTGAAACAGGTTGCGGATTGGCCATAGGCCTAATTAGGAGTTTTTCCAGTGGGCCGGTGCCCCCCATGATGTCATGGGTGTTACAAGCAACTGGAGAGAACCTGGCTACTCACATATGGTTGTTGTTTTAAGTAGTAGTTCCCTAATCACATGATTACCTGTTCAGGGGTTACAGACGTTGAACATTGGTGTCACGTCCGGGCACTAGGACTACCTCTGATGAGGTTAAGAACCGGGGGGTTTAGGATGATTGTATGGAAATGACGGAGATGACAGACTAAGTCCCCTAGTTGCGGCCAAACCCAGATTTGGCTAGACCTGCCCCGAGGCACGGAGTCTAACTCACTTGTTTTTTTTTCCAGTGACCCTTCCAATTGGGATTTGGTTTTCTCCGCAAAAAGTGAGCAGGTCAGGGCCCTCTGGACAGGTACCTGGGAGTGGCAGAAGATAGTATATAGGAGACGTCTAACACCGGGAACACTAGAATTAGCACAGAGGAATGGTTTGTACTGAGACACAGGGACAGAATACGCTAAGATGCTCTGGGGATGTACTGGAGGTGCAGAAATGAAGTTATATTGAGACACAGGAACAACTACACGAAGATGCCACTTGGGGCGCACTGGAGGTATAAACAGAACTTGTGCTGAAGCACAAGGAAAAGGTACACAAGGACGCTACTTGGGACGCACTGGAGGTGTGGACTGAACTTGTACAGAAGCTCGGAGATGAAGTACACCGCAGTGTGTATTTTGTACGCTATATGTAATTCCAGATGCATCGGTAGTTGATACGAAGTTGCTCACAACGGTGCAGACTTTGTACACAATGGTGTATATTTTGTAAACAAAGGTGCAACTCCGGACGCACCAGAAGATGACCTTGGAATAGTACTCGAAGATGTGTATGTTGTACACAAAGGTGAGACTCCGGATGCACCGGCAGATGACTTTGAAAGTGTACACAGTGGTGTGTACTTTGTACATGATGATGTGTATTTTGTACACAAAGGTGCGACTCCGGATGCACCGGCAGAGGACTTGAAAGGATACACAATGGGACAACTTAAGACACACAGGAAGAACTTGTTCTGAACTCGGGGACTGAATACAAAGAGGTGCGATTGAAGACACACAGGTAGCCAAGAACTTGTAATGAATACAGGACCAAATACACCGAGGTGCGATTGGAGACCCACAGGAAGCCAGGAACACTGAGGGAAGCAATACGGCCTCTGGAACATAGCACAGCTGTCACCAAGAATGACTATGTGCAGTCATATAGCGATGTTGATCAGCAACTTCCTGTTGCAGGAATCGGACCTAAATACCCCTAGGCAGCTGGTCATTGGATCATGAGATCAGCTGGGAGACTGCTGAGCTGCCATTGGAGGAGACTGACCAGGTGAGATGAACCAACATGGATACGCCCATGCCTGCTAACACAGGAGTCAGGACGCACGCATGGAAGTCCGAGCGGACCCCGGGGAGAATCCTCAGCCCTAACCCACCACTACAACTGGCGTCTGCACACCTCAGAGCCTAGAGACAACAGTACAGCAGTGAGTAAAGGCCGATCCCATGCCGCATCCTGACAATTGGTCCTTTATCTAGCCCTCAAAATCTTTATTTGTGTGCCATTGATAGCTTTGCTCTTCCTTCCTGGATGTTGTGTGTTTGGCTCAGCTCGCACGTATGCATTTTGTGCTACTGTGAACATCGGATCTGACTTCAGTTTGTTCTCACAATTCTCATACTAATATAGTGGCTTTGACACTGGCTTGTTCTCACTATTCTCGGACTGATATACTTGCTTTGACTCCTGCTTGCTCTCTCTGTTCTCAGACTGAAATACCGGCTTTGGCATTGGCTTGTTCTCACCATTCACAGACAAATTCACTGGTAAAGACCCAGCTTGTGCACTTTACTCTATTAACTGGTATACTCTAATCTAAGTTTTGTGCCTGTATTCCTGGATTTTTTGCCATGCCGTGCCACAGTTGGCACATACAAAATCTGAAATTCCAAACAGCTAGTTTATATAGTGCTAGGAACATTGGCCTTATTTGTTGATGTAAAGTGCTAATAGGGTCCAGCCAAGCAGCGACTGAGCTTAAGACGCTCACAGGTAAAGCAAAAGCTGCAAGAAAAGATTGGAGACACTTTCTACCAAATGTCCTGATCGTGGTGGTCAGTTGGAAGATATCTCAGGCATGTGTTAGCTGTGTAGGTGCTGGAACAGTGGTCAATGCTGGTGAAAGGTCGCATGTCTCTGGAGCAAAAGGGGAGACGTCCCTCTCCCACTATGTCTCCCATACACAATAAGCTGTTGACATGTAATTAAATGGTTAAACGCTTAAGCTGTCTCTTAACTTCGTAGTAGTACTGTGTATCAAGGACAATTGTTGGCATCTTATGCCTGTAGCAATAATTGTCCCACTTCTGTTTCTCCAGTGGCTTCCCTACCTGTTCTGACACCTGATGCAGGTAGAGGCGGGCGGGCTTGTAGTGCGTGTGCCAGCAAAAGGGGTGTGGCTTTGGGGTGGGGCGTGGCCTCGCAGCCCAAGCCCCCTTTTTTGTCACTCTGGGGGTGACGGAGATGCGGACTGTCCCCAGGGACCAGTCTGTTTTGCAGTGCCGGTTCCCTCACTATGTCAGGAGCTGAGTGCTGCACGTAATGCTACAGTGCAGCACCCGACTCCTGTCACTGAGAAGGAGCCAGCACTTTGGTGTCATCCCTCGGTGATTGACACACGTGTGCGGTCCGCACCCCCCATGTGACGCCATTGTGTTTCTCACAATACATATTCCTTTGCAATTGAACTCTGTGGCCGCTCTTATCTAGGACACTGATGACAATAAGATTGTTCCCATCTCTGGTACACAAAATATTTTCTGGATTTCTGTGACTTTTGTTCTTGATCCAATTCTCAAGCAAGCTTTAATTGTTCCAACTGTTGTGGCTGTCAACGTTTGATTGCCAATTCCATTGGTTGTGATAGGATCACATTCACTAAGCTACTTCTACTACAATAGGTCTGCAGCCTCTGGTGGGACACTACTAAAGAATTATTAAGCCATAGCCAGGATCAGGTTGAATTTAACACTAGTGAGTCAATCCTAAACACATTACATGATATAGGGTCATAGGGAATCAATGAATTTTAAAATGGTTAAAAAATGACACCTATCACTTAGGAAGGAGGGGTGGAGTGTTTGTGCAAAAATGGGCATTTATTATACTGGGGGTAGAGGTTACACAAATGGGAATCTACTGCCACTAGGGGGAAGGGGAAGTAATGCTAATGGAGAGCAATTATCACTGGGGGGTCCATTGCCAATAGGGGTGAGAGGTCATTTTACAATGGGGGCCTGCAGACACAGGGTGGTATGAACCACCCCTAATCATATATATTTTTCAAATATTTTAATGAATTAAAAAAAATGTTTTTTACTTACTTAAATGTAAAAATATCGTACATTTTTGAGGCCTATTTCATAAAATGTAGCTATTTCTTTTGTTTTAAAGAATATAGATTACACAAAAGGAGGAGGAGTCTTTTCTCCAGAAAGACTCAAGGCGCTTTACCGAAAACACTGAACATAGGGCCTGAGTCATCACGGAACGCCATTGCAATCGCGGCTGCGGTTACGCACACAGATCTGCTGCGAAAATATGCTAATTAATGCAATCGCAAAGCTGTTGCACAGCCAGCATAGAGACACCCACTACCGCTATCTCACATCTGTAATACCATGCAGCCCTGCGTATCGGGAACATCGAGTTACATCTGTCCCTCATGCACAATTACAACAACTCTGACTTTATAATTGATAACCTCGTCACACGCTGTGAGTACACAAGCTGCGTATGTCATCGCAGTGGCTAATTTATGCACAACCAATGCAACGGCGTTCAAACAGATAAGGCACCCCTGCGTTTCTCAAACCACTCCCCCGTCACCACCCCCAAACGCTGTCCCGTCCCTCGGTCTGCGATGGCTTTGTATCTGCATAGGTGATTGCAGTGCGATCGCAATGCTAACTCACGCACTGTGGTGCATGCACAGTACGCACCATCGGCCGATCTGCGTACGCTGTTGCAGTTGCGATCCGTGATTAATCAGGCCCATAATACAGGGATGATGCAGCCATTTTGTATCAAAAAGTACAAGTATTACTTCCTACCCATGAAAGTACAAGACGAAATAGCCATCTTGGGGGAACTAAATAGGTTACACTAGGCAGAATTTATTATTCTGAACCAACTAGAACCTGGTAAAATATATTAACATGCATTATTATAGGGTAATGATATAGTCACATGCAGGGCCGTAACTAGGGATGTGCGCCCAGTGCCGCTGCACACAGTACTTGCTTCTGACTAGTAGGGTGCCTGGACCGACACCCTGCAGCCAGGATCAAAGCCTGCAAAGCCTTTAGACGTTCTTAGCAGGCACCCTGTAGTCTGTGCCGCTGATTGGAGCGTCCTCAGGACGCTTCAATCAGTGCCGCACTAACTGGTGCTACCAGCCCACCCCTCCACGTGACATAATGGCTTCATGCACCCGACATCATGATGTCAGCGCAAAGGGAGCGGCCAGCACAGGGCGCTATTTGGCTTTAATTGAGAGAGAGTCTCTGATTATGTCCTCCAAATCCATATTCATAAAACATTGTATCTCCCATCTGCAAGTTGGAAAACTCATTTTCCATCTATAGAGCATCCCAAAAACATGTCCTACATAATTAAATCTTATTTGAGCTTCTAAATGCCAGGCTGTGTTTGAAAAATGATGGTTAGAATGATTGGTACTTCATCTCTCTCCACTTTATCTCTCTCTAAGGTTTGATACATCACTCCCTATATGCCACACTGTGCATGCTGCCAATTCACATTATATGCCACACTGCGCATGCCACAATTCACATTATATTCCACACTGTGCATGTTGCCAATTTACATTATATGCCACTGTGCATACCCCAAATTACATTATATGCCACATTGTGTATGCCCCAATTCACATTATATGCCACACTGTGCATGCCCCAATTTACATTATATGTAAAACTGTGTATTCCCCCAATTCACATTATAACACACTATGCTGCACTGCTCTCCCCAGATTATTTTTTTACTAATTTGCTGATTCAGCTTCTGTAAATCCTGCAGTAACTCCATTCCTAACTTATCGCCACGCAGTCTGGTGAAGGAGGTGGGCCAAAAGATGGGAACATCACCTGCTTCATTTATAATACTGGAAGGGACACGGCTGGCCAGTCATGCTGACACCTCTGAGAGGAGTCCCATTGATTCTCAGGCCAGGAAGATTGTTGTAGTCTTACCTATAGCCAGGATTGTGCTCCCCCTATGACCCGCTCCCCTGGCAGGTGATCTTCTACCCAACCTCCTGCATGCAGGACCCACCAATGATCATGTCAGTGTATTTTCCTGCCTGTTATTAGGGTCCTGCTGTGATGCATGGGAGTAGAGATCCCTAGGACACTGCTGTCCCTATGTGTCTAATTATAACCTGGATGTCCCAACTCTTCACCACACCAATAAAGAAATATTTTCACTTATACCCCAGGTTGATAACCACTGTTACAAACCATGCATTTTGGTTTGTATTCTCTACTCACCTTTTGGTATTTCAACTCTAAATTGTTTGAGTCCAGCAGAATTTGATAGAGCGCATCCCTGCAAGTAGAGACAATTGTATTGACATGGCCCTGCCTTAATATTACTGCTATCACCAATAAATCAAACAGCACTAATATTGCTTAATTAAATGTATAATTAGAATGACAGAAATTAATGAGGGGATTGCTATAAAGAAAAATAATAAAGGAATGAATCATGAAAGTTATTAAAGCAACAAAAACGCTACTATGTCACTGTCTCACCTGTCCCCAATGTACAACGTCCTGTTCACCTTCAGAGTCGTTTGGATGTTTAGATGGTCTCTTTCTTTATCAGGAATTCGGCTCGGACCATTTCCTATGAATACAGGATATGTATGGAGATCTGAGAAAAACAAGTAGAGTAAGAGAGAGGTAGGAAAAAACAGTAGAAATAAAACAATAGAAACAGAAATAAGACAACAGCCATTGGGCCTGATTCAGCATGGATGGCTATTGTAATAGCGTACGCAGATCGGTCGATGGTGCATACTGTGCATGCGTATACAGCGCGTGCGTGAGTTAGCATTGCGATTGCTTTGCGATCACTAAAGCATAATGAAAGCCATCGCAGAGTGAGTGAAAGGCTGTGAGCATTTAGGGGTGGTGACGGGGGAGTGGTCAGAGAAACGCAGGTGTGCCTGTCCGTTTGAACGCCGTTTCCTGGACGTGCATAAATTAGCCACTGAGATGGCATATGCAGCTTGAGTACTCACTGCGTTCAACAAGACTTGCAGTTTCTGCGGCAGGTTAGACCTGCTGTAATTCTGCATGAGGAGCCAAAGTTACTCGATGTTACAGATGTATTTGCAGGACTGCAAGGTATTACAGATGTGAGATAGCGGTAGTGGGCATCTCTCTGCTGGCCTCTGCAATGGCTTTCCAATTGCATTCATTAGCATATTTTTGCAGCAGACCTCCGTGCGTAATAGCAACTGCAATCGCAATAGCAATGCATGACGAATCAGGCCCATAGTGCAGAAATCAATAAGAGTGGAAAGATAGACAATAAAATGGAAGACATTTCAATTATTGTTGAGATAAATGAAAAGAGTGACACTCACACTCAGACCCAACTCTGATCATTGGTTCCTCTTCCTCGGGAATCACAGAGACTCCAATACCTCCCATTATCACAAGGCAAAACCACAAGAGCCCAGTGTGAAGGTGCATGGTACATATACCAGTTTAAATTCTATAAAAACAAAAACAAAAAAAACATACATTGGTTCCATTGGTTCCTTCCAATAAACACCATTATAAACTTTACCAATGTGGGTACATGTTACATAGTGCTGTGAGGCTTTGGGACACTTATCCTAGCACTAATCTTAACATATAATAAAAGAATTAGTAAATACTGCACAGCAAGCAGGCAGATATCCTTCCTGCGTTAGTTTTAAAATAAATTGTTTATCTATAGTTACTATACTGCATGTTTACAGTACTTTACTGATAATTTTGTCTCTATGATTTGATGTACCCTGGCCCTAGGGCTGTTTCTTTTGCTTCCTCTTTCCTGTTGTTTATATTATTTTATTGTTTATTTTATTTATTGTATGTTTTGTTGTATATATTCTGTGACGAAAAAGCACTAATAATGTAATATCGAAAAAAACAAAAAACTATTTGCACTCCTACCTAGTCCTCTTAGTCCTGATGGCAGCTGATGGTGTGCTAATGGTGTTTTTTTTCAGCACCGTGCACCAGTCCACAGTCCATACTTGCCTACTCTCCTGGAACTTGAGGGAAACACCCAAATTTGTGGGAGGATAATGCTGCAAATTGCAGGTAAATGCAGTGGCGGATCCAGGGGGGGCGATTGGAGCGATCGCCCCCCCTAGCACAGTTTGTCCGACCTTTATCATCTCTCTCTTCTCTGCATCATGCAGAGGAGAGAGATGATAAAGGCTGTGCTGTGCTGTGATCGGAGCTCCGCTGTCACCCGAGAGCCAGGGAGGAAGAGATCACAGCCGGCTCCTCACACCCTGTGATCAGCTGTGTGGTCTAAACAGACCCACACGCTGATCACTGCTAAAAAAAACAAAAAAAACAACAACTTACCTCTGTCCAGCCTCCAGGCACTGAAGATCGGGCTCCGGTGATGTCCTCCCTCCAGTCAGCTGGTCTCCCGGCTCCTGCACTGTGACCCTGATCAGCTGCTGCATTAAACAGCTCACCAGGTCAAGATGGGAGAGCAGCTGACCGAAGCCCGGAGGGAGAACATCACCGGAGCAGCGGAAGTAAGTGAAAATAAAGGGGGGAGGGGGTGCCGCGAGGGGGGAGGCGCGGGAGGGGGGGTTATCGCGAGGGGGGGTCGTAGGGGGGTTGCTGCGAGGGGGGGCGGAATTAATCATTAACTCGCCCGCCTAATACAACAGTCTAGATCCCGCCCCTGGGTAAATGGGGAGGGTGCGGGGCCAACATAATGTGTTTTGATGCAAATCATTATCGACCTGTGAATTGCGGCATTCCATATGAGGGGGAGGGGCCTAATGACTCATAGTGCTGGGTCCTACCCCACACCCAGTCAGTGACATCTCAGAGGAGAGAAAGGAAAAGTAGGTAAATATGCCACAGTCCCACTCCCTCTCCCTCCACTTTCCTGTGTGAAATGGTGCCTGGTCACATGGGAGGGACTTTATATGCAATTCAAAACATGCCAGATATGATGTTTTGTCTTGGTTTGGTATCCGAACTTGATGGGAAGACTCGAGCCAGGACTTGGAAGCAGTCAGATCCCCAAAGTTGGGGTGTGTTTGGTTTCCAAGAAAACCAAACTGCTCATTTCTATTACAAACTGGGACCTATTCATATGGTTAGCATTAGCAGAGCTTATGGGGCATGTGAATGACTGATAATCTCTATAAAACAGGAATGATTATGCTGTTACCATACGCTGTGAACATAATCAGTATTTGATATATATGCTTGTAATATCTTATATAATTCTAGATTACAAACAATACATTGATATATAAACAGAAATAGCTCAAAAAGTTGATTGAGCAGAGTAAAAACATCAAAACCTATATGCTTTCGATTGTTTAATCAATCTTTTCAGTAAAAGAGGAAAAGAGACGTCATGACGTCTCTCCCATAGCGCTGAGCAGTGGTAGCGATGACGGCAGATGCAGGAGTGAGGATTCGGGTAAGTATTGTGTTTTGTATGTCTGTGTGTTATATATGTAAGGGGCACTACTGGGAGCACTGTATAAGTGGCACTACTGGGGGTACTGCATAAAAGGCCCTTCTGGGGGCACTGTCTAAGGGGGACTTCTGGGGGCACTGTATAAGGGGCATTACTGGGGGCACTGCATAAGGGAAACTGTATAAGGGGCACTGTATAAAAGGCACTCCTGAGGCACTGCATAAGGGGCACTGTATAAGGGGCATTGTATAAGTGCCACTACTTGGGGCACTACTGTGGGCACAATATAATGGGCACTACTGGGGGTACAGCATAAAAGGCCCTTCTGGGGGCACTGTCTAAGGGGGACTTCTGGGGGCACTGTATAAGGGGCATTACTGGGGGCACTGCATAAGGGAAACTGTATAAGGGGCACTGTATAAAAGGCACTCCTGGGGGCACTGTATAAGGGGCATTGTATAAGTGCCACTACTTGGGGCACTACTGTGGGCACAATATAATGGCCACTACTGGGGGTACTGCATAAAAGGCCCTTCTAGGGGCACTGTCTAAGGGGGACTTCTGGGGGCACTGTATAAGGGGCATTACTGGGGGCACTGCATAATGGAAACTGTATAAGGGGCACTGTATAAAAGGCACTCCTGAGGCACTGCATAAGGGGCACTACTGGGGGCACTGTATAAGGGGCATTGTATAAGTGCCACTACTTGGGGCACTACTGTGGGCACAATATAATGGGCACTATTAGGGGCATTGTATAAGGGGCATTACTGGGGGCACTATATAAGGGGCGCAACTACTGGGAGCATTAAGGTGCATATGGAATGGAAAGGAATGTTCCCAGAGTGTCGAGAAACGGTGGTGTGTCATGTTTACACGCCCCCATTTTTCAGTGGACACGCCCCTTGTGTGCACATTCGGTGTGTGCATATACTTGGGGCTCCGTTTTTCATCTCTCCCTTGGCTCCAAATACCTTGGTTACGCCACTAGTATTGAGCCCTGATTGGCAGTGGTGGACTTTCCACTAAGTGTGTGAGGCATGGCGGCGGCATGGCAGACTCCCCTGCATGAGAGCCCTGCTAGGCTGCTGGCTTGATGAGGCTAGGTAATATTTTTTGTCATTATGACCTATTTTTATTTTGCAACTGGCAGGGGCACATGCTATGGGCTACAAATTGTGGTGCAGGAGGTGGTGTTGGTGGGGAGTGAGGTTGGGAATCAGCCCTGACATATATATTTTGTGTCCACTTGTAATCACTTTAATTTGTAATCACTTTAATTTGTAACTTTCTCCTTCGGCATTCGTTCCCCTTGTATCTACTTCAATCCATTACAGTGGTGAATATGTAACATGATATGCAAATCCCAGCTTCCTCACAAAACTTGTGAAATTAAAGTGATTACAATTGGACACAAAATATATGTTTTAAAATAATGTATATTAGATCCCCAGGAACAGCTGCATTTTTAAATAGTGTATGTGTGTGTATAGGTCCACACTCATGTCTTCACAGACATTTTGCTGGGGTAGCTTACCCAAAAGGGAGTCACAAAAACACCCATAAAAGACAAAAAAAATTTAAAAATAGGGTGCACTCACCAGTCTTCTGAATAAAAATCCTTTATTAAATTATGGCATAGCAGGTTTCACATCAAATCGACGTTTCGGTCCCAAGTTTCTTGACAAAGGTCCAAACTTGGGACAGAAACGTCGATTTGATGTGAAACCTGCTATGCCATAATTTAATAAAGGATTTTTATTCAGAAGACTGGTGAGTGCACCCCACTTTTTTCTAATTTTTATATATATATATATATATATATATATATATAGACATAAATCATATTTGCCTACATGTTTTATCTCCTTGCTGGGAGAACCCGGGGAGGAGAAAGACTGCGTCACAACGGGGGCGGGGCCTGACATCTTGCGTCATTAAGCCCCGCCCCTTCATGACAAATTGCTGTGATGGTGTAAATTTGCATAAGGGTCAGGGCTAAATTACGCAATTCATGTAGAATTGCGTCATTAAGCCCCTCCACCTACACGGGGACCGCGATCATCGCGGAAGTTCTCCCCATTCTGCCCACTTCAGTAGGAAGTGGGCAGAATGCGGGAGAAATGCCTACTCTTCCGGGGGTGCGGGGAGTTGCTCCGAAAAATCGTGAGCCTCCTGCGAAAACTGGGAGGGAAGGCATGCATGACATAAATACATGTTTTAAAAGGATTTATTTCAGATCCTCCAGAACAGCCGCATTGAATAGGATATATGGTCTTTTTTATCAATATCTTTCGTTCATTCTAATAGATAGAACTGTTTTTAGATATATATACTATCCCAAGACTGTTTTTATTCAGATTTTCACAATTTGACTATGAAGGTATTAAAGTACATTCGCTCGTTCTTTATATATTGTCTCAACCATATACATTAGTATATATAATTATATTTTTAATAATTCTTTCTAATTGATTATTTGTATCTCTCAGTATATATATATGAATAAACATTGTGTTAGAAACCATATATTTGTTAACACAGACTTGGCACCTCTCATTTGCATTTACCAATTTCACAAAAAGGGGGGGATCCCTTTTATGAGAAAGGCAACAAAGTTTGTTCTTTGAAGAAAAACTAAGGCAGCACAGTCAGACATACATTTTTACCTTAAAGAATTTCATGACCACACAAAAACAGAAGGTGGCAGGCCTGCAGTCAATAGATCTGCAGTTGTTTACCCTGTTTTACCTTGCACTTTGAATGCATGTACAGATTTCACATTCCTAGAGTGTGTACTTATTCCTAGAGTAGCCATTTGTAATAGTGTTTTTCCCATGGAGTTTCATGCTGAGGTAATCTTAAACAATGTTGCTTGTGAAATATTAGTAAGCTGAGCAGTTTTCATCACTAAAACTTGTGCCAATCACGTAATCCTGTTTCAAAGTTGTGATCATGCTGGGATGTTACATACTCAATGAATGCATGAGTCACCTCTGATTGGAAACCCTCTCTTTCAATATGTTTGATTTACTGTTTTTGCCCACTGGCTCAGGTGCTGATAATGTACTATATATTTCACCAACATCTACATATTTGTCCTCATACACCTATTCTTTTTGCAGTTTATCGTGCAAAACCCCGGTGCAATTCCAGTGGTGTGAACTATTTCCTCAATTTTGCATCTTACTTTGCTTATAGTGTACTAGGGGCCTGATTCAGAGCTGAACGCTCTGACCAGAGCGCTCGCTCTGAATCAGGGCCCTCCTCCATGAAAATGGAGCGGCCTCCTGGCCGCTCGTATAGCTGTGGGTGACCACCCACAGCATATGCGAGCGGCCAAAAAGATGGTCGCAATGGTCTTGACCATCGCGACCATCGGACTTGCGACGGAGACCCTGCGGTAGGGTCTCCCTGCCACAAACCCTGGAGTGATTTTGGCTCTATCAGAGCCAAAATCACTCCCACTGACATCACTAGTGATGTCAGTGGGGCCGGCTTCAGACGGTAGGCGTTCCCATGGAAACGCCTCCGTCTGGCAGGCACGTCCACCAAAGGGGGCGTGCTGTCAATCAACATCGACAGCATGCCCCCTTTGGTGCCAGACCCGGAGCGATGGAAAGCCCGTCGCTCCCCGGGTCTCGCGCATGCGCACGACGGAGCTCCCTCCGTCGTGCGCATGCGCAGTGGGGAACATCGACCCACTTGTGAGCGTCCTGACGCTCACGAGCGGGTCTGAATGACCCCCTAGGTACTTAGGATTAGTATTTTTGTAGGAAAATAATTGGTATTAAATTGCAGACTAAGAATACCAAAGCATGGCGCAGGCCACTCCTATTAGTGCTTATTCCTCTATTGTGCTACTCATTCCACAATTTTACGTCTTAGTTTGCTTATAGGGCCACGTCTTTGTCTTTTGTCAGTCACAACTCTGTAACTTTATGAGAATGCTGCTACGAAGCCCTTCCCATGATTCCAAATGTGCAAGGACTGAGTTGCCCACTTTCAGCATACCACTTGGAGCATCTTTAGATGCACCATCAAAACTTGCACCAGACCTATGGCACATTCAGACTTTCCTATGGCCGGTGGCCTCCTGCATGAGCAATTAAGCATCTTTGTACACAAAAACTTCAGTGACACACCCACAACACTCCAAAAACATGCCCACATGATGGACCATCTACATGCATCTGATCAGTCCCCCCCCCCCCCCCCCCTGTCACTGCCCCGGAATGCCCAATACATTTTCAATGTGCTTCTCCATGCAGGAGTCTGAAATTACTATGACTCCCGAACACACTCGGGATGCATGTGCAGTGCAAATTAAATGTATACACAGTTAACAAAAAATGACACAATAACATCCGATATTGACATAGTGTACGACTCAGAATCAGGCCCATAGTGTACTAGATACTTAGGATTGGCTAGATTAGCGGCTAAATCACAAAATCCGTGGCACGTTAAATGGGACAATTTGTTGTGATTTAAGGATAGGCACATGTGGACAAATCTGTAATGAAAGTGAATTGTGATCTCACTTCATCCTGGTCACTCTTGTGTTCTGTCAAAGTATCACAGAGCACTTAACCCTTTATTCCCTACAATAGAATATCGCATGTAGAATTAACCTAAAACACATACATTCATAAATTTGAGGTGAGATTACACATTGTATGCAGACGGAATAAAACATGTATCTACTACAGACTGGAGCATAAGCAATTTAGGTAAAGAAAAATTATTATTTTATAATGTTAATTTAAAAGGTATTGTGGCTGATACTTTGGCAATCCACTTTGCTTCATGTTGCTGTCCTGTCATGATAAATTATTTTGTTGATACATGTTGTAAGTGGGTCCTTATTACATCTGTTTGTATATATAACACTATACACAGATTAGAGCAAACACTGGGCCTGATTCAGAGATGGACGCTTCTGGCATCGCAGTTGTAATTCCGCTGTGTAAATATATGCAAATGTCGCAGTCGGAGGCTGATCAGTCAATAATCTGCCTTCTGAGTACCCCTGCGTTCGTGCAGAATGACCGCAGGAACTGAGATGGGAGTGCGGGATCTCAGTCACAGGCAGACATCGCAGTCACACGCCTGCATTTGAGTCACCACTGCCCACAAACGGTCACTGCATGTCAATCACTTTACATATAAATCCTCACTGCGAGCGACATCGATAATGAAACTTGATGCATATGCAGTGCAACTCAGACGCATGTGCAGATTACCAATATTCACTCACTTGCATAAACATTGGCATTGCGTCCATCTCTGAATCAAGCCCACTGAACAGATACACAAGGGCCAGAAAATAACAGGTAACAAGTTCCACATATACTTCTGCCAGACAGTCTAACACAAATAGTGCTATTAAAACAACACTTCTCTCATCACAGATAAGAGCTCAGCATATGCGCATGCGGGGGGGGTTCTGAGTACCCAGAATCCCCCCCCCCTCCCCCGGTCCACCATTCAGTAAGTATAGTGAGGACCACACTACACAGTAACAAGAACACAGCCGTCGGCGACGGATAGTACACTCGTACAAACTCTCATTGACTGCTGCGTCCACTGCCGGAGCTGGGCTGGAGCTCACTCATAAGCTCCACCATCAGGCTACCGCAGTGGGTGATAGGAGAGACGTCATGACGTCTCTCCCATAGTGCAGAGCGGGCCGGGAGGAAGGACAGCGGCAGGTGCGGGGATTCAGGTGTTATTTTTTAGTCTTTGTCCTATATATATGTAAGAGGCACTGCATAAGGGGGACTACTACTGGGGGCACTGTATAAGGGGTACTGCATAGTGGGGGCACTACATAGGGGGACCGCTACTGGGGGCATTGTGTATGGGGCACTACTGGGGGCACTGCATCAGGGACACTACTGGGGGCACTGGCACTACTGGGGGCACTGCATAGGGGACCACTACTGGGGGTACTGTATAAGGGGCACTACTGAGGGCATTGTATAAGGGGCACTGTATAGGGGGGCCATTACTGGGGGAACTACATAGGGGGCACTGTATATGGGGCACTGCATAAGGGGCACTACTGGAGGCACTGCATAAATATATATATATAATGTATTTATATATTTATTTGTGGCTAGATGTTTTTTCATTGGTTTGGTAACCAAGGATTTGGAAAGCCCCCTTTCAAAATCCTGCGTTGCCACTGCTCAGCATAACAAAATTAGAAAACATCAATGCTAACTATAATTACAAGTTCAGTTTTTGGGAGCCTTCTATATGGGAGCCTTCTATACTGTCTGTACAACGTTGCAGAAAGCCCCAAGCCTCTGGTAGAGAATCAGGACATCGAACCTCGATTGCAATTTTTACTTCTGTTTCTACATCCAGAACTGTTGCAGGTAAAGCCTAACTCAGAATATCTGGGTTTAGCTTAGGAGGTTTATTTAAAGCATAAGATAATGTCTTTCCTGGTAGGAAGGTTAGGGATTATGTTGGTTTCAATAAAACCACTGGCCTCAGTGACCTGATGGTCTAGTTTTGGAGAACACCGTGCCTGCTTTCCATTTTCCTGCTCTGAAATCATGGACTAGGACAACTTCTCCAACAGCAAAATCTTATGTGGGTCACCGATAGACCTGATGGAACTGTTTATCCTGTACCTCTTTACTCACATACAGCTTCACTATGTCAGATTTTTGAATTTGTCATGGGCACAGGACTGGGGCTGCGTCAGGACAGGAGTAGAAGACCAAGGTAAATGACTGACTTGGAACAGAGTAGGACCAGAATGGAGAATGTAGGCTGAACCAGTAGTAGTATCTGGACTAGGACAGGAATAATGGTTGGCTGGGACTGCCTATGCACAACTTGGGAACCGGGCTGGGACCAGTATAATGGATAGACTGAATTGGCAGGGGCCTGCAGATGTGATGACAAATATAAAGGTGTGGTGACAGATAAGTTGTAGCTAGAATACTTGAAGTTGAGTGGTTCTTTCCAAAGGAAAAGAATACACTCTATGACATGTGCCCAGGTGCGGAGTAACCACAGGATTCTGTGGGAAGATTCCCGGTGGACCAACGACCTGTGGGGCCGCCTGTTGCCCGGATGCATTATTTCTTTTTACATAAAAAAACCCAACATGTAGCAGCAAGCTCCGTGCTATTTGCTGGTGTGGGATGTTACAGAAGACTGACGGATATACCAGAGACATGCACGGGCGCATTGGAGTGTCCCCACCCCCAGTAGTGACGAACTTGCATGACAGGCAGCCCCCCGGTTCCTGTCATAGCAAGCAGTGCGCCTCGCGGAGTATCTCTCATTGCGAGATGAGGGCAGGGCCGGCCAAGAAAGAGCTGACAGCGGCCAGGTGAGGAAGACAAAGATGATGTCCTGGATGGTCTTCGCAGCACAGGGTCAGGCAGCATCCCCTGCTGCTGTGGTGGTCCCAGCATCTGAAGATCATTAGGTTACACATGACTTCCTCTATCACAATTTAATATTGAAGCATAGACAAAATGATGAGGTCATCAATCATACCATAAATGCAAAACCACCAAACTTCTACTTTGTAAAAGACAAGTAGTTAAAAGAATAATAAAGTAATATACTATACCCAGCAGATGGAAAATAGTTAATTGCAGCAAGTTTTTGTAAATAGACATCTTTTGAATAAGAAAATGAAGCTGGTAAAATACAGGGTCTGATTTAGAGATGGACGATAATGCGATCGCAGCTGTGATTTCACATGCGGTGGGCATAGGGATGCCCACTGCTGCCTTCTCATTTGCGTCTGATGTCGCGAACCAGACTAAATATCAGTAACATTGACGCACATCAACAACATGCGTTATAGCAAACCAATCGCTAATGCTGGGCATCCACTATACAATTTTCTGTCAGATATCTGTCCAATCTGGCTTGTTGGAATGAAAACCTGGTAATGTATGGGAGCAAATGACAATCGACCATTTGCTCACAAACACTGGAAAACAGATAAAAATGGTCGTTCAGACAAATTGGTTAAAACACACAAATGTAACCAATTTGAACAATTGTTTTTTGTCCGTTTTCCAGTGTTTAAAACCATATGATCGATTGTCATTTGCTCCCAAACATTACCAGGTTTTCATTCCAACCAGCCAGATTGTACAGATATCTGACAGATAATTGTATAGTGTATGCCCAGCATAAGCGTGCGCAGTGCAACTTATACACATTCGCAATGGCAAACAATCACTTGATCAGCGTAAAAATCGCCATTATATCCATCTCTGAATCAGGCCCACAGTCCACTAAATGAACCCATCGCTGTTCTTTGATACATGCCTTTACTCTATACATGCCTACTTTCCCGGTTTGGTCGGGAGCCTCCTGAAAATCGGGTGCCGCTCCCGACAACCCGGAAAAGTAGGCACATGTCCCGTTATTAAAGCCCCCTCCTGCCCACCGGATGTATTAGAAAAAATATTTACCTGCAGCAGGAGTGGCTGATGCTGCGATTTGCACTAAATCGCGTCATTGTGACCAGCCACCCCCGGCAACACAATGCTGAAATTACAGGCATTATGTTGCCAGGGGCGGGGCTGCGATGATGCGATTCGAGGTCACGCCCCCGGCCTGCCCTAAAAACTTTGCCACGCCCTCCAGCTGTGCCGAAAGTCGGCAAGCCTGCTTTACTCTCTATATACAGTATGGTTTAAAATGTACATATTACTTTTAACAATGTTAATTATTAAAGCATAAATAATTAGTTATAAACGATTGTCAGTTATAGTGCTAAAAAGTGCTAATGGCTTAGTTGAGGTATAACGCCTTTAATAAAATTGACAGTAGAGTGGATATTCACAAACATTTATAAATAATTTTGGCTCTGCTGAAAATAAAGTGTGCTTCAAACTGAAGTTCTTACATATTTCTTCTAAACCACTTGTAGCGCTGGCGCCAGTAACAGGCAGCACATGTAAAAAGGAACACAGTGAAACTATGCAAAAACTAAATCACCCAGACTGCCTAGGTGTAAGACAGTGCTCAGTGAGACACGCAGAGGCTGTCAGGGGCGGGGTAGACTGGGCGTGGAGTGGAGGAAGAGGGAAATGGAATGCTTTTGTCCAGAGGAGAGGAAGCAGCTGCAATGACTGGAGGGGACAGTAAAGTGAATCACAGCATCTGTGCACAGAGCCCAGCTGAAGTGGAGAAACCCAAACCAGTATGATGGACCAGGGAGCCTAAAGCGGATAAAGCATTTCAAGACTCCACTTTGGATCCACTGAGGGGAGTTTGCAGAGAGAGACACACTGTGGAGACATGTGAGATAAATAACCCTGTGTGGTAACTATTTACAGTGTTATATTTCCTGATAAAGACTGAGGGGTGTAGTATGTATTACCGCCGGCAGCAGAAGCCCGGCAGAGGTGAAGATCCCGATCGCTAATAAGGTAAGTATAACTAACCCTATTTTCCCCCCTAACCCTCCCTTAACCGTGCCTAACCTTAACCTCCCCTCTAAGTGCCTAAACCTAAGCCGTATGAAGAAAACAAATGGATACTAGCGCACCAAGATTTCTAGAGGGCATAGGATGCAAGCGAGCTGCTGTATAGGATATCTGACTAGATCCTTAAGTATTGACCGGGAAAAAGATATACTGCGCTCAGCTAGCATATATTAATATCGTGCGGTGTCTGTGAACCAAGTATGGAGTTAATCTTATGTTTAGCACGGATGATATGATAAGACAATATGTAACAAATTCTTAATAGACAATGTAGATATTATGAAATAAAAATTGATTTATTCTCAAAGTGGTTAAACCATATAGAGTGGAAAACCTGCACATGCACACAAACAAACAATATCCTACCAGATCAGTTAGGAATGAAATCAAAATTAACTATTCAAAAGACCATAGGATATATGTATGTCAAGATAGAGTAAATGGATAGTGAATATCAAGCCAGGGGTGATATTACTATGAGTGATAGAGTGCACTGGGGTATAATAAAGCACCAGATCTAAGAAAAAAGATACATAACCATATCCCACCCAAACAACTTAAACAAACCACTTTAGATAATTCCAACAACAAAGGCTTTTTCCACTGCGGCAATTGCCTAGGTTCGACATTTACATCTAGCACGACAGGAAAGGAATACCCGATTAAGAGCACGATAAAATGCAACACAAAAGGGGTCATTTACATGCTAGAATGTAGCTGTAATAAACAGTACATAGGCAGGACCATAAGACCTTTAAAAACCCGTATTAGTGAACATATTAGGAACATAAAAAGAGGATTGGAAGAGCACAACCTGTCAAACCACTTCTTAATCCATCACGACAGTGATCCAAAATTACTAAAATTGACACACAATTGGAGAGGTGGGGATTTCGAGCATAAGATGAACACCAGAGAACTTGAATGGATATATGAACTTAAGACATTTGCCCCCCGAGGACACAATTTAGACAATGAAATTAAATCCATCATATGTAAAAAAAGAAACTAATTAGTATCTCTGAGTTAATTAATTATTGTCAATAGAAGCACTACAATGCCAATTTTTATTTCATAATATCTACATTGTCTATTAAGAATTTGTTACATATTGTCTTATCATATCATCCGTGCTAAACATAAGATTAACTCCATACTTGGTTCATAGACACCGCACGATATTAATATATGCTAGCTGAGCGCAGTATATCTTTTTCTCTGCCTAAACCTAAGCCCCCTCTAAGTGCCTAACCCTAAGTTTCCCGGGGGGGGGGTGCCTAACCCTAACCTCCCGGGGACAGCCTAACCCTAAGTCCCCCTGAGAGCCCTAAAACCTAACCCTCCCCCACGCGGCTGTCCGCGCCCGGCTTACCTTCGTTCGGTATGCCAGGCGTCACGATCCCGGTGTAGGTCTAATGACAGGCGTCGGGATTTCGACGCCTGTCATTAGCACCTTGCCGGGATTAGACAGTCGGGAAGCCGGCTGTTGTTATTTAGACTGTCGGCTTCCTGACTACATCCCAGACTGAGATAGCTGGTAGAGCCAAGACTAGGGAAAGTTGGGGGACTAGCCCTGAAGAAAGATTGTGTTTTGTGCATGTGTTTAGCACTAAAGACATAGGGTCTGATTCAGCGAGGAACGCACAGGAGAGAACACACGCACTCGGCTGATGTTTTTGCACTGCGCATGTGGATAAATCGCACTGCTTCTGCGCAAACTGGCCAGTGCGATTGGCTTAGGGTACGCAGACTACACGCAGTGTGTACGCAGACCCCGCCAATATTGATTGACAGGTAGTGCCGTTTGTGGGTGGTGACGGGGGGTGGTCAGGCGAACGCAGGCAACACAACGCTGTTATAGGGGCATACATAAGGCAGTGCGGCGGCTTACGCAGCCATACCGTGAGCTGTACGCAGGAAGCTGCCAAATTCCTGCGGCAGGTCAGGTCAACCACTATTATGCTAATGGGACTGATGGTTCTCGATGTTAACGCTATCTTGTGTACTGATCAGGCTGTGAGTAAAGGGAGATGGGCGGCATAGTATGGGACTGGGCATCTGCATCTTGTGCTGTGGTCTCCGAGCATATTCATTGATTAGCATATTCACGCAGCGGATGGGTGCGTGCGTCTACATCCGTGCATTCCTTGCTGAATCAGGCCCATAATCATTAGCTAACTAGAAAGGTGTGACTTCACCAGTTTGTGGAATTATAAGGCCTTTGATAAAGTTATTTGTTCATGATTTACCAGTGTTTGACATTCAAATGGAAATCCTTATTAAAGTACAGCTTTCTCCAAGTAACAGCATGCAGAAGATAATGAGCTCCAACTCATCAGTGCACTATAGATAGTGGGGTCTAATGTTGAGTGTGGTATGTGTGATATTCCTTTGTGATGCTGCTTTTGATGTAACTATTACCCAGAAAGTGATTGCATAGTCCTGTGTGTATTATTTGTATTCGGAAGGAAGGTTCTAAAACCAAAAGACAGAAAAGACAATGTGTTATGTTTGTTCTGATTAATGCCTTATATGCCCTTTAGATGTTTAGTTACACAACTGACTATACAATTTATCTTTATATGCCTGTTTTGTATGTTTATATTTGTTTATCTTACAAATACTTTTGATATAAAAACACAAAAAGCAATAGCAACCGCAAACTCATTAATAAATGTGCCAGGTTGGCTTTTGCAACATATCTGTGTGATACACTCCTGTGGTGTTTGTGGCCTAAGTACGTGTTGGGCAAGGGGTTCCACAAATCTACCCCTAGTGTTCCTGACCCTGAACACTCCCAAGAGCACTTTGTGTGAAGATTCGGGTGGAGGCACTGAAATTAAGAGAACCGCATGGTGTGGAGTATTGCAAGGAGAATATCTTTAAATACAGTCCATTACCTAGGAGACCCAGGTAAAGGGGTGTTAAAGTGGAGGCACTGCTGAGATTCGTGCAACAATCTCAGAATTTGCTACCAGGTGGGCAGCATGGCAAGATTAATGTCAGAAGAGGTATATGGTTGGTGTGAACAACTATCCAAAGATCCAGAATGCTGCTTTTTGTTAAGTGGCGAGCTGTTTGAAGTTACAGATGAGGAGTTTGCTAAGATAATTGCAGATCGGACAGGGATGCAGAGGCCAAGGGTCCTGGACAGGCAAGGTGTACTGTTAAGAGAGCTATGCCAGGTTAGAGAGAGTACTGATCCCTGCTGTCATTTCTGATGGGGGAAGTCGACGTTGGAACATAGTGTTGCCTCTGAAGTCGAGTGAGGGGGTGGAGCTACCCAAGAGTTAAGTCCTGCTGAAGAAAGTGTGTGGAGCTTGTCTCCTGACATTCAGAGAAGAGAAGATTTGCCTCTGAGTCCAGATGGAAGCTCTGAGACACAGAGTGGCCTAAGTACGTGTTGGGCAGGTGATTCCCCGAATCTCTGGGGAGTGTTCCTGACCCTGAACACTCCCCAGAAGAGTACTTCATGAGTACTTCATGTGAAGATTCAGGTGAAAGCACTGAAATTAAGAGAACCACATGGTGTGAAGTATTGCAAAGAGAATACCTTTAAATACAGCCCATTACCGAGGAGACCCAGATAAAGGGGTGTTACACACTTAACTGATGTTTTTTTCTGGCAAAACCGGTCAGCAATTGCCGGATCTGCAGGAGAGTCCGGGGAGTCAGAGAAACTCCATTCTGCACACGTGTAGAATGGATTTTCTCTTCAAAAACACAGAGGTGTGGTGTGGTCACAGTTGGCTGCGTTCGCATCCCATGCAACCACATCAGTTAAGTAGTTAAAAGCATGTTGGGACCTTTAGATCCCGGGCACCTGGAGATCACTAGGTTACCCATGCCTCCTCTCTAGTGACGCAGAGGGTCTTGCATATGTGGGCAAGACCATTTGTACTTTTAAAGAGAGAGCCGCACAAAATAGATCCACTATACACTTGGCCTTACAATACAGGGGGATTGACCAGCCTATTGCCAGACATTTTCTGGAGGCGAAACATTCCCTGGCAATATCATATCCCTCCCCTATTAATAGGAGGAGATTGTGGCAATTTACTCTTGAGATTGGAAGCCCGGTGGATTTTTAAATGAAATACACTGACACCCAACGGTTTAAATGAGACCATCAGTAATATGCCCTTTCTATGAAATAATAATAAAAACTTCCCTCGTTCCCTTTTGGTAATATTAGGAGGGACGTTTATTTTTATATCTTTTTTGATGCAAAGTTTAAAAAATGTTTTTTTGGAGTGCTTAGACAAGATAGGTGCTATTTAGAATGCAGATTTGCCTAATTGTCTTATTGGTTATAAGTGGCACTGCACAACTCGATTATTCATGTATTTTATGATCTGTGGATTCTATTTATCTATGCAAATTTCGTGTTTGTTTTTCCATTTGGGCAACCCTGTGTTCACTAACAGATTTCACTTGTTCATTTATGTTGTATAAATGACACACGGCAGGCTTATATTAGGCAATGCTGTGTTGGATATATGTGTCTCCAGGATGACTGCCTGACCCCCGCCTGCCCGGCTTGCGGATGACGTCATGACGCCAGCGGCCGGAAGTCGGGTGCCAGACGCCGTGCAACACGAGGGTGATGGTATCGTGTATATAGGTAAGCTTTGTTTATGTCTTATGTATCCTTGAAAAAAGATGTAGTAAACATCTGAAACATTGGCATCATCTAGCCTTTGTGCTGTTGTCATTTTTCATGAAGTCCCTGGAGTGCTATCCATTGCTGCTTACATACACATACAGTCAGGTGCATAAATATTGGGACATTGACAGAATTTTCAAATTTTGGCCTCTATTCACCACCGCAATGGCTTTGAAATTAAACAAACAAGATGTGCTTTAACTGCAGACTTTCAGATTTAATTTGAGGGTAATTACATCCAAATCAGGTGAACGGTGTAAGAATTACAACGGTTTCTATATGTGCCTCCCACTTTTTAAGGGGCCAAAAGTAATGGGACAAACTAAACAATCCTAAATCTAACTTTCACTTTTTTAATACTTTGTTGCAAATCCTTTGCAGCCGCAATTACAGCCTGAAGTCTGGAGCGCATAGACATCACCAGACGCTGGGTTTCATTCCTGGTGATGCTCTGCCAGGCCTCTACTGCAAATGTCTTCAGTTCCTGCTTGTTCTTGGGGCATTTTCCCTTCAGTTTTGTCTTCATCAAGTGAAATGCATGCTCAATCGGATTCAGGTCAGGGGATTGACTTGGCCATTGCATAACATTCCACTTTTTAGCCTTAAAAAACTCTTTGGTTGCTTTTGCAGTATGCTTCGGGTCATTGTCCATCTGCACTGTGAAGCGCTGTCCAATGAGTTCTGAAGCATTTGACTGAATATGAGCATATAATATTGCCCGAAACACTTCAGAATTCATTCTGCTGCTTTTGTCAGTGGTCACATCATCAATACATACAAGGGAACCAGTTCCATTGGCAGCCATACATGCCCACACCATGACACTACCACCACCATGCTTCACTGATGAGGTGGTATGTTTTGGATCATGAGCAGTTCCTTTCCTTCTCCATACTCTTCTCTTCCCATAACTGTGGTACAAGTTGATCTTTGTCTCATCTGTCCATAGGATGTTGTTCAAGAACTGTAATGGCTTTTTTAGATGTTGTTTGGCAAACTCTAATCTGGTCGTCCTGATGGTTTACATCTTGTGGTGAACCCTCTATATTCACTTTTGTGAAGTCTTCTCTTGATTGTTAACTTTGACACATATACACCTAACTCCTGGAGAATGTTCAGCAACTGCGCAGCAGAGCCCGCCCGGGGGCCCGCAGTCTGCAGATATAATGAATGAGGTGTTGGGGACCGGCGTTCCTGTCGTCAGCGCTGTTGCGCTCTGTGCGGTGACACCGACCGCACCACCCTAGCTACGGCCCTGCCACCATAACATGGCAGCCAGATGCAGGGAAGCCATAGAGAGCATGGGGGGCATATTTCAAACCAATTAATTCATGCATATTATTTAACTCTGTAGTACATGGCCTAGCTATATCTTAATGCCCAATATTGGCCTAAATCGCTGTCTATTTCATG
Organism: Taudactylus pleione; assembly: GCA_031769625.1. Taxonomy (NCBI): domain Eukaryota; kingdom Metazoa; phylum Chordata; class Amphibia; order Anura; family Myobatrachidae; genus Taudactylus; species Taudactylus pleione. The sequence continues at coordinate 904,308 of JAUIMM010000345.1, read as the reverse complement.
AAAATGAAGGGTCCATCTAAAAGGCACAACACATAATGTCCTAGCTGCACATACAGACTGTCCTGGAAATTATATTTAAATACTGCAAACTTTGATAGAGCAAAGGCTGTGTAGTGTGATCCTTGCATAGGAGTATAGTTGTGATTGCCTTGTCGTATGCAGTCATTTCATCTTGCATACTAATGAGAATGTCTGCCTCTGGCCACTCCCTGACATATATTGCCCTCCCTTTATAATTGGCATGTGGTGATCAATCAATTTACTGCATCCATAATGTCTGCTTTAAAGCAGTATTCCCAGTTAAGTTTTGCTGATGCTATACTACAGAACCGTAGGAGGTTTCAACATGCACTTCCTTGGGATATATAAAGCGGTGGTAGAAACATACTTACCAACATTCTGGCAGCCCACTCTGGGAGACACTAGGGACCTCATTCAGAGTCTCTCGCTAAGGTGCGATCGCTCGCTAGGAGCGATTTTCGCCCATCTGTGCATGCGTCTACGTCGCAGTGCAAACCAGCATCTGTGATGTACAATCGAGCGCTCATAGTACACAGACAGGTCGCTACTTTGAGTGACAGATTGCGCCGTTTGTGGGTGGTAACAGGGGAATGTGCTTGTGAACGGGGGAGTGGTTGTGCGAACACAGGTGTGTCTGATCGTCAGAACGGCGTTTAATGGGTGTGCATAATTAGCAAAGTAGCGTCATTGCACACGTGACGGTTGTTTTTTAGCCTGAACTGCTCGCAGTGCTTGGGGTAGGTTATTTCAACCCCAAGCACTGCGAGCGGCACTGATGGCCCTCGATGTCCACGATTAATCAAACACTTCCCAGAGATGACGTGTGCTGCGAGTGACAGGTGGGAGGTTCTATAGACCAGCGTACGCTAACTGCGGTCACTTACTAAGGCATAGAGGGCATCCTTACAGCACAAAGAGCATACCCGGCCCCTTTGCATACCCGGACCCTTTTTGCAAGCGAGCGATCGCATCTTGCGAGAGACTCTGAATGAGGTCCCATGTCCCACTAAGGCCTCACGTTCCTCAGTAAAAATAACATGGCAGGTGATTGCCCAAAAGTGGAGTGTACCATGTTATGGTAGATAAATAGAAAGTTGACAATCTTGTGCTAAAGCAGCACCAGTTCTTTGCTCATGCTTTTGATAGCTCTTATGACCAGGGTATTGGTGGCTGGATGGTGAGAAGCTAAAGTTCCATTTCCTTTCAAGAGTCTCTGGAATTCAGCAGACATAAATTGTGGACCATTTTCACTACAAATCTGATCTGTTACAAGCAATGATAGTCGCAAGGAGAGGCCCTGATTGAGAGCCGAGCGCTCGTTCTGAATCAGGGCATCTTTTTTTTTTTTTTTTATGGAACAGCCTCCTGGCCGCTCGCATTGCTGTGGGTTGCCACCCACAGCTAATGCGAGCGGCCAGGATGATGTTCGCGATGGTCAAGACCATCGCGACCATAAGGCTTGCAGCAAGACCCTTGTGGTAGTGTCTCGTGGCCGCAAGCCCCAGAGAGCTTTCGGCTCAAACAGAACCGAAAGCTCTCCCACTGACATCACTAGTGATGTCAGTGGGGCTGCCCCCAAACGGTAGGCATTCCCGTGGGAACTCCTCCGTCTGGGCAGCCACCCCCAACCCGCCCACCAAAAGGGGCGTGCTGTCACTCAACATTGACCGCAAGCCCCCTTTGGAGCGAGACCCGGAGCGGCGGATTGCGCTCTGGACCACCATCGACCCGGTTGCGAGCGCTCAGCGCTTGCGACCGGATCTGAATCAGGCACAGAATTACCTCTGTCCATTAGGAGAGAGTGTAAACTGCAATCAGTGGCATAACTAGGGTCTTTGGAGCCCAGGGCAAATTTAAGATTGGTGCCACCCCCCCACCCCCCCCCCCCCCACACACACACACACACAGGAAAATACATGTTGCGTGCCTTCGGTGCGCAGCAAAATGGGCATGGTCAAACAACGAAAGGGGTGTGGCTACTAAAATGGGCTGGCCAACATGACACGCCACCAATTTCTTGTCAGTCTGGTAACATTCTTTTCTATTTCATATGCACCTTACCTATACGGTGGTTTCTCACAATGTGGAACTTCTGAAGAAATACATCCTCCCTGGGACGACGGCGTCTTCAGTCGGTAATCAATATTCATGTAGGTCACATCGTCCGGAAGATGCCTGTTTGTGTAGGAATATTAACAAGGTCATCATCATACGATAGCAGTTCAACCAGACTCACTCCCCCTGTGTAACTTCCTTCCCCCTGCGTCTCTCAGCCACACCATCATCTCACAGCATTGTCTCATAGCCACACCATCATCTCCCTCCCTGCGTCATCTCTTAGCCACACCATCGCCTCCCCCTGCGTCGTCTCTTAGCCACACCATCACTGCCCCCCCTGCGTCAACTCTCAGCCACACCATCACCTCCACCTCTGTGTCGTCTCTCAGCCACACCATCATCTCTCCCCCTGTGTCATCTCTCAGCCACACCATCACCTCTCCCCCTTGTGTTGTCTCTTAGCCACACCATCATCTCCCTTCCTGCGTCGTCTCTTAGCCACACCATCGCCTCCCCCCCATGCCGTCTCTCAGCACAACATCACCTCCCCCTGTGTCAACTCCCAGCGCACCATCACCTACCCCCCTACGTCATCTCTCAACACACAATCAACTACCCCCACCTTGTCTCTCAGCACAACATCACCTCCCCCCTGCGTCGTCTCTGTCACGTGATCAACTCCCCCCTGCGTTGTCCCTCAGCACACCACCTCCCTCCTGCGTCAACTCTCAGCACACCATCACCTCCTCCTGCGTCGTCTCTCAGCACACCGTCACCTCCCCCCTGTGTTGTATTTCAGTCGTGATCAGGTCCCCCTTGCGTCGTCTTTCAGTCATACCATCATCTCCCCCCCCGCATTGTCTCACAATACACACAGACACACTCTGACACAGATACACACACACTGACACAGATACACACACTGACATATACACACACACTGACACATATAGACACACACTGACACATATACACACACACTGACACATATACACACACACTGAAAGCCTATACAGACACACACACTTATTTCACACAAATGCAACCAGCAGCACCACACATGAAAAATTAACACCCCAACCCCCTTCCCCGTGGGAGCCTAGCCATTAAATCCCTCCACCTCCCGTAGCAGTTTAGCCATGCCCTGGCCAGCGGTACCCCCCCCTGCAGGGATTGCCACGTTGCCCTGGGCACACGCCCCACTTTACCCCCCCCCTAGTTACGCCACTGGGTAGTCATGATAGGCTTGATCATAAGACTAATTGTCTATATAATAATATTGCACAAATTACTTTCAAGCAGCACAAAGTTGACATATAAAGACAAAAATGTAAGAATGTTTGAAAGGCATAAATGATATTGCACAAATCCATTCAAGGCAGCAACACAATGGTATATAATTTGCAAAAAAGTTCAATTCAAATATTTCTATTGCACATGCCCCTGTTCTAGCAGCAAGGGAAAAAAGGGCATCAATTATAATTGTGTGCACCCTGATTAGTTGCAAATGGGTAATGGTGATAGGTTTAAATCATAAGACTAAATTGTCTATTTAATAGTATTGTACAAGTCCCTTCAAATCCGCTCCCCTATAATATTTCAAGCATTTGTCAGATTGACTGATTATTGTCACACAATCACTTTTATAATAGCTGATTTAAAATAATATTCTCAAGCTGTACATTAATCAGGAAAGTCCGCATAGACATATCAATCCTAATAATGATTATTTTAAAGACATGGGTTTACGTCCTTATCTGCTGATGTGAGGAAAAAGTTTACTTATCATTTCAAGAGGCAGGTAAAAAAAAATCAAAAATAGTATTGCATTAGAATAAGTGAAAGTAAGACACACTGCTTTCACTTGTTGTACACAATGCCTCTGTTAAGGATAGAGGGGTATCGCCAAGAGCAGAGTCCAGCAACAGCTTTGGGGGCTGGTTACACTTGGCAAGATGCAGCCGTTTAACAGCCTGGGGGGCTGGTGATCTTCTGTAAGGTGTGGCCTTTGGGCCGTGTAGCAGCCTTGAGGGCTGGTGATGTGTACAAGATGCTGCCTTTGGGCCGTGTAGCAAGATGCGGCCTTTGGGCCATGTAGCAGACTTGAGGGCTGATGATGTGTAGCTAGATGCGGCCTATGGGCCATGTAGCAAGATGCGGCCTTTAGGCCATGTAGCAGCCTTGAGGGCTGATGATGTGTAGCAAGATGCGGCCTTTGGGCCTTGTAGCAGCCTTGAGGGCTGATGATGTGTAGCAAGATGCGGGCTTTGGGCCGTATAGCAGCCTTGAGGGTTGGTGACACTTGGCAAGATGATACTGGGGCCACAAGCAGCAGTACACTGGATAGTGCACAGAAGACACTGATGTGCCACTTGTGCCGCCGGGTTGACACAAGCGGCAGTATACGGATAGCGGCCTCTGCCACCTAGATGACACAAGTGGAAGGACACTGACTACGTAGACTGGAGACGCTGGAGTGTGGCCCGTGCCACTTAGATGACACAAATGGCAGGACACTGAAATGTGTAGACTGGAATGCGGCCTGTGCCGCCTAGATGACACAAACGGCAGGACTCTGGAATGCGGATCATGCCGCCTAGATGACACAAACGGCAGGACTCTGGAATTCGGCCCGTGCCGCCTAGATGACACAAACGGCAGGACTCTGGAATGCGGACCGTGCCGCCTAGATGACACAAACGGCAGGACTCTGGAATGCGAACCGTGCTGCCTAGATGACACAAACGGTAGAGGACTATACAGAACAGGCAGGAGAACTGGATACTCGACTGAACAGGAGACTAACCAGCAGCACCGGAAACACATGAAAACGCTATCACATCTGAGCAGCCTTCGCACAAGAAAGAAATATCCACAGGAGCCAATCCAATCAGACCAGGGAAGACAGATAGTTGGTAGGAGGAGTTCAGCGAAAGATCGCCTGGCATTCACCTCACCCAGCGTTCGCAACGCGGTGGCTTGTGACAGCCTAGTATTGGACAAGTGATGAGATTGGGGGGCTGGTGTCTATAGAAAATAAAGTATAGTGGTGGGTTGTTAAGGATCTTATATATGGGAGTTAGATGGTCCCTGATGCCATCGGCATTGCAGGGATCAAATTCACCCAGATCAGTCAGGTCGCCACCTTGAAAAGAGAAAAGTATAATGCTTCTACCTGTACAGGGACCTGCCTGCATATGAGTATTGTCGAAGCTGGATTATTGGCTGAGACAAGATCAGTTTAAAATTGAATCGCAGCGACACCATCTTGCGACTGGCCGCAAGATGCCATTTTGCAAAATGGCCGCCTAAGAGCCATTTTAGATAAACTCACATTTTAGTACATGTGGCGATAATACCATTAGCATCATGCGAATGCATCTGTGACCATTATCATAGGTTTCGGCGATTCACTAAAAGCCTATTTCATTACTTTACGTATTATAAGGGATATATTCCAGAAATGGCTTTACAGTATTGTATTAAGCAAGTGGCCAGATGACAACTGGCTTGTGTAGATAAGCTTCCTGCATAGTGTTCGCCCACAACGGGTGGTCTGGCTAGAATAAATAAGCAGGCTTCCTGCAATGACATGATTTCGGGGGCTGGAGTGACACCTTGGGTCTGTCTCTTGTAGTTGGGATATTTTGTATTTTCACACAAGAGACCGACAGAGGTATCTTTCCTTTGTACACAGGAAAGGTGGGAGGGCTTGTTGACAGGACATGTAGAACTATCTGGCCCAGCATGCTAAAAAGTTAGAGACAAATGCACTCATCTTCATACACACATTAAATATGTCTTTATATCAAACCCCGAATACTCACACATTTCATATTCACACATAAGGTTCCATAAGCATCAAAATGTATGATTTAAGTTGGTTATTTTAGTTTAAATGCTGAGAAATAAAGGTTTTTGATAACTAAGGTATTATACATGATAAGCAAGTTGTGTTTGGTCTTGTTCTGATGCGTACACTTTTTACAGCATTCCGGTATTATCGGTGGAGAGATCGCATCATGCAAACTCAAGTTATGGATCGCAGAACCTACAAGCAACAAAATGTTTAACTGTTGGAATGTACAGGAGGCGTTACTAGAAAGATTCCCCCGCTGTTAGAGGCAGGGAGAGTCTTTTTGAACCAGCCTGTTAAATGTGCTGTAACATATGCTTCTCCTCTGGGAACCAATGACATCAGCAAGAAACTTCCCCATTGTCCTGTTTTAGTCTGAGGGGGATAAATATGTGTGCCCGGATACTGGTTTTTTTAGTCCATGCTGAATGCTGTATGAACTGAAGGTCTCTTACTGATGTCTATCTCCAGGCCCGGAGGCGCAGCGTATGTATACTGTACTTGGGGTCTGTATAATTTCCTTTTGCGCCTAAAGTGTGTGTCTCTCTCTCTCTTTGTCTCTCTCTCTCTCTCTGTGTCTCTCTGTCTCTCTCATTGTATTTATTTGCGCTTATTATACACAGATCATAGCGTGTAACTGACTGTACTTTTACTTGAATAATACTTTGTGCTTCGGAACCACATGTTCTGAGTCTGGAGTCTCTATTTATTGTATGACTGCGTACGCAAATTAGCGTCATCCTTAGAGGTATATAGGAAGGATTTTAGAAGGTACAGGCAGGGGTATATAGAGGTTCATTTTAAAATTAACAGTATTGTGCCGGATATCACTCTCCCACGTCAGCTGCCTGTTGCTTTTTCCCCTTAGGTTCGGTGATTCGCATGCGTCTATGTCCAGCCACCGTGCTGCTCGCGCTGACTGAGGTAAGCCCCGTCAGTGCAGAGTTAGCGGTGTCGAAGATGGATAATTGGCTGAGACAAGATCAGTTTAAAATTGAATCGCAGCGACGCCATCTTGTGACTGGCCGCAAGACGCCATTTTGGAAATGAGATCGCAAGACGCCATTTCGCGAATGGCTGCCTAAGCGCCATTTTAGATAAACTTACCCTTTAGTACATGTGGCGATATTACTATTAGCACCATGCGATTGCATCTTTCACCATTTCTCATACACACATTAATACGCACAATTGCGCTGTTAACTAGTCGCATATTAGCGAATGCATAAGACTTTGTATGAAAACGCTTCATGCGCACGCATCTGCCCCAAGTTAACTAGCGTCCTTATTTCAAAATTTCAAACCCCGCATACTCACACATTACATATCCACATACAAGGTTTAATAAGCTTTAAAGTATAAGATTTAAGTTTGCTCAGTTAGTATAAATGCTGTGAAATGAAGATTATTTGGTAACTAAGGCTTTATACATGCTAAGTAAGCCGTGTTTGGTTTTGTACTGATGCGTACTCTTTCAACAGAATTCCGGTGTTATCGGTGTGGAGATCGCATCTTGCATTCTCAACTTATGGACTGCAGAGACTTCAAGCAACAAAATGTATATTATATGAACAACTGTTAGGATGTTGCATGGGGCGGGAGGGCAGAGACCCCCAGTTGTTAGAGGCTGGGTTGAGTCTATTTGAAACAGCCTGTTAAACGCTCTGTAACAGATGCTTCCCCCTTGGGAACCAATGGCATAAGCAACAAACTTCTCTATTGTCCTGTCTATTCCGGGGGGGTATAAATATGTGTTCCAATGCTGGGTTTTTAGTCTTCGTGCTCAATGCTGAATGATGAAGGGGTTTCTTGCAGATGCCTATCATCTGGTCCGGAAGCGCTGCGTATGTATACTGTACTTGGGTCTGTATAATTCCTTTGCGCCGAATTGTGTCTGGATCAATAGCATGTAACTGACTGTACTTTTACTTGAATAAGTGACCCGGCAATCCAACCCAGGTAACTAGCAGGGTTTAACACGGGCATAGCCCGTGAAACTCTGCTGTGAGAACAGCGCACTCCGGGTCACGATGACCTGGAGTGCGCTGCTAGCCAGCCGATTGGTCCGGCTTCAGTGGCGCTTGGAGATGAAGTCTGACGTAATCTCCAAGCGACCACTTTCACGCCACAAAAGCCGGGTCTATGCAGACCCGACTGCGGTGTGAGCGGCGCTGACTCGGGAATATCCTGAGTCGGCGCCGGCAAAATTCTGGGTCTGATCCGGATAGGAACTTTGTTCTAACTCTAGGTCAGACCCGGAATTTAGGTGGAAAAGGGGTATTAGTAGGCTTGACCCAGGCATTAATTGCTTGTGCTTTAGTTGTATCCATGGTGAATCCTTGTGAGGAAATAATATACCCCAAGGAAGTGACATGGGACTCATATTTTTTTTCAAATTTGGCATATACATATACCTGTCTTTCTCAGAGCTTCTGCAACACTTGTCTTACTTGGAGTTGATGTTCCTCCTTAGACATGGAATAAATCAAGATGTCATCTAAGTAAACTATCGCAAATTTTCCTAAGAAGTCTTAAAAAGAATGTTGTTGATTAGATCTTGGAAAACCGCGAATGCATTGCTTAACCCAAAGGGTATGATGAGGTATTCATAATGACTGGTATGCATCATGTAAGGAGTTTTCTATTCATTCCAGTCTTTAATGCAAAGTTGAAGCACCTCTTAGGTCAATCTTTGTGAATACAGTTGCTCCCTTGAGTTGATCACATAATTTTTAAATCACAAGTAAAGGATATCAGTTTTTAACTGTGATATTATTGAGTCCATAGTAATCTATGCAATGCCTCAGGCCTTCATCCTTCTTAGATACATAGAATAGGGCTGCCCCTAAATGGGACTTTGATGTCCTAATAAATCCTTTCTCAAGATTTTCTGCAATATAATCTTCAACTGATTTCCTCTCTGGGGCACTGGGGTTAAACAATTGTCCTTCGGTTAACCAGTTTCTGGGCTCTAGTTAAATGCCAAAATTATAAGGATGATGTAGCGGTAGTGTATCTGCTGTTTTTTTTTTTTATCAAAGATGCCCCCAAAATCAGAAATTAAGTCACAAAGCATCTAAGTTCTGTGGCAGTGAGTCTGATGAAGCTTAAAAGACAATTTTCTGAGCCTCCTTCACCCTATCAATTTGTCTTCTCTCCCAGTCAATTACAAGATTATGAGACAAGAGCCATGGATACCCCAGAATTATAGGCTGCAAAGGAAACTGAATTATCAGAAACAATATCCATTGTTCATGCGTACATCCAGCCGCCATCTTAATGGAGTCAGTTCATGGGAGGTTGGGGTCACCTAAGAGAGGATGGTAATCTAGACCTGTGACAACTAAAGATGTCTCCAAACTTGATGAGGATAATCCAAGATTCTTTACTGTTTCTTCATCAATTAAGTTTCCAGCAGCACCACTATCAACGGGATGTCATTAAGATGCTGGTGGATGGGATGCCGGACAATATACCAAGCCAGAATCCCAACGCCCGTCAGAATGCCGATGCTGCCATCCCGAAGAGATCAAGATACCAACGTCGGCATCCCAATGGTAATTATGCAGGTTAGAGTTAGGATTAGGCCAGGGATGGGGGTATTAGGTTTAGGAACCTCCCGCAGTGGTTTAGGGTTAGGCACCAACCAGGAAGGGTTAGGGTTAGGCTGCAGGGAGAAGGGTTAGGCACCACTGGGGTGGACATTAGGGTTAGGCACCACCCGGGGAGGGTTAGGTTTAGGGTGCGGGAAGGGGGGGTTAGGTTCAGGTACCAGTGGGGGGAGGTTAGGGTTAGGCACTACCGGGGGAAGGTTAGGGTTATGCAACACCGGGGAAGGGTTAGGGCGAGGGGGGAAGGTTAAACTACTTACCGGCCTCTTGTCGGGATCCTGAAAATGTGGATGCAGCTGTCTGTCTTCTGACTGTCGGTGTTTCAATTGCCAGTCAATCGTATGAATTCCCTATCAACAATAGCTTATATTAGTACTTTCAGAAACATAAAGTATTATGTTCAATTGAAGGGAGTTTAAAGAATCTCTAGCATGAACGTCCAGGATGCACTCCCCAACACAGTGTAACCTTTCTAGTTTTCTGACTTCTTTGGACATTTACTGAAAGGTTGTCCCTGGACTCCACAGCAATAACATAGTTCTAGAGTCCATCTCCTAATCCTCTCATCCTGAATTAATTTAAGATTTCCAATCTGCATAGGCTCTTCTTGACTAGAAGTGAATGTGGAATGATCAGCATAAGAGGCCCAGCAGAACAGTTCTTTTCAGTGCTGCTTTCTCTTAAGCATCTATCAATCTTGATATTAAGTAACATAAGAGAATCCAACATCTCAGGGACTGGGTAATGAATGAGAGTCCTTGATACGTTCTGAGAGTCCCCAATGGAACTGACTTTTTAATGCTGGATCCAGGAACAGTCTGCTGACCATTACCTAAACTCTGTACAATATTATCCCACAGCACGGTGATCCTGGCACAGAGTGCGGATCTCAGACATGGCTACCGCAATCCTATCTGGGTTATTATACAGAGGCCCCAAGGCAGAAAATAAATTGTCCACAGAAGTCAATGCTGAATGTCAAGAAGGTTAAATAAATGCCCAGATTTGCGGGTCCCCTTTAAGAAGTGACATAATACGAGTAATTCCACTTGATGGGATTCAGATCTTGAGGATATTGGTCGTAAACAAAAGGAAACTTTCTATGAAATCAATAGTTTCCTATCTCTAGAAAATCTATCTGGAAGATTCAATTGAGGCTCTTTTCCAAAAGTATTATACTGAACTCTCTGGTTCTCTTGTACTGAAATTCTTTGAGACAGACCCTGAACAATTTCACTTAATGTTTGGATCAGACTGGCCAGTACCTCAGCTGGAGAGGGTTGTACCGGGTCCATGTTTTCTTTTTGGTTGGTGATAATGCTGTTCATGGGAGGGCATTAAACAGAGTGGGTAAAAAAAAAAGCCCTATAATCTCAAATGGGGTCAGGAAATGAGCAGGGATGAGAGGCAGAAATCTTGTGCATAGTGGATGTGTTTAGTTGGGTAATATTTTGAAATAATTGAAGAGATGTGTATTGGTGTCATTTTGCTGATAGCCTTATTGTCACGAACCGTATGGGAAAAGCCAGTGGGTAGGGTGGCTAGGGGACAAGCAGGTAAGAGACAGCTAGGTCTCCCTATTGCCACCAAACCCAGGTTTGGCTAGACCTGGCCAGAGGCGCGGAGTCTAACTCACTTGGTGGTCTTCCCCAGTGACCCCCCCCAGTTGGGATATGGGCTTCGCTGCACCAAGTGAGCAGGTCGTGGCCCTCTGGACAGGTACCTGGGAGTGGCAGGAAGACTGGAACTATATTAGCATGAATACGTAAACACAAGAGATGAAATGATTACTTGAACACAGGAGATGAAGTGAATACTTGAACACAGGAAATTAAGTGAATACTTGAACACAGGAAATTAAGTGAATACTTGAACACAGGAGTTGAAATGAACACCTGAACACAGGAGTTGAAATGAACACCTGAACACAGGAGTTGAAATGAACACCTGAACACAGCAGTTGAAATGAATACTTGAACACAGGAGTTGAGATGAATATTTGAATACAGGAGTAGAAATGAATATTTGAATACAGGAGTAGAGATGAATACTTGAACACAGGAGTTGAAATGAACACCTGAACACAGGAGTTGAAATGAACACCTGAACACAGCAGTTGAAATGAACACCTGAACACAGCAGTTGAAATGAACACCTGAACACAGCAGTTGAAATGAACACCTGAGCACAGCAGTTGAAATGAACACTTGAGCACAGGAGTTGATAGAATACTTGAGCACAGGAGTTGATAGAATACTTGAATACAGGAGTTGAGATGAATATTTGAATACAGGAGTAGAAATGAATATTTGAATACAGGAGTAGAAATGAATACTTGAATACAGGAGTAGAAATGAATACTTGAACACAGGAGTTGAAATTAATACTTGGACACAGGAGTTGAGATGAATACTTGAACATAGGAGTTGAAATGAATACTTGAACACAGGAGTGGAAACGAATACATGAACACAGGGGAATGTACTGGAATAGCTAGAGGTCCAGCTGAAAGCTAAGTAGCAATTACCACAAAATCTGACACCACAGGAACACAAGGATTTACAAGAAACACTGCAGTTCTGTGAGAGCTGAAGTAACATGCAGGTAATTAGCATGGAAGCTAATTTAAGTAACACTGGTGGTTAGCGTGAGGGCTGCAACAAAACACTGTAGATGCTTCATGGAAAACACCAGAGAGCATAATAATCACAGGAACAATGAAGTAGAACAGCAGTTTCCTGTTCCTGAAGTCAGACTTAAATACCCCTGGGTAGCTGTCCATTGGATCAGAGGTTCAGCTAAGTGACCACAGGACTACCATTAGGAGAGACTAGTCAGGTGATATGGATCAACATGGCTGCGCCCATGCCCGACACCACGGAAACCAGAATGCACGCACGGAAGCCCTAGCAGACCCTGGGGAGAATACTCAGACATCACTCATCTCCACTCCTAGCGACTGAACACCTAAGCCCAAGGGCGCCAGCGCGGAGGCCGCATCCTGACACTTATATGTAAGCAGAAACATTTTATATTGGATTCAGTAAAATACTACTATTGTAGGCAGTGACAAAGAAGAGCTACAGTAGAAAATGTTTTGCAAGGAAAATCAGTCTAGCGCTGCATTCAAAATAGATTGTACAGATGAAAGTCTGTGTACGGGAAGATCAGTAAGTGGAAAATTGCAATAGTCGAAGTGCAAAATAATGAGAGCATGAATTACATTTTTTTAAGTGTATTTTATGGGATATATTTCTTAGATGTATGTAACCGAATTTTTGAATTGGGGCAAAGTACTGAATCATTTCAATACTCCAGGCAGATTTGTTTACTTTTGTTGTCCTTCAATACAACAAAATTTGCATATCTAATTTGTAGAATAGCAAAATAAGGACAAAGTAAGCACTTTAAAGTCCACTGTGTTTCATATACAATGGTATATACAGCATATTTGTGGTCTAAAATAAACAAATCCAAAAACAGAAATTTCTGAAGGTGATCTTCCATTTTAAGGGACTATTAACTGTTTTGATTCTAGATAATGGAGTGGTAAATATGATTGGTATTTTGAATCGAGTAAGGGAAAACTATATGAAATATATCTTTCAATTAGAGATGTGCACTGATCCCCAAGTTTTGGTTTTGGATATGGATTAATCTTCGTGTTTTGCCATTTGGATTTAAAAAAAAAAAATATATATATATATATATATATATATATATATATATATAAAAACAGCTAAAATAATGTAATTTTGACCTGTTAGCAAACCCGAGTTTGGTTTATAAATCCGAGTTCCGAACCAATGAGAAATCAGAAGCGGGACTCTGTTCTACTTGGTACCCCAAAGTGATTCCGAATGTAGAACCTAAATTCAGTTGCTGTCAGTTCTCTGAAACCGGACCCACACATCTCTACTTTCAATTTTTCTTTCCTCCTTGTGTTTGGCAATAAAATCCTCATGGTTTTGTCTCTCAGCCCTTTCGGATATATAGCAAACTCATGGCTCATTCATTATTCAATCATAAATCATTATCCATTTTATTATTTTGACATGTCTATTTATCTTTCACATGAAAGTAGTTATGTGTCAAATTTAAAAATAAGCAGACACACAAGTAATCAAGCATTGTCTATTTGAACATTAAAGGCAACCTTTGCAAGTTTATGAAAACTTACATAACTATATATTGTATTAACCGCACCAATTTTACAATGTGGTTGCCATTTTAAATTATCATAAGTCTAATTCAATTGGAGATATTACATCTCTGAAATTAAAATGTTGAGAGCAAAATGGATAATATACAGAAATGACAATTTAAATCATTAAAATAAACTGGTCCATATATGAATATTTCAGAGCCTTTTCTGTGTTATTTTTTATTTTAATCTCATAATAATGTCATATTCGGAGATTAAAATAATATTAAAGAAACACAGAAAAGGCTCTGATATATTGAAGTCCAATGGACCAGTTTATTTTACTAATTTAAAATTTCTGTCTATAATCCATTTTGCTCCCACCATTTTCATATCAGAAATGTATTATCTCCAAATGAAAAATGCTTGAACGGATTGTTATTTATTACACATATCATTCTTAAACAGTTTCAAGTCAAACTGCTGAGAAATGCAATATTTTATGTCCTTCTTATAGAGTACACGTTCTTTCTGTTTGCAGTACATCTAAAGTAATAATGTACTTCTGTTTGAAATTAAGTAATGAAAGGTTAAACCAGAAAATCTTGCTTACCTTTATTCCTGAGGCAGGTCCAATAGAGTTATTACAGACAGAACAGCACAAGCCCGAAGGTAGTTGGAGGATAACGTGGGGTGATCCACATTTGGAGGCCCACAATGTTTGCATGCTTGGGGGCCATGCATGTACACTGAGTAGATTATCTGTATCCCCTTCCCCTCTTCTTCCGAAGGTTTGTTATGGGGCTTGTGATTTTGTATAACACACCAGGGTGGGTGACAGTTCTAAGCAGGGGATCCTCTCTGCAGCTCATGAGGAATAGCCTATTTGCAAAAGTCCACCCCCCCCCCCACCAAACTGGAGGGAGATTCAACATTCCCACTATCATTCTTAATAGTACATGTTTAAGAAGGAATAGCCCGTGCTTCAGAATATTACTATAATTGACAGACCTGCCCTTGGTGGGGTGAATGTTCATAAGTTTTTCTAATGTAACTTGTTTTACCTAATTCCTTCCATATATAAATGTAACGGGTTTTTGTAGAATTAGCCTACAAATAAACATTTTAAATGATGTATTATTTGCTGCCTTGCAGATGAGTGCAGTGAGAGAAAAGTTTCATGCAGAGTTGGACATATACAAGGGCATAAATACCATATGTGCAGGGGGTGCAGCTGTTATTGGACCCAGAACTTAGGTGACCCATCTCCTCTGTCAAAATTGTGTTATATACAGTACTGTGCAAAAGTTTTAGGTAGGTGTGGAAGAAATGCTGCAAAGTAAGAATGCTTTCAAAATAGGAGTGTTAATAGTTTATTTTTATCAACAAAATGCAAAGTGAATGAACAGAAGATAAATCTAAATCAAACCGGGACCTCAACCCCCATTATGTCTTCTGGGATCCAATGTTTCCACTCTGTGAAGTTTTTGTCCAAATCCATCTAGTGGAAGACTCAAAACAAGCTTCCCTGGTCAAAGTTCTGCCCAGCGTAGACCAACGGTAGGTCCGGCCGGAACTCTAGGCCCCCCTAAAACCTGGCCAAGATCCATCTGGACCACCTTGCATTGATTTCATCCCAATCGATGTCTGACAAACAAACAGACCAATTACTTTTATATGTAAGATTTGTCGCTGTGTCACACTGTCATGTTATCACTATGGACCTGATTCAGACCTGCTCGCTAAGTTGCGCTCGCTCACTTTGAGTGATTTTTGCCCATCTGCGCATGCATATAATTCGCAGTGCGCGTGCGCAAGCCATTTGTTGCAATCTGATTTTGGTTGCTCATAAGCCACTATCAGGTCGCTGCTTTGAGTGACAGATGGTGCCATTTGTGGGTGGTAACAGGGGAACGGGGGTGTGGATGTGCGAACGCAGGCGTGTCAGGCCGCCAAAACGCCGTTTAAAGGGCGTGCATAATTAGCAAAGTAGTGTCATTGTACACGTCACATGCATGTATTTCAGCCCGCACTGATCGCAGTGCTTGCGGCGGGGAAAGGCAACCCCAAGGGCTGCGAGCAGCTCCGATGGCTCACGATGGTCCCGATTAATCCTACATTTCCCGGAAATGACGTGTGTTGCGAGTGGCAAGGGGGCGTCTTCAGACTATTGCGAGCGCACTTTGCAGTAGCTCGCTAAAACATAGTGGGCATCCTTATGCGACGCAGTGCGAGCGCTTAATTTAAATATCCAGCCCCTTTTTGCGAGTGATCGCATCTTACGAGCGGGTCTGAATGAGCTCCAATGTGTTCTAATAGCTTACTTTTTGATACTAAATAAAAGTTACATGCAGTCAGGGTAAGTTTGGGAGGTAGAGCCTCCCCTTTCATACTCCAGAGATTTGATATAAAACTGATTAGAATAATACAAAGAAGATATTTACTTTATATTTATACTTATAAACATTTTCTATGTTTATTGTAATCGTTTTTATAGTTAACACTCCCCAGCTTTGTGGAGCTCCCTGGGACTGCAGGGAGACGAGAGATGAGGCAGCAACAGCTCAGCTTGCTCCTATATAGTCAGACACTGCTTGCAGATCTGGGGGTGAGGTCACACCACGGGCAGTAAGCTGCACAGAAAGAGAGCTAATAGAGGCATGCCATTGAGTATAGGGGGCATGCCTTGAGCACTGATGGACAACTTGAATGTGTCATGTGACCAGGAAATGCCCTGCTGTGTTTAGAGATCGGAGCTCAGTCAGAAGCGAGAAGACACACAGTGATGCAGGTCGGAGATTCAATGGACACTGAAGCTTAGTGTAGTGAGGGGAGAGTTACAGTGAGTAGGGGGTAAGACAGGCTCCCAGCACTCAGACCTATCTCCATGTGTGCCTCCACAGCCATTGACCTCACCGCATATCACTGCTAAATAACTATGTAAGATATGGCAGCTTTACCTTGAGAGCTGTGGAGGATATTTTCCAACAAACAAACAAACTTTTTCTTTTACATATATATATACATATATATATATATATATATATATATATATATTACAGTATATGTATGTATATACAGTCAGGTGCATAAATATTGGGACATTGACAGAATTTTCATATTTTGGCCTCTATTCACCACTACAATGGCTTTGAAATGAAACAAACAAGATTTGCTTTAACTGCAGACTTTCAGATTTAATTTGAGGGTAATTACATCCAAATCAGGTGAACGGTGTAGGAATTACAACAGGTTCTATATGTGCCTCCCATTTTTTAAGGGGCCAAAAGTAATGGGACTATCAACTCAAAAGCTATTTCATGGACAGGTGTGGGCTATTCCATCATTATTTCATTATCAATTAACATTTGCATTTGGAATCAGTTGCTTCCAATATGTGCTCCAAAGAGCTGTCACTATCAGTGAAGCAAGCCATCATTAGGCTGAAAAATCAAAACAAACCCATCAGAGAGATAGCAAAAACATTAGGTGTGGTCAAATCAACTGTTTGGAACATTCTTAAAAAGAAAGAACACACCGGAGAGCTCAGCAACACGAAAAGACCCGGAAGACCTCGGAAAACAACTGTGGTGGATGACAGAAGAATTAGAATCCCTGGTGAAAAAAAACCCCTTCACAACAGTTGGCCAAATCAAGAACACTCTCCAGGAGGTAGGTGTATATGTGTCAAAGTCAACAATCAAGAGAAGACTTCACAAGAGTGAATATAGAGGGTTCACCACAAGATGTAAACCATTGGTGAGCCACAAAAACAGGAAGACCAGATTAGAGTTTGCCAAACAACATCTAAAAAAGCCATTACAGTTCTGGAACAACATCCTATGGACAGATGAGACAAAGATCAACTTGTACCAGAGTGATGGGAAGAGAAGAGTATGGAAAGGGAAAGGAACCGCTCATGATCCAAAACATAGCACCTCATCAGTGAAGGTAGTGTCATGGCGTGGGCATGTATGGCTGCCAATGGAACTGGTTCCCTTGTATTTATTGATGATGTGACTGCTGACAAAAGCAGCAGAATTAATTCTGAAGTGTTTCAGGCAATATTATATGTTCATATTCAGTCAAATGCTTCAGAACTCATTGGACGGTGCTTCACAGTGCAGATGGAAAATGACCCGAAGCATACTGCAAAAGCAACCAAAGAGTTTTTTAAGGCTAAAAAGTGGAATGTTATGCAATGGCCAAGTCAAGGGAAGGGAAAATGCCCCAAGAACAAGCAGGAACTGAAGATATTTGCAGTAGAGGCCTGGCAGAGCATCACCAGGGATGAAACCCAGCGTCTGGTGATGTCTATGCGTTCCAGACTTCAGGCTGTAATTGCCTACAAAGGATTTGCAACAAAGTATTAAAAAGTGAAAGTTAGATTTAGGATTGTTTAGTTTGTCCCATTACTTTTGGCCCCTTAAAAAGTGGGAGGCACATATAGAAACCGTTGTAATTCCTACACCGTTCACATGATTTGGATGTAATTACCCTGAAATTAAATCTGAAAGTCTGCAGTTAAAGCACATCTTGTTTGTTTCATTTCAAAGCCATTGTGGTGGTGAATAGATGGCAAAATATGAAAATTCTGTCAATGTCCCAATATTTATGCACCTGACTGTATGTGTGTGTGTGTGTGTATGTATGTGTGTATATATATATATATATATATAGATGATGTCACAGCCTTCTATTAGAAATAGAAAGAAGTCCCATTGGTTTCTCTAAATAAGTTACAGATGTTTATATTTAATTTTAATAAATACATTTGTATTTTTGTTATATACAGTATTTATTTGTATTCAATTATATAATCTATCTTAATGCATCTTTCACAATCATTAATACCACTGTCATGACAATATTCTCACACTTTGTTTCATTATGATATTGTGTACAAATAGAGTATTACACCTACATTTGCTGCTAGCACTGTCAAGGCATATCTCTACAGTATTTCTGTGCTATTGTGTTGTGTTAGTATATACAGTTGTTGCTTCTAAGGTAAATTGGTGCACATACTGGTGGTGTAGAGCTGGATGCATCGTTAGATGTGCCAGACTGAACATATATATGCCTGTAAATGCTATTTTTTCCTGTTTACCAGTGGCGGATCTTACCTAGGGACTCCATGGCTGGACACCCCCAGTAAAATCCACCACCAGATGTGAGGAATGGATGGTCTAGCAGTGGCTTCCCATTGTTAGCCCTTTCTACTAATCACATGCCGGACCGTGCCAGTGAAAGGTGTTTATTTCCCCCTGGGACTGCAAGTCCAGACCAAATAGCAGAGAGTGCTTCCAGTGGGAAGCCACTCCCTTAATACAACAACAGTTCTTCCCAGTTTCTAAGAGCTTCATCTGATACACATAATATACACTAGGGATTCCCTTGTAATTATAGAACAGGTCTTCGGATGCTCACATGAGTATACAACCATCACATTAAAGCTAGAAATGTGCACAGACCTCATGTTTTGGTTCTAAATGATCACAGACCTCATGTTTTGGTTTCCCCCCAGGAGTTTTAATTTAAAAAAAAAAAACACAGCTAAAATCATGAAATTTGGACCTGTTTTTGTTCTAACAGTATTATTAACATCAATATTCATTTTCAGTCAATTTTGACTACTTCATAATATTGTTTTCACAAATATTGGACAAAGGCTGCAGCGGCTGGCTGACTAAACTAAGCCACAGAGCAGCAACACAAACACACAGCAGTTTTGAAGAATTTAGCACATCTATGAAACATAGTGGCACTGAAGTGGCAGACATGATGGCATTTTAATAAACTATACGACCCTATTGAATGTTTTCAATAATCAAGAACTAATAGACTAAAAGTAAAAATCTAGTAGGAAAAATATAATATATTACCAACACACTCCCGAAACAGCAAATAATAGGCCTTAGGTGATTGATGCCGGAGAAATGTCTAATAGAAGATTAGATCACCATCAAACTTACTCCAAACAGCAAATCACAGGCCAGAGGCCAGTATAGGTTAATGGAAATGGAGTAACAGGCTAGTAGTATTACACTAATACAGCAAGGTAGAAAAGCCCATAATGAAAAGTGGTGTATATTAAAAAGGATATGCACAGTTTAACAAACCTAGCACTTCAGTGACAGGAACTGCCACTTTTGTGGCTTAAGTGCTTGGTTTGTTTGGGCCCCCACAAAAGAAAACATTTTGGTGGTTTGGTTAAATCAAGCTACCAATGGGCTTAAAGTTAACAGTGTTAATCATCCTCAAATTTCATGATGTCATTATCCTCAACATCACCCTCACCTCTTTTGTTAATAACAAAACACAATATTAGCTCATCCCCACTGGAATCCACTGTTACAGACTCTGTAATTGGCAGCAAAGGTATTCCTCATGGAATATGTAGTTCGTTTTGATATTCATCCCCAGCAGCTGCAGCACTAGCAAGCAAAGCTTCTTCTTGGGAATCAGGGAGAGGGGAATCAGTTTGCCTTTGCCAAATGGATGCAGGACTACATGCCGCTAATGAAGAGGTTGATGATAAAGGCATTGGCAGTGGAAATTGCATGTGCTGGTATATATCCATGCTACTGGTAGCTGATGCTGTTATAAGATATAAGTTTACAGATTTTGATAAAATACTTGAATAAACTTGCTGCAAATTATATAACATGGAGATTTCTAGATGATTAGCGTTCCTACCTCTACTTACTTTGGCACTACAAATGCTAGACATGGTACAGATGTATTGACAAATGTTGGCAGGATTTAGGTAAAATGTTTCTACAAGAATTAAGTGTTTATTTTGGTCTTTTGCCCAGGCATAACAATGCACTTCTTATCACTTATATGAAGTGTTGCCACTGGTGGCTGACTTCGCCACGAACAACATCATCCACCTGAGTTATATCAATTTGTTCTTGTCCAACATATTCATCATCATTATCCTTATTAGTGTCAGGTACACAATTATCCCATTCATCCTGTTGTACTTCCAAAGTAGTATCCTCAATTTCTATGTCTAAACCATCACCATCATTATTTTTACTACTACTCATTATCACATTTTCAGGGGGTTCAGAAATGGTGGAAGGAGGATTCTCTAGGATTAGTGTCAGATTTAGAAAAGTCTGACACACACATAGCACTCATGTACACCCTTAGACTTTCCTCAGGAATCTGTGAAGTTTGTAAACACATCATTTGTTTTCCAGTCTTTGTGCACTGATTTGCCTGTTTTAGAGTTAGTCATCTAGAGTCAGAGTGAGAGGGTGGTGCATGTGAGATTGCCTGTGTTTGGCCCCAGCTTTTCCAATAGGCATTCTAGTACATGAAGAACAGTAGCAGGACCGCCACTCACAAAGTAAAGCCATGATCTGAGCTTTTCCATGCCACTGGATATGGTGTATGACAGGATGGCAATTTTACATTTTTCAGCAGTAACTTTCTTCTTTGTAGTTTAGATTTGGAGTGCTCTTTCTTATACTTTCTTACCCTTTGACCTTCTTTAAAAGTAAATATTAAAGAAGTACTATAACTGCCAGCATTAGTACTGGGTTGCTCCTGTTCTTCTATAGACTCATTCATGATTGATATACACCAAGACAGGAGTAAAGCGACTACACTTGAACTTGTAACTGCCACCACACAGTGAACGTACAATGAAATAAGGTAATGATGGACTGTTACCTTTATCATGCAGTTTAATAAAAGACTTGAGATTTTTTTTAAACCAAGAAAAACATTTATTTTTTCAACTTTTATTATTTTGGGGTGCAGCTGACAGGGCTGCAACACCCAATAAGTACAGTAATATATGATGCCTCTCAAAACACATAGGACCTGATTCAGAGATGGATGGTAATGCATTCGCAACTGCATTCTCTCACAGATCACAGTTGCTAAAATGTTAATGCCTTTCAGAGCACAGCCGAGCATAGGGATGCCGACTGCTGCCTTCTCACATCTGTACGATGAAGTGCAACAGCATAACTAATGGTACTATTGATGGACATCGGGCAGCATTGCTGCATATGCGGCAAGTCTGACCAGCCACAAACCCTGCCTCTCTCCTGACGTGCAGAGGAGATCGCAACGACTAATTGATGCACGCCCATGTAATGGCATTTAAAGGGTCAGACATACCTGCGTTCTTCGTCACTCACTTTGCGACTTGCTCCTCTATATGAATGTAATTGCAAAACAATCTCTGCATGTTTGCAGTTCGTGCATGTGCATTAGCTCATTCTCCCTGAATATTGGCATTCGCGTCATCTCTGAATCATGCCCATAGTATTCCCTTTTAATATCTAAATTGAATTATAAAAGACTTGAGATTTATTTTTAAAGCAGAAAAAAAAATTCCACCTCTATTTTGAGGTGCAGCTGATGGTGCCGCAACACCCCATAAGTACAGTAATACATGTTGCCTTTCAAAAATGCAATCTTCCCTTTTAATATCTAAATTGAAGAACCTTGAGAATTTTTTTCAACATTTATTATTTTGGGGTGCAGCTCACGGGGACTCCATACCCAGTAAGTACAGTAATATATGCTGCCTCTCGAAAAACCAACAATCGGCCCTTGAAATATGATTTAAATTGTATTATAAAAGACTTAATTTTTTTCTAAAACAGGAAAAGCAAGATGTCTTCTTTGGGGAGCAGCTCACTCAAACACATCACAACATTTTTTTTTCATCACTGCCCTCATACACTCTATATATAATAGTCTGTTTGCACTGGGTTGAAGGTGCTCCTAGTGTCTGACAAATAAACATACAGTGACAGTAGCCTGTTTTGCAGACTGCAGTTGCTAGCTAGTGTCCGACAAACATACAGTACTTAGTGACAAAGATGGATCACGAGGGAGGGACTCATATGCAATTCATAAAATGTGAGATGACATTTCTGGGAAAATTTACGTTTTGAGAACAGAACTTAGCAGGAAGAACTGAGTCAGGCCTGGGTACTACTCGTAAACCTCAAGTTCGGGTGTATTCAGATTTCTGAATACACTGAACCACTCATCTCTAATTAAAACCACTGACAGGTGAAGTGAATAACATTGATTATCTAGTTGCACATGTCAAGGGTTGGGATATATTAGGCCACAAGTGAACAGTCAGTTCTTGAAGTTTATGTGTTGGAAGCAGGAAAAATGGGCAAGCGTAAGGATCTAAGCTTTCACAAGGGCCATTGTGATGGCTAGATGACTGGGTAAGAGCATCTCCAAAATGGCAAGTCTTGTGTGGTGTTCCCAGTATGCAGAGATAAGTCCAAGGAAGGACAACCAGTAAACTGGGGTGACAGGTCATGGACGTCCTAGGCTCATTTATGTGCGTGGTGAGCAAAGGCTAGTCTGTCTGGTTCAATCCCTCAGAAGAGCTACTGTAGCACAAATTACTGAACAAGTTCATGCTGACTATGATAGTCAGATGCCAACACCTGTTCAGCATCAAAAGCGCCTACAATGGGCATTTGAGTGTCAGAACGTGACCATGGAGAAATAGAAGAAGGTGGCCTAGTCTGATGAATCATGTTTTCTTTTACATCATGTCGATAGATGGGTGTGTGTGTGCATCATTTACTTGGCCAAGAGAAGGCTGAATAAGTTAAGGCTGGCTATGATAGTCAGAGTGCTCATGCTGATCCTTGTCCACCACCGAAAGTATATACAATGGGCATGCAAGCATCAGAACTAGACCATGTAGCAGTTGAAGAAGGTGGCCTAGTCTGATAAATCTTGTTTTCTTCTACTTCATGGGAACGGCTGGGGGTGTGTGCATTATTTACCTAGCCAAAAGACGGCACCAGAATTCACTATGGGAAGAAGGCAAGACAGCAGAGGCAGTGTGATGCTCTGGGCAATGTTCTACTTGGAAACCCTGGGTCCCGGCATATATGTAAATGTTACTTTAACATATACTACCTACCTAAACATTGTTGCAAACCTCCCTTCATTGCTATGGTTTTCCGTGAAGACAGTGGCCTCAGGGAATATAAGATAATGCACCCTGCCAAGCTGAAAAACTTGTTCATGAATAATTCAAGGAATGTGACAAAGAGCCCAAGGTGTTGACTTAGGGCCTGATTCAGACCCACTCGCGAGCGGCTGTCCGCTCGCAAGTGGGTCGATGTTAGGCACTGAGCATGCGCACGACGGAGGGAGCTCCGTCGTGCGCATGCGCCAGACGCGACGAGCGAAGGAAAGTCCTTCGCTCGTTGTGTCCGATCAAAGGGGGCGTGCTGTCAATGTTGATTGACAGCACGCCCCCTTTGGTGGGCGTGCCGGGGGCGTGCCTCCCTGACGGGGGCGTTCCCACGGGAACGCCTCCCATCAGAAGCCGGCCCACTGACATCACTAGTGATGTCAGTGGGAGTGATTTTGGCTCTGTTAGAGCCAAAATCACTCCGGAGCTTGCGGTTGAAAACCTCAACCGCAGGCTCCGGCTCGCAATTTCGATGGTCGCGATGGTCACGACCATCGCGGCCATCAAAATGCACGCTCGTATAGCCTGTGGGTGGTGACCCACAGCTATACGAGCGTCCAGGAGGACGCTCCATGAAAATGGAGCCCGGCCCTCATTCAGAGCGTGCGCTCTGCTCAGAGCGTACGGCTCTGAATGAGGGCCTTAGCCTCCAAATTCCCCAGATCAAGTCCTAGCCCCATCTAGCAATTTACAGGAGTTAAAGGATCTGCTAACATCTTGGTGTCAGATACCCCAGGATACATTCAGAAGTCTTGTGGAGACCATGCGTCGATGGGTCATGGCTGTTTTGGTAGACCAAGGGGAAACAACACAATATTAGGCAGTTGATTTTATGGCTGATGGGTGTATACCATGCAGTAATACTCACATGATTATATGCCAGTAATATATGGCTATATAATTATATGCCAGTCCATAGACAAGCTGCAACCTTACCAACCTGCTATAAGCACAAGTCAGTGGGACAAGGTTGAAATTAAGGGCCTGATTCAGCATGGATCGCTATTGCAACAGTGGGCCTGATTAAGACCCGGACGCTAAGGCGTGCTGCCTATAGGGGCCGGGTATGCAAACTCTGAAATCACACTGTGTGGCGTAAGGATGCCCTCTATGTCTTAGAGAGCGACTGCAGTGAGCGAAACCAGGTGAATAAAGATGCCCACTTTCCTTTCTTAACACACGTCATCTCCAAAAAGTGTATGATGAATCGGTAACATCGAGAGCCATCGGAGCTGAACGCAGCGCTTGAGGTAGCCCCTACCCCGCCGCAAGCATTGCGATCACTGCACGTTGAAATACAACCAAGTGACGTGTGCAATGACGCATCTTTGCTAAATATGCACACCCATAAACCGCCGTTTAGACGCCCAGACACGCTTGCGTTCGCACCACTACTCCCCCGTTCACAAGCACCTTCCCCTGTTACCACCCACAAATGGCACTATCTGTCACTCAAGGTAGCGCTCAGTCCTTGTGCTACGAGCGCACGATTCCCGATTGCAGTGACTGGTTCGCGCACGCGCACCGCAATGCATAAGCATGCGCAGACAGGCGACAATCACCCATAGCGAGCGATCGCAGTTTAGCGTCCGGGTCTGAATCAGGCCCATTTTACGCAGATCAGTCGATGGTGCGTACTGTGCATATGTATGCAGCCTTGTGTGCATGCATGAGTCAGCTTTGCGATCACTCAAGCAGAATGAAAGCCATCTCAGAGAGTGACAGGCTGTGAGCATTTGGGGGTGGTGACAGGGTAGTGGTCGGAGAAACGCAGGTGTGTCTGTACATTTGAATGCCGTTTCTTGGGGGCGTGCATAAAGTAGCCACTGAAACGACATACGCAGCTTGAGTATTCCCTGCGTTCAACAAGACTTGCAGTTTCTGCGACAGGTCAGACCTGCTGCAATTGTGCGTGAGGGGCCGATGTTACTCGATGTTCCCGATGTATATGCAGGACTGCAAGGTATTACGGATGTGAGATAGCAGTAGTGGGCGTCTCTATGCTGGCTGTGAGATGGCTTTGCAATTGCGTTCATTAGCATATTTTCACAGCAGACCTCCGTGCTATGACGGAGCTGCGATCGCAATAGCGATCCATGCTGAATCAAGCCCCAAGTCTGGTAAGCCATGCAGGCTACAGCAAGGAGCTTTGAAGAAGCAACATAGGGAAATCCTTACGGTTAAATAAATGCTTCCGAATATCTCATAACTGTTGAGATATCCTACTATAGTTGAAAATAGGACTTTTTAACTTAATCAAAGGAGCTATAAACTGGTTTCATTTTACATATACTCATTGCATATTTTTATTTATTCACATCTCTCAATATCTTGCACAGATGCGCTTTATTGTATCAGTCATTGGGGCTCACAATGATTATATAACTGCCAAAAGTATATCCTTATTATTCTTTAACCCTTTCAATAACAAAAAATAAATATAGGGGAGAGTCACATTTACGATCCCCCCATATTATTATTTACAGGTCAAATGTATCCACATGAAAATTAATAAAGGTACAGTACCCATATTATACCAGTCAAATGGGTCCATATGATTATGTACTTGCCAACTGAGGTGCCCATATAATAATATACTACTCAGCAGAATAATCATGAGGGAATTTATGATTATGAGCCTGATTTAGAGATGTATGGGATCACAGCTGCAGACAGAGACATGCCCCGAAAATTATTTTGAGCATACTTACCTACTTTTAGTATCTACTCCCCGGGAGATGCCCAGAGAGCAGCCACAGGATGCCACTTTGGGGGCGGGGCAGGATTCCTACGTCATTAGGCCCTACCCCCGGCACGGCAAACTGCCGCTAACCACGGGTGTATGAGGAAGGTGTGGGACTAAATGATGCGGTTGTGCCATTTAACCCCGCCCCCTCCATACGGAGCCGTGATTCGCAACAATTATGCCGTGATTGCACTTATCTCCCTATCCTGCCCACTTCACTTGGGAGTGGGTGGGATACAAGAGATGCGGATACGCTTCCTGGGGTGCGGGGGGCTCCCGACACTCCTGGGAGAGTAGGCATGATTCTGAGTCACTGCCTCCCCATTGCTGCCCACAAACAGTCCCTGGCCGTCAATCAATTTGAGAATAAATCCTCACTGTGAGTGACATCAGTAATGAATGCGACTCAGATGCATGTGCAGACCACTGATAATCACTCAACAGGGTAAACACCAGCATTACGTCCATCTCTGAGTCAGGCCCTATATACTAATTTGCAGATATACTCATAGTATTATGAATATGACCTAACATCGATACACTAATAAATACTAATAACTGTAAGCCAATCAGAAGATGGCATATCATACCCTGATGATCCATTAGGTAATCTGCACTCAGGCCTGGAGCCCAGTGGGCACTGAGAGGACTGAAACACTCTCCTCTTTATGTGTTTTTTTGTTTGTTTACAAAAGGAGCGGGAGAAGATGGCCTTATCCAGTATCTTGTTTATGGCCCCATGTGATATTGATTAGGCTCTGGTGCCGATACATTTCAATACCAGCCACCAGAGTGCCAATATGATTATATACCAGCCAACAGATCTGCCCATGATTATACACTTACCAGAAGAGAGCACTTTGTATGTCAAATGGCAGTGTGTCCATAGGATTAGATTCTACCCAGGACCATAGCTTGGGCAGAGCTGGTGGAGCTCATGATTCATGCACTGCCTTGATGGGGGGCACTGGATGGGAGGGATCCAAAATCTACTCAAAGTTAGTAATGACTTAATATACCGAAGGAAATGTTCCGCCTTGAAAGAATAAAGGCAGTGGGAGTACCACCATTCAGAACACAATTTTAGTTGCATGCAGCAACTGCAGCCACTGTTTCCTATGGATGCAATTCTTCCTCTACCCATGCTGTGCCCCCTGACTTCTGCTCCTCCTCCTTCATTGTTTGTTCACTTCCTGGCAGCTCTTCCCTAATGCCCAGTTCTTGAATAACACTGCTCTTCCTGTTTCCTTAATTCTGCAGCTAATTCATTTACATGTAGCCACAGTGTCGGACTGGGGCATGAATGGCCCACAGGGGGAATGCGATGGTAGGGGCCCACTGATTGCCTTGTTGCGAAAAGATTGAGGGGGTTCGAGGAATCAAGAAGAGAAAATGCCACAGTCACCTAACCTGAGTTATTCTGCTTTCCTTCTGGTACAGTGCAAGGGGCATGGATATAATTTTAACCATTGTGAATAGTAGAAATACATGAACAATACTGTGTGCACGACTGTTAGGTGCCAGCAGTTTACCATTCACAAGAAGAGCAGCGTAAAGTGGGATATACCTTCCAGTTGTCCTTGCAGTGGGGATAAAGTCCTGACTGAGCAGGGTAATCACCCAAAATTATGACTGCCCACCAGAATCAAGGAAATTAGCAGATTGTCCCTCTCTCCTACAGATTTCACTACCCGCTGTTTCTTGTCTGGATTGTTGAACTCTGGGTAAAAAAAAATCAATCCCTGCTTGCAACAAGTCTTGACATTGAATAGCATTCACATTTAGTAAACAGCAATAACGTTACATTTTTAATCCCAAATCAGGGCGGGATCAAAGGCCACATGGGCCTGGGACTGAAAATAATCGAGGGCTTATTGTAAGAAGCGGAGAAGCAATTACTAGTGCGGTGTGGGTGTGGCCAGTGCCATGTGATCATCAGCCCCAATGTGTAACAAAAAACTGGAATCATTTTGTGAAGAAAATAGAAATAAAATTTGAATAGTTATGATTTATGGCCAGCTCGGCAACTAGTCAAAATCACACTGCCATAATGATGGGCCTATTATTATGTGGAAGTCTAGAGCTGTAGTCCCATCCGCCTCATTGTTAATCTGGCCCTTTCAAATAAACTGCCCCATCAATAAATTAAATTTGTCGTATTTTTTAAATATCTAGACCTAACTGTGTGCTTGCCCAGTGTCAGCTTCTCCCGAAGAAGTATTTCTGTGAAAAGGTGCATACACACGGAACGATCTGTACCACCAACAACTTGAAAGATATCGTTCAAAGATATCGTTCATAGATATCGTTCAAAGATCTTTCAAAGATATCTGTCAGTGAGTCATCCTGCCACATCTCTGAACAGGGAAAATTGACGATATCGTCCAAGTTGGCCTGCATGCATGGACGATGAAAGATATCTATATCGTCCATGCGGTAATGCGCATCGTTGGTCGTTGGTCATTCGTTCACTGCCTAAAAAAGAATGATATGAACGATATATTGTTCAACTATATCGTTATCGTTCATATCGTTCAGCAAAATCGTCCTGTGTGAATGCAGCAAAAGACTTCTACAATTTGCCGGGCATATACTGTAACTCACAGGGACAGCAGTTACTGCAACCTTTGTCCCTGCGAGTTCTTCTTTGTACATAGCAGGGATATTTTCATTAAGAATGAAAATATCCCCTGCGATATACATACATAAAAATCACATTAGTTTTGTGATTAATAGTACATAGATCCCTTAGTGTTTAATGGTACAAATACCTGAATATTAGTATTTAGAGTGTGACTTCACTAGTAGCCATTAAGTGAGTCTATAAATACCAAAGTTGGCATCCTTATGTTGTGCTGCGATGGCATAGCAATTGCAATGAATTAGCATACTATCACAGTTAAACTGCGTGCATAATTGCTATTGCATTCGAGCCAATCAGCGGCCGCTTTACATGTAGCGGCTGCTCATTGGCTGGACCCATGTGGGAGTAGCCAATGAGCGGCCGCTTTACATGTTAAGTGGCCGCTGATTGTCTCGCGCTCCATGAGAAATTACAGCTGACTTCGGTCAGCTGTCATTTCGCAACGTGTAATTATATGTAACAGCATACACTTACATCTGTTCGGTCTGGTTCGGGTAACTAATTTATTTGTTTTACAAAGACCCTGGATGCTACGGAGAGCAGCGCCAGGATGTAGGTGAAAATAAATTCTTTTTTGCAGGGCCAGGTACACGGATTCTACTAGAGAAGGGGACAGACACATCTGGAAGCAGGTAAATATGTGTGAATGGGTAGGTGTATGAAATAAAGTTTTACTAGGCACGCTGTCTGTGTTTTGTCTTTATTTAACTATTTATTTTACAGTGGGGGTACAGGTGCTGGCCGCCTGCTGGCACTTGTAGTTCCACAAGCACCAAAGGGCAGGCATGCTGGCACCTGTAGTTCCACTGTAAAATACAATAGTTTTATTGATTTTACACTTTATTACCCCCGTACCTAACACTCCAGGGGTGCGAGGAAGAGCTCCAGGCTTCAAATCAAGCCTGGGGTTTCGGGGGAGGGGGGCCCGTTCTTGGGGGGGTCCCCACTTCCCCTGAGATCCCAGGCTTGGCCTAACCAGCTTGGGCTGATAATGCTTTGGCCACGGAGCCCCGGTAATAGGGTCTCTGGGCTGTGGCATTACAGCCCGGCCGTTTTGGGTCTAGTGCTTGTTTTAAATATAGGGGGACTCTTACGCAATTTATTCCCCCTATATTTAAAACCAGGACTGGCCCTGCAGCTGGTGCTGGTTCCTAAATTATGATGGAACCCTACTCATTTTGTTCCCCGTAATGTTTAGAACCAATACCGACTGATAAGTCCGGGGTTGGTTATGGCTTTTGGGGAGGGGGGGGGCGTTGCGAGGAGGGACCCTACGTAATTTAAAAAAAAAATTAAGTACACATACAGTAACATACACAAATCACAATGATCTGTGTCTGTTTCTGGCAAACTCGCAGCTCAGGAGTGTTTGAAACTTCAATTTCTCGGCGAGTTTGCTCTAATCTCACCCGATATTGAAATCTCGAATCTTAGTAAATTTGTAAACTGCATCTTTTTCATGAAAAGTACTTCCGAGTTTAGACGATGATGGGTTGATTCGAGTTTGCGAACTGCTGGCATGCGGCAGGTAGTGTGCTGGCACCCGGGGCTGTCCAGGGCTCTACTCAGTTATCTCATTACAAGAGGGGAGTGGTCTCTGTGCCTGTATCCTCTTTGTATGATGTCATCCTACTACATAGTAGTCACTCTCTCTCTCTGGGCTATATTACGATGCAGTGGCTTGCTTCTCAGCGGGTTGGAGATTAAATTTTTTAAGCTGAGCTGGGACTGAAAATGGGTGACTGCTGGATTAATTCTTAAACTGACCCCCACACCCCCCCCCTTAAAAAAAAAAGTCTAGATCTGCCCCTGGACTACGCATTGTTCTGCCTCTCCTCCTGGTATGTGCAACTTCTGCCTCTCCTCTGCTCCATCTCACCCACTGGTCCGTGGTACCTTCCCCTACTACTACTGCTTACCCATGCAGTGGTGAATGGATGACACGCACCTGCGCGCGTCATCCATATACACAGTACCGGCTCTTGAAGAGGCTGGGGGCCTGTCCAGCAGCTCCCGGAGCGATGGGCAAGCCCCCAGCATGATGAAAACAGGGGGCATGGCTTGCGAGCGCGGCACACCCTTACGGATAGGCCAAACCCCCATTTTTAGTGACTGTGCCTCCTAACAATCCTAAAATGTTGGGAGGTATGCATAAGGGAAGGAGTTTGTAGCGACATTTGCATTAAGGACCTGATTCAGCAAGGAACACACGCTAGCAGACGCACGCATCCGTCCCCTGCGAGTATATGCTAATCAATGCATACGCAGGGAGACCGCAACACAAGATGCAAACGCCCAGCCCCATATTAAGCCGTCCATCTCCCATTACTCACAGCCTGATCAGTACGCAAGATAGCGTAAACATCGGTAACATAGAGAACCATCGGACTCATACGCACAATAGTGGTTGACCTCACCTGCCACTGGAATTTGGCCACTTCCTGTGTACAGCTTATGGTATGGCTGCGTATGCCACCGCACTGCTTAATTATCCACGCCCCTATAACAGCGTTATAATGCCTGCGTTCGCCTGACCACCCACAACGGCACTTCCTGTCAATCAATATCGGAAGGGTCTGCGTGCACACTGCGTCCCATAACCCGATCGCACTGGCTAGTTCGCGCAAGCGCAGTGCGATGCATACGCATGCGCAGTGCGAATTAATTGAACGATTGCGTGCGCTGTCTCCTTTGCATTCCTTGCTGAATCAGGCCCTAAGTCATAGACAGAGGACTACCAGCTGGCGCTGTTTTGTGCGCGTCTACCAGAATCAGGCCCAGATACTCAAAATGAAATCCTTAAAGTGGAATTGATAAATTGATGTGTTATGTGCTTCTCTAAGAACTTTTTATCCATGTACTGGAGATTATTTTACTGAAATATTGTATAATAAACATATTGTATAAGTATATCTGTTGATCTATATTTGATGTTTATTTAAAAAAGGTGTAAAATGTCTTTGGCCCTCATTCAGAGCCGCTCGTTAGTGGCAGTACGCTCGTTCCGAGCGATGTTTGCACATCTGCGCATGCGTACGGTTTTTAGTACGCATGCGCGAACCAGTCAGTGCGGCCGAAAATCGTTGGTACGCAATATAGCGAGGGCCTGCTATTTTGAGTGACAGAATGAGGCGTATGTGGGTGGTAACGGGAAGGAGCTTGAAAATGGGGAGTGGAGATCCGAACGCAGGCGTGCTTAAAGGTCAAAACGGGCGTTTTATGGGTGTGTATATTTAAAACAGCAGCGTCATTGACCACGTCACTGGGTTATTTTATAGCCAGAACTGCTCGCAAATTTGTGGTAGCAAACACCAACCACAAGAATAGCGAGCAGTTCATACGCTGGTCGATGTACTCGATTAATCTAATAAATAGCGGACATGACGTATGGTGCGAGCGGCCAGGGGGCGTTTATAACAAATAAACGAGCGTATGTTTTGCTCGCTCGTTCAGACTTAGAGGTGTGAACAGACTGCAATGTGCGTACGGATCATTTGAATAGCCACCCCTTGTTTTTAAACGAACGACCACAAATAGCGAACGGCTCTGAATCAGGCCCTTTGTCTCCAAATAATTCCCCATGCTCTGAACACATTGCTGCATATCAGCACCCTGCTGGCAATATACACAGAACCTTTCATAGAAGTTATTTTTTCTTTAGTTGGAAGTAAATATTTTCTTTTCATGAAAGTGATTTTTTTCTCAAGATGATGTGAACATTGGAGATTAACCTTTATCAATTTACAAATTTGTACTGGCACAGTAGCAGAAATGTTAAAAAAAATGTTGACAGAAGTAAATCGAGGATGAAATGTGGAAGAGTATTTGAAAATGACAGACAACAATCTTCCTTAAATGCAGAGAAAACAGCAGCCACAGTGACATTCACATCTCTAGAAAAATATTAACCATAAAATAAACAAAATTAGCAAATATTAGCAAAAAGAAAAGTCTATTTTACAAAAAATATAAATACTGAGTATAAATACTGTAGTACCTTACAGCCCTACTTATTCTATTGAAGCAGCTTTCGTAATAAACAATTCCAAGCCCTTCAATTTGCTTAATATTAGTAAGCAAATTGCATTTCCTAAACTTATAATGGGAAAGTGATCTACACATATTTACAAAAAATGAGTTGCAAAAAAATACCAGGGAAAGCCCTGTGATTATAACACCATCTTCAGGCTTTCTCCCTTTTCCCCAACTCCTGCTCTGCTCTAACAGGCAGAGCAGAGCTGGGAGCCGGCCCCTGTGACCAGCTTTGTGATCTAAATAGACTATCCAGGGACTGGTGATTTTTGCTCCGGTCAGCTAGTCTCCAGGCTTCTCCACTGTGACCCCAGTCAGCTGCTCTATGCTGGCATCTCAATTTACAGCAAAGAGCAGCTCGCTCTCACAGTGCAGAGGCCTGTTTAACAGCTGACTGGAGTCCCAGAAAACCTCACAGGAGCACCGCAAGCTAAGCTGGGGGATTGCCAGGGGGAGGGCAGCGGTCGTGGGGTGGGGAGGGGTAGCCAACAGCGTATGCGAGGTCACACTGTCAGGGTATTTTTTTGCGAAAATACCCAAAAAGTGTGCAGCGAGGATTCGCAGGGACATACTTTCTCGCAAGCTCTGTCCCTGCATGCAATATTTGATACAACCTTGTGATGTATTCAAATATCACAATGCGAATTTGGGCGATATGATTGTGATAAATAGAACCCATAGTGACAAGATTGTAGTGCTACATGTAAATGTTACACTTATTCCCTGTGCAGAATCCAGTATCCCAGTCACTCTGACTGTATCCAACCTGCCCAGCTTGCTCCAAAATCCAGACAACAGTGTAACACTACACGATATTACTTTTTTCCAGTACTACGCTATGTTCCTTTAAGAAACACTCTGTGTGGCGCGACTCAAGGCTACTGTGTGGCGCGAGATGCATGGCTGTATGGAGCAACAAACTAGCTGGGCACATCTGTATGTTCAGTAGCAACCACAAACAGCTTGAAATACTGTCGTCTGTGACCAACATTGCACAAATGTGATGACACTAAAGCTGGGTACACACAAGACAATGTGTGTACCCAGTGACGGCAGATGCGACTGGACGATATATACTGGGTGGTCCATACATACTGTACAATCTGCTATACGACCGCCCAATATGTCGTTCTCCCACCACATCCAGAACCATGGTGTCGGCCGTCAGATCTTCAGATTGTCCTGCACTGCAGACAGATCTGAAGATGCGCTGAAAGACGCATGAGAGTGCGCAATAGTGCATACACACTGGATGATGTGGGCAATTTGTTGTCAATTAATGGACTACCAACATTTAAAATAACATTGTTACTAAGATCCCTAGGTTATAACACCCAGTAAAAAAGACATTTTTCAGAAAATTGTTACATAATGCCTTCAACCACCCGCCTCTTCATTTATCAATCGATTCCAAAAGTCATTCATGGATGATACAGATAATATGCAGTACATTTATAAACAAAAAACTGAGGCTTCAATAAAAAAAGTAAAATTAAAAACAGAAATATAGTTAAAAATCATACTCTAAAAATATATATAAAAGTTAATGTAATTGACAAAACTAAATTACATAAAGTTTGATTATGTAAAATAAAGTATCAATGAATAAAATGAAGATATCAATAAATATTTTTTCCTTATTATTATTATTATTATTATTATTATTATTATTATTATTATTATTATGTTTTACTTATAATGCACCAACATTTAATCAGCACTGGGATAGTGATACAAAAAAAACATACAATAACATAAAACAGAAGGTAAAAATGGCCCTGCCCTGAGTTTATAACATAAGAGGTGGGGGAAACACTTGATTCACAATGTAGCAGAATAATAAATGGGGACACAATCAATATCCTGACCGCGGCGATTCCAGCGCTCAGAATGCCAGTGCCGGAATCCCGACACTTCTCAAAATCCTGACCGCCGGATTCCCGAAGGTAAGTAGCGGGGTTGGGGGGAGGGTTAGCATTAGGTGAGAGAGAGTGGGATGGTTAGAATACTAACGATATTCTAACCCTGTCAGGATGCCGGCGTCAGGATTCTGAGCGCCGGCATCCTGTACCCATCAATAAATGTACTCTAGCTGTTGGTGGGATACTTATGTAAGGATACAAACACTGTGTTAATTCTTTGCTCAAGGCAGTTGACGAACACAGGTACTGTACTAGTTTCTGGCCACACGCATCTAATAATCACAAAGTGCAAGTCCTCAGCAGGGGCGTATCTACCCATTGGCCAGGATGGCACTCGCCAGGGGCGCCGACAAAGGGGGGGCGCCACCCGGCAGTGCCACCAGTAGCCAAGGGGTGGACAAGTCTATCAGAGCCAAAATCACTCCCACTGACATCACTAGTGATGTCAGTGGGGCCGGCTTCAGACGGTAGGCGTTCCCATGGGAACGCCTCCGTCTGGCAGGCACACCCCCGGCATGCCCACCAAAGGGGGCGTGCTGTCAATCAACATCGACAGCACGCCCCCTTTGGTACGAGACCCGGAGCGATGGAAAGCCCGTAGCTCCCCACTGTGCGCATGCACAGTGGGGAACATCGACCCGCTTGCGAGCGTACTGCTGCTCGCGAGCGGGTCTGAATGACCCCCAAAGTCCACTTGGACCTGCAATGAGCAGGAGAGATGTACATAGGGGACTTGCTAGTAGAAGAGGTAACTGTGGCAGAAGACTTGGCACTGGAAACACTAGTAAAGCTTTTATAATGACCAGTAGACTTCAGAATAAAGCAGGCTGGAATCACAGAATAACTCACAAACTTGGACTATGGATGTACCGGATAAGAACCGGAGTTTGCAGAAGAGGAACCAGAGACTTGATTCAGAGTAGAACTGGAGATAACGGCAGCGTAGCCAGAATGGAACCGGAGGCTTGAACCGGAATGGGACAGAGTAACAGAGTATTTGGTGGAACCAGGGCCGTAAACCAAGGGTGTGTGAGCGCTGCCATCGCACAGGGCGCAGGGCAATGGGGGCAGCACGGTTGCTGCCTCACAACATCTGCATGTGGCTTGCAGGGTGCCTGGAATGGCACCCTGCAGCCAGTAGTGCTAATGCAGAGCCACCACGAGCGTCCTTAGGATGCTCTGGGCAGTTCTTCACATTCTAGAACCGGTGTGACATCAATACTTTTAGGGGGTGGGGCCCACATAGGGTGCACTGCCATGCTGCCATGCTGTTATTGCGCTGGGTGGAGCCTCTGTCTGGCTCCGGAAACTGACACTGAGTACATGCGCAATGTCCATTTTTTCAGGAGGAGTGTTTTTCAAATATCAAAGACTACTCCAATATGGTCGGGATGAAACTCTCAGGGACAGTGGTTATCGCTACTGCCGTCCCTGCAAGTTAATTGCTACATAGCGGGTAAACTTTATAATTCCAATTAAAACATCAGCGCAATAATAACTGTTAATAATCATGGCACTGCAAAGATTATTAACATATATTTCACATGATCATTTCTGCATACTGTGTCTACACAAATGTTATACAAATTGTTACTATTCAGTTGTATTCAATGTCAATTGATATTGTCACACTATATTTTCCTTACTTTGTCTTAAAGATATTTCTTAATCATGGCCCTTAAATTATCATTTTATTAGACATTCAAAAGGAATCATAGGAATTTATTTAAACCTTCAGGTAATATGGGTGTGCTTTTTTTGTATTTCTTAAGGTGCATACAAACGTAACGATTTTTTGAACAATTTAACTATAACGACGTTGTTACGGTTAAATCGTTCAAAAAATCGTTACGTGTGTATGCACCTTAAATCACAGTATCCCTCAGTTCCAAAAACCTCCACTGTTCGTTAGGATGTGCACTTCATTAGGACTGGTTATTAAGAATATTCAGAGCATCATATTTACCTGATAAAATTAACCTAGCTAATATTTTTAAAAGATCTATGGTTTCTATATCATCATTGCTGACTACAATGAAGGCTAGCTCTGTTTTCTCCTATAAAGAACTGAGTTTAGAAAACAAAATGACTTAAAACAGTAATTTCTGCTTATGAGAAAATACTGTGGTTGGACTTGGTTTTCAGCAGCCCTGACCGTTGTCACACTGTCTATTGATCCTTTTGTTTAAAGGCCTGGAGTGTGCACGCATCAATTGACATTTACTAATGTGTATAATACCACCATTCTGTGGGTAAAGGCTGACACAGTTTAGCCCAGTGTAAACTTGAAGACTACTACAAGGGGTAAATTTACTAAAGTGAAAGTTTTTAGAAGTGAGTTTTAACTTGCCCATCCACTAGCAGACAAGAAAACGACTGCACGATTATGACATTGTAATCGTGCAGTCGTTTGTCATTCTGTGATGAGCCTGCACTGAACGAGTAGGCTCATCAATCATCTGCAAACATGCTCAACCTGACGTTATCGTCAGGTTAACCAGCATGTTTGCACGATGATAGATGTCTAAACAACCAGCGGGCACGCGCATCGCTGGTCGTTTTAGACATTTTTGTAAACGATTTGAAAACGATTTGCAAAAGATTTGCAAACGATTTATGAACGATTAGACAATTGAACGATCGTTATCGTTCAATCGCTCAACTTAATCGTCTAGTGGATGGGCACCTTTAGAAGAGATGTTGCCCATAGCAACCAATCAAATTCTAGCTATTATCTTCTAGAAGGTGCTAGTTAAATGTTAAGTAGAATCTGATTGGTTGTTATGGACAACATCTCTTGTAAAACTCATTTCTAAAAACTCTCACGTTAGTAAATTTACCCCCAAGAGTCAAGTTGCCAGGATCAATGTCCAATTTGGTCCTAAATATAAATGGCCGGATTGTATGAAGCCCAGGTTTCAGTGCAAGGGCCAATCAGCTTTATCTCTTCTATCTCTAATCTCTTATTGGCTGATCGTTTAGTCCCTACAGCAGCATATGGCCTATTTAAGAACAAAAACATTTTTTTTTGTTCTCATTTTGGGGCCTATGTATCAACCTTTGTTTTATAAAATTATGTAGAAACTGCAATTTCTGCACACGTTTATGAATTATTGCTATTTACTAATCGCACAATGCAGGAGATTTTGCAGAAATCTCTGGATGAGTGCTAATTAGTACTGCAGATACCAGTCCCCATTATTATCAATGGGGACTACGATCTCAGCTCTATGTATCAAACCCCAAAAAGCAAACCTTTTCAGCGTTTGGCCCAGGTAGTTTATACCATCTTCAGATGGTGTAAACTGCTTTAAGCGGCACACACTAACACTTCCCCGGTGAGGTCTTTCACAAATGTAAAAGACCCCTAGATAATGTCAGGGATATAACTCGCAGGGACAGAGGATACCGCAACCGATGTCCCTACGAGTTTCCCTTGGTACATAGTGGGGATATTTTCATTACAAATAAAAATATCCACCGTGATAATAACCTTATTAATATATAGATCCCTTTGTATTGTATGGACGGTCAAAAACAAACCTAACTTACTGTATATGTATAAATCCTCCAATTGAACAGTTTTTTTGCACCACTTTACTGCATCTCAGTTGACTGCACACATCTGCTGAACGGGTCACAGATAGGAAACCACTGATCAACTGTCCAGTGCAGGTGATTTTTATTTTTTTTTCTATCCTACACCTCTGTGATCAGCCTGTGGTCTATTTAGACACACTAGGCTGATGACAGGCACCAGCTCTGGGCTTTGCTCTGCCTGTCAGATGTCTGGTAGAGCAGAGAAGGAGTTGGGGAACTGGACGAAAGTCTACAGATGTGAAGATGGCATTATTGTCGCAGGGCTTCCTACGGTATTTTTTTTACAACTGAACATTAGTAAATTTAGTAAGTTTGAAGCAGATCACATTTCCCATTACAAGTTTGGGAAATGCGATCTGCCTACTAAAAATATGCAAATTTAAGGGCTCCAAAAACCCTTTCATACATTTACAGTTTTCACATTATTTTAGTAAAAAAAATAAAATTATAAATATGGCTTATAGTGTGTAGCAATATACACTTTTGTAGAATATTACTTGTTTAGTTATTTGATTCATTAATTCCATACCTTAAGAACATTAATATTAAGGCACAAAGAAGGTGAATGTGTAATACATAAAAGGGATAGGTTGAACAGTTCCAATTATATCTCACAGTAGCTGATAACAGCTATTGTTGGGATTCAGAAAACAGTGTATAACAATCATACTAAATGAAAGACTGTTTTTGTGGGAGGGGGGGGGAATAGGAGCGCTGAAGAAAAAAAATATTTTTCATATAATAAATAATAAATTGGAATAATTGAGATTGGTTATAATATACAAATTTGTCACTGAAAATGTCTATTATCCGTGGTGTTTGGATTACAGCTGCAGCTATTTGAATACAAGCCGAGAACAAAAAAAATGCCATCTACAGGATGCCGGGTATTTTGGATATTTAGGCAGGGTGTACCCACATATGTGAGATAATGCTTATGTGACTGTGCACATGCGTTGCCAAGGTTTTCCACGCATAGTTGTCAGAATTGATTTAAAAGCATTGATTAAAAAAAAAAAAAAAAAAGGCAAGATACTGTGACAGAGGTGATAATGACCAGAATGGCAAACATACATGCATACATACATACATACATACATACATTAGCCACGGTGTATTCACTGTGCTCATCTTCTACCCATAAAAAGATTTTAACAACTGATAAAAATATACAACGCTCACTGTATTACCAATCAACTACTGGCAGATGCTTTATATGCAGAAATATCCGCGTATGGCCGCATAATGCACGCACAGTTTGACATTATGCAGGCTATTCACAGCACAATAAAACCCCGCAATTTACGAATAATTTGTGTCTCCATGAAAGAGCTTTAAGCAACATTGAACACAGCAAAGAAACAAGCATCCAGGCACCATGATACTATTATTACATATGGGCACGGAGCTACATAATAGCTTTGGACTGACTCAGGTTACTGTACCTTCTGTCCTTGTTACATGGTGCGTCAGATGCAGATCCTGCGGGCAGCCACATCCGCTGTCCACCACAATGTCACCAGAAGAGCCTGTCTTCCAGCAGGTCTAATCATACGGCGGCGGCTGCTGTATGTCTCTGTGGGCGTCAGACTCGCTCCCCCATTGTCCCTAGATTCCTCTCTATCTGCTACTGAGACCCACACCCTGGCTGTCCTCCGATCTATATGTTCTTATAATAGTTTTAACCTTGCCTCTGTGATATTGCTTACAGCCTCCCGCCTGTATCCCATCTTTTTGCCACCCAGGGTCCTCTTTTTGTCTCTCCCTCTATCCTTGTACGTCTGTGCTGTCTGTCTCTCCCTTTCCTTATGTCCTCTAATTTCCCCTCCCTTCTCTCTCAGATCTGTTTCTCCCAGTATCTGTTACCTATGATATTTGTATGTGTATGTATGTATTTCACAGTTCTAGCTAATCGTCCTCTCCAACTTGTTTATTTCTGGCAGCTTATTGGTGTATGTGTAAATATGTGATCCAGTATGCCCTAAACTCACATGCAGTGTACATTTTGTAATAGAAGAGACCTGTCTTATACTTGCAGTTTAAATTGTTATCACTTGATGTATGCAGATTGAGCTTGATTGTATTATCATAGTTATTGAGTTTGAAAATATATATTATTTCTATAATGTGGCATGACTAGAGGGCAAAAGGCACATTTTAAACTTGACTCACCCCTCCACATAAGGGAACACTGTTTTTCTTATACAAATATTACAAAGCTTGTTACCATGACATTTTATATCCAGAATTATTAATAAATAGCAATCTTACTAGAATTACCAGGCTGAATGATCAAAATATTAATGGAGCCCAAATAATCTGCGTATTATGCAACCAGATTGACAAGCATACATATACAGCCATCTTTAGAAACATAATTACAGCCCAAATGTTTAGCATGTCAGTACAGCTCAAAAGGCCTGCATACACCTCAAATGACCAGTATGTTTATACATCATAAATACTACAGTCACAATGTTTGTATTATTGTGATTGTATCATCATTATATTACAATGTTAGCAATCCAGGAGGTTTTATTATTTGAATATGAT
The DNA here is from genome assembly GCA_031769625.1 of Taudactylus pleione. Taxonomy (NCBI): domain Eukaryota; kingdom Metazoa; phylum Chordata; class Amphibia; order Anura; family Myobatrachidae; genus Taudactylus; species Taudactylus pleione. Next base: position 863,133 of record JAUIMM010000345.1, on the reverse strand, counting down.
TTAGGGTTAGGTCTAGACTATAGAGCGCTGATGGACCTGTGACGTCACACCCACGTGACCCGGCCTAAAAGGGGGAGGGGCGGGGATGCTAACGGGGGCCCAAAAGTGTCCCCTCGCGGGCTCGCTACACTCGCCACGCTTCGGGCTCCTGTGTTGCCCCCTCTATGCCCTAGTGGATGGTAACACAGGAGCGGTCCAGCCTCCTGCAGCGGTCACGTGGTGGATACGTCACAGAGGTCCTTTAGCCACATAGGAAATAGCAGAAACCTATGATTTAGTCCGGGAGTAGGCAGCATCCAGCACTCCAGCTGCTTTGGAACTATACATCCCAGCATGCCCTGTCACAGGTTTTGCATGGCCTAACAGCAGAACTATGGCAGGGCATGTATACAGTATACAGAATGTGCCGCACATTGTCTGTCCCTGATTTAGTATGTGCATGCTCATAGTGCTCACATGTGTTTCTCATCGCATGAATAGTATATCAAATAAACCAATAAAAGATTACAATTATGCGTGGTTAGTATGCGTGGGATTCAGCCCAGAAAGGTCAGTAATGGGCTGATGGTTCTATGGAGGGACTATAAAAACAGTGGAACAACTCTCCATAGGATGCCAGCTCCACCCTAGGCTGAAAAGCTCTTAAAAGAGCCCTGGGTCTGAGAGAACTTGGGTAATGAAATAAGATTTTGAGCCTTGGAGTTGCAACTTTGCTGTCTCAATGGTTCCGGTGTAATGGACATTAGACTCCCTGCTATTATATCTAGTAAAAAGATAAAGAAGGAGGGTGAGGGCCTGATTCAGAGATGGACGGTGTTGCACAGCCACATGGAAGCAACTGTGCAATACCACCCAACTAATAATGCAGCAGGAGGTGTCTGTAGGTACAAGATGCCTTCTGTTAGCATCAGCAATCCAAGTACTGCATTAGAATACTCACCCTTGGTAATCACCCATCTGAGCAAGCTTCAGCTTACTCAAAATGGGCAACTTACCTGCTCAGCCGGGTTCAGGAAGTCATCCTATCACTCCAAGAAAATGTTCCCGTTTCCAGAAATGCAGGACAACAACGCCCATGCTCTGCCACCACAGGGATGCAGCATGTCAGTCATGCTGCGACTTGGGGGCACAGCATGCATGGATGCAGGACCTGTTCCGTACATGTGCAGAATGGGTCCTGCGCATACGCAGACCCCTAACAATCAGAGATGTCCGCAAACCATCTGGTTTATGTACGTCTCTGAATCAGGCCCAGAATCAGATGGGCTCTGATTTTATTTAGTCATATTATATTATAAACAAATATTTTCAGTTTGTTTTGGCACATACTGTACCTAGAAGCAGTTATTGCAACCAGTTACTCTAACCCTAATAATATTACTGTTTATTAACCTGATACTGGCTTTTGAAGCCAAGTAAAGTTGTTGTTTTTATATAAACAGATGACTATTGTTGTGTATAGGACCCCATTCCACTCAAACTTGGCCCCATTACCAGTGTATATGTAACAGTGACAGTGAGTATGTCTGAACCAGTTATCTATCAATAAACTAACACCACTAGTTCAGTAACTGAGCTGTTCGTAATGAGTCATCTTCTGGTGTGTGCCTACATAGCTCTGTAGATTACAACACTTGTACGCACATCATTTCCAACAGGTTATGGGCCCAGGCACAGGAGGTAAGAAATTATTAGTATGCCCATAGTAGCATGCCATTTGCGGAAGGTCACTGTAGAACCAGATGCAGATTCAAGCTCTGATAATATAGACAGAGTGTAGAGCTATAGGTGTACTTATTGATAACATGAGAAAGAGTCAACAAAATACATGTGGACAACACTGTAGCAGCGTATCAAGGTGGAGGTCTAATGAGGAGAATAAGGCGTGTATTGTATAACACCAAATTCAATTTATTCAGCAATATGAGTGATTACATAGACAAAATGATGTCTGGCTCTCAGCAACTAACATGTGTTGGAGTGCAAGTGGATGATAAAGAGATTGCTACAGCAAGGCTGCAGAACTTGACACCTGAGTTTGACTTCTTGGCTGTGGTGTTAGAGGCAAACACAGCAAAGTTAACAACAGACACAGTTAAAAGAAAAGTATTTACAGATTCAAGAATGCGTGCACTGTGATTTGAATGATGAGACAACTGCATTACATATAAAAAGTGAGAAATTCAGAATATTTTAGTTCAAGTGTTACAATTGTCATAAGATTGGTCACAAAGCAATTGAGTGCAAGCAAAAAAGTGTGAATCCTATGCAAAGCACCAGTAGAGATGAGTTAGCCCTGAGTGTTACAGACAGCCGCAGAAAGGATTACTCGTATAACAATTCAGGTATTTCAGCTGCAATGAGGAATGGTTCACCAACTTAACCAAATGTGGCCCTATCACTATCAAAGGAATTGCCAATCAAGTCCTTACAGCAACTAAGTTGGGACAATTAAAGCTTGCTTAAAAATTGGAACAAGAACAAAAGTCACAGAGATCCAAGATGTGCTTTATACCAGATATAGCCATCAGTGTCCTAGAACAGAGAGGCCACACAGTTCACTTCACTAAAGGAAAGTGCATTGTGAGAAACAGAAGAGGGCCATACACCCTCCTCTAGGGTCAGGTTCCAAACCATGCATTCAAGTTATACATTGTTACTCTACTACTTGAGGAGCAGGATGATGGATGAATCTTTGTTCTTGTTTTTTTCTGTGGAAACTGCACCAAGATTCACCCTCCTGCCAATCAAAGTGGGTGGTCCTGACACAGCCTTGTCCCTTCTTTTAAAAACGGGTCTTGTTCTTTGCATGTCTTCACTAATGGTTGGCCAAGTCCCTCTGTGCTGGTTGGCCAAATGCCCTCTGGTGGCTAGCCCCATCCATTAAGTTTGGGCCCCTACCACTGCATTCCCTGGTGGGGCCTTCATGTCCCAATCTCACATTGGTCATAGCTACAGGCACAAGATGTCAGCGATTGTATGCCCTTGACACACAGCACTGTTACGCAATGATGACAACTGAGTCACAGTCAATGGAACTCTGTAGCTTCTGAATGCTGTCATAGAAAACGTTACCACCACTTTGGCTATGACAGCATTCAAAAGCTACAGAGTGGGATGGTCACGGGAATGTCAGTGACTAATACAGATAAACCCATATGTGAGAACTGTATTGTGGGGAAACAAAGTCATGAGTCCTTTTCAAAAATCAACAAACAGAGCTAGACACCACTTAAAATAGTACATTCAGATATGTGTGGTCTAATGGAAGTAAAGTCTGTAAGTAGATACAAATACTTTATGATCTTTATAGATGACTTCACAAGGATGACACGTGTACTTCATCAGAGAAAATTTGAAGTGGCGAATACGAATGCAGATTACAAGAGACTTGTAGAAAATCAAATAGCTTACAAGACTCAAGGCCCTAAGGCAAACCATACACTATGAGAGCAAAATGCATGCTTAAGGGCACAGGTCTAGACAAGCAGAAGCCATGCCCCAGCAGTTTATCTCAAGAACCGTTCTCCTACAGTTGCCCTGAAGGACATTACACCTATTGAAGTGTGGTCAAAGAGAAAACCAAGTGTAAGACATCTCAAAACCTTTGGAAGTACAGCCTATGGGCTTGATTCAGACCTGGACACTAAGAAGTGTTCGCTCATAGCTGCCGATGGTTCGTATTGTGCGCATGCATTGCACTGCGCGAGCCAGTCACTGTGATCGGGAATCGTGCACTCTTAGCACAAAGACTGAGCGCTAGCTTGAGTGACAGATAGTGCTGTTTGTGAGTGATAACAGGGGAAGGTGCTTGTGAATGGGGTAGTGGTGGTGTGAACGCAGGCATGTCTGGGCGTCAAAACGGCATTTAAAGGGCGTGCATAATTAGCTTGGAGGTGTCATTGTACACATCACCTGGTTGTATTTCAGTCAGCAGTGATCGCAGTGCTTGCGGCGGGGTAGGGTCTACCTCAAGCACTGCATGCAGCTTCGATGGCTCTCAATGTTTCCAATTAATCATGCACTTCCTGGAGATGACGTGTGTTAAGAAAGGAAAGTGGGTGTCTTTATACACCTGCGTTCGCTCACTGCCGTCGCTCTCTAACACATAGAGGGCGTCCTTACGCCACACAGTGCGATTGCAGAATTTTCATACCCGGCCCCTTTTGAAAGCGAGCGATCGCGGCTTAGCGTCCGGGTCTGAATTAGGCCCTATGTGCATATACCAAAAGAGAAAAGACAGAAGCTGGATTGAAAGTCAGTAAAGTGCTTGGTCATTGCCATTTGAACAGAGGTTACAGATTGTGGAATCCAAATACCAGAACATTGTTAAGTCACAAGATGTTATCTTTAAAGAAACAACACCAATTGAAGAAAAGTTGGATGTTGATATGCACAGCAAGTATGTGTCGCTGGACATGCCAGCAGCTGAAGATATATCTGGAACAAAGACTATCATCTGGGATGCTCAACCAGAGAGGTCTTCTGCAAGATCAAATATCGGCAAACCACCCAAAAGATATGATGAAAAATTTGCCAACATCGCATTCAGTGATATTCAGAAGCCAAAACCAAAGTCTGATTGGTGTGAATGGGAATCCAAGATAGACAAAAAGATTTAAAAACCACAAGTGTGAAAACCATCAAGATTTATGATAGTTGCAGCAGTCCCAAGTTCCCAAGTTGAAGTCACGTAATATGTTCATGCCTTTTCATGTGTTTTACACAATTACTTTTACAGGTCGCTATAAAAAAACTGAAATTTAATGTTTTTGTAACATTTAGAAGCTTGTAGCAAGGGGGGGGTGTTAGAAAGCAGTGCTCTCCTGCATTTTCTTCCCACTGTGCATACATCTCGGCTTACTAGCCACACCATGGCTCTCAAAACCGCATCTCAGCTCACTAGCCGCACAGGGCCCTCAAGGCCATTAAACATCTATACCACATCCTTAGCTTTCAAAGCCACGTCTCGGCTCACCAGCCGCACCATAACTTTCAAGCCGCATCGGGGCCCTTAAGGCCAAACTCAGCCATCTCAGCCACTCCATTGGTTCGGTGTCACATAAAACCTTCTGTTCTTTCTAGGATAACTGTGTAAGCCTCTACTATCCCGAGTACAAGTCCAGGCGGCCACCTAAGTACCGGTGAACGTACTCAGTTCTAAGGGAACAGCGGGTGGCTGTTATTGGCAGAAGACCTCGCCTCAGTGGTTCTAGAGGTTTTAAACGGTGATTCCTAGGAGACCGTAACAGTTATATGGTCTCCCTAAGTGTTAAATATACGAAATTTAATGCTAGAACTGTTACTGGTGTGCACCCTGTTACATTTTTGGATGTAAGAAAACATGAGAGAAATGTATTGAAAAATCTGATTTGTTTACACTGCTAATTTAGATATCTATAAACTAATGTCTTCAGAGTTGGCTTCGACATTTTGACTCTTGCTTCACATTATAATTGTCCAGTTGCAGTTGTATGTTAGTCCTCTACACTCAACTTCACTCCACATACTCCTCCACCCTTTATACTAACCTATTGAAAGGTAGCAGGATTTATCACCCCAATTAAAAGGAGAAAGGTCATTAGAAGCCAAAATCAGATATAGGGCCCCATTTACAAACGAAATATAACCCCTTTAGTGCTCGCTAAAGGGGTTATACCATCTTGCTGTATTTAGTAAACAGTGGTAATCTTAGATTACCGCTGTTTGTACAGCATCGCTCTCGCCATCTAAAAGATGGCGAGAGCGATGCGGGCCCCATTGCCGGCAATGGAGACCTGGCGGTGCCTTTCCGGCTTCAACGAAGCCTTCCAGGCACTGCCGGGTCTCCCTGTCATGCACACGCGCAGACAGACCGTCGCAGCCCAGCAGAGGACCTCGTCGAGGACGAGGATTCCGCTAGACTTCGCGGGACCTCGCCGGAGGGGTAAGTATTACTAAATACCAGTGGAATTTTCGTTTGTATCACAGTGATACTAAACAAAAATTCCCGCTGGTATTTCCCTTCGTTTGTATATGGGGCCCATAGTATTTCTCCAAGAAACTCATTAAATGGCTGGAGATAACACTCTCTTAATGGCTGGATTAGTCAGTGGCTATCAGCACGGATGGCGTAATGGTTAGCTTTACTGCCACACAGCACTGAGGTCTTGGGTTCAATCCCCACCACATACCAAACTGTGTGGAGTTTGTATATTCTCCCTTTTCTTGCGTGGGTTTTCTCCAGGTACTCTGTTGTACTCTCACACCCCCAAAATATATTGGCAGGTTAATTGGCTCCCATCAAAAATTATCCCTAGTTTACATGTGGTAGGGAATATTGATTGTAAAATCCACTGGGACAGGGAGGATTTGAATGGCTATATATATATTTAGCCATTCACATTCTCCCTGCCCCAGTGGATTTTATATATGTATACACACTACCGTTCAAAAGTTTGGGGTCACTTAGAAATTTCCTTATTTTTGAAAGAAAAGCACTCTTTTTTTCAATGAAGATAACATTAAATTAGTCAGAAATACACTCTATATATTGCTAATGTGGTAAATGACTATACTAGCTGCAAATGTCTGGTTTTTAAAGGAATACCTACATAGGTGTACAGAGGCCCATTTCCAGCAACCATCACTCCAGTGTTCTAATGGTGCATTGTGTTTACTAAGCGCATTAGAAGACTAATGGATGATTAGAAAACCCATGTGCAATTATGTTAGCACAGCTGAAAATGGGTTTGCTCATTAGAGAAGCTATAAAACTGGCCTTCCTTTGAGCTAGTTGAGTATCTGGAGCATCACATTTGTGGGTTTGATTATATTCTCCAAATGGCCAGAAAAAGAGAACTTTCATGTGAAACTCGACAGTCTATTCTTGTTCTTAGAAATGCTATTCCATGTGAGAAATTAACAAGAAACTGAACATTTCCTACAACGGTGTGTACTACTCCCTTCAGAGAACAGCACAAACAGGCTCTAACCAGAGTAGAAAGAGAAGTGGGAGGCCCCGGTGCACAACTGTGCAAGAAGACAAGTACATTAAAGTCTCTAGTTTGAGAAATAGACGCATCACAAGTCCTCAACTAGCAGCTCCATTAAATGGTACCCACAAATCGCCAGTGTCAACGTCTACATTGAAGAGGCGATGCTGGCCTTCTAGGCAGAGTGGCCAAGAAAAAGCCATATCTGAGACTGGCCAATAAAAGGAAAATATTAGTATGGGCAAAAGTTTGAGGTGGTTGGATCACACAGAAGAACATTTGTGAGATTCAGAACAAGTGAAAGATGCTGGAAGAGTGCCTGACGCCATCTGTCAAGCATGGTGGAGGTAATGTGATGTTCTGGGGCTGCTTTGGTGCTGGTAAAGTGGGAGATTTGTACAAGGTAAAAGGGATTTTAAATAAGGAAGGCTACCACTCCATTTTGCAACACCATGCCATACCTTGTGGACAGCATTTGATTGGAGGCAATTTCCTCTTCCAACAGGACAATGACCCGAAGCACACCTCCAAATTATGCAAGAACTATTTAGGGAAGAAGCAGGCAGCTGGTATTCTGTCTGTAATGGAAAGGCCAGCCCTGTCACTAGATCTCAACCCCATTGAGCTGTTGTGAGAGCAGCTTGACCATATGGTACGCAAGAAGTGTCCATCAAGCCAATCCAACTTGTGGGAGGTGCTTCAGGAAGTGTGGGGTGAAATTTATTCAGATTACTTCAACAAATTAACAGCTAGAATGCCAAAGGTCTGCAATGTTGTAATTGCTGCAAAAGGAGCATTCTTTGACGAAAGCAAAATTTGAAGGACATAATTATTATTTCAAATAAAAATCATTACTTCTAACCTTGAAAAAAGTCTTGACTATGTGTTCTATTCACTTCGCTACTCATTTGATAAATAAAAGTCAGTTTTCATGTGAAACACGAAATTGTCTGGGTGACCCCAAACTTTTGATCGATTATATATATATATATATATATATATATATATAAGTAGAAAAAAAGGGGGGGTAGCACTCACCAGTCTTCTTAAAAACATTTCTTTATTACATCTCTGTAAAAATTTTACAGCATATCAAAATCCGACGTTTCGGTCCTGTGCATGGACCTTTGTGGCATTGGGCGCACATCAGCGTCCAAAGGGCGCATACAAACCAAAGACTTATCAGCCGTCTAGGCTGCCACACAGCCCAAGGGCTGCATCTCATCCTCCAGACCACAGCTAGCCAAGGTCACCCAGCACTCAAGCCTGTTACCCAGTCCAGAGGCTGCTACCGGCCCAAAGGCCGCATCTCATCTTATTGGCCCACAGGCCCAACCAGCCCGGGCTGCTACCGTCCCAATGGCTGCATCTTACCTTTCTGGCCCACAGGCCACTACCTACCAAGTCACCTCCAGCCCTCATGGCTGCTACCGGCCCAAAGGTCACATCCTGCTTTACTGGCAAACTGGCTACAGTCAGCCAAGACACTTCCAGCCCTCAAGGCTGCTACACAGCCGCAGCAAGCCAAGGTATACCAGCCCTCAAGGCTGTGGTGGGACTAATACCCTATTGCCCAGTTGTGTCCTCTGAAGTCAGTAAAAGGCAAGGTCTAGATGAATTAGGGGAGGTACATATAGGCCTTGCATCCATCTCCCCAGAAAATTCTGTCCTGATAACTGGAGTGATCCATCCTTCCAACATACAGGTCTCCGTCCCTGCATTAGTCGACAGCAGTGCAGAGGATATTTCCATGGACTTCACCTTCTTCCAAACCTTGGGCCTGACCCCGCTGTCATTATCCACTCCTGTGTCAGTGATTGGATTGGATGGGATCAGTGTTTCTGAGGCTCCAGTGCTCTTTTGGACTCCTCCTTTGAAGTTGGCAGTTGGTGTCCTACATCGTGAGGAACTTTCGTTTCTTCTCCTGCAATGTCCTTTGGCTCTGGTAGTCTTGGGGTTTCCCTGGTTGAAAAAACATAACCCCGTGATCCAGTGGCAGACCAGTGAAATTCTGGAATGTGGTACGTTGTGCTTTTCTCAATGTTTGACCCGACCTATTCGGCTGGCTGCTGCTGCTGTTGCTTCATCAATTCTGGCTCCATATCATGATTTAACTGGTGTTCTCTAAGAAAAATGATGATGTCCTGCCACCACACCAACCCTTCGACTGTGCCATTGATTTGTTACCTGGTGTCAGGCTTCCTGAGGGCCGACTACATGCCTTGTCAATTCCAAAGGATAAAGCCATGCAGGACTATATCCAGGATGCCCTGGAGAAAGGCTTCATCTGTCCATCCAAATCCCCAGTGGGAGCAGGGTTCTTCTTCGTGGAGAAGAAGGATGGATCTCTTTGACCCTGCATTGACTTCCATGGACTGAACAAGATCACAGTCATAAAAAAAATATCCCTTGCCACTCATCTCGGTGCTGTTTGACCAACTGTGTGAGGTGTCCATTTTCTCTAAGATCGATCTCAGGGGTGAATACAATCTCATTCACATCAGAGAGGGGGATGAGTAGAAGACAGCCTTTAACACCCATTCTGTACATTTCGAATACCTGGTCATGCCGTTCGGCCTCTCCAATGCCCCAGCCGTGTTTCAAGATTTTATTAATGAGGTGTTAAGGGATTTCTTGGGAGCCTTTGCAGTGGTTTACTTAGATGACATCCTCATCTATTCTAAATCCGTGGAGGAACATCAGAGACATCAGACAGATCTTGCAAAGGTTGCTGGATAACAACTTGTATGCCAAGCTGGAGAAATGAAAGTTTGATGTTAAAGAGGTGTCATTCTTGGGCCACAGTATTTCCTCGCAAGGTTTCTCCATGGATCCTGGGAAGGTGAAAGCCATTCTTCAATGGTTTCTTGGCTTTGTGAATTATTATCGCAGGTTTATTAAATCCTTTTCTGCCATAGTCTTCCCCATTGTGGAACTGACCAAAAAAGGAGCCAAGGTTGCAAATTGGTCACCTGGGGCTGTTCAAGCCTTTAACACCATGAAGTCGGCTTTTGTGTCTGCTCCTGTCCTCCGGCATCCAAATCCAGAGCTTCCGATCATCGTAGAGGTCGACACGTCTGAGATTAGAGTGGGCGCTATCCTTTCTCAGAAGGCTATCAAGGATGGTAAACTACACCCGTGTGCTTTTTTCTCCAGGATATTCAGTTCAGCAGAGAATAATTATTATGTGGGCAACTGGGAGCTTTTGGCGATTAAGTGGGCCTTTGAGGACTGTAGACACTGGTTGGAGGGAGCTAACTATGTGGTGATGGTTCTCACTGATCACAAAAATCTGGCATACAATGAGACAGCAAAAAAGGTTGTACGCAAGGCATGCAAGATGGGCCCTTTTCTTCACCTGCTTTAACTTTGTGATTTGACCTGGGTCCAAGAATATTAAAGCAGATGTCCTGTCTCGAAGCTTCTCGGAATGTCAACCTCCCAAGCCTTCGGAAGAGTCCATCATTCCGACGTTCACAATCCATTGTGTGGTCTCCAGGACCCTGGCAGATTCCCTCAGGGCTTGTCAAGCCGAAGCTCCTCATAATATGCCATCAGATCTACTGTTTGTCCCTGAGAGACTTCGTAAAGTGTTGAAAGACTTTCATTCCTCCAAGATAGGGGGTCATCCTGGCATTTCTCGAACTATTGAACTTTTGTTCCGATCCGATACTCGTGAGTTTGTCCTGGCCTGTGAAGTATGTTCTAGAAATAAGACCCTCAGGACTACTCCACAAGGTTTGTTGTGTCCTCTTCCAACGACCTCTAAACCATGGACACACATTGCGATGGAATTTGTTGTTGACCTTCCGGTGTCTTCTCGTTACGGTTATCTGGACCATCATTGACTGATTTTCCAAAATGGTGCATTGTAACCCTCTGGTCAAGTTACCATCTGCCAAGGAGTTTTCTGCACTGTTCTTACAGCATGTCTTCAGGCTTCATGGGCTTCCGGTGGATATTGTGTCAGATCGAGGGACGCAATTTGTTGCTCTGTTCTGGAGGTGCTTTTGTGCGAATCTTGTCATCAATGTTAGCCTGTCATCAGGTTACCACCCGGAGTCCAATGGGCAGACAGAGCGGGCCAACCAGTCCCTGGAACAGTACCTCCACTGTTTCATCTCAAAGTGTCAAGATAATTAGGCTTCACTCTTGCCCTTTGAAGAATTTGCTTATAACAACTCCTACCATTCTCCTTCCTCCATCTCTCCCTTTTATTGCAACTCTGCGACCAATCCTAGGAGCAATTCCTTTAAGCCTTCAATAACCAGAAAGTCATCTTCTTCATCCGTTTTCAGGCTGCGGTCAGTTTGGAGGAAGGTGCATCATCCAAAGTGTGGGCTGATAAGCATCAAAGGCCCTGTACTTTCAAAATAGGAGACTTGGTCTGGCTCTCAACTAAGAATATTAATCTACAAATTCATTGGCCCATTCCGTATTATTGCTCAAGTGAATCGGGTGGCCTTTCGACTAAGATTACCGAAAACTCTTAGGATCAATAATACCTTTCATTGCTCCCTCCTGAAACCGGTGTTTTTTTCCTCCTGGTTTTCTCTGAGACCTCCACCTGTGCTTGTCCAGGGATGCCAAGAATTTGTCGTGGAGAAGATCCTAGACTCCAGAATTTCCCAGGGGATCTCTTCAGTTTCTGGTCCACTGGAAGGGGTATGGATCGGAGGAGCATTCCTGGATCCCAGAAAACTCTTTGAATGCTCCTGCCCTGAAGAGAAGATTCTTCTCAGACTTTCCAGACAAACCAGGGTTTAGGGGTTCCATAACCTATTGTAGAGGGGGGGGTACTGTCACAAGCCGCCACACTGCCAATGCTGTGTGGGGTGAATGCAGGGCAAGCATTCGCTGAAGTCTTCTTCCTCCTGTTTGGATCTGTGGTAGCAGCATATTGTTTGCAGTTCCAGTCTTGGTTGCTGCTGAGGCTCTGCACTAATTACTGCCTGTCTGTGTGCAGTATCAGGTGCACCCTAATTAATTCTCCTGTCTGTGCACAGCCCAGGTGCTCAATAGTCTCTTAGGGAGGCTTGCTCTGGTTGGGCCCTGTGTTTGTTAAATTCCAGCCAGTCCTTCACTCCATACTGGTGATAGCATTTACTCATGTTTCTGGTAGTGCCAGTCTCCTGTTATTCAGTAGAGTTCCTGTGTCCAGTTTGCTATCAATCTTCTGCTGTTTGTTCCATCCAGGCGGCACAGTCTGCATTCCATCTGCTGTGTGCTGCTCGAGTCATCTAGGCAGCACAGTGTGCATCTCTGTCCTCAGCTGGTTGTATCATCCCAGTGGTACAGAGTGCATCCATGTCCAGGGGCGCACACCATCATCCAGCGGCTAGTGTCAACCTGGCGGCATTGGTTGCACCACAGCATCCAAAGTGCGCAATCTGGTGCACCAACCCCAGTGTCAACCCAGCGGCATTGGGCGCACATCAGCACCCAAAGTGCGCAACCTGGCACACCAGCCCCAGTGTCAATCCGGCGGCATTGGGCACACATCAGCATCCAAAGTGCGCAACCCAACGCACCAACCCAAGTGTCAACTTGGCAGGTCTACCAAAAGCACTGCGTGTGCAGCCGATGGTTTCTTCTTCTGCCGATGTATGCAGTCAATTAATAGAGTAGCAGGTGTTACTCATTGTATAATAGCAATGTGGCTGCGTAAATTAGCATATTTTTTTGGGGGGGTGGTTTATTTACTCTTTTTGTTTGTAATTTTGAAAGATACCAATCCCAAACAACTTTTACTTCACAAACAATAGTCCCTATATTTTTTAAGTTCACAAATACTTGTTTTTTTTGGTTTTGTTGTATTTAAAGTGAAATAGTTTTTTGTTGTTGTGGAACTGCATATCCCAGCATGCCATTCCATACATGGTTTAATACCAATATGTGGCAGGCCAGGCCCGGATTTGTTGTACCATAGTAGATATAGTGGTTATTATTTTTGTGAAGAAGGTACAAAAAACATTTTTTCATTGAAAATGAAAAATTTTATTAGTGTTTTTTTTTTATAATTTCAAAAACCCAAAAAGTTTTAATTTACACTTTTTAAAAATGCATTATTGAAAATAAGTTTCAAAAACAAAAAAATACAAACTATTTATATAATTAAAAATACATGATTTTCTGCACGAATTTGGTTTAGGATTACCGTCAGAAAATGAAGTTGTGGAAACACTTACAGATGTGGGTGAGGAAAGTGTCTCTGTGCCGCCACCAGATGTGCCGTCACCCCATCTATCTGCAGGCTTTCAGATATGTCAGTTCCTAAAAAATGGTAGAAATAACAATAATTTTTTCAAATAATTTAAAAAATAGACAGATACAGAGACAGGTGTATGCAAATAATTACCAGACTCAGCATGTAGGTCATCTTGTGGAGGTTCCTGATGGTCTATTTTGGCCTCCAACACTAACCTCCAATCTAAGGCCCCCAAAATTTGATGTTGCCTTTGGGTCAAAGCCAAGCTGTCAGGGAGGGGACCCCCTGGCACATTAAAGTGTTTTCTCCGCAAATTCAGCTTTGTCTTGAGTCGACTGCAAAGGTCACTCCACCTTTTGAAAAATTTAGCTTGAATTATTTTATAACCAAAAAATCTTGTTATGAGAAAAATATATATTGACCATTTGGGTAACATTTTTTTTTTTTGTGGGGGGGAAACAAGATTTAAAAACACATTTCGTTGACAATTTCCCAAAGATCAAAAATTATATAAACAACTTACTTTTTACGAAGAAAACAAGCATCCAAATGAGTTGAGTGCTTCCGATTGATGATCTTGGCAAATTTCACCCAGATTTTTTTCCATAAATAAACTGGAATCTAATGTCCAAAAGTGAATCTGGTTAGTGCCACCTGGATGAGGGTATTCGTAACCCGACAAGGATTACCTTGACCTTATATCGTTCCATGTGATGGGCCAGCCACATTTGGAGGTGATGTGTTTGTAGGTGCTGGAGGAGGATCGTCTGCAGTGGGCTCAGGCACACTTTTCTCAGCCATATCTGAAAGTGTGTCCGCAACTTAAATTTCTGATGCTATTCCCAAACCAAATTCATCCAGAAAATCATGTATGTCAATCATGCAGTCCTCTACCCTGGCCTCCTCAGAATCCATGACTGCAAATTAAAAAAAAACAGGTGTTGCTATTTATAGCAATATGCGTACACACCTGCTACTGTGTGCCAATCCCACGCAGTGCACTACGCAATGCACAAGCAACCAACACACCCTTTAAAAGCCACCCACAAAATTCCAAACACTTTCACAAGGAGCTGCGAAGTGTAGTCAGTCTACTACTGGCTGCATAGGCATATCCTAGCTGTGGAATGAGGTGAGTCACATGATGTATGGTAGGTGTTGGGTTGTTATAGATGTATTAAATCAACAAATATACTTTGTGTTTCTCTTACATTTTTGAATGGCCAACCAATCGGACTGCACCCTAGTTGATATAAAGTTTGCACACTGTAATATTTGTCATTGCCATCATGAGATCCTCCAGCTTTTGCAGGCGTGAGCTGCGCATCCTCACGGAGGTAATGGACCACGCCTGGGGCCCGTAGGCCCGCATATGCCTAACCACATAAAAATGTGGGCACACGCGGAGGTGAGCAGGAGGCTTCGCCGCATTGGATTCCGCCGGATGGTGGTCCAGCTTGAATGGAGGTGGTCAGATCTCCGGAGGCGGTCTCCGGTCCTCATGGAGCAACTGCATGCGGGCAACCGCAAAATAAGTAATGCGTTGTACATGCATTGCGTGTCGTATGCTTAGCGTTGTGTATGCCTTTGTGTGTGTGTGTGTATGTGTGTGTGTTTATGTGAAATGTATTGATTTTAATTGCCTGTTTGTTTCATATTAAGGTCTGCAGCCATTATTTTTAAATGGCTGCACACAAGTTTAAAGTCCTAATTTCAATTCTGTGTGTGAAAAATTAGCAAAAAACTGTTGTAGTCATTAGGTGTGTGTGTTGGCAGGGCCGCAACTGGGGGGGGACTGGAGGTGCACGTGCACCAGGTGCGCCACTGCACCCGGCACCAGTGTCCTCCAGCCTGGCACCGCAGGGAGACTCCAAGCCGGACGCCCGCTGAGATGTTATTACCAGCGGGCAACCGGCTCCTTCTCTTCGGCGCCATGCTAGCCGGAGGTTGGAGTTCTCTCCTGAACTCCAGCTTCCGGCTCTCCCCACAGGCACTATGGGAGAGACGTAATGACGTCTCTCCCATAGTTCTGAGGAGCAGCCGGGTGGACCCAACGGCGGCAGTCACAGGAGCGGGGTTTAAGGTAAGTATTTTTTTGTGTGTGTATGTGGCACTATGGGGGCATTAATAGGGGGCACTACAGGTGGACTACAGTGGCATTACCTACAGGGGCATTACCAGGGGGCACTACAGGGACATCACCATGGGGCTCTACAGGGTCATTACCAGGGGGCTTTACAGGGGTATTACCAGGGGCTCTAGAGGGGCATTACCAGGGGGCACTACAGGGACATTACCAGGGGGCACTACATGGGGACTACAGTGGCATTACCAGGGGGCTCTAAAGGGGCATTACCAAGTGGTATTACCAGGGGGCTCTACAAGGGCATTACCAGGGGGCTCTATAGGGGCATTACCAGGGGGCACTACAGGTGGCATTACCATGGGGCTCTACAGGGGCATTATTAGGGGGCATTACTATTTGGGCACTACAGGGGCACTACCATATGGGCACTACAGGGGCATTGCTATGGGGACATTACCATATGGCCACTAGTACAGGAGCATTACTATAGGTGCACTGCTGAAGGGGGCATTACTATGGGGGCACTGCTGCAGGGGGCATAACTATGGGGGAATTAACGGGGGGGGGCGCGCCAAATTACTGTCTTGCCCCGGGTGACAAAAACCCTTCCCTGAAGCTGCCTCCACCACCCACTCCTCTGGAAGCTCAAATTGGGCTGCTTCTGCCTAAGAATTGCCGAACCAAGGAGTTGAAGGTACATATGTCACAGATGCAATGATGTAAGTTCATCCCAGACGCCCGGAGGCAAGTTATAGTTTGGTGCCTTCCTCCCCTGTAATGGCCGCTGACACTGTAATGTAGCAATTCGCATGCAGACAGGCTATAGATAGACGAAGGCAGCAGCTGATGGTCTGACATGGAGCTCTTCACTAGTGTATGGTGGCTTCTCAGGTGCTGGGATGGAGTGCCATATATTGGGCGGCCGTGACGGTACACTCTGGGTACATAGATAAAGCCCTAAGTGGGGTGAATATGTTGTGGACAATGGAGGAGGTGCCCCTTCAGAGCTGGAGCCCGGCGGCAGGTGCCTCCATCATCTCCCATAGTTCTGCCCCTGCACAGATGCCATTATGCAATGTATAGCAAATTTAGGAACCAGAAAATAATGGCATGTGAAAGCAGCATTAACCACAGTAGCCAATGTGAAACACTGAGCAGTATTATCTGGCAAAGGGATACACACAAAATATTAATGGCTATGGTGGGTGGGTTTTATGTACAAATGTTAAGATATAATTTTAAAAAACAATTATAATACTTTTCTTTACATTTATATTTCAGTTGAACAAGAGGATCCAGTTCTAGATGTCCCGAGGAGGGAGGTGGCAATAATTGCCACAGCTGTGGGACAAATCCTGGGGGGCCATTACCCGCATTCAAAATGCACTTTAAAACAACCCCACACCAAATGTTTAAAAAATAAATAAAAAAAACCCCAAAACATGTGTTGAGTTATTATTATATATTGAAATATTATATTAGTTAAATAATAATAAACTCCATCTATCTAATTCTATTTTTCTGTATATATGTTTTTTTAAATGTGTATATGTGTATATATATTTTTATATACTAAAAAATATATCTATATATATATATATATATATATAATGGTTTGCATATAGATATATATTGCGCTATATATATATATATATATATATGTGTGTGTATTTATATATAGATATATATCTATATATTTATATCTAAATATTTCTCTCTAGAGAGAGTGATTATATAATTAGACATACAAAGTTGCCGGAAGTTACATTTGGCAAGTCCAGCCTCAGAAATTCAAAATGAAAAATGTAAACGAAGGGTGCAGTTTTACACTGATTGCAATCGCATCATAAGCAATTAAAGGGTACATCGATAGCTCTGATGAGAACACATGACTTTGCCAAGTAATCGCGATAGCCGCGTAGGGTGACGGCTGCGTCCGTCAGACTGCTGCGAGTGTAGTTGTCGCTTGTTCTGTTACGGTAGGTGTATTTTCAATGTGATGTGCTTGCTCTGTGCATTGCGAGCGATTGCTCATTATGCATTTTCTCGCTCAAAGCAGCTGCGAGTGATCGCGTCTTAGCGACCGGGTCTGAATCAGGTCCACTGTCAGCTGCTCAGTTACAAGTACTACTGACCTCTGCTCTTGCTCCAGGCTCAGGGCCAGATTAAGGTCTGTGGGGGCCCCTGGGCAACAAACATGTGGGAACCCCAATCAATAAAGATTTCAAAGTTGATATATATACATTGCTCGAAGTTGGAATTTTGAAGTGGTGGTACTGTATGTAAATTTTAGCTCAACCCCCCTCCACAAGGTTTAGAGATTTTGATAAGAAGATTCAGCCTCTGCTGCTAACTCAACCCCTGTACCTCACACTGCCTACTACGCTCTCCCACACCCTGCACCTCACACTGCCTACTATGCTCTCCCACACCCTGCACCTCACACTGCCTACTACGCTCTCCCACACCCTGCACCTCACACTGCCTATTATGCTCTCCCACACCCTGCACCTCACACTGCCTACTACGCTCTCCCACACCCTGCACCTCACACTGCCTACTATGCTCTCCCACACCCTGCACCTCACACTGTCTACTTCCCTCTCCCCCACACCCTGCACCTCACACTGTCTACTTCCCTCTCCCACACCCTGCACCTCACACTGCCTACTATGCTCTCCCACACCCTGCTCCTCACACTGCCTACTATGCTCTCCCACACCCTGCTCCTCACACTGCCTACTATGCTCTCCCACACCCTGCTCCTCACACTGTCTACTACGCTCTCCCACACCCTGCACCTCACACTGCCTACTATGCTCTCCCACACCCTGCACCTCACACTGCCTACTACGCTCTCCCACACACTGCACCTCACACTGCCTACTATGCTCTCCCACACTCTGCACCTCACACTGCCTACTACGCTCTCCCACACCCTGCACCTCACACTGCCTACTATGCTCTCCCACACCCTGCACCTCACACTGCCTACTACGCTCTCCCACACCCTGCACCTCACACTGCCTACTACGCTCTCCCACACCCTGCTCCTCACACTGCCTACTACGCTCTCCCACACCCTGCACCTCACACTGTCTACTTCCCTCTCCCCCACACCCTGCACCTCACACTGTCTACTTCCCTCTCCCACACCCTGCTCCTCACACTGCCTACTACGCTCTCCCACACCCTGCACCTCACACTGCCTACTATGCTCTCCCACACCCTGCTCCTCACACTGCCTACTATGCTCTCCCACACCCTGCTCCTCACACTGCCTACTACGCTCTCCCACACCCTGCACCTCACACTGTCTACTTCCCTCTCCCACACCCTGCACCTCACACTGCCTACTTCCCTCTCCCACACCCTGCACCTCACACTGTCTACTTCCCTCTCCCACACCCTGCACCTCACACTGTCTACTTCCCTCTCCCATACCCTGCACCTCACACTGTCTACTTCCCTCTCCCCCACCCCCTGTACCTCACTGCCTACTTCCCTCTCCCACACCCTGCACCTCACACTGTCTACTTCCCTCTCCCACACCCTGCACCTCACACTGTCTACTTCCCTCTCCCACACCCTGCACCTCACACTGTCTACTTCCCTCTCCCCCACCCCCTGTACCTCACACTACCTGCTTACCACTCCCACCCCCTGCACCTCACACTGTATGCTTCCCTCTCCCACACCCTGCACCTCACACTACCTGCTTACCTCTCCAACCCCCTGCACCTCACACTGTCTGCTTCCCTCTCCCACCCCCTCACCTCATACTACCTGCTTCTCTCACCAACCCCCTCACCTCACACTACCTGCTTCCCTCTCCCACGTGCTGCACCTAACACTACAGACTTCCCTCTCTCACCCCCTGTACCTCTAATTCCATGTCCGTAGTCTGGCTTCTCCTCCTTCCTGTTCCCTGGCTTGCAGTGGGCTCTTGAGGGCAGCTCAGCATCATGGAGGGATACTGCTTTGATTAGCGCTGGCCTGGGATGGAGCGCAAGGGCAGATGTGGTGGTGATTTGGACTTGGTGCCGGTTGCTTCTTATTGGCTAGTGGCTGGCCCCAAATTTAAAAGGCCACCGCCAAAGATTCTTTTTATTTGGCCGCTGGTCTGTGATTAGTTCACGACCGGCGCTGGGGGTGTGTACTGCAGCCGCATCATTCTTAACTAGCTTTGGCCTGCTGGGACTTACGTCACCAGATGATCACAGTCAACTAAAACAGTGCTGCTCAGAGATGTGTCCCCAGCTGGGACTGCAGCATCTCTATTGGTCCCAGCGCCGCCGCCACCGACTGCAGTGGGGGTTACTGGCTGAAGTAGCAGTATGGCATACCACTGTATACCGGCTCACTTCGAGTCATATATATATATATATATATATATATATATATGTACTGCATGTCTTGTGATGTCTTGGGGTTAATTAGCTCGGCAGAGAGTGAATGGGTGCAGTGTTTAGGCGCTTAATGAGGGTCCACACACAGCTTTCAGGTGAAATAAATGAGGTGATGGTGCTTTACTTAAGCATGATAGTCAGGAAACAAGAATAGAAAATAAAAACAACCTAGCCCTCTCCTAGGGCACTAGTTCACTTCTTGAACCCTCACTATTAAAGTGCAGCTAGTCTGCAAACGAAAGTCCAAAGTCAGCTTAGCCCTGCTTCCTGCAGGTTAACACAGGCTCCGGCCTAGTCTCTAGTTGGCTGGCTGCCACAGCCTCACTGTCTGGCTTGCTTCCTTGCAGGTACCATAGCTCAGTCACAGAGTTTGATGGCCTTTCCTGTATCTCACAGGTCTAGGCTCAGGCCTCCTGGCCCCCAATGGCTTCCTGGCACAATGAGCTCTGTCTGACTGTTCCGCCTCAGGCCTCCTAGGACTGAATCCACTGGGCAGCCCTTACACAATCTCTCAGAATCCTTTTTTTCTCTGTGTGGGCGGATCTCTCCTGCCCCACACAGAATCTGCTGCTCACCAGTGCCATTTCTGGTGATACTGCCACATATCCCCCTCCCCAGCTTGAAACCTCTGGGTTCAGTGACATGGGATGAGGCATTCTCATGACGATGTTCCTCTTCACTCTTCTCATGAGGGAAATCCACTGCATCCATGGTCATATAAACTCATGTGTTCTCTGGGGTTCTCATCCTCCAGATTCCAGAATGTATTTTCCTCCGACCCTTTTTGATCACCTTATGGTACCAGTGGTGGTACTTGCTGTCTTTATGCAGTACTTGAGGGTCATCCCTGGGTACCACGTCAGGCATCAAGAAATTTAAGTTACTTTTCCCAAAGGGACATACGTCATCTTTACTTTTGCCACTTACATCAAAATCAAGCAAGTTATTTTCGACATAATCTGCTGGTTTGGACAAAGAACAACTTTTCCTTTGTTTCTTTTCAACAGTCTCAAGGTTTTTCTTACTTAAACTTCTTAAAGGCACCACTTTTGGCCAACTCCTGCTTGTCACATCTTTAACCTTCAGCCTTGAAGCCCTATATTGGCTACTGGCATACTTCACTAATAGCTCCTCTTCTTTCAAGGGGCCAACATTACCCTGAGAGTCATCAGCATCACAACTTCTGGACCTTGGCTTTATGTCAACCGACCATGTACTCACACTGCCACCCTTAGGTTCCAGACTCTCATGTCCAGGTAAGATACTTGAATCTTTGCTCCATTGGTCCGCAGACTTAATCTTGCGGCTTTGATGGTTATTTGCCACTTCATTAAGGCATAGATCTCTTGGACTTTTTTGTGCTCCCAATTTTTGAGCCTTGAAAATCTGATGAACAATTTCAACATGTTCCACCAGCACAGGTTGAAGTTTATTCTCCACAGAGGTCTTTATTTTCCAATTCACTTTAGCTGGACTACTTGCTTCAAGCTTTCTCATGTGAGACCACTCCACTTCCTCATAGACAAATCCAGCAGCACTGCAAATTGCATCATGCTTGCATGAAGGCATTGTTTCACATACATGAGTATGATTCTTTACGAGACTCCCAGAATTAACTTTCTCCAAGGTTCTGCTTTGCCCTGCAAAACTGTGTGATTGAGTCACCTTCTCACCACACTGAACACTCGGTAACAAGAGTGTCTCATCCTTTGAAGCCATCACTATCTCCATAGACTTCTGTACATCCTGTACCTTTGCTTCACAGGTCATGCGATCACCATCTGTATACGTCCGTTCTTTATTATCATCAACTTTGGACACAGTTTTGCAATCTAGACCTGTGCCCCTTTTGGAGGATTCCATACCCTTAGCTATGACTGCAAGCTGAAAGTTACTGCAAGGAATCTCATCCACTTTTTCAAATCGGACCTTTAGGGAATTTCCCAACTCGAATACTTCTGTCCCCCCTTGTACACTGGTATTGCCAATGAGAACATCTCTATGGTCCCATTGCTGCTGAAAGACATAATTCTGGAACATCTTACTTTCTTCCTGCAATTCATTGTTTGTCCGTTGCTCATCACACAAGACACTCGGCACCGGTAGCATATCACTTTGTGTGCCAGCCTTTTCAGGATCAACTTGAACCAATTGCTGCTTGTGGTTATGTACTTCTGCCACACTGGGTTCAGCAAAGACATCGGACGCCATTTTAGGTCCAGAATCCAACTTCAGAATGTTATTTAACTTCTTTTCCTCTTCTGATTTTCCCACTACCATGTGGCACCTTGTTTGAGCCATAGACAGCTGCTTTTGCAGCTGGGCAATTTTCACCATGGCACTTTCCAACTTGTTCTCTGATTGCCGCAGACTGCGCTCCACAACTTCATGTTCAGCAAGTCTCAACTTTTGTACAATTATTTCAGACTCTGCCACGTTCAATTCACTCTGCAACTCCAGTTCTTTGGTACTCCTCTCCACTTGGAAATTTTGCAACTGGTTCTGTGTACTTAGTAAACACTTCTCCAGATTCTCACTCTTGCAACTTCCAAGCCCTGCCATGGGCAAAGTTAAGCTCTCTCTCCAAAGATTCACTTTGCTTTGCGCTTTTATGCAGACTTTCCTCCAGGAATACATTTCTTTCTGTCAGATATTCTGAAACTGCTTTAGCTGCAAGTTAATTGGAATGGAGAGTTTGTACTTGCTCCTAAAAGCTGACTTTAAGACAGACCATCTCCATCTCTTTTCCTTCATGGTCAGTTTCCCACTGAGCACGAGTCTGCAGCATCTGGAGATGCTTCTCTTTCACTTCACAAAACTCTAAAGCCAAAGAACTCTTCTCCAATTCACAAGTCTTAAGCTTTACTTGTGTGGACACAATCAAAGAGTCTTTCTCCCTCAACAGCAGAACCAGACCTGTCACTTTCACTTGTGTGCACTCAGCATCACTTTGATGCTTCTGGACACCTTCTTTCAATTCTTCCACTTCCTGCTGAAGTACCACACACTTTTGCTGCAATTCCACAACATCTCGCTCTAATACGTCATTCTTTGCTATGAGCGCATCATTTTCATACTTTGCAACACTTTTGAAAAGTTAAGCTTCCTCAAGGCATTCAGAGGGCCTGATTCAGAGCCGAACGCTCTGACCAGAGCGCTCTCTCTGAATCAGGGCCCTCCTACCTTAAAATGGAGAGGCCTCCTGGCCGCTCGTATAGCTGTGGGTGACCACCCACAGCTATAGCGAGCGTCCATGATGATGGTCGCGATACCATCGGGCTTGCGACGAGACCCTACGGTAGGGTCTCACTGCCGCAAGCCCAGGAGTGATTTTGGCTCTATCAGAGCCAAAAGCACTCACACTGACATCACTACTGATGTCAGTGGGGCTGGACTCAGACGGTAGGCGTTCCCATGGGAACGCCTCCATCTGGCAGCCATGCCCCCGGCACACCCACCAAAGGGGGCGTGCTGTCACTCACCATCGACAGCACGCCCCCTTTGGTGCGAGACCCTGAGCGACATATTCCTCGTCACTCGCCGGGTCTCGCGCATGAGCACGACGGAGCTCCCTCCATCGTGTGCATGCGCATTCGCCCAACATCGACCCGCTTGCGAGCGACCTTCGCTCACGAGCAGGTCTGAATGACCCCCAGATATAGCTGCCAATTTGAGGTCTGTCTTGACGATATTAAAATGAACCTCTATATACCCCTGCCTGTACCTTCCAAAATCCTTCCTATAAACCTCTAAGGATGACGCTAATTTGCATACGCAGTCATACAGTAAATAGAGACTCCAGACTTAGAACATGTGGTTCCAAAGCATAAAGTATTATTTAAGTAAAAAGTACATTCAGTTACACGCTATAATCTGTGTACAATTTAGCGCGAAGGAATTATACAGACCCAAGTACAGTATACATACGCAGCGCCTCTGGACCAGATCCCGGCATTCAGAAAGAAAACCTCCGTCAATCAGCATTCAGCAAGAAGACTAAAGACCCAGTGTTTGAGCACACATGTTTATACCCCCCAGAATAGACAGGACAATAGAGAAGTTTCTTGCTTATGCCATTGGTTCCCAGGGGAGAAGCATATGTTACAGTGCATTTAACAGGCTGGTTCAAATAGACTCGTCCAGCCTCTAACATCTGAGGGTCTTTTCCCTCCCGCCTCCCCATGCTGCATCCTAACAGTTGTTCATAAAATATACATTTTGTTGCTTGCAGTTTCTGCGGTCCATAAGTTGAGAATGCCTCATGTGATCTCCACACCGATAGTACCGGAATTCTGTTGAAAGAGTATGCATCAGTACGAACCCAAACACGGCTGTCTTAACATGTATAAAATGTTAGTTATCAAATATCTTTATTTCACAGCATTTAAACAAACTGAACCAACTTAAATCATATACTTTAAAGCTTATTAAACCTTATGTGTGAATATGTAATGTGTGAGTATTCGGGGTTTGATATAAAGACATATTAATGTGTGTATGAGGAAGGGTGCACTTAACTCTCACTTAGTGAACATCTTAGCAGTGGAACATGCTGAGCCAGATAGTTCCACATGCCCACCCTGTGAGCAGTCCCCCCCACCTGTCCCCAGGCTTCAAAAGAAAAACTCTTTATTCTCCCAGTCTCTTGTGTGAAATGCAAATAGCCCAGCTACAAGAGACAGACCTAAGATGACACTCTAGTCTTTGAAATCATGTCATTGCAGGAAGCCTGGTAATGTAAAGTGTGTATTCCAGCCTGTAGTGAGGGCAAACACTATCCAGGAAGCTTATCTACACAAGCTAGTTGTCACGTGGCCAATTGCTCTATTCATCTAATGCAATCAAATTTTGACATACTGTAAAGCCATTTCTGAAATATATCCTTTATAACACGTAAAGTCATGAAATAGGCTTTTGGTGAATCACCGTAACCTATGGCGATGGTCACAGATGCATTCGCATGATGCTAATAGTATTATCTCCACACGTACTAAAGTGTGAGTTTATCTAAAATGGCGCTCAGTCGCAAGATGGTGTCGCTGCGATTCAATTTTAAACTGATCTTGTTTCAGCCAATAATCCAGTTTCGACAGTCTCTTTAAGAACTTCACATTTTTTTTATTTCTTGTTGCTCAAATGCCATTTTCAGAGTGGACAATTCACGCTGTTATTTCTTTTCAGCTTGTTCATGAACATTTCTCTCATCAACCAATTGTTCCATTAAGTCATCAACCTTCCCAGCATAATATGAATTGCCTTCATTCAAAGCTTTACGCATGCTGTCAAATTCCTCCAGGCTGATATAGTCCTTTCTGGACGGACCTTGCACCATACACTGACCACACACACTGACCTTTTTCTTCTGCTTATTAAATGTCTCTTTGTCAGGCAGAACATGCTTTACCCCAACACTTTGAAAGGATTCACCACAGAGGATTTCAAACAGCTTTAAATCCCTTCCATGTAATTGATTTTCTTCACATACAGACTGTACACTCCAGTCCTGGATTTGCAAATCTCCAGCCTTAAAATGGACCTTTGTAGCAGGCCTTCTGCCTTTAAAACATTTCTCTTTATTTCCCATAATTCTTGTGATACAATATACAGGAATAACTTGCTTTTGTTTTCACTGTAACACACTTTGTCTTCACAAGTATTTTAAACACAACAAAACATTTTTTTTTTCATGTGGCACTACAATTTCCAGCATGTCAAGCACTGTCTGTTTAACAGGAAAAAGGAATCTCTGCTCCACACTACACTTGATTAGCCACACCTTGTCTTAACGAGCTTGAACATTTCAGCAGGACAAACACACATTCTCCTTTAACTCTTTCACTGTCACAACACTTTAAATATTTCATAGGTGGCACTTTCCAAACATTTTCATGTCTCATAAAGGGTTTCCATATATTTAGACAATTTGCAGACAGACAATACTCCAGCAATTTGTGTAACACTTATTTTTCTTCCTCTTCAAGGAACAAAGTGTACTGTACACTGCAGCACTAGTGCATCTCATTTATGCAGACACTTCTCTTAAATAGTTCAACATGCATGTTTCCACTCACCACCTTGACGAGCCATGCAGGTGCAGTGAGCCTCCTTATGTCCATTTACTTGCGTAGAATCTTGGTGCATAGAATCTCTTTTTGCCCGCATTCTCCACCATATTGTGATGTCTTGGGGTTAATTAGCTCAGCAGAGGGTGAATGGGTGCAGTGTTTAGATGCTTAATGAGGGTCCGCACACAGCTATCAGGTGAAATAAACGAGGTGATGGTGCTTTACTTCAGCATGATAGTCAGGAAAGAAGAATAGAAAATAAAAACAACCTAGCCCTCTCCTAGGGCACTAGCTCACTTCTTGAACCCTCACTATTAAAGTGCAGCTAGTCTGCAAACAAAAGTCCAAAGTCAGCTTAGCCTTGCTTCCTGCAGGTTAACACAGGCTCCGGCCTGGTCTCTAGTTGGCTGGCTGCCACAGCCTCACAGTCTGGCCTGCTTCCTTGCAGGTACCATAGCTCAGTCACAGAGTTTGATGGCCTTTCCTGTATCTCACAGGTCTAGGCTCAGGCCTCCTGGCCCCCAATGGCTTCCTGGCACAATGAGCTCTGTCTGACTGTTCCGCCTCAATCCTCCCAGGACTGAATCCACTGGGCAGTCCTTACACAATCTCCCAGAATCCTTTTCTTCTCTGTGTGGGTGGATCTTTCCTGCCCCACACAGAATATGCAGCTCACCAGTGCCATCTCTGGTGATACTGCCACAATATATATATATATATATATATATATATATATATATATATATATATATTTATTTATATAAATATATATATATAAATATATATATACAAACACGCCATATGCTGGTTTTGGATATATATATATGCACATACACACACACACACACACACACACATATATATATATATATATATATATATACATACAAAAAGAGGTACCGGCACCAAGTTAGATAAGGATACTAGTTAGGAGGTGAATACGATTGTGTATGCTATGTTCTCCCTGTATTTCAAGGGTGTCAGCTGGACCAAATATAGTAGGGCATTTGGGATTGCCCTTTAGTGCAGTATGTGTAGGTATTCAAGGTCTTTAGCGACTGACATAGATAATACAAACTAATATGTGTTACAAGATACAAATGTATTATTAAGGTGCTTCATAAATCATATAAGAGCATATGTGTAAAAAATATATATATAATAATTTATTAAATATAACATACAAACAAACAAATTATAGACTGCTGAGCCTGTGCGTATTTTCAAAGAGCTCTAGCAAATGACCTTTTAGGTCTAGGTATGTGAAACAGGTGTATCTCACAAAGTGCTAATAAATATTTAAAAACTAGCCTTAGTACAGGTTCAATAAATACATAAGTACATAAGTATGATATATTAAAAGCACAGGAAAATGCACATAAAACTTTTCTGTGTCAGAGCAGCAATAAGTGTTCTAAATACTATAAAAACGCTCTAAAAAGTACAAAGTATAAGAAGGTTCTCCTAAATTCATAAGGTGCTTATCTTTGATAGTTCATTAGGCAAGAGGCAACTACCCAACGCATTTCATCCACTGGGGACTACATCAAGGGGTGCTGTTAGCCTGGGGTAATCGCTCTTTATACCCCATTTCAATCAGGACTCAATTTGCCTTGTTTGAATCTTTCATGACATCACTTCCGGTTTGCAACATCCAGAATCATATACTTTCAGTTCCAATATACAATCGCTATCCATGCAGTGCCAGGGAATCTATGTGAACTCCCTCTGGGTCACCATGTGTCACTGGGTGGTATTGCAAGGAATCAGGGATGTCTCCAGGGCTTGCTGTCCAAAAGTTCTCCTTTCCCTGCATACACTGGCTTCTGCCCTTCCTGGAGTTACTTCCGCCCAGTCCCTGATGTCATATCCGCTTACTTGAGTCGGTGGTTTCAGGGTATGGTGTTTGTTTCAGTGCTGAGAACATCTTGTTGCGCATGCATAGATGATTCGGATGCCGAGTCTTCATCACTCTCTCTTTCCCAACCGCCGCATCTGAGGTTGCTATGGCAGCATCGTCTCCATTTTGGCATAGTCCATGCGAGGCTAATGTTATGATGAAAAGAGGGGAGAATTTTAGCAAAACATATTTTACATATATATATCCTCCTAATTCTTATTCTTGAAGAGGTGCTACATGTTAGTTGTCACTGCATGAATGCATATGAATTATGCCAAGATAATGTGATGTATGAGAAAATGTAAATAGAAATAATAGTAAAAATAGAAAAAATCTGTAATGGTGATCCAAGCTAATAATCAGATGGATAACGAAAAAAAGGGATTGATGAATAAAAAATGAATGAAATATGATGTTAATAAGAATTAGTTCATAAGCAGGCTCTGAGAGAGGTTTGTAGTTGGAGAAGATGGGGGCAATGGCACTGTAATAGTCCAAATGATGTCTTCCAAAAAGTGATAACGCTGTCTTGAATAAATCCATATATTGGCTTCCATTAAGATATAACCCTTATTCCATTACATGGACTGAGTGGCTACATACGCCATAATGCATATATGTACAGGTACCTACAACACCGGCTATTCCCAGGAGGTCTCCCTTCCAAGTACTGACCCAGCCCAATTGTGCTTAGCTTCCAAGATAAGACAAGATTGGGTGTGAATGCAATGGTAAGATTGTGGGTATCAGACTGTACATACAGCTACCAACTCATCCATCATAGGAATGGGGCAATTTCATAACTTTCGTTAAAACCGTTCGGAGCCAAAGTGTTGACTGAAAATATCCAGAACATTTCACGTCTTGAGAGTTTATTGCCCAAATCCCACCCCTCTTTCTCCCAATGTCACTTGCTCTATTGCCTTAAAAGTAAGGTCTTCGGGGTTAGATCCATGATGAGTGATAAAGTGTTTAGAAACAGCATGTCCCTCTATTTTATTTTTAATGTTGCGGCTGTGCACTTGTATTCTCAGTTTCAGAGGTCTTTTGGTTTGTCCTATATACTTCAAGCCACATTTACATTCCAATAGATATATAATAGATGTTGAATTGCAATTTATGAAGTTTTTTTATTTTAAATTCCTTGGAGTCATTGAAATTAAAAAAGACTTTTCTTCATGGATGTAAATACCTGCATATACTACAACGACCACATTTGTAGCATCCCAGACATGGAGGAAGAGTTTTGTTTTTCATCTGATTCCCATCCCTTATCATACTAGGTGCCAAGGTATCCTAAAGATTCCTTCCTTTTCTGAACAGAATTGCTGGTTTTGGGGGTAGGATATCTTCAAGTATAGGGCCCATGAGTAAGATGTTCCAATGTTTCTGTAGGGATCCCTTAACTTTATTCTCATGTCCATTGTTAGTAGTGACAAAAGGTAGGAAGTCTTTCTTTGTGGTGCTTTTATCTTTGTACTTTATCAGGTCTTCTCTTTTAAGGTCCCTTGTATCTCTGCTGCTTTCGTCAGGAGTTCCACTGGATACTCTTTTTGTAAAAATCTCTCAGTGTACATTTGGATTTGATCTTCTTGATCTCACTTTCTTTGGTGCAATTCCGCTTGATCCTATGAAATTGGAAATAGGGGATATTTTGTTTCCATTTCTTAAGATGTCCACTTTTGTAATGTAGGTATCTATTGGTGTCTACCTCCTTAATGTGATTTTTAGTGATTATTCTCCCTTCCTCCTGGGTTAGGACTAGATCTAAGAATTCCAATGATGTATCACTGTAATGAGATGTGAACTTGAGGTTCATGTTATTTGTTCCAAGGTGTATTAAAAACTATTTAAAAACTTCCTCTGAACCATTCCAAATAATTAAAATGTCATCAATGTATCTTTTGTACATAACTGTTCTTTGTGAAAGGATTATTATCGTAGATGTAGTCTTTCTCCCAGTACCCCATGAAAATATTAGCAAAACTGGGCACAAAAATGGTA
Organism: Taudactylus pleione; assembly: GCA_031769625.1. Lineage (NCBI taxonomy): Eukaryota > Metazoa > Chordata > Amphibia > Anura > Myobatrachidae > Taudactylus > Taudactylus pleione. Next base: position 833,487 of record JAUIMM010000345.1, on the reverse strand, counting down.
CTCATTGCTATCCCACATATCTGGTGATAAAACATCTAAAAATTTAAAATAATTATGATTTAATATAAAACTCATAAGATCACATTCAAATTCATGATGTGTAGTGCACATAGAGTCATCCTCTTCCATGACTGCTCTGCACACATTGATACATTTGCTATGTTCAATGCAGGTATATAAATATTGTACATCGATGGTAATCCATCTGTAGGTGTCTTTCCATTCAATCTCTTGTATACATTGTAGTAGATTGGTTGTGTCTTTAAGGTATGAGTCCAATTTCAAAACATACTTCTGCAAGAAAACATCCACGTACCCCGAAAGGTGTGAGGTCAGTGAGTCAATGCCCACTACAATGGGTCTTCCCGATGGTTCTATTAGCGATTTATGAATCTTTGGAAGGAAATAGAAAATGGGGGTTGTGTGATTGGTTGTCATTAGATATTGATATTCTTCTTTACACAGGGTTCCTTCATGGAGACCACGTAACAGCAGTGTTCTCAATTCCTCTGTGAAGTCTTCTATTTGATCCTTTTCTAATATGACATATGAATCTTTGTCTCCCAGCAATCTGTTGGCTTCCTTCAGATATGCTTGTCTGTCCATAATTACCAATACCCCCCTTTATCAGCTTGTTTTCATGATAATTCCCTTATTCTTTTGTAACTCTACCTCCTCCATGTCTGGGATGCTACAAATGTGGTAGTTGTAGTATATGCAGGTATTTACATCCATGAAGAAAAGTATTTTTTAATTTTAATGACTCCAAGGAATTTAAAATAAAAAAACTTCATAAATTGCAATTCAACATCTATTATATATCTATTGGAATGTAAATGTGGCTTGAAGTATATAGGACAAACCAAAAGACCTCTGAAACTGAGAATACAAGTGCACAGCCGCAACATTAAAAATAAAATAGAGGGACATGCTGTTTCTAAACACTTTATCACTCATCATGGATCTAACCCCGAAGACCTTACTTTTAAGGCAATAGAGCAAGTGACATTGGGAGAAAGAGGGGAGATTTGGGCAATAAACTCTCAAGACGTGAAATGTTCTGAATATTTCAACTCAACACTTTGGCTCCGAACGATTTTAACGAAAGTTATGAAATTGCCCCATTCCTATGATGGATGAGTTGGTAGCTGTATGTACATTCTGATACCTACAATCTTACCATTGCATTCACACCCAATCTTGTCTGATCTTGGAAGCTAAGCACAATTGGGCTGGGTCAGTACTTGGATGGGAGACCTCCTGGGAATACCTGGTGTTGTAGGTACCTGTACATATATGCATTAATGGAATAAGGGTTATACCTTAATGGAAGCCAATATATGGATTTATTCAAGACATCGTTATCACTTTTTGGAATACATCTTTTGGACTATTAAAGTGCCATTGCCCCCATCTTCTCCAACTACAAACCTCTCTCAAAGCGTGCTTTTGAACTAATTCTCATCAACATCATATTTTATTCATCAACCCCTTTTTTTTTTATCCATCTGATTATTAGCTTGGAACACCATTACAGATTTTTTCTATTTTTAAGATTTTTTCTATATACATTTTCTCTATACATCACATTATCTTGGCATAATTCATGTGCATTCATGCAGTGACAACTAACATGTAGCACCTTTTCAAGAATAAGAATTAGGAGGATATATATATTTATAATACGGTTTGCTAAAATTCTCCCCTCTTTTCATTATAATGTTAGCCGCACCTGGACTATGCCAAAATGGCGACCACGCTGCCATAGCAACCTCAGATGCGGCCATTGGGAAAGAGAGAGCGATGAAGACCCAGCATCCACCTCATCTATGCATGCGCAACAAGATGTTCTCCGCACTGAAACAAGCTCCATACCCTGAAACCACCGACTCGAGTAAGCGGATATGATGTCAGTGACCGGGCGGAAGTAACTCCAAGAAGGGCGGAAGCCAGCGTACGCAGGGAAAGGAGAACTTTTGGACAGCAAGCCCTGGAGACTTCCCTGACTCCTTGCAAACCCACCCAGTGACACATGGTGTTCCAGAGGGAGTTCACATAGATCTCCTGGCACTGCATGGATAGCGATTGTATATTGGAACTGAAAGTATATTATTCCGGATGTTGCAAACCGGAAGTGATGTCATGAAAGATTCAAACAAGGCAAATTGAGTCCGGAATGAAATGGGGTATAAAAAGCGATCACCCTAGGCTAACAGCACCCCTTGATGAAGTCCCCAGTGGATGAAACGCGTTGGGCACCTTATGAATTTAGGAGAACCTTCTTATACTTTGTACTTTTTAGAGCATTTTTTAAGTATTTAGAACACTTATTGCTGCTCTGACACAGAAACGTTTTATGTGCATTTTCCTGTGCTTTTAATATATCATACATATGTACTTATGTATTTATTGAACCTGTACTAAGGCTAGTTTTTAAATATTTATTAGCACTTTGCACTTTGTGAGATACACCTGTTGCACATACCTAGACCTAAAAGGTCATTGCTAGCACTCCTTGAAAATACGCACATGGTCAGCAGTCTATGTATGTTATATTTAATAAATTGATATATATATTTTTACTCAAATGCTCTTATATGATTTATGAAGCACCTTGATGATCCATTTGTATCTTGTTACACTTATTAATTTGTATTATCTACATCAGTCGCTAAAGACCTTGTATACCTACACATATATATATATATACATACATGCATATATATATATATATATATATTTATCCTGGAAGCTTGAGACTGGTTCACATCTGTCTCACAGAGGGGAATACCCAGGTCCTTAGTGGTTTTTGATTAATTTTGAGGAGCTTCGGACAGCTACTGCTGACTCACTAAATGTTGTAAATCTATATGAGTTTAATTCTGATCGTTACTATGAACCCATTATTAGTAGATATTTGATTATCAGACTTGGATCATATTTGGTTATATACCAAGTTACTCAAAGTCCATCTCTTCTACCCATTTAAAGATACCTACCCCTGATGAAGTCAAAAAATGAAACGCATAGGGTTTACCAGTTATGGTTCCATTGACCAGTTGTGTGAAGATTCCCTCCCTATTGAGCTCACACCTGTTTAAAGGTGAGGGTAGGTCTCAAAAAACATCTATACACTGGCCTTGGCTCATTGATTTATTGGATCTATGTTATGTGTTTGACTTTGTTTATGTGAACCAAAACTTTTAAATGTTCAACCTATGTTTTTATCAAAAATAAACATTTGGTATCTTTGCTAACTGGTCTTTCTGGCCTTCTGTTGGGTGATTTTTTTTGCTGGAGGGTATATTCACAGGACTCCTCATGGTCTAACATCATACAGTCTAAAAGATGAATACCCAATTTAAACATGTAGAGGAAGGACTTTCACAATCAAGCAACCTGCTAACTCAAACTGTTTTAATTTGATTGCACATAGTGCACTGAAGAATTTTGTATGTATATATATATATATATATATATATACACATACATACAAACATACATATACACAATATATATGTATATGTAGACAGATACACATATTGTATACATATATATATGTATTGTGACACAGTTAGATTAGGAGGTCCCTCTCCTGGGTAGAGGGCTCCTTCCTTACACACACACACACAGCAGCAGGGAAGCAGCACACCAGTCTGGATGCAAGTACAAGCTGGTCGGCGCCAGTCTTTATTGTACAATGTCAGAAACATAAAGAAAACATAAACGTAAATCCTAGCCCTGTCGGGGCACTAACTTCACAGGTAATTCCCTCACTACCAGAACCTGGCAGGGCCTAATGCCCTCACCAGCAACAAAGCACAGCACAGTACTCACAGATAGGTTTTCCAAGTGTCTCTGAGCAAACTCCCTGTCTGCTCTCCCAGGTGAGACAATCAGCCCTAAACACACTAGGCTTATATTGGCCACTCTCAGGTGGAAAACTAACAAGCCTGTTACCAGGCTGCGAGAACCAAAACCTGGAGTGGCCGTGGGTGGAGCCCTCCCTCTCCTCTCACCCACAACCCCCAGGTCCCAAACCGGCTTTTCAAAAAGCCGAAACTCAAGCCTGCTACACTGCAGACTTTCTCCTGGGGATTTTAAACACATAGGACAGGAATCTGGGATAAATGTCCCTGTCACAGACCACTTTACCAGTGATCCTATCACATATCCCCCCCTTTGTTTTGACCTATGGGGTGGAACAACTGAAGCCCCCAAACAATGAACGCGTGACAACGCATCTGCTTTAAACAACAGGTCCCCTGGCCTGTGTTCCACTGAAAATTTAAAAGTTTGTAACGCCAAGAACCATCTCTTATTACTGTCCTTACTTTCGGACATCCACTTTATGGCCAACGCCTCCTTCTCCACTGTGGCATCGGGTAGGCATCGAATTCTGAAACACTGTTCAACCTTCGGAAGTCATTGCAGAAACGCACACTCCCGTCGGGCTTTGGAATCAACACAATGGGACTTGACCATTCACTATGTGATACTTCAATAACCCCTAACTCTAGCATATTTTTAATTTCTTTTGACACCGATGCTCTTGGTGCTTCTGGTAACCTATAGGGCTTTAGATTAACTTTAACCCCTGGGTCAGTGATTATGTCATGTTTAACGACTGAGGTTTTCCCAGGTACGTCAGAGAACAGCACCCTATTTCTGACCAGAAACTCCTTGACCTCTCATTGTTGAATTGCCGACAGGGTTTTTGCCACTGTCACTTTGGGAACTAAGGGCCCGGGATTTACTGGAGGGACTCGGACGGCCGACAGTACCATTCTATCTTTCCAGGGCTTTAACAGATTTATATGGTATATCTGTTCCGGCTTTCTTTTCCCCAGCTGGTAAACTTTGTAATTGACCTGTCCCACTCTTTCTAAGATTTCAAAGGGCCCTTGCCATTTAGCCAAAAGTTTATTTTCCACAGTGGGAACCAACACTAACACTCTGTCCCCAGGAGCAAAGCTGCATAACCGAGTATTACGGTTGTATACCCTCTGCTGTGCCTGTTGAGCCTGTTTCAGGTGCTCTCTCACTATTGGCACCTCTACAATAGGCAATGGAACTAGTGGTCCCTTAAAACGTGGTCTGGGAGCATGATACTGACACTCAGGGCAGGATGCGCAAAAGTCAGATACCTCTTTATGAAGCCCAGGCCAGAAAAACCTCTGCATTATTCGCTCAGTGGTTTTCTCTACCCCTAGATGACCTGCCATTATACGACCATGGGCCAGATCCAACACTGTTCTTCTGTAGGCTTTGGGAACTATTAGTTGTTCCACAACATCTTCCCCATTCTTAGTCACCTGTTATAACCAATCCTGACACATTGCCATGTGGGGATAGGACAAAGGACTATCAGGGTCTATGGGTTTACCATCAACTACTTTTACATTCTCCCTGGCTTTTACCAAAGTAGGGTCATTCAACTGCTCCCCGGCAAAGACCTCTCTTCTGACCTCTAAATCAGGCAGATGATCCACTGGCCCAACAACACTTCCCACCTCAATGGGAGGCACATCAGTTGGCGGGCCACCGTCACGCTCCGCATTCTCTAGTTCACCAACCATAGTAGGAAAAGGGAATAACTCTGACTCAGAAGAAACTCCCTCCTCCACTATATCGACAACTTTCTCAAGTGGACCGGGGTTGTTCACTTCTGGAACAAAAAGGCTTTCCCACAATTTCCAGAAGTGAGCAAAGTCTCTCCCCAATATTGCATCGTACATCAGACCAGGCACCAAACCCACAGAAACTATAGCAGAGCCACATGGTGTCTCGATGTTCACCTCGGCAGTAACATAATATTGATTATCCCAATGTATGCAGGTCACATCAACAGTTTTCCCCTTATGCCTCAAGGGGTTCACCAGCTCAGCTTTTATAAGTGTCACCAAGCTACCAGAGTCTAACAGTGCCTCTACTCGGTTGCCATCTACAGTGAGTACACACATGTGCTTATCAGTCTCAGCCTGCCAGTCAGCCGTACAGGCTGACTGTGCAAAGAAACACCCCCTGCGGTAGACATGAGCAGTATCACATTGCATAGGTTCAGCTGTAAGTGAACAATTAGCGGAAATATGGCCAAAGTCACCACACCGGAAACACTGAATCATATTAATGTCTAGTCGTTTACGGGGCAAGAACCTTCCTGGCCTGGCAGGCCTGTCTCCAGGTTCTACACCCTCAGTCTTAGGTACATCCCACCGCCCAGCACCCTTCTCCCCTGGAACAGTCTTACCAGTGTCTGTGGGAGCTCGCCGGTGCGCCATTGGGGCTTGGTGGGGCATACTCCTCAGCTCCTCAGCTGCCACGTACCTCTCCACTAGCTCGACCAACTGGTCCGTGGACTTAGGGTCTGCATGGCTCACCCACTTGCGCAGAGTCGCGGGTAATGATAGCAGGTACCGGTCCATCACGACCCTTTCCACGATCTGTGGTCCCGTCAGCGTCTCGGGCTGTAGCCATTTTGAGGACAGATGGACGAGGTCATGCATCTGTGAACGTGGAGGCTTGTCCATATGGAACTCCCAGCGGTGGACCCATTGGGCACGAACAAAGGTGGTGACTCCCAAGTGAGTTAGGATGTCCTGTTTTAGTTTTTTATAGTCCTTGGCATCAGCCAGGCATAAGTCGAAATATGCTTTTTGTGGCTCCCCAGACAAAAAAGGTGCCACCAGACTTGCCCACTGCTCCTGGGGCCAACTCTCCCTTTCGGCCGTTCTTTCAAATGCGGCGAGATAGGCCTCCACATCATCGCCCGAAGTCATCTTTTGGAGGAAGTGACTGGCTCGTACGGAGTGAGTGGTGGTGGGAGGACCAGTATTAACATCTCTGGGCCGGGCGACCAGGTGCTGTACCACCTCTTTTATGGCCTGGCTGTTTTCCGCTAAGGCCTGGAAGGTTTCCTCGATGGCAACCTGTTGTTGCCTGGCGGTTTCCTGCTGAAGTTTGTTAGTCTCCTGCTGAGCTGCTGTAGCTTCCTGCTGAGCCCTGGTAGATTCCTGCTGAGCTGCTGTAGCTTGGAGCAAGGCCTTAATAATGTCCTCCATTTTGTCCTGGGGTGTAGGTTGGAAGCTGAACCTTGCCTCTCTGAGCATTGGCTGACGCCTCCTCTATGGGACTCCAAGGACACAGTGTTATTTCCACACTCACAAATTGGGTGTCTGTCCCTTTAATTTTTAAATGGAAAGTTTTCCTCTTGCTGCAACTTCAGTGTGTGTGGGTGCCCGCATTCTCCACCATATTGTGACACAGTTAGATTAGGAGGTCCCTCTCCTGGGTAGAGGACTCCTTCCTTACACACACACACAGCAGCACGGAAGCAGCACACCAGTCTGGATGCAAGTACAAGCTGGTCGGCGCCAGTCTTTATTGTACAATGTCAGAAACATAAAGAAAACATAAACGTAAATCCTAGCCCTGTCGGGGCACTAACTTCACAGGTAGTTTCCTCACTACCAGAACCTGGCAGGGCCTAATGCCCTCGCCAGCAACAAAGCACAGCACAGTACTCACAGATAGGTTTTCCAAGTGTCTCTGAGCAAACTCCCTGTCTGCTCTCCCAGGTGAGACAATCAGCCCTAAACACACTAGGCTTATATTGGCCACTCTCAGGTGGAAACCTAACAAGCCTGTTACCAGGCTGCGAGAAGCAAAACCTAGAGTGGCCGTGGGTGGAGCTCTCCCTCTCCTCTCACCCACAACCCCCAGGTCCCAAACCGGCTTTTCAAAAAGCCGAAACTCAAGCCTGCTACACTGCAGACTTTCTCCTGGGGATTTTAAACACATAGGACAGGAATCTGGGATAAATGTCCCTGTCACAGACCACTTTACCAGTGATCCTATCACAATATATATATATATATATATATATATTATGAATGCGATTCAGTCGCTAATTTGTGCTGCAAGTCGCTTAAGAAGGAATTGCTTTCCAGTCCAATCATATGGTTCCAAAGCACAAAAAGTAATTTATGTGAAAAGGGGTAACATGATGTAAATTTAACAATTAGAGTAAAAAGCAATAAAATAGTAAAGCCAATACATACACGTGTGCACTGGTCCCAGTATACAGTCATCAGTCCTGAAGTCTGCGGATGCAAAGAAGATGTGTGTACACTGGGATCAGGACACAAGCCTATATACCTTACAGGTCTCAGAGTTAACAAAGGGACAAATTGACAGGTTTTCATTGGTTCTTGCTACTGGTCAATCTGGTCATTGGACAGTTCATACGGTGTCATCAGGGATATGGCTCAGTCTTCCAACGGTCACATTGTGTAGCTTCCCGCCGAAGAACTGGTTAAAACTGGTTACAACACTGCATTCAAGTAATAACATTCTATTCAATAACTCCCTATCATCCATAACTAGCGGACGCATGATGTGACTTCTTTGCCGATTGAAACCTATGTCTGCAAATAAACAGGGATTTAGTATGATACCAAACATGACATGTCCACTGTATTCTGAAACTTAGATCTCTTTTAAGTACATATTACATTATAATTATTAACTAACAAAACCTTTAATAACTCTGATTATTAACTATAATGTGTGGGAACCATTTTATATGTATGCGTTCGCATATGTGCATCTGTATATTGAAATAGGAAGTGTTCGTATGTATGTATGTGAATACGCATGTGAGCATCTATGTGTACGCATGTGGATACACATACGAGCGTCTCTGTGTATGCATATAAGTTTATGTGTGTGTGTTATGTGCATCAGTGTATATGTGTATGGTGGATTCACATTTGTGTGCATTGTATTGCTCCGATGCAAAGTAGCATCCTAGTAATATGTCATCAGACTATAGATGAATATATTGTCAGATAATAATTGTAAAGCGATCATATCCAATTATTTGACTTTGACAGTCCACCCTTTGATAGCAAATATAAAACTATCACATTCTATTCTTAACCTATTTAGTCATGCATAATAAATTATTATCTAATGCTCTATACGGTATGACACAATTCGGTCATTGAACCATCAATAGTGCACCTTAGGAAAGGGTAAAACAACCCTTATACGCACTCAGCGGATCTATAGGGGACCATTGGTAGGATGTGGGACCTCATCGAACCTATAAAGGAAGTTTGGGGGAATTGAGACTACATTATCTATGATGTTTAATGGAACATTTACAAACTTTTTATTATACATGACCAAGCCTATTCACATGATATTATCTGATGGTACATTCAATTTCAGGATTGTAATGCAGTTCTTTATCAACCTTAGTACCTATACTACCACTACTCACCACCATTTTGATTTCATTTTCACTGTTTACCTTTACATTTTCCACACTTCAACACAGTAGGAGCACATCTGACACATAAACCAATTACTAAAATGACAACAAGTATAAGAATAAGGAGCTTACCTATACTAGCAATCATCTCCTGTACCCACTCTCCCAGACCGGAGAACCATTTTATAGGGTTTAACCATGAGAACCATTTCTCTACCTTTACCTCAGTCTCATACAAGGAAGTATTATGGTCCTTCTGAAATTCCCACTTCAGTTGTAGGATTTCATCCATTCTCCAATCACCTGTTTGGGGTCATTAGTATTATTGGTGATGTATGTGCAACATTTGATACCAAATTGGGTTGCCAAAGTCACACAATATCCACCAGTAATAGATGTCATATAGTTTAACACTAGCCTATGTTGTACCAATTCCTTTTTATAAGCCTGTAGCTCCTTACCCATATACCTGAAAGTGTCATCATACATCTCGGTGATATTGTCTATTAATTTAGCCAGGTCTTGGATGTATCGAAAATTTAAAGTTCCCCGAGTGCTGTGTGGCTATATATTCTTCACCAGGGATCATATTTATTTTGTCACGATGTTCATACTGCATGTGTATGTATGGAGGTTGTGTGGTTTTATGGATACCAATTATTTCATCATGTGTAAGGGTCATTACCTCTGAGCCCAATTTGCCTATAAAACATAAACCCTTGGAACTTCAGAGATAACCAAGAATAAGCCCTTCTTCCACAAACATAGTATACATTATACACATAATATCACATAAAGTTTTAACAAAACTACCTATGCCTATTGTCTTCATCTGCTCAAGACACGTTTCAGCCTGAATAACAAATTGACAATAACCCATAGGAACTTTTCCAATAGATAACACATTCGGTTTGTTCCTATGTCCTCGTCTCTGGGGTTCATCACTACTGGTGTGACTAGCCATTGTCTGATCCAATAAGTCTGCTTCCCAATTCTCCAGTCTTTATATGTATGAAAGGTTCAGACACAGCAAAGACCGATCTATGGAGTATTGCCAGGGCTTTAAACTAGGGGACCTGGTAATGTTATACCGTCTATGGACCTCCCTCTCCGTAATTCAAGGACCTCAGAGAAATTTAATGGGAATGGTACCAATCCTACATTATGTTGTCCCTGAGGCATGTGAGTGCACACCAAACATTCAGTCTGGTTTAAGACCTTACCCACTAAGGAATGGTAATCCTCTAAGGGATTTACCTTCTGCCAACTCACATGCTCTCCTAAATGCCACTAGTTCAGCCACGTGGGCTGAGTGAGGTGGACAAAGGGAATCAGCCTCTATGACATTCTTGTTATCTACAACAGCATAACCTGTGCATAATTCTCCTGTCTGTCTGTCTATGACATCTCCCATCCATGTAAAACATCAAATCTACATCTTCTAATGGTATGTCACGTATGTCTGGTCTTGCAGTAAAGGTCTGATTCAAATATCCCATACTATCATGTGTATCAGCATACCTGCAAAACTCACCTTCAACCAGAAACTCACCTCCTTCCACCCTTTGTGCATCTCGAGGCACATATGGTAAGTACGTTGCTGGATTTAATGTATTGCACCATTTATTGGTAATATTTGCAGGTGCCATCAGAGCTAGTTCCCATTTCATGAACCTTGCTGAAGAGACATGTCTGGTTTGGGCAGAATTCAACAAAGCAGATACTGCATTCGGTGTATAGACAGTTGTATCATGCCCTAATACTACGTCTGTACACTGAATGCAGTACTACGTTACTATGTAACAAAAGAGCAGTTGCAGCTACACTTCTCATACATGATGGGAGTGATCTTGCCACAGTGTCCAATTGTGCACTGTAGTATGCTACAGGTCTGCTAGCATCACCATGTTTCTGTGTGAGGACACCTGCCATGCAGCCATCAGCTTCCGTACAATATAATTCAAAGGGTTTTTTCATAATCTGGTATTCCCAAGGCAGGTGCTTTTGTCAGACTATCCTTAAGGTTAAGGAAAGCCTGCTCTGTTTCCTCAGTGTGTATGACACGGTCGGGTTTTGAGGATGAAACTAAGTCCTGCAATGGTAATGCCAAAATAGAAAAACCTAGGATCCACATCCTGCAGTATCCACACATGCCCCTGAAGGTACAGATTTGCTGCTGGTTTTGCGGCAGTGTCATGGTCTGTATGGCCTGAATTCTGTCCGTTGTCAAGTGTCTTAGCCCCTGGGTTAGACAGTATCACAAGTATTTGACCTTAGTCTGGCATGGCTGTAATTTGTCCTTTGCAACCTTGTGCCCTGTTTGTGAAAGATGAAGCAACAACAGTTTAGTATAATTTAAACATGACATAAATGAATTAGAGCACAACAACAAATCATCTACATATTGAATGAGGACAGACCATTGCTTGGTTGAAAAGATTGCAAACAGTCGTGTAAGGCCTGAGAGAAAATACTGTGTCTATCTATGAAACACTGGAGCAATCGTGTCCATGTATTTTGTACCCCTCTGTAGGATAATATGCAAATAGATATTGACAGTCAGGGTGAAGAGGAACAGAGAAGAAAGCAGAACATAAATCAATGACAGTGAAATGAGTAGCAGATGGTGGAATCTGCATAAGGATGACAGCTGGATTGGGCACTACGGGGAATTGGCTTTCAACAACTTTGTTAATTCGCCTAAGGTCCTGTACTAATCTATAGCCCCTCCCCCCACTCTTCTTCACTGGAAAAATTGGACTATTGGCTGAACTTGCTGTAGAAATTAAGATCCCTTGTTGCAATAACCTCTCAATTATGAGATACACCCCTAGCTCCAAATCAGGCTTTAATGGGTACTGAGGGATTTTTGGAGCCTGCCTACCACTCTTCAAGTTAACCATTACAGGAGTTACATTTGCCATCAATCCAGTGTCCTGTCCATCTTTGGTCCAGAGGGAACCCGGTATTTGAGATAACATCTCTTTTACCTGAGATGAACTTTCTAGAATGGCAGAGTACAACATTAACCTTTGCAGTGTATCCAATATATCCTGTACCTCATGCACAACCTTTTCTGGTATATCTAGGAATATACCATCAGGGGTACAGTATATGACACATCCCATTTTACACAGCAAATCCCTTCCCAGCAGGTTAATAGGAGCCACCACTGCCAGGAGAAAGGAATGCTTGGTGTGCAGCAGCCTGATAGTAACCTCTGCAGGTTTAGTCAAAGGGTAATGCTGTGTTCTCCCCGTTACTCCCATTGCTGATATGGTCTTGTTGGTAACCTGTAAATTAAATGGAGAATTTATCACGGATCTGGTCGCTCTTGTATCTACAAGAAAAGCGTGTTTAGTACCAGATATATCAACTGTCATTGTAGGTTCTTCCCTAGTATTCTCAGTTAACCTGACTGGTTGTAGACTACAGGCATGAACTGACCACTAGCACTGACTATCATCCTCCAGCAGAGCTTTTGCTGTCACTATGTGAGTGGGTAACTGTTGGAAATTTCCTGAATCTTGCGAGTGCCCTCTCTGAGTGTATCCATATGTTCCCTTCTTAGGTGGCCCCCGATTTCTCAATTTACAATCCCTTCTTATGTGTCCCTCTTTGTTACAATGAAAACACCTTACTGTATAACTTCATTGTTGGTATGTGATGTAATTATGTGACTGTGTAGGTAATCCCTCTAAAGCCTGAATGCTCACTGCCATTAACTTCTCACTCTGTGCCTCTTTCTTTTTTGAAATGTTCTTATCATGTTCTATGGCAGATTCTCTAAGTACATCTACAGTAATTCCTCTCCAGTTAGGTAGAGAGGTTTGCACCCTGGTCTTTAGATTATCTTTGATACTATCCATTAGTACCGTAACAGCTACCTCCCTGTTGTGTACATCATCTTTTTACGCCGTAGCGTACGTGCCATACTTCACATGCATTATATACCTTGCCGATCCAATCGGCCCATCCATAAGCAGCACCTCATTGACCATCCCTAGCGACAGCTTAGCACCCATCTGGGACAACACTTTTGCTTCTTTCAATAGGTACTTCAACCAGTGGATGAATTAAACAAGCTGCGTCCACTCACTTCCTCCCGCTGTGCACAGCCGACCACTAAGCATCTTTTTTGTTAGCATACACAACGAGGAAACAGAAAATAGCCTATGCAATTATTCTGCTTTCCGGACAAATTAACCAAGCTTTGTCCGACCGCTTCCTACTTTGAGTAATCTCTAACTGGTAGAATTTAAATATTCCATTAACACTTACCCTTGCCAGTGATTTCCTTCCACGACACCCAAGTCACAATCATGGTTTACATCATGCAGTCCAATCGCATTGCCCAGAGATACTAAAACTTATCAATGGTCTTTGCGATTACTATTGGGGGTTTGGCCAAGAAACAACCTCCGGTTTCTTGCCCAGTTATACCTGCTATGTATACTGCTATGGCTGCCCTACCTGCCTCTTGGACACCTTACCGGCCCTGTCTATTTTCAACAGTACAAAAACCTTTTATTTTCACATCACAAGCACACATTCACATTCATATCCCACCTTGTTTTATGCACAGAAAAATTGCTTTCCCAAGTGACAATACCTATTCAGAGGTTTTAACAAGTAATCATGCTATAAATACAACAAGACTATCTAATAAAACGATTGCTTAAACATGTGGCAGCAAAACAGGGAAGATGCATACGCTATGTGCGAATTGGCTATTGCAGCGCAAAAGTGACAATAAAAGAAACAGACTTTTCTCTCTTGTCCCTAGGTCCTAATCAGCGTTCCTTAAATTACACAAAAACGGATATTTGGTTTCACAACATAAAGTGATAAACAAGCTTTGAACAGATTGTTTCTTACCAGTATATGACGCGTCCACCCTTTGTTGAAGAACCGAAATCCGTACACTGTACATAATTTCCGGTAGCGTGATATCAGTCGTGAGTCCCCATCTATGAATGCCGTTCAGTCGTTAATTTGCGCTGCAAGTCGCTTAAGAAACAATTGCTTTCCAGTCCAATGGTGTGGTTGCAAAGCACAAAAAGTTATTTATGTAAAAAGGGGTAACACAATGTAAAATAAAATTGTACAGCCGATACATACGCGTGCGCACTGGTCCCAGTATACAGTCATCAGTCCTGAAGTCTGCGGTCGCAAAGAAGATGTGTGTACACTGGGATCAGGACACAAGCCTATATACCTTACAAGTTTCAGAGTTAACAAAGGGACAAATTGACAGGTTTTCATTGGTTCTTGCTTCTGGTCAATCTGGTCATTGGTCAGTTCATACGGTGTCATCAGGGGTATGGCTCAGTCTTCCAACAGTCACATTGTGTAGCTTCCCGCCGAAGAATTGGTTAAAACTGGCTACAACACTGCATTCACGTAATAACATTCTATTCAATAACACCCTATCATCCATAACTAGCGGACGCATGATGTGACTTCTTTGCCGATAGAAATGGATGTCTGCAAATAAACAGGGATTTAGTATGATACAAAACATGACATGTCCACTGTATTCTGAACCTTAGATCTCTTTTAAGTACATCTCACATAATTATTTGATAACAATACCTTTAATAGCTGAAATAGCAAATGTGCGTCTATGTGTATGTATGTGAATATACATATGAGCGTCTATGTGTATGTATGTGAATATGCCTATGAGCGTCTGTGTGTATATATGTATATATATATGTGTGCATTATGTGCGTCAGTTTATGTGTGTTGTGAATTCGCATTTGTGCGCATTGGATTGCACCGACGCAAAGTAGCATCCTAGTAATACGTCATCAGACTATAGATGACTATATCATGAATAATAATTGTAAAGCGATCATATCCAATTATTTGACTTTGACAATATATATACATACATATATGCACACTATATATATATATATATATATTTATATTATACACTCCACTGCTTGGAGATTATCTGGTCCTATATTAGATCAGTACACAAGACTACAACAACCTGCATACCCTTGGGGGAGGGGGGGCTGCATTGGCAGACACAACAGGGAGTGTAAACAGCTGGGAAGGAGCACAGTAATACTCACTGCGGGAGCGTTGAGTGGGTCTTCACCTGGTCTATCCAGCGGGTCCGCTTCCTTCACTGGGGCCGGGACGGGACCAGACCATCAAAGGATAGCAGCGGCAATGGGGAAAGCAGGGGGAGGCCTCCGGAGCCTAGCATTGTGGCACATGTGCACCCGAGTCCTGAATTCTGTCTTCAGCCTGAGCCTGAGAGACAGACAGTCCAAGGAAGTGTGAGTGACCTATGGTGCTGAGGAGGGGACGCGGATGGCGTGGAGGTGAACTGGAGTGCATGCAGCAAAATTCTGTTCTGCCCTCCATTAATGACTGTACTACTTGTGGTGACAGTGTGGGGGCCCTGGGACGACCGCCCCTGTCGCCCCCCTATAATCCGGCCCTGTCCAGGCTTGTTTAATTCAGTATCAATTACATGTTCTGTCTCCTCCCACTCTGCTCTTTCTGCCTGTCTGTTCCTCGCAATGGCTGGTGTATGCAATGAGGTCAGGCACGGGCAGTACATTCAGGTTCCCACCTTAATGTGCACCATGTGTCGCCAAACAGTGAGTGGATGCACCCGATGTTTACTGGCAGTGACTGACCATGCACAGCAGGGGGCGGAGGTCTGATGGATTTAATCAGCCCCCTGCCTGGTGCGGTGGAGGTAGAGAGAAACTGTGCAGTGCAGGGAGTGTTTGTGACACCTTCCCCTGCGACCAATTAGCCAAATTATTATAGCCGGCATTTACACACCAAACATTGTGGTTGAGCGGGTGCCTCGGACGGCTGTTCTCCTGTAACTAGAAAAAAAAAATTCCTCTCCCAGCAGTCCTGCAGATCTTGTGGGCCTATTTTGATGTGAGGGCCTGGAGCTGTAACTCCACCCACCCCATTGTTAATCCAGCCCTTCTCAAGCTGCATATGCCATCGCAGTGGCTAATTTATGCACACCCATGCAACGGCGTTCAAACGGACTGGCACGTCTGCGTTTCTCCGACTACTCCCCCGTCACCACCCCCAAATGCTGATCTCCCATCCCGCTGTCTGCGATGGCTCTGAATCTGCGTAGGTAAAGGTGGAGTGGTTGCAATGCTAATTCATGCACACGCACCATCGACCGATCTGCGTACGCTGTGGCCAGTGCCAGATTAAGGTCCGCATGGGCCTGGAGCTGAAATTTATGAAGGCCTTGTCTGTAAACGGCTAGTATCATGGCAGGTGCAGTTACTGTATACCATCAAACACCTCAATCTAGCTCATCTCTTTATATACTTTATTTGTCCCTGACCCTTACACACATTTTGGTAGGCCGATAGTTACCTATGGTTGTGGGGCACATATTGCACACACTTTGTGCAGGCACATGTGTAAGTATTGCTGTCTGTAAGTCATTACATCACCCTCCGAAATACCTCACCCATCCACAATGCTATATACAAAACATCTTACCCACTGAAACTCACAGATACCATCTATCAAACACTGAAATACCCCTTACTGCCATCACTTGACGACCCCATACAACAGCCACTACCACTCCTGGATCCACACCATCACCCTCTGTGTTTCTTCTCACCACCACACTCTGATCCAATATCTGACACACAAATACCCCTCACTCACATTATGCCCTGACCACATAATGGACACACAAATACCCCTCACTCACATTATGCCCTGGCCACATAATGAACACAGAAATACCCCTCACTCACATTATGCCCGGACCACATAATGGACACAGAGATATCTGTTACTCGCCATCATGCCCTGACTTTGTCTATATGTTATGTATTGTTCTCAGCCCCCATACCTGTATGTATACAGCAAGCTTGCCCCATTCCGTTTATATGTTCCATATTATGCTACCCCCTCATCTGTATATTGTGCACTGTGCTCTTCCCTCTCTCATCTGTATGTCCATTATTATTCCCCTCCTC
This sequence comes from Taudactylus pleione, assembly GCA_031769625.1. NCBI lineage: Eukaryota > Metazoa > Chordata > Amphibia > Anura > Myobatrachidae > Taudactylus > Taudactylus pleione. The sequence continues at coordinate 816,210 of JAUIMM010000345.1, read as the reverse complement.
CTACTCTGTTCACATTATTGTATTTCCCCCTTCTCACCTGTGTCCATTACAATATTTGTCATCTCCTCCTCCTCATCTGTGTCCACTATGGAGTTCTAATGCTCTCCCCTCCTCATCTGTCCATTACGCTGCCCAGATCATCATCTGTGTCCATTATTGAGTTCTCGTCCTTCCTCCTCCTCTCTGTATCCATTACTCTGTCTCGTCCCCTCCTCTTCCTCTGTGTCCATTACTCCCCCCCCCCCGTGTCCATTACTTTGTCATCATCCCCTGCTCATCTGTGCCCAATTTACTGTCTACCCCCTCCGTGTCCATTAATCTACCCCCACCTCTTTTTCTGTGTCCATTACTCTGTCGTAGACCCCTCCTCTTGTCTCCATTACTCTGTCACCCACCTTCTACACCTCTGTGTCCATTACGCTTTCATGGTCTCCTCATCATCTGTGTCCATTATGAAGTTCTCTTCTTCCCTCCTCATCTGTGCCCATTACTCGGTCATTATTGTCCCCACTCCTCCTCCTCTGTGCCCATTACTCTGTCCTCCCCTCCTCCATGTCCATTCATTGTCCCCTCCTCCACTGTGTCCATTATTCTGACCCCCCACATCCCTTCTTCTTCTGTGTCCATTACTCTGTCCCCTTCCTCCTTTGTGTCTATTACTCTGTCCCCCTCCTCCTCCTTTGTGCCCATTACTCTGTCCCTCCTCCTCTGTGCCCATTACTCTGTCCCCCCTCCTCTTCTGTGTCCATTACTTTGTCCAACCTCCTCCTCCTTTGCATCCTTTATTCTGTCCCACCTCCTCCTCCTTTGCATCCTTTATTCTGTCCCACCTCCTCCTCCTTTGTGTACAATACTCTGTCCCCCCTTCTCCTCCTCCTCCTCATCTGTGTCCTCCTCTTGTATGTTTTGCTTTCTCCACTCCAAGTTCACTTACCTGCTTCTCTTCTCACTTTCACTGTCTCAACTCCTCCTCCAATCTTACAATTCCCGCGGGTCTTTTTTCCGCTGCCAGGAAGATCATGTAAGTTGCTAGCGGCAGTACAGCCACGTCGCTCTGGTAGTCAGGAGGATGCACCACCGACTCCTCAGTCAGCCTCAGTGTCAGCTCACTTAGGACCATCCATGCGGATGCACCCGGCAGCATCAATGTGACATCACCAGATACAGCGGCGCTAAGGCACCGCTTAGCTCCGCTGTATCTGGTGACGTCACATTAGGAGGGCATGTGCCACCCTGGATCCGCCACTGCTGTATCGCTGTTTGTTGGTGGTGGCAGCCAGCCCAAAACATTCAACAACAGCAGGTCTCCTGGCTGGGTTGCCTTCACTGAGCAGAGCACGGAGCAGAGCATAGACACCTATTCACGGCGCGGAGCCCGGACTCTGACGGTGATGGAGTGGCATCTATACGACATCATGTCACATGGTGAGGAGGACGCGCTGCGCTGGAGTCAGTAAGTATGCAGCAGCACAGTGTGGGCCAGAGAAGCTAATCATGTGTGCCCAGTTTTTCAATGGCGGGGTGCCGGGGAGGGGGGTTGACGGCCTGCAATGTTTGAGTGGGCAGAGCCTCGGGCTGGTGCTGTAATGCTGTAGCAGGGAAAAGAAAAGTCCTGTCTACAGCAGTAGCTGTCTGTGGGTCTATTTTAATGTAGGGCCTGGAGCTGTAGCTCCATCCGCCCCATGGTTAATCCGGCCCTGGCTGTGGCAGCTACAATCCATAATGAATCAGGCCCTGCAAATGTTATAAAATAACGTATAATAGATGCAGTCCACTGTCAATATCAGCGCTATGTGTAGTTGTCAATTCTTGCCAAAGTTTTAAAGAAATCATCAAAAAAAAATGTTTTCTAAAGTGCGTGTGTGTTCACTGGGCAGTGCGCTGCAAACATTATAAAATAACGTATAGTGGGTGCAGTCTATCATTAATTAATATTAGAGCTGCGTGTAGTTGTCATTTCTTGCCAAAGTTTTAAAGAATCTTTTTTTTTCTGTGTGTGTTCACTGGGCAGTGCGCTGTAAACATTATAAAATATTGTTTAGCGGGTGCAGTCCACTATTAGGGGTAATTTTATTAAGAATCGAGTCTGGTGGAGTTTGCATTTCTTTCAACTCGATTAGCTACGCCAAAACTCGAGTTATTTGAGGCTCCTAAGTCTCTCAAATTTACCAAGAAGTGAGTTTAGCTGACAGTGAGATGGCCAATGGTGAAGCAGAACAAGATTTCGCTCCCGAGTAGCAGGTTTTGCAGGATATTCCTCACCCGAGATTCCAGTGTCTTCTCTCTGCAAAACTCTCCCGAGCAAGCAGCCTGCACATAACAGTGAGATATATGTAAGCTGCTTGTGTTCTAGGCTGTAAAAAAACAGGTTAAAAATTGAAAAAAAATGACATAGGGCCCGCCAGTAAAGCCTAACCAGCCCAGAGCCGGCCCTAGGCATAGGCATTGTAAGCAAATGCCTAGGGCCACTGGAATGCCCAGGGGCATCCCACAGCTCTGCCACTGCCCCCCCTCCACCTGGCGCGGCCGCACCACCTGCTGCCGAACCCCCGGCACTGCCGCGATTGGAGCTCAGCTCCGATCGGCAGCTCAGTGCTTGGCCAGGTCAAAATGAGCTTCTGTACAGTAGCTCATTCTGGCTAAAGGAGAAGACAAGATGCACATGCCCAGCCGCGACCACTCCTCCCATGGGCCTTTGCGGAGCAGAGCCGTGGGTGACAACTCACGGCTCTGCCTCCAATTAGCCGTTCAGCTGGGAGAGGGACAGGCAGCCACTGGACACTGACTGGGGGCAAACATGTTCAGTATGTATATATATGATAGATATATATATATATCGAAACGTCGATGGCTGACTGTGTTTGACCTTATTGCATAAAAAGAAGACTTTACTTACTTCAAGACTAGTGAATGCACTTCTTTCTGGATACTATATGAATCCCTAGGCAATAGGGCATTGATGGGGCACCCCGGCTAACTGAATATGGACACTAGTGGACACTAGTGACTGTATATATATACATATATATATATATATGTGTGTGTATGTATATATTTATATATATATAATGATATAATGTGTAGGGGGCACCAGTCAAAACTTTGCCTAGGGAACCAAATTGACTAGGGCCGGTACTGAACCAGCCCCAGACTTGCCAGCCAGTCCTTATTGGCTCGCGGCCCAAAACTAATGATAGCTCAGTCCCTGAGCTGTCATTAGCACACTGTAACAATAAGCTGTAGCATGTTGTTACAGTGTGTCCGGGGCCCTTATTGGATTTCTGCGGAGAACATCGTGGGACAAACTGAGTATTGGATCTCTTTTTCAGGTACTTCCATAGGACACTTTACGTTGAGAAGGGGATGTGAACATCTGGGAGCAGGGGAGTATGTGTGAGTGTGTCTGGATGTAATAAATCTTTATTTTCACGGTGTGTGTGTCTTGTGTTTTTTACACATTTCTTTACAGGTCAATTATGTGTACCAGTGGCCCCTTAATGCCCCGCATGCTGGTACTTGTGGTTCTCCAAGTACAGGCATGTGGAGGAGGCTTGCTGGGACCTGCAGTTCTACTGTAAAGACAATGTTGTTCATTCTATTTTTAAAACTACACCTACACTAACAACCCACCACCCAGGAGTGGTGGGGATAGCCCCAGGCTATCAGCCTAGGCCATGGGTGCCCTGGAGAGAGGAACCCCTTTATTGGGGGGTCCCCAACTCCCCAGGGGTCACTGGCTTGGGCTGACTAGTGGTCAGGGCTGATGCTGCAGCTGGGGGGCCCGGTGAAAAGGCACCCCTGGCTGTGGCATCAGTCCCCGCTAGAAAAAGTCCAGAGCTGGTTTTAAATAAAAGGGGAACCTCACGCAAATTTTTTATCCCTATATTTAAAACCAAGTCTGGCCCTGCTGCCTGGTGCTGGTTCTTAAATTACTGTGGAACCCTACACATTTTGTTCCCTGTAATTTTAAGAATTACGACTGGCTGGCAAGTCCGGGGCTGGTTAGTCTTTTGGGGGGAGGGCTATATGTTGTTTTTTTTTTCACTTTTACATTTTTTTCTATTTACAGGCAGAAACATACATGGATCACAGTGATCTGTGTATGTTTTAGCCAAACTCACAGATCACAGGCAGGTGTATTTATTTCACAAATTTTTAATAGAAGAGCTCTTCCATCTCATGAGAGTTTACAAACTCTCTGCTTGGTAAATTCTAGTATCCTATTTTTACTAGTGAAAAGGTTCTCGAGTTTTGCTGATGGTGAATGGTGAGTTTGCTAACTCTCCAGTATTTTCCTATAGCAAAGGAAATCTCTCTCCCAAGATTTACATTAGTAAATTTGTAGTGGGGCAAAATGCCCAAACTCTCCCAGACTTGATTCTTAGTAAATTTACCCCTTAATATCAGCACTGTTAGTTGATATGGTTCAGGATCAGTCAATAGAAGAGCAGGAGCAGCACAAGTACTAGCGTGCAGTTGCTGCCACCAGTCATGATTATACTAGTCCTTTAACATCTACTAAAGACAGTGCTCAAGGGCATAAAGCGTTTCAGTCAGAGCATCTCAAATCAAAATAAAATTTTACATTGTTAAAGAAAAAAACATAGCTTCTAAAAAAGAGAAAGTTTCCTGCCAAAAATATAAAATGGGCAACATGCCATACAAGTCATGCAGTGGCAAGGAAAGGCTCAGGCCTTGGCTTTTATTTGTGAGTGGTGATTCTGCAACTGCTGTCAGTCAGGCATCTTCTTCTGTAACCTCACGTGATGATGCAACACCTTTTCAGAATCTAGAAGAGGTATCAAAATTAAAACAGGCAAATCAGTACAGAAAGTGTGTTCAGAAATGGCACAAATCCCTGAGGAGAATCTAATGGTGTCCACGAGTGATATGTGTGAGTCTGACATTTTGGATACTGTACTCATAGAGAAGCTTCCTGCCACCATTTCAACATCCTCTGCCAATATGGGGATGAGCATCAAGTAAAGAGGATGGTACAGAAATTGAGGTTGCTACGGAGAAGAGCAACAGAATGAGTGGGATACTTGTGTAGCTTACGCTAGCACTAATAAGGATGTGGTGATGAGGATGTTGTTTGTGTAAGTCAGGCACCAGTTGAAGCAGTTCTTTCCCATGATAAGAAGGCCATTGTCATGCCTTGGCATGAGACCAAAAACCACACCTCTTACTGTATTTGTGGAATTAATTCTACCCAAATCCTGACCACAATTGTCAAGTCATCTGTAGTGTTTGTAAAACCTGTCAGGATGCGGCCAGGGATCGGCTGCTACTCACCTCCACGCCGGCGTCCTTGGGCTTAGGTGTTCAGTCGCTGGGAATGGAGGTGAGTGGTGACTGAGTATTCTCCCTGGGTTCTGCTAGGGCTTCTGTGCATGCATCCTGGTTCCTAGGGTGCCAGGCAGCAACCCAGGGGTATTTAAGTCTGCCTCCAGGAACAGGAAACTGCTGTTCAACTTCGCTGTTCCACTGATTGTTATGCTCTCCGGTGTTTCCACGAAGTATCTACAGTGTGTTGTTTCAGCCATCATGCTGACCTCCAGTGTTACTGTCATGTTTGGTGTCTGAGAGTTACCTGACTCAGGTGATGAGCTGGATTCAATGGAGACCAGCATGACTGGAACGGCAGATGACGCAAATAGGTCTATTGCGAGACTTATGTGGCAGTGAGAACTGCCTTTGATGATAAATGACAGGAACTTAGAACCAGTAGAAAACTTGGAGGAACCGGACTGGGACTGGCAGGAAGACTTGCTGAGTTGAACTGGTGAACGTGGAACTTGACTCTGACTCCGGACTGGAGTAGAGTGGAATGGGTAACTGAAGAACTTGGGCTTGACTCCGGACTGGAGTAATGTGGATTGAACTGAAGAACTTGGGCTTTGACTCCGGACTGGAGTGACGTGGATTGAACTGAAGAACTTGGGCTTTGACTCCAGATGGGAGTGACATGGATTGAACTGATGAACTTGGGCTTTGACTCCAAATAGGAGGGACTGGATTGAACTGATGAACTTGGGCTTTGAGTTCGGACGGGAGTGAAGTGGATTGAACTGAAGAACTTGGGCTTTGACTCCGGACTGGAGTGACGTGGATTGAACTGAAGAACTTGGGCTTTGACTCCGGATGGGAGTGACGTGGATTGAACTGATGAACTTGGGCTTTGACTCCGGACGGCAGTGACGTGGATTGAACTGATGAACTTGGGCTTTGACTCCGGACGGGAGTGACGTTGATTGAACTCATGAACTTGGGCTTTGACTCCGGATGGGAGTGACGTGGATTGAACTGAAGAACTTTGGCTTTGACTCCGGACTGGAGTGACATGGATTGAACTGAAGAACTTGGGCTTTGAGTCAGGATGGGAGTGACATGGATTGAACTGAGGACCTTGGGCTTTGACTCCGTACTGGAGTGATGTGACAATGGCTAAAGGGAAATCAGGTAATGCTGGGATGAGGGCTAAACAGGGTAATCCGGAAATGCTGTGACAAAGGCTGGACCTCAGGTGCAGGCTGGATTGGGTAATTGGGAATATAGGTTCAGGAAGGAATGGGTAGGTTTGGGAATTTAAGGTTCAGGTAGGAGTGGGTAGGTAGAAGGAGCAGGAGTTGATCCACAGCAGGAAGCAAGGCAGGGTAACACAGTGAAGGTCCCAGGGAGCCAGGGACCAACCAGGAGTAAGGCAAGCAACAGAGCACACGACTAAGGTCAGGAGCACAAGAACTCTCTTATAGCTGATGCTGAAACACATGAGTTGCACTGGCCTGGGAACTAGCAAGGTTTCTAGATGCCCCAGGTATTGCTGTAGCAGGACTTCTGGATTTGCCAGGTATTGCTGTAAGCAGGATTTCTGGATTTGCCAGGTATTGCTGTAAGCAGGATTTCTGGATTGACAGGTATTGCTGTAAGCAGGATTTCTGGATTTGCCAGGTATTGCTGTAAGCAGGATTTCCAGATGAACTGGTCTAGGAACCAGTAGGAGCAGGAGTCTGGGATACCCTTGTACTCTGAAGTAGCACAAACTAACACCACGGGAAGTAACAAGATGTTCAGGCCCAGAATGCTATCAGAGGAAGGTGTTTATACCCTGGGTCTTGCAGGAATTGATGGATATGGACAGGTGGTCTGGTAGTAGCACTCTGAGTGGTGGAGGCACAACATGCAGAGGGAGCAATCATCTCTGCAGTACTGAGAGTCAGAACTACACCTGCGATTCCAATCAAGGCTAGCAGTGTTCACAGACAGAGGAGGGTCCAGGTGACTAATCACTGTGGAAAGGATGCACACAGAGATGTGCTGCAGCCAGCATGATCAGAGCAGGTCTCCCAGGCAGATTACACACACAGATCCATGAAACAGGTGGCAGGGGTAAGTCTACTGGCAAAAGGTGAAAACTAGACAGATTTGTGACAGTTGCTTGTATTAGCTCCCATGCTAATTCCCAGAGTTTCCCTCACAGAACCCCAAGTTTCTTGTAAATCCTTGTGTTGTCTTTTAGTGTGCTGCTCAGCTCTCTAACTGCCTCCCTGTGTTCCTGTGGTGTCAGCTTTCATGCTAATTACTAGTTAACTCTTAGCTGGATCTTTAGTATTTCCCAGTATATGCCTGTATCCACATTTCTCTGTGTTTTTCTGTGTAAGTCAGCACCTGGATCTCTAGCAATTCCCAGTACATGCTGTGTTCAAGTATTCAGTTCACATGCTGATATCCTGTGTTCAAGTATTCAGTTCATTTGCTGATCTCCTGTGTTCAAGTATTTAGTTCATTTGCTGATCTCCTGTGTTCAAGTATTCAGTTCATTTGCTGATCTCCTGTATTCAAGTACTCAATTCATATGCTGATCTCCTGTGTTCAAGTATTCAGTTCATATGCCGATCTCCTGTGTTCAAGTATTCAGTTCATATGCTGATCTCCTGTATTTAAGTATTCAGTTAATTCACTGATCTCCTATATTTAAGTATTCAGTTCATGCCCTGATCTCCTGTGCTCAAGTCTTCAGTTCATCTGCCAATCTTCTATGTTCAAGTATTCAGTTCATATGCTGATCTCCTGTGTTCAAGTATTCAGTTCATACGCTGATCTCCTATGTTCAAGTATTCAGTCCTAGCTGATCCTTTGTGTCCTAGCTATTTTGTTTTCACAATGGCCTCTAGTGTTATATCATTCCTAAGGTTCCCAGTGCTAATTCATTCTAATATAGTTCCGGTCTTCCTGTTACTTCCAGGTACCTGTCCAGAGGGCCGCGAACTGCTCTCTTGGTGCAGTGAAACCCATATCCCAACTGGAGGGGTCACTGGTGAAGACCACCAAGTGAGTTAGACTCCGCACCTCTGGGCAGGTCTAGCCAAACCTGGGTTTGGCCGCAACAGGGAGACCTAGTACTGTCACTCACCTGGTCATTCCATAGCCACCCCAACCCCCTTGTCTTCTCCCGAGGAACTTCCCATACGGTTCTTGAAAAAAACTAAGTAGAAGTGGGGACATTAATCATCTAGGAACCTCCTCCCTGTTACATAATTTGCAGGAAGTTTATTAAGTTTTTCTCAAAATCTGAAAATTATGCTAAAGTAATAACAACAAGCAGTCCAGCATCAGCTAACTACCTTCTCTCAGCTAAATCCCAGCACCTGCAATCTCCACCGCCAACAATTTAATCATTAATCTCTTCATTTATGATTGGAGGTAGTCCTGCATCCAATTTGCTGAAGCTAACTAACTGCTCCCCTATTCAGGATTCTCTAGAAGAATCCTTGAGTGCTAGGCCTGCTGCTGCTGGGATTGGATCTTCATCCCAGAAGGGGACCAAGAAGACTACTTGTTGTAGTTTCAAAAAAACAATTGACTGTTAAACAATCCTTTGCAAGAGGAAGCAAGTATGGTAGCTGTCACTCAGTTGCACAGTGGATCACTGAAGCCATGACAGCTATGCTAATATTAGATCTATGCCCAATATCTACCATTAATACATCTGGATTTAGACAATTTAGAACCCATGTCCCCACTACCAAATTCCATCTTGGTTCCATTTTACCAGAAAAGCAATTCCTCGTCTGTGCCAGGTCATTAAAAGAAAACTAATTCTTGACCTACAAAATGCCATTGCACCACTGTCCACTTAACCACAGATATTGGACAAGTGGTACTGGTCAGACTAAACATTACATGACTGTGACAGCCCACTGAGTGGATGTATAGCCTTCATTAGTAGCAACAGTAGACAACACAAAATTCCAGCTCATTCATAGGCAGGCTACTCTTTCTATCACAAGCTTCACTAAGAGCATACCATTGTCAACCTGTTAGAAAAATTAAGGGATGCCATAGCAAAATGGCTTACACCACTTGGACTCTCCTTAGGATTTGTAATTTCTGATAACACCACAAGTATTGTAAGAGCATTACAGCTGGGTGAATTCAAACACAACCTATGCTTTGCTCACACAATCAACTTGGTGGTGCAGCATTTTTTTTTTTTTAAATGACAGATGATTGCAGGAGATGCTATCTGTGGCCTGACATTTAGGGACATTTTTTGCCATTCAGCAACTGCATGTAGAGGATTGCAGCACCTGCAAGAACAGTTCAATTTGCCATGCCACCAACTGAGCAAGATGAAATAACATGGAATTCCACCCTTTATATGCTTCAGCGAATGGAGGAACAGCATCAAGCCATCCAAACCTACACAAACCATGACATAGGTGCTGAATCCATTTGAAGTAGTCACCTATGAACTGAGGGCCTGATTCAGAGGCGGATGCTCTTTCAGAGCACTCGCTCTGAATCAGTGCCCTCCCTCTCTTTTTTTAGAGCGGCCTCCTGGCCGCTCGCATAGCTGTGGGTGACCAAGACCATCACGACCATTGGGCTTGCGATGAGACCCTTGTGGTAGGGTCTCATCTGCTGCAAGCCCTGGAGTGCTTTTGGCTCTATCAGAGCCAAAAGCACTCCCACTGACATCATTTGTGATGTCAGTGGGGCCGGCCCCAGATGGTAGGCATTCCCATGGGAACGCCTCCGTCTGGGCAGCAACGCCCCCAGCACGCCCTCCAAAGGGGGTGTGCTGTCACTCAACATTGACACCACGCCCCCTTTGTAGCGAGACGGCTTGCCCATCTCTATGCGGGTCTCGCGCATGCGCATGATGGAGCAGGCTCCCTCGTGCGCATGCGCACTTGGCCAACATCGACCCGCTTGCGAGTGCTCAACGCTCGCGAGCGGGTCTGAATCTGAGTTCAGACACTTGCAGCTTGTGTCAAGTGATTCCCCTAATTAGACGTTTCCAAAAGCAGCTTAAGAAACTGAAGGAGGAGATGTAGAGATCAAGTCCTTTATTCACTTTGCCAGGATCCAAGGGTTGTTACCATCTTGAAATTGTATCACTACATTTTGTCGATTGTGCTTGATCCTAGTTGTACATCATGTCTTTCTTTCCAACTGACACAGATCTTAAGAGTGTCACAATCCTGGCTAGTTTTTACCTTTTGTGACTTACCTCTGCCAGCTGCTCCATGGATCTGTGTTTGTAATTCTCCTGGGACATCTGCTCTGGCTGAATAATGCTGGCTGTATTATCTCTGTGTGTGCAGACTGCTCTCCCCCCACACTGATTAAACACCTGGACCCTGCTCTGTCTGTGAGCATTGCTAGTCTTAATTGGAATCACAGGTGTGGTCCTGTTTCTCAAGGGCTGCAGAGATGAATACTCCCTCTGCATGCTGTGCCTTGCTCCACTCTGAATGCCACTGCCAGACCACCTGTCTGTATCCACCAATCGCTGCCAGACTCTAGGTATATAGATCCTCCTCTAATAGCACTCAGTGCTTGAACATCGTGTTCCGTTCCGTGGTGTACTGCTTGTGCTATAGCTGTTCCTATGTGTGCCAGTATGTCCCACGCTCCTGCTGGTTCCTAGACCAGTGCTATCCGTAAGCCTGCTGCGTTCAGCTATCCACGCTACCAGACTCTCACCTACGGCTCCCAGGCCGCTCCACGTAGCTTCCACGCTACCAGCTTCTCCACACGGCTCCTAGGCCGCACCAAGTAGCTTCCACGCTACCATCTCTCACCCACGGTTCCCAGGCCACACCAAGTAGCTTTCACGCTACCATCTCTCACCCACGGCTCCCAGGCCGCACCAAGTAGCTTCCACGCTACCAGCGTCTACCCACAGCTATCCAGCCGCTCCCCAAAGCCATCCAGCTACCAACGACTACCCACGGCTATCCAGCCGCTCCACGTAGCCACTCAGCTACCAGCGTCTGCCCACGGCTATCCAGCCGCTCCACGTAGCCACTCAGCTACCAGCGTCTGCCCACGGCTATCCAGCCGCTCCATGTAGCCACTCAGCTACCAGCGTCCACCCACGGCTATCCAGCCACTCCACGTAGCCACCCAGCTACCAGCATCTACCCACGGCTATCCAGCCGCTCCACGTAGCCACCCAGCTACCAGCATCTGCCCACGGCTATCCAGCTGCTCCACGTAGCCACCCAGCTACCAGCGTCTACCCACGGCTATCCAGCCGCTCCATGTAGCCACTCAGCTACCAGCGTCTACCCACGGCTATCCACCCGCTCCACGTAGCCACTCAGCTACCAGCGTCTACCCACGGCTATCCAGCCGCTCCATGTAGCCACCCAGCTACCAGCGTCTACCCACGGCTATCCAGCAGCTCCACGTAGCCACCAAGCTACCAGTGTCTGCCCACGGCTATCCAGCCACTCCACGTAGCCACTCAGCTACCAGCATCTGCCCACGGCTATCCAGCCGCTCCACGTAGCCACTCAGCTACCAGCATCTACCCACGGCTATCCAGCCACTCCACGTAGCCACCCAACTACCAGCGTCTACCCACGGCTATCCAGCCGCTCCACGTAGCCACTCAGCTACCAGCGTCTGCCCACGGCTATCCAGCCACTCCACGTAGCCACCCAGCTACCAGCGTCTACCCACGGCTATCCAGCCACTCCACGTAGCCATCCAGATACCAGTCTTCCTGTCGGTCCCAGTCCGGTTCCTCCAAGTCCACTCACCTCACGGCTCATTAGCTGCACCAAGTAGCTTCCGTGCTACCATCCATCTGCAGGCTCATCTACTGGTACCCCGACCAGCTCAGTCAGCCAACCTGCCGGTCCCAGTCCGGTCCCTCCAAGTTCCTTCTGGTCTCATTCCAACGTCTCCAGTTTCCAGTTCCAGTCACTCATCACCAAAGGCAGTTCTCACTGCTACCCACTTCTTATAATAAAGAGCTATTCATGTAAACCATGGGTCCAGTCCAGCCAGCCTCCAGTGATTCCAGCTCATCACCTGATACAGGTAACTCGCTAGCACCAACTGTGACAGTATGTTCAAGCCTAACGATGGTAGCGGATCAAGCACTTAATCCTGGATCAAGTGCTTTCTGTAACCTAATCACTCGTTTGGATTCACAGGAGGCGGTACAGCATCAAGTACTACAGCTTCTGCAAATTCTGACTAACCGGCTAGATGATACCCAAATCTTACCTGAACCCCTAACTACTTTCCATCAACTGCTGGAACAGCTACAGGCTCTACTCAACAAAATCTTTCAGATCATTCCTGAATTTCTTAGAGCTACCTCTGTCTCAACTAAAAACTTTGTCTTGGAATCTCTAAGAACCAAAGATTCTTCCATGCCAAGTAAAGTGAGACATCGAAGTTACCCGCGCTCCAAGCTCTCTGTGGCTGAACGCCAGCGGCGTAAAGATTTACATCTCTGTCGCTATTGTGGAGCTTCTGACCACTTTCTCAAAGGCTGTCCCCTTTGCAATTCCAGCAGTATAACTATGTGTCAACGTCTCAATGCCTGTTCCGGTCCTGTCCCGGATTCTGCCTGTTCCGGTCCCGTCCCGGATTCTGCCTGTTCCGGTCCCGTCCCAGATTCTGCCTGGTCCGGTCCCGTCCCGGATTCTGCCTGTTCCGGTCCCGTCCCGGATTCTGCCTGTTCCGGTCCCAGCCCGGATTCTGCCTGTTCCGGTCCCATCCTGGATTCTGCCTGTTCCGGTCCCATCCCGGATTCTGCCTGTTCCGGTCCTGTCCCGGATTCTGCCTGTTCCGGTCCCGTCCCGGATTCTGCCTGTTCCGGTCCTGTCCCGGATTCTGCCTGTTCCGGTCCCGTCCCGGATTCTGCCTGTTCCGGTCCCGTCCCGGATTCTGCCTGTTCCGGTCCTGTCCCGGATTCTGCCTGTTCCGGTCCCAGCCCAGATTTTGCCTGTTCTGGTCCAAGCCCGGATTTTGCCTGTTCCGGACCCAACCCGGATTCTGCCTGCTCTGGTAGGGGACTTCAGTTGGCTACCCCAGGAGGGTCCTCAAGTCTCGTAACCCAAGAAGGGGTTTTGAGTCACTCACCCCAGGAGGAAGTCTGTCCTCGCATCCCAAAAGGGGGGTTCATGTTCCATACCCCAAAAGGAAAAGTCGAGTCAGCTTCCCCAGAAGGGGATTTTGGGTCCCATACTCCAACAGGGAGTGTCAAGTTCTGTACTCCAGGAGGGGACCTTAAGTCTCTCACCCCAGGAGAGGGTTACAAGTCTCACACCCCAAGAGGGGGTCCCAAGTTTCGCACCCCAAGAGGGGGTCCCAAGTCTCACACCACAAGAGGAGGTCCCAAGTTTCGCACCCCAAGAGGGGGTCCCAAGTCTCTCACCCCAAGAGGGGGTCCCAAGTCTCTCACCCCAAGAGGGGGTCCCAAGTCTTTCACCCCAAGAGGGAGTCCCAAGTCTCTCACCCCAAGAGAGGGCCCCAAGTCTCGCACCCCAGGAGAGGGTCTCAAGTCTCGCACCCCAGGAAGGGGTCTCAAGTCTCACACCCCAGGAGGGGGTCTCAGATCTCGCACCCCAGGAGGGGGTTTCAAGTCTCGCACCCCAGCAAGGGGCCTCAAGTATCGCACCCCAGGAGGTGGTCTCAAGTCTCATGCCCCAGGAGTGGGGTCCAGGTTCCAGTTCCCAGGGAGAAGTGTCATGTACTACTAATCCTGATCATGGCTCCTGTTCAGCATCTCCTGAAAATATCATTCCAGAGGATGACAGTTTCTGTAGCCTGTTCTCAGCCTCGAATGTTGAAGCTGCTGTCTCTGGCTCTTAAGGACTCCTTCCAGTTCCTTTAGTTGGTCCAAGTACCGAACAGCTGTCAACTTCAGTTGTTTTGATTCCTCAACAATCAGAGCATCCTCAAGTCTCTTCCAGCCCTGCACCTGAATGTGCTCCACAATCCTCGAACACACAAACTTCATTGGATACTCCAGGATACATATATTTTGATGGGGACTTATCGCAATACTTTGCATTACTGACGCAATATGCTGCAATCATGGAAGCAGATCCAGCTTGTGGTATCACTCCTACCAACCTTACTAAGTACCTTCTCTCTTCCTTTAGAGGTAAGGCATTGGACTGGGCCAATCCTCTCATCGAGTCTAAAGATCCTGTGCTATTAAAAACAAAGACTTTCAGTGAAGCTGTTATTAAAGAATTTGGTCTTAAACCTGTCAAACGAAATTCTAGTTCTGAAAATCGGTCCAAGCAGTCTGTTGGTCCTACTAAAGAATCATCCTCTGCTGAGTCCTCCACTTCCCTGAACATGAGATGTGCGGCCACCTCCTTGTCCTCTTCATACTGCGGTAACTCCCAAAACACCATCAAAATTGGTTATATTTCACTTAGTTCCTCCCAGGAGTCCTATCAATGTTCAAGTCCTACTAAACCTTCGATTTTACCTTTAGATACTGACTCGGAGTCTGAACTTGATCCTGCATATGATAATTCTCCATTCCCTGAAAACCATCTGCCATTTGACCCTGTCCTTTCCAGTCATGTGTTTCCACAGGAGTTACCAGAGATCCCATGTCCATTGGTTGGCACAAAACATTCTCGCAGCAGAAAGAAGAATCGACGAAGGTCTTGAATCATCCCCTTTGAAGAATTTCCACTCCTGGTATCCCAATAATGCAGAATTAAGAAGATGTCTAAAGAGATGTTTCTAGAGTGATGGTGTTCCTATGTTTGAAGCTCCTGTAATGTCATGTTTGGAAGAAAGTTTTTCAGTTTCCTGGGCGTCTCATTTTTTCATGTTCTCCTATGTATTTATTTGGGTGTTCGGAGTCCACCCTTGAAGAGGGGGGTACTGTCACAATCCTGGCTAGTTTTTACCTTTTGTGACTTACCTCTGCCAGCTGCTCCATGGATCTGTGTTTGTAATTCTCCTGGGACATCTGCTCTGGCTGAATCATGCTGGCTGTAACATCTCTGTGTGTGCAGACTGCTCTCCCCCCACACTGATTAAACACCTGGACCCTGCTCTGTCTGTGAGCATTGCTAGTCTTAATTGGAATCACAGGTGTGGTCCTGTTTCTCAAGGGCTGCAGAGATGAATACTCCCTCTGCATGCTGTGCCTTGCTCCACTCTGAATGCCACTGCCAGACCACCTGTCTGTATCCACCAATCGCTGCCAGACTCTAGGTATATAGATCCTCCTCTAATAGCACTCAGTGCTTGAACATCGTGTTCCATTCCGTGGTGTACTGCTTGTGCTATAGCTGTTCCTATGTGTGCCAGTATGTCCCAGGCTCCTGCTGGTTCCTAGACCAGTGCTATCCGTAAGCCTGCTGCATTCAGCTATCCACGCTACCAGACTCTCACCTACGGCTCCCAGGCCGCTCCACGTAGCTTCCACGCTACCAGCTTCTCCACACGGCTCCTAGGCCGCACCAAGTAGCTTCCACGCTACCATCTCTCACCCACGGTTCCCAGGCCACACCAAGTAGCTTTCACGCTACCATCTCTCACCCACAGCTCCCAGGCCACACCAAGTAGCTTCCACGCTACCAGCGTCTACCCACGGCTATCCAGCCGCTCCCCAAAGCCATCCAGCTACCAGCGACTACCCACGGCTATCCAGCCGCTCCACATAGCCACTCAGCTACCAGCGTCTGCCCACGGCTATCCAGCTGCTCCACGTAGCCACTCAGCTACCAGCGTCTGCCCATGGCTATCCAGCCGCTCCACGTAGCCACTCAGCTACCAGCGTCCACCCACAGCTATCCAGCCACTCCACGTAGCCACCCAGCTACCAGCATCTACCCACGGCTATCCAGCCACTCCACGTAGCCACCCAGCTACCAGCGTCTGCCCACGGCTATCCAGCTGCTCCACGTAGCCACCCAGCTACCAGCGTCTACCCACGGCTATCCAGCCGCTCCACGTAGCCACTCAGCTACCAGCATCTACCCACGGCTATCCAGCCGCTCCACATAGCCACTCAGCTACCAGCGTCTACCCACGGCTATCCAGCCGCTCCACGTAGCCACCCAGCTACCAGCGTCTACCCACGGCTATCCAGCCGCTCCACGTAGCCACTCAGCTACCATTGTCTGCCCACGGCTATCCAGCCGCTCCACATAGCCACTCAGCTACCAGCGTCCACCCACGGCTATCCAGCCATTACACGTAGCCACCCAGCTACCAGCGTCTACCCACGGCTTTCCAGCCGCTCCACGTAGCCACTCAGCTACCAGCATCTGCCCATGGCTATCCAGCTGCTCCACGTAGCCACCCAGCTACCAGCGTCTACCCTCGGCTATCCAGCCACTCCACGTAGCCACTCAGCTATCAGCATATACCCACGGCTATCCAGCCGCTCCACGTAGCCACTCAGCTACCAGTGTCTACCCACGGCTATCCAGCCACTCCACGTAGCCACCCAGCTACCAGCGTCTGCCCACGGCTATCCAGCCGCTCCACGTAGCCACTCAGCTACCAGCATCTGCCCATGGCTATCCAGCCGCTCCACGTAGCCACTCAGCTACCAGCGTCTACCCACGGCTATCCAGCCACTCCACGTAGCCACCCAGCTACCAGCGTCTACCCACGGCTATCCAGCCGCTCCACGTAGCCACTCAGCTACCAGCATCTGCCCACAGCTATCCAGCTGCTCCACGTAGCCACTCAGCTACCAGCGTCTACCCACGGCTATCCAGCCACTCCACGTAGCCACCCAACTACCAGCGTCTACCCACGGCTATCCAGCCGCTCCACGTAGCCACTCAGCTACCATTCTCTGCCCATGGCTATCCAGCCGCTCCACATAGCCACTCAGCTACCAGCGTCCACCCACGGCTATCCAGCCATTACACGTAGCCACCCAGCTACCAGCGTCTACCCACGGCTTTCCAGCCGCTCCACGTAGCCACTCAGCTACCAGCATCTGCCCATGGCTATCCAGCTGCTCCACGTAGCCACCCAGCTACCAGCATCTACCCACGGCTATCCAGCCACTCCACGTAGCCACTCAGCTACCAGCATATACCCACGGCTATCCAGCCGCTCCACGTAGCCACTCAGCTACCAGTGTCTACCCACGGCTATCCAGCCACTCCACGTAGCCACCCAGCTACCAGCGTCTGCCCACGGCTATCCAGCCGCTCCACGTAGCCACTCAGCTACCAGCATCTGCCCACGGCTATCCAGCCGCTCCACGTAGCCACTCAGCTACCAGCGTCTACCCACGGCTATCCAGCCACTCCACATAGCCACCCAGCTACCAGCGTCTACCCACGGCTATCCAGCCGCTCCACGTAGCCACTCAGCTACCAGCATCTGCCCACAGTTATCCAGCCACTCCACATAGCCACCCAGCTACCAGCGTCTACCCACGGCTATCCAGCCACTCCACGTAGCCATCCAGATACCAGTCTTCCTGCTGGTCCCAGTCCGGTTCCTCCAAGTCCACTCACCTCACGGCTCATTAGCTGCACCAAGTAGCTTCCGTGCTACCATCCATCTGCAGGCTCATCTACTGGTACCCCTACCTGCCGGTCCCAGTCCGGTCCCTCCAAGTTCCTTCTGGTCTCATTCCAACGTCTCCAGTTTCCAGTTCCAGTCACTCATCACCAAAGGCAGTTCTCACTGCTACCCACTTCTTATAATAAAGAGCTATTCATGTTAACCATGGTTCCAGTCCAGCCAGCCTCCAGTGATTCCAGCTCATCACCTGATACAGGTAACTCGCTAGCACCAACTGTGACAAAGAGATGCAAAGAGCTTCTGGCAGGCAAGTTGTCAGCTCAAGTGACACATGACACAATAACATCTCCTCCTTCAGTTTCTCTGGCAACTCCTGCTGCCAGGAAAAGTCTGAGCTTTCCCAAGAGACCCACTGTTGATGCAAATGAGTCACCACAACATTTTGACATCTGGTCAGGTCTTAAAGAATTGCCCAAAATTAGTGACTCCTCTCCCATAACTCAATCTGATATGGTCACCATCCATAGAATGGTGATTTATTTTAATGACAGTGTACAAATGTCAGTCAGTCCCTTTGACTACTGGGAGAAAAAAAGGCAATTTGAAGGCCCCTATACAAACTCACTTTTACTTAAGCTGCCCATCCTCTATTGTGTACTCTGAGTGTTTAGAGTGTTTAGCACAGCCAGGAACCTTGTGAGCGATCAGAGTAGGAGGCTACCACCTAAAAATGTAGAAAAACTGATGTTCATCTTAACAAACTACAAATTACATGAAGAAGTCCTTTTGTCACAACTGAATGTAGTCCTGCATGGCTTTATCCTCCGAAATGGACAAAGCAAATAATACGACCTTGGGAGGTATAGCACCGCGTACCAAATTGATGGCGCAGTTGAAGGTCCGGTGAGGTGGCAGGACATCAGCGTGTTTTTTCAAAAAAACTTTGGTAAGGTTATGATATGAAACCGGAACAGATGAGGCAACAGCAGCAGCTAGACAAATAGGTCAGGACAGACATTGAGAGAAGCAAGATGAACCCCATTCCAGGATTTCACCAGTCTGCCACTGGATTGTGGGGTTATGTTTCTTCAGCCAGGGTAATCCCAAAACCACTGGGGCCAAAGGATACTGTAGGAGAAGAAATGACAATTCCTCTCGATGTAGGACACCAATCGACAGCTGCAAAGGAGGAGTCTGGAAGAGTACTGGGGACTCAGAAAGACTGGTTCCCTCCAGTCCAATCATCGACACAGGAGTGGATAGTGGCAGCGGGGTCAGAGACATAGTTTGGATAAAAGACATGTCCATGAAATTATCTGCTGCACCACTATCGACAAATGCAGAAACGGAGACTTGCGTGTTGGATTGATGGATAACTACAGTTATAAAGACAGAATTTTCTGGGGAGATGGATTCAAGGCCTAGATGTACCTCCCTTAATTCACCTAGACCTTAACTTTTCCCAATTTTAGAGGACAAAGCTGGGCAACATGACCTCTACCACCGCAGTAAAGACATAAATCCAATGAGTAATTCTACATTTCTCTTCGGCCGGAAGACAAAACACTCCCAGCTGCATAGGTTCCTCAGACTTGGACGGAGCCATCTATAATGGAGACCGAGGGGGTTAAGTAGGTAACTTCTTCTCTACTCGACGTTCCCAGAGTTGTCGGTCGTTCCAGCCTGCATTGACAGCCCATTTACGGAACTCCATACAATAGTCTTCTGCAGCTCTGTTTTCCTGCGACCTCAGATTTGTCTCTGTCATGGCCGTTTTATCCAGGTCATCGTAGAGCAACCCTAATGCAGCAAAAAATGCCTCGACTGTCTGTAAGGCCGGACTGGTTGAGGGGAGACCAAAGGCCCGGGTTTGTGGATCGCCCTGTAATAATGAGACTATTATCCCTACTTGTTGGGTCTCAGGACCCGAGGACCTGGGCTGGAGCCTGAAGTAGAGCTTACAGCTCTCTCTAAAATTAATAATCAATACGGTTTCCAGAGAACCGATCAGGCAAATATAATTTAGGTTCTACTACAGTGGGGGCAGTAGCACCATGAGACTCCTCTATCCAGATGGACAATTCCTGCACCTTCTGTGTCAGTATCTGGAATTGGCCAGCCAGAATCTGAGCCAGATTCTTACCAGGAACCATTATTGAGGACCACGACAATACCCTGAAAATATATATATATGTGGTCGGTGATAATGTTAAGGATGGTGGGTATATGTTAATAAGAAAGTCCCATAATCGCCTTGAGGGCTGGTATATCTTGGCTAGATGTGGCCCTGTAGCAGCTTAAACAGCTGATAGGATAGAGTGGCTGAAGCCTCTGAGCTTGTAGGATGTGTACAGGTACGGCCTTTGGGCCAGTAGCAGCCTTGAGGCCTGAAAGTGTCTTGGCTGGTTGTGGCCTGTGCACCTGAAGATGAGATGCGGTCTTTAGGCTGGTAGCAGCCTTGATGGCTGGAAGTGCCTTGGCTGGCTGTGGCCTGTGGGCCTGAAGATGAGATGCGGCCTTTGTGCCAGTAGCAGCTTTGAGGGCTGGAAGTGCCTTGGCTGGCTGTGGCCTATGGGCATGAAGATGAGATGCGACCTTTGGGCCAGTAGCAGCCTTGAGGGCTGAGAGTGCTTTGCCTGGCTGTGGCCTGTGGGCCTGAAGATGAGATGCAGCCTTTAGGCCAGTAGCAGCCTTGAGGGCTGAGAGTGCTTTGGCTAGCTGCTGTAACAGAAGACTGTAGGAAATATGCTGGATTGCCAACCATGCCGCCAAGTTGACACAAGCCACTGGTGCTGGAGTGCAACCTGTGCTGCCGGGTTGACACAAGTGCGCGTACACTATGAATTCCTACCTATCTATACACCCTAAATGTCGCTATTTAGCGTTATAGGTTACACAAGAAATAATTGCTTTAAAGACTTGGATTATGGTTCCAAAGCACAAAAAGATATTATTCACTAAAAAGCAGATAGTTACACGCTGTGATCTAAATACAATTAGCGCAAACAAATTATACAATCAAAGGTACAGTCGAATACATACGCATGCGCTCTGGATCCAGATCCCTGGTATCAACTATGAAACCTCCGTCAACAGCAAAGAAAAGATGACTAACTACCAGATCCAGGGTGCTTGCATATAAAGTCTTGCAGAGATAGGCAATACAATAGAACAAGTTGGCATAATACCATTGGGAATTCTTCCTGATTCTTCTGTTAATATACAGTTCATAGGTCAGTTTGTATTGTAATAGTTCAGCCTACAACAGTTCTTTGTGTCCATTTTCCCGTCAAAGAACAAGTCTAAACTGGCTACATCACAGAGTACATTTCAATGCCTAACTCTCTATGATCCATAATTTGCAGACACATGTTGCGAACCCCTTGCCGATGGAACCTGGAAGTCTGCAAATAAACAGTGGTTTAGAATAGCACCAAACATGGTCTGCTTATCATGTACTAATCTCAAATATAGTCACTTCACAACATAATTAATAATGAATAAAACCTTGAATATTAACCTTAATGCTAGGGAACCTTCCTATGTAAGTGTGCAATGTGTAAGTGTAAGGATATTAAGAAAAGATGCTAGTTAGCGTTGTGCATCTACGTGTTTGTGGAGTACACCGGTGTACATGTTTTGCAAGATTGTTCATATTATATGTTTTAGTAAATGTATGTATTGATATAATGAGGACTTTTAACATTGTTCTATTGCGTGGGAATCGCACGATGCTAACTAATAACATCACCGTATGTACTGATATTGTGTGAGATTTGCTAAAACGGCATTGGGCGGCCATTCGCAAAATGGCGTCTTGTTGCCATTTGTAAAATGGTGTCATGCAGATTTGAATTTTAACAGATTCTGTCTCACCCAATTATCCAGCTTCGACAGTCCACCCTTTGATAGCAAACAACACGCTATCACACTCTGATTTTAAAATTCATTTAGGCTTACACTATGACATATTATTTAATGTTATATTATGGGATGGCACAAGTTGGTTCTTAAACCATCAATAATGTATCTCTAAGGGGGACATAAAACTACCCTTATACGCACACTGCGGATCTTGGGAGATCATGGGAAAGATGTTGGGAAGCACCTAACCTATAAAGGAAGTCTTGAAGGGGATAGGGACTTACATTATTTAGGATGTTTAAAATAACATTTCATAATACATTTCATGCATGGCTAAAACTTATACATCATCTGATGGCACATTCTAGTTCAGGGTTGTAATGCAATCTTTCATTTACCTCAGTATTCATATTGTTACTACAAACCACCATCATAATTTCATTCCTTCGATTTACCTTATCTTTACATTTTCCACACTTCAACACAGTAGGAACACCTTTGACACATAAGCCAATTACTATGCTGACAACCAATATGAGGATCAGGAGTTTACCTATGCTAGCAACTATTTTCTGGACCCACTCTCCTAGACCGGAGAACCATTTCACTGGGTTCAACCAAGTAACCCATTCCTCTACCTTCTCCTCTACTTCAGCCACTGAAGCATTATGGTTCTTCCGAAATTCCCATTTTAACTGCAGAATTTTGTCCATCTTCCAATCTATCACCTCCTTGTGTTGTTTGTGATGTATGTGCAACACTTTACGCCAAATTGGGTGGCTAAGGTCACGCAGTACGCTCCAGTGACAGCTGTTAAAAAATTTAAAACTAATCTGTGTTGCACCAGTTCTTTCTTGTAGGCCTGTAACTCCTTACTGTGAGGTTCTGAATTTGTTGTGGACCCCGGGTGGTGATAGGAGCAGACACAGAAACAGACTTAAATGGAGT
Source organism: Taudactylus pleione (assembly GCA_031769625.1). Taxonomy (NCBI): domain Eukaryota; kingdom Metazoa; phylum Chordata; class Amphibia; order Anura; family Myobatrachidae; genus Taudactylus; species Taudactylus pleione. The sequence goes on along the minus strand of JAUIMM010000345.1, from coordinate 793,617 downwards.
TTTTAATAAGTGAATTAGAAGACATGGGAATGGCAAATGATAAAGTCCAGGTATAGCACTAAAGTGCACTTGATAACTGTAGTGGGGGTTAATGAGAAAATGTCCAGATAGTGACAGGCAGGAACAGTCCAGTAAACAAGTATGGTGAGCTGAAAACAGAATGGAGGTATGATGAGCTGTAACTGAATGTAGGTTTGGTGAGCTGTAACTGATGCAGGCAGAGGTAGTGAAGTCCAGTGAAATGAAGCAAGGTGCAGGGAAACAGCAGGTTCAGGTACTCAGGCAGGTGAGAAGGTATACGGAGGGTGCAGGGTAAGTCCAGCAGGCTGGAACAGGCAAGGTTCAGGCTAGAAGTGTATTACAAGCAGGCAGGTAAGGCACAGGTACTCTCTCTCAGCCGCAGCTGAGAAACACATTGCAATGGCAAAGGAAGGAAGGCTCTGGACCTTCCTAAATACTCAGTGCCGCGCTGTGACTGGCTGGAATGGGCACATGACCTACCAAGATTGGACAGTCGGAATCACATGGCCACAGGCAAGATGGCGGCGCCCATGCCAATGGAACGGAAACACCGCCAGACCTCACCAGGTCTAGTGACAATGTGCCTGCACAGAACCACGTGCAGCCAATGCCCCTTGACAAACACCAGCACCGCTGCCAGAGTCCCCCCGCCATAATGACTGCACAGGTAATACCCGGTGACTACCATGCCAAGAAACCCTGGCCGTGGCACTTACCTGTCTACCTAAATGTGTCATCATACATCTTGGTGATATTATCTAGTAATTTAGCAAGATCTTGGATATATCTGAAATTTAGTGTACCCCGAGTGATCCTGGTGGGATGTAATGTGACTAAAACTTGAAAGCTAGTGTTTTCACTAATTAACTGTGTGGCTTTATGTACATCACCAGGTATCATATTTCTTTTGTCTCTATGTTCATACTGTGTGTGAAGATATGGTGATGGTGTGTTTTTATGAATATCAAGCATTTCACCATGTGTAAGAATCATAACCTCTGGGAGTACTCTTCCCAGATAACACAAACCTTTGGAACTCAGAGAGAGCCACTTATACATTTTCCTTCCACATATAAAATATATATCATCAGGGAGAACATAAGGAATAATAAACATCATTATCATCACACACATTTCCCTCGCAAGTGATCCTATTTCAGGTTCTCCCATTTGACTCATACAAGTTTCTGGTTGTAATACCCAGGCACAATATCCTTCTGGTACCCTACCTACCATTTCTTTGATGTCACTTAGTGTGTACCGATACCGGAAGTGTCTCCCATTTAGCCTAATTGTGCGTAAAAGTTCAAGATTTATAGGCTCATAATCAGCTCTTATTGAGAAGGTCATCATCTGGTTATTCCCAGTCACCTCCCAACTTCCTAGTTTACTGGAGTTGGTGATGTTTAAACATAAAAGTGATTTATCTACTTGGTACTGGTGGAGTTTAAAATGAGGTGGTTTGGACTTAAGAAATTTTCCATCCAGTGCATCCCCTCTTTGCAATTCCAAGACCTCAGAGACATTTAATGGAAATGGCACTAACCCTACATTACGCTGTCATTGAGGCACGTGAGAGCATACCCAACAGTTTGGTTTAAAACTTTGCCCACCATGGTATGATAATCCTCTAAAGGATATCCACCCCAATACAGGTTATACTTAGGTTGGCACTGTTGGATGCAATTCTCATCAATTTGGGACCCACAAAACTCACACATACAATAATCCTCAGATGATAGACCATCACACTGTCTCCGACACAGATCTCTTAACAATTACTGTACTGGGTTTGGTCAGATACTGCCCTTGTGACTGTATTGCTCCTTCTTCCAACACCACTCCATCGATATCACCATCAGCTCCCCTCTCCATCCTCTGTCCTCCATCACAGAAACCAGAGATCCTGAAACAACCCAGGATGATGAAAACTCTTGGAGAAAACACAAAGATAACCACAGCAGACCACTCCATTGCTGAAAACAATGATTTACAAATTTCTTTAGCTCAGGTATCTCACTGTAACCTTTAACCCTCCTGGAACAGACTCGCAATTGACAGGTCTATGTTATCTGCCTTGATTCCACCTTGTCTCTCCACCGGTTGGTTGACCTTCTTACAGTGAGTGGAATGGACCCAGGTATCTCTCTCTGCCACTTTCAAGGAAGTTGTACTTGTCAGCAACACCTGATATGGACCTTCCCACCGATCTGTCTAACAGCCTGAATGCATTCTGATCATAACAAATTCTCCAGGTTCAACATCATGACAGTTTGTTTCAGGCATATCATGTGACAACAATTTCAGTTTCTGCTGTTGCTGCTTTAATTGTTTACTCATTGTTATAAGATACCTTACAGTAACCTCGTTGTTACTTTTCAAATCTTCCTGCGGACTTATAATCAAATGAGGTTGCCTACCAAACAGTATGTCACGAATGGTGTCTGTGAGTTCTGTCTCAGGTGATGAGCGGGATTCAATGGAGACCGGCATGACTAGAACCACAGATGAGGTGGATAGCTCTATTTGCAAGATTTGTTTAGCAGTGAAAATTGCCTTTGATGATAATGACAGGAACTTGGAGGAACCAGACTGGGACCGGCAGGAAGACTTGTTGAGTTGAACTGATGAACTAGGAACTTGACTCTGGACTGGAACTACGTGGCTTGAACTGATGAGCTTGGAACTTGACTCTGGACTGGAACAACGTGGACTGAACTGATGAGCTTGGAACTTGACTCTGGACTGGAACAACGTGGACTGAACTGATGAGCTTGGAACTTGACTCTGGACTGGAATAACGTGGATAGAACTGATATGATAGGAACTTGACTCTGGACTGGAATAACGTGACAATGGCTGAAGGGAAATAAGGTAATGCTGAGCCGAGGGTTAAACTGGGTGATCCGGAAATGCTGTGACAAGGTTGGAACTCAGGTGCAGGCTGGATTGGATAATTGGGAATAACAGGTTTCAGGAAGGAATGGGTAGGTTTGGGATTTAGGTTCAGGGAGGGAGTGGGTAGGTAAAAGGAGCAGGAGTTGATCCACAGCAAGAAGCACGATGCAGGTTTGCAGGGTGCCAGGGACCAACCAGGAGTAGGGATAGCAGAGCACAGGACTAAGGTCAGGATTGACAGGTACTGCTGTAGCTGGTTTTCTGGATTGCACCAGTGGTTGCTGTAGCAGGTTTTCTGGATTGCACCATGGGTTGCTGTAGCAGGCTTTCTGGATTGCACCAGTGGTTACTGTAGCAGGTTTTCTAGATTGCAACAGGGGTTGCTGTAGCAGGCTTTCTGGATACACCAGGGGTTGCTGTCAGCAGGGGTCAGGGATACACTTGTATGCAGAAACAGCATGAACCATACACCATGGGAAGATGAGATGTTCAGGCCCAGAATGCTATCAGGGGAGGAAATATATACCCTGGGTCTGGCAGCAATTGGTGGATATGGACAGGTGGTCTGGCAGTAGAATTCTGAGTGGTGGAAGGCACAACATGCAGAGGGAGTATTCATCTCTGCAGCACTGAGAATCAGAACCACACCTGTGACTCCAATCAGGGCTAGCAATGCTCACAGACAGAGGAGGCTCAGGTGGACAATCAGTGTGGAAGGGAATGCACACAAAGTTGTGTAGCAGCCAGCATGACCAGAGCAGATCCTCCAGGCAATCACACACACAGATCCATGGAACCAGCTGGCAGTGGAAAGTCAACAGGCAAAAGGTAAAAACCAGACAGGGTCGTGACACAGTATTTCAAAGGGGGACAGATTGAGAGGGGGTCTAGGAGTTGTCCTGATGCTATGAAGGACAAGTGGTAGTGCTTCTGGCCACCCCAGTCCAGTTTCTGCCATGATCTTACTTAATTTAATTTTAATAGTACCGTTCATCCTCTCCACCTTGGCACTGGCTTGCGGTCGGTAGGGGGTGTGAAGTCTACTATTAATACCCATCAACTTACACATGTTTTGGAAGACATCACCTGTGAAATGAGTACCCGTATCACTTTCAATAATTCTAGGGATAACGTATCTGCAAATTCCTGAACTATTTTCTTAGCAGTAAACACAGCAGTATTAGTGGCAGCTGGGTATGCCTCAACCCAATTAGAAAACACATCAGTGCACACTAATACATACTTTAGATTCCTGCAGGGTGGTAATTGCATGAAGTAAATTTGTATTACCTGAAAAGGTCCATCGGTTGGAGGAATGTGGGATGGCTCCGTAGGGATTGTTTTCCCAATGTTTTTCCTCAAGCAGGTCAAACAGGACATTGCTCTCTTTTCTGTTTGGGAAGAAAAACCCGGTGCACACCAGTATGCTCTCACCAATTTGCACATATCTTGCTTTCCCAAGTGAGTCAGACTGTGCGCTGCCTCAGCCAGTCTTGGGTAGTATGCCTTGGGAGCCACTGACTTACCTTGTCCATCTCTCCAGAGTCACGAGGACTCTTGCCCACATCCCTTGGACCTCCAGACTGCCTTTTCCTGAATGGAACACAAATTTTGCATCTCAATTAATTTCTGCATATCAATCATTTGAAACATCATTTGGTTAATTGGCATGTTCACTTTTAACCCTGCTGCCCATTTGGCAGCTTCACCTGCCCTGTTATTGCCCAGTGACACCGGATCATCCTCACATGTATGGGTTTTACACTTAATTACGGCCACTGCCTTAGGCAATTGGATCACTGTCAGTAGTCCTTTTATATGTCTGGAATGTGAGATTGGTGTGCCTGCTGCTGTCATAAAATTTCTCAGACACCATAGAGCACCAAAATCATGTACTACCCCGAAGGCGTACCTAGAGTCAGTGTAGATATTAGCAGATTTGTCTTTTGCTAATTCACATGCTCTTCTTACTGCCCCAGCTCCGCCACTTGGGTCAAGTGAGGTGGACCAAGAGGTTCGGCTTCTATGATGTCTTCATCATTTACTACAGCATAACCTGTGCATAACTCTCCAGTGTCAGTCTGTCTATGACAACTCCAATTGGTGTAAAATGTCACATCTACATTTTCTAAAGGTGTATCCCGTATGTCAGGTCTTGCAGTAAAGGTTTGATTCAGATATTCCATACAATCATGTGCATCAATATACCTGCAGAACTCACCTTCCACCAGCGACTCACCTCTCTCCACCCTTTGTGCATCTTTAGGCACATATGGTAAATACGTTGCTGGATTTAATGTACTGCACCGCTTAATGGTGATGTTTGCAGGTGCTATTAGGGCTAGTTCCCATTTTGTGAACCTAGCTGAGGAAACATGTCTGGTTTGGGCAGAATTCAGCAAAGCAGATACAGCATGGGGTGTATAAACAATAATATCATGGACTAATACTACATCCTCACTCTTACTGACCAATAGAGCAGTTGCTGCTACTCTTCTTAACCACGTTGGGAGTGATCTTGCCACAGTGTCCAGTTGTGCACTGTAGTATGCTACGGGCCTACTGGCATCACCATGTTTTTGTGTGAGGACACCTGCTGCGCAACCATTAGCTTCCGTACAGTACAAATCAAAAGGTTTTTCATAATCAGGTATTCCCAATGCAGATGCTCTTGTCAGACTATCCTTAAGGTTAAGGAAAGCCTGCTCTGTTTCCTCTGTGTGTATGACATGATCGGGCTTTGAGGAAGAGGCTAATTCCTGTAATGGCAAGGCCAAAATAGAAAAACCTGGGATCCATATTCTGCAGTATCCACACATTCCCAAGAAGGTACGGATTTGCTGTTGGTTACGCGGCAGTATCATGGTCTGTATGGCCTGGATTTTGTCAGTGGTCAGATGTTGTAAACCCTGGGTTAGGCAATGTCCCAAATATTTAACCCTGGACTGGCATGGATGTAGTTTGTCCTTAGGAACCTTGTGTCCTGTTTGCGAGAGATGAAGCAATAAAAGTTTAGTATCATTTAAACATGACATAAACGACTCAGAACACAACAATAAATTGTCCACATATTGTATTAGAACAGATCCATTGGCAGGTTGAAAAGATTGTGTAAGGCCTGGGAGAAGATACGGGGGCTGTCTATGAAGCCCTGGGGAAATCGTGTCCATGTGTATTGTACCCTCCTGTATGTAAATGCAAATAGGTACTGACAGTCAGGATGAAGAGGTACAGATAAGAAAGCAGAACAGAAGTCAATGACAGTAAAATGGGTTGCATTTGGTGGGATCTGCATGAGAATGACAGCTGGATTTGGCACTACGGGGAATTGGCTCTCTACTACCTTATCACCACGCTTTTTCACAGGAAAGATGGGACTGTTGGCTACACTCGCTATACAGACTAAAATTCCCTGTTGTAATAACCGCTCAATTATGGGATAAACCCCTATCTCTACCTCCTGTTTTAATGGGTACTGGGGAATTTTTGGAGCTTGCCTACCACTTTTTAGATTTACCATTACAAGAGCTACATTTGTCATCAATCCATTGTCCTCTCCATCTTTGGTCCAGAGGGACCCCGGTATCTAAGATAACATTTGTTCTACTTGAGATTGATTTTTATCTGACATAGTAGAGTGAAACAGTATATCTCTCTTGGGGAGTGTCCAGTATATCTCTCACCTCGTGTGCAACTCTCTCTGGGATATCTAGAAATATACCATCAGGGGTACTATAAATGACACATCCCATTAAACATAACAAATCCCTTCCCAGTAAGTTAGTAGGGGCCTCTGCTGCCAGGAGAAAGGTGTGCCTGGTATGCAATGGACCGATAGTAAACTCACCCATTGCTGGTACTGTTTCACTGGTCACCTGTAAATTAGCTGGAGATTTTATCACTGATCTGGTCACCCCTGTGTCTACAAGAAAAGAATGTCTAGTACCAGCTACATCAATTAACATTACAGGTTCTTCTCTAACATCCCCAGTTTACCTGCCTGACTGTAGACTACAGGTGTGACCTGACCCCTACAGCTGGCTATATTCTTCCAGCAGAACATTTACTGCAGCAATGTGAGCAGGTGATGGCTGGAATTTTCTGGACTGCTGTGGGTGCCCCTGCTGTGGGTATCTCGGTGTTACCTAGTTTGATGTTTCCCATTTAATAGCCTTACAGAACTTACTTATATGGCCCTCCTTGTTACATCTGTAACACCTTCGTTATTGATGTGTTGTAAAGGGTTGTTGTTGTGTGGGTTGTGAAATGAGGAAAGATTGTTGTTGTGTATAGGAATAAGGGTTTGGAGGTTGTATGGGAAGAGTGTATTGTGGCTGAGTGTGGTAAGAATGCTGCGGTGGTATTTGCATTACTTCCAGAGCTTGAATACTAACAGCCATTAGTTTCTCACTCTGCATTTCTCTCTTCCTAAAGATGTTTTTATCATGTTCAATTGCAGATTCCCTGAATGTGTCTACTGTAACTCCCATCCACCCAGGAAGTGAGGTCTGAACCCTGGCCTTTAGAGGGTCTTTAAAACCATCCATAAGCACTGTGATTGTCATTTCCCTGTGATGGGTGTTGTCTTTTATGTCCTCTATACCTGTGTATTGGGTAATAGTCTGCAGCGCTCTTGTAAAATAATCTGCTGCAGACTCACTCTCTTTCTGCTTAATCATGAAGATTTTACTCCAATTAACAATTAATGGGAAAAATACAGCCAATTGGGTAACCATGTGGGTTATATTGTTCTGATTACCTTCATCAGTTATTGGACTATCTCCATCCAATACACAGGCCATGACAAACTTTTTCACATCGGTATTGTGTGGAAGACATGCCCGTAATACCACTCGCCAATCTTTATTGGTTGGCTCATGAGCATTACCTAAATCCTTTATAAATCTCTGACACTTTGCTAGTTCTTTCCTAGGGTCAGGGAAATCTGTCAATATGGAACATAGGGCCTGATTCAGAGCCGTACGTTAACAGCAGTATGCTCGTTGCGTTCCGATGTTGAGAAAGCGCGCATGCGTCGGTGTAACACTGCGCATGTGCGTACGGTGATAACACCGGAATATGTGACCATACATATTCCTTCAGCAATTCACGAATATATGCATGCTGATGTCTTTCATTATTTTCATTGTAATTAAGAGTACATAGAAATTATTCAGAATATATATTAGTTGTAAGTTGTGGAGGACCGACATGTGTTGAATGGCCTCAGGCCTAGAGATGAGGTCTACCTTCTCTCTAAAGTAGGCAGGTGTGTGTCTGAAGCAACAGTTATTATTGTTTAATATTGTATAATCTAAAGGTATAAATGTTATTACAGAAATAGGTATAAATTAGAACTGATCAAAACCATTTCTTCTCTAGCAAGACAGAATAATGGGTTAGTTGAATATGAACAGACTAGGAGACAGTAGGTCTCAGATCTGGCTAAACAAGGAGGGAGCTAATCAGGATAGCCTTGGCCTATATGCGGTCACCAGTATTTTGAGAACATAGAAAGGAGACTGTGGGTTTTGTTATTATTAAAATATATAATTAGTGAAATGTTTAGTGCGCATGAATATTGAATTAATTAATTAATATTCGTCATTTTAGAATATGTCAGTAGCAAAGAGGAAAAAGTATAAAAGATTGATCAAAAAGGGGAGGGGTCGGTCAGTCGGGCTGAGCAGGAGAGATCGTAGGTCGAGAGAGTCGCGGGGCGCTGGGCTGTAAGTATAAACATGGGCTGACTGTCACCTTGTGCATCTCTGCTAGGCATTGCAAATAATCATTTTGTCACTGTTGCTGAACTTAATGTTTTTTATGTTGTAAGTCTGCTTTGACCATAATACCATAATACATGTATAATTAATTTGCTTTTTAAGTAAAACATTGTCATTTATTTTAAAGTTGGTATTGGTGTGAATTATTCAATTTCTTCTAATAATAAGTAAGGTTTAAAAACAATATCCAAAACACCTCGCGTTATCAACGGCATATTGCGAGCTTTTTTTGTCTCGTTCGTCAAATAGCGTACAGGAAGTGACATGTCAAATGTGATTGACAGAACAGGGCATTTTTGGGCGTTGACGGGGGTGGAGATTAAAAAACGCAGGCGTGGCGAGGCGTTTTTTGGGCGTACATACATTATCAGATGCGAACGTCAAATGTGTTCGTACCAACTCATACGTCACTGGATGATCCTCTTTCCGTTCAAAATGCTTGCACAGCTTAGGGTCTGGATTACTCGACCACATTGGCGATGGCCTTCTCCTCCGTCCCGGCACTCCACGATGTTGCATCGATTAATCACGGCTTGTCAGAAAAACAATTAGTGTTGTATTGAAAACCGGTTTGGAATGTGTTTTGAAATCAGTTTTTTGGGTTAGCACAAAACCGTACGCAGGTGGAAATCATAGCTGCTAATGTCAGGATTACACAATCAATTAGCGTACATTTGTGGGTGTTTTGTTTTGGGTTGATATTTTGTTTTTGGCCTATTGTAACAATAATGTCATCATGTTTGTGTGTTTTTTTCCATTTTGCTTTTGCCTGGAGAATTTGCATCCTTATGTAAATTTTAAAACGTTCCTTAAAGAGCCCTTTTTTTTTCAGGTAAAATTTTGGGGGAGCTCATTTTTGCCTTGTGGGCCAGGATTAAATGTAAACCATTTCTACAATAATGTCAGAATACAATGTCGTACATTTTGGTAAAATTTATTGGAAAATAAAAACATTTTCATGCACATTTTTGGACCAAACATTTTTTGCAGTGTTCTTCCCAAAATTTTTTATAATTGTGCAAACATAAAAGGTATGGAAACGTAAAGCTAAAAATTAAAAACAATTCACAAGAAAGGAGAGGGTAGTTTTGGCCAGAAAGGAATATGGGGCAAGCACAGAAGGAGTGTGGGAAAAGTAGCCAGTGCTGTCAAAGTTTTTGCCCCCGTTTGGCAGGGGGAGGGAGGGCGCCAGACCGGGTCCGGGATGTCATCGGGCTGGCCCGTCCAGAGGCAGATGTTGTGGCCTCTGGACTAAGCACAGGGCTAGGCACATTTGGAGGATTGGCTGATGTTGTGCCAGAGGTGGAGGATCCAGATGTTCCGGCAGGAAGGGAGGTCGGCTCCACCATGTGCTGGCGAACGAGCTGCTCCAGGGCATTGGCGATGCGGATGTTGGCCCTGGTATTTTCCGCCAGGGCCTGACCAATGGTCACGTTGGCCGCAGCATTTTGCTCCAGGGCCTCAGCCACCCGTACCAGACTGGCGTCCATCCTCTGCAGAATCTCTGTATGGAAATCCGATTTAAAATTGAGTTCTGTGAGGAGGGACACTGCCTGCGAAGGGGATTGCCCTGGACTGGCTTCTGCAGGGTCCTCAGCCGGATGTACTGGTTCCTCCCCTGCAGAGCCAGCAGAAATTCTGCGGCCAAGGCTCCCCTCTGGAGCAGACTCATCCGCCTGTGTCTCTGTTTAAAAAATGAGAAAAGAGTCACATTAGAATCTACATATTGGCACAATAACATTTCAGAGTTGGTGACATCACAATATTTACCTTGGACAACATAAGGAGCCGCAAAGTCTGGCATGTCCGTATCCATGTTGGACCCGCCAAACACCACCACAGCCTGCACACACCCCTGTGCCAGCTCTTCTAAATCATTCAACTCCAATGACACAGGGGTGGGACCCCCACCTGTCCCCCTTGCATGCCTAGCCCTGTCCGCCAGTTTTTGCTTCAGGCAATATTTGAAGTCGGCCCATCTGTGGGTGAAATTGGAACCATTATCCTTTTGTTTTAAATGGGTTTTGGTTTTAGGGGGGGTCAAGTTTTTACTTACCGCCGTTTGACATCCCGGGCTAGATGGAGATAATCACCCACCCTATTGACAGCAACGGCTACCTCCTCCCACATTCTCCACTTCTGGCTTGCACTCATATTCCTGTCTGCCTGTGGCAGGATGTCCACACACTTCTGAACCAAAACCTCCATCTCCTTTCTTGTGAATTGTGGCTGCCTTTTCTTTTTGCCAGCTTTGGCCGGAATACTGGGCCCAGCAGCCTCTTCCATGTCATCCTCCTCACCTATTTGTTTAAATGTTGAGAATTGTAAGCTTCACAACTTGCACTATATTATGTTTCAAATTAATCATTGTTTACAAATGCCTGAAATACTTACCGCCAGACTGTTGCCCATTGTTTCCCTGGTCTGTAGCCATGTCTTATCTCCAAACAAGAAATACACCAGAACTTTTTTGTTGGCTCGTGACGTATTTATACATGCATCCTTATTTTTCGGCCGCATCATTGATTGTGCGTTTATATGATCCCTCCTTAATTTGTGCGGGAAACTAAACACTATTTATGGCTTGGGGCGTCTCGAGTCGAGGTGGCGGTTGTTGATTGTTGGAGGTTACATTGGTCGGAGTTGATTGTTGGCGGGTTTTGGATATGGCATTGGTGGGAGTTGTTTTTGGTTTGTCTTTTTCTTTATTTTTTTTCCGTTCGCTTTTTTTCTGGTGGTTATTTTTTTGGCGTGTATTTATTTGGTAAGTTTTTGGCCGTCTAACTTTTGTTCAATTTGTGTCTCCTTCTTTTCCTGAATTTTGGCTCGTTAATGTTTCCAATTTTCCCCTTTGTTAGGTTTCTTTTGGCTCTGCCCCAACGACCTTTTGATTCGGAGACTTATATATTATCTATTGGTAAGTTTTTTTTTTCACTTGGTTATTAAATGTTCATGTTTGTATTTACGCAAATTTGTTTGACCATACACTTTTAACCTTTGGTTTTATTAGTCAGAAATGTTTCAAATAAATTGTGTTTTTCTATCTGCGTATATTTGGACTTGTATGTGCGAACTAATTAGCGCATTTTTATCTGTTTCTATTGTGACTTGTATTTGCGAACTAATTAGCGCATTTTTATCTGTTTCTATTGTGACTTGTATTTGCGAACGAATTAGCGCATTTTTATCTGTTACTATTGTGACTTGTATTTGCGAACTAATTAGCGCATTTTTATCTGTTTCTATTGTGACTTGTATTTGCGAGCTAATTAGCGCATTTTTATCTTTCTATTGTGACTTGTATTTGCGAACTAATTAGCGCATTTTTATCTGTTTCTATTGTGACTTGTATTTGCAAACTAATTAGCGCATTTTTATCTGTTTCTATTGTGACTTGTATTTGCGAACTAATTAGCGCATTTTTAAATGCTTATTTAGACCCGTTAAATTGGTTGTGTTTTCCCTTTAGCATTTCTTTAATACATTTGGGCCCAAATTGAGGTAGTCTGGGCACTGTCGTTTTGCTATTTGCCCAAATGTGTGTTTCTCCCCATTTATGTTTTGTCTTGCACCCAATTTAGAATCCAAAATGCCCACCCTAAATTGTTGCATTTTTATATTTTGATTATTTATAGTTTGGGCCAATCATGACAATACCCCGGCATGTAAGCATCAATGGATTGTATCATCAAGATAAGTAAAATTCCTTTTTTTGGGGGGGAAATAAGCCTTACATTCAAATCTTGCCATTTCAGGTTGATCTTGGTCGGATTGTTCTGGCCATGCTCCCGGAAGCCGACCAACCTCAATCTCGTCCCAGGCGTAGGCATCATAGGCATGCAAGGCCCCAGATATATCGAACACGTGTCACCCTTTTTTTAATGCCCGATGATGAGGTGTTAATACGCTACCGTCTTCCGCCCAAAATCATCATAGACACTCTCTCATTAATAGAGAGTGATCTTGAGCGGCAAATTGACAGTCCTACAGCAATACCACCACTTACGCAATTTATGGCGGTGTTACATTTCTGTGCCTCAGGATCGTTTCAAACAACGGTGGGAATAGTGGCGGGCATCTCCCAATCCTCCTTTTCCCGGATCCTGAGGGCAGTGATGGAGGCACTTTTCAAGCACCTCCATCATTTTATTAAAATGCCTTTGGATATGGGTGCAATTAGTGTGGCCAAGGCCAATTTTTACCAAATTGCTGGCTTCCCACACATCATAGGGGTTGTGGATGGTACTCACATACCACTTCAGCCTCCAGCACGTCTGGAGGCCATATTTTGCAACCGTAAACACTATCACTCCCTGAATGTAATGGTAGTATGTGATGTCTCCCTCCAGATCCTGTCCCTGAATGCAAAATTACCCAGAAGTGCACATGACTCATTCGTCATCCGGCAATCAGGGATATGGCACAAATTAAACAACCTACAAGCTGGTGATGCGTGGCTTCTGGGTAAGTGGAGACCTTTAGTACATAACAATGTTAAGCTTGATACACAGTGATCCTGATGTTGTCACTTCTTTTTCACAGGAGACAGTGGCTACCCCTGCACGCCCTGGCTGCTCACTCCTTATTTGGCTCCCACACCAGGGCCACAAAGTAATTTTAATGCCGCACTTACAGCCAGCAGGCAAGTGGTGGAGCGCTGTATCGGCCGATTCAGATGCCTCCACCGCTCTGGTGGTGAGCTCATGTATTTGCCGGATATGGTTTCTAAAATTGTGGTCCTGTGTGGGATATTTCACAACATCGCCATAAGGAGTGGTGTCCCAATGCAGCCAGAGGATGCCTTACCTGAGGATGGCCCCCCCGAGGTTGGTCGGAGGTCAGTATGTGGGGGGGCCATACGCGATGATGTGGTGGCCAGATATTTTAGGTAATTATTGGCAACACAACAGTGTTTAGACACAATGTGGTAAGGATTTTTTGAGAACATCTAATAATTTTTTGTTTTTTTCTCCATCTTCTGTTTGATTTCATAATCTTTGGGACTCCAAAGATGACTACTTCCTGCTACCCTAAAAAAACCTTCATGGGGACACATTGGAAATATATTCTGGAACCCATATTGCAACGCCACATTTGTGGAATCATGTTGGCATGGTCCTTCGTCAACCAGTTCTTGATTTTTATTTTTTATTGTAAAATGTTGTTGTATGGGTTGTATTTTTGTTTATCACTGTGTGTATTGTTTGTGAGTGAACACTTTGTTATTTTAGTTATGTTAATGAATAAATGTTTTGAGAGTGTAATTTTGTACATTTTATTGCCCATTACAAGCAAGTGTAACCAGGTTCACCCACGTTAAAATTTCCTAAGGGGTAATCCTGTAATGACGCAAGTTGAGCTAAAATTTAAGATGTTTTTCGGGGTCAAAACCAACACCAAAAGGAATCCTGTACAATCAGTTGGCTTTGTAATATCGGCCTAAGCAGGTTGCCCCCCAAATTGGAACCTGCATAATGTAGTAATATATAAATTGTAAAACACCAAAAAAGGCCAATCAGATTGTTACTGTTAGGTGTTTCTTGTGCCTGTTTTCCTAAAAAATGCAACACACAATCTTAGTGACAATAATTGCAAATAAATGCTGGAAGAGTCTACTTATGTCAGTGTAAACAATCTCTGATTTGGAAACAAGGAATGAGACAGAACGTTAAGATTAATTTTTTAATTTATAAAACTTTTTTAAAATGAAATCAAAAAATTATTGACGAAGGATGACCGACATATGGTCAAGGACCACCAGCAGCCCGATGACGTGGGCACGCATCCGTCCAACACATCCGGCTAATTCCGCCATACGCCTCTGTTCCTCTGTGGGTTAGAAAAGTGTGGGGATTAATACATCAATAATGAAACCACATTAAAAAACAAGCCAAACAAAGCTAACCAAAAATGTCAATATTGTGACACAAAGCAGAATTACCCCAAAAATACCAAACACCCAAAAATGGTCCCCCAAAAAATTACAAGTAAAAAAATCAGATTCTGACAGGTGTGATATGTGTATGGGGAAATCAGCAGTAAAAGGTAAAGACAAACTGAAAACTACAACAAATTCTCACAAACAACACAAAAAAAGGCACAGACACATGATTACATACAAACAGTTTTTGCAAAAAACTAAAAAACAAACAAAAACATACCGTTCAAACTAACGGCCGCTCCAGAAGCCACTCCCTCGTCCTCCTCGGAGGTGCCTCCATTCCCCAACGAGGTTGGCGGGGTGATTTGGGATTCAGGGGAGGGGGTAGTTACAAGAGGGGTGGTTGGAGGAGAGGGGGAATTGGGATGGAGGGGAAGGAGCCCCGAAACATCCTCCACAGGGTCTGTGCAGGCTGGGGAGGAGGGGGAAATACGGGAATTTGGGGGTGTTGAGGTTTGGCTTGGGGTTGGGGAGAGGGGCCGAGAGCGCCGTCTTTGACGCCGATGATGCCGTAGTCTTCGCTCTGCCCCTAAAAGATGGGAAACAAATTGTGGTTAGTTTCAACCAAAACCTAGTTATACACTAATTTATGACAACACAAATATGTAAACATGGCCATGCAGAAATGAATACAAAGAATAAATAGGCCATACATGAAAACATGGCCATGCACATATGAGTATAATGAATAAATAGGCCAGACATGAAAACATGGCCATGCAGATATGAGTACAATGAATAAATAGGCCAGACATGAAAACAAGGCCATGCAGATATGAGTACAATGAATAAATAGGACATACATGAAAACATGGCCATGCACATATGAGTACAAAGAAAAACATGAAAACCACAGTCACAAAAACTTACTTTCTGCGAAAGCATGCCAGCAAGCGGGGCGTCCGCCGTTGCAGGTCGGACCACCTGCGCTCCAGCTGGCCGATCTGGCGGCATGAGCCGAAGGAACGCAGGCGGCCACGTACCTCCGCATATGCGGAATGCTTTTGTCTATTGGTGATGGGTGGAGGCTGGCTGGTGATCCGCCTGTCCATGACCTCGGTTAACACCAGCAGCTCGCGCCTGGTGAATGCCGAGGCTCTCATGATGGCAATGGTGTATTTTCTAAAAATCATTTTTAATAAAGAAAAAAATTTGATTGGCTAATGTATTTGGGGAATTAACAGGACCAATTCTATTGGTTAGTGTATGAGTCATGTGTTCGACAGGGCCACAAATCTCTTGAGAGTTATGATAGGCTTGATGCAGTGACATGCGTAAGCAAATTTAAATAAAGAAATTATCCCAGGAAAATATGCGTGGTTAAAAACAAATAAAACAAATGTTTAATTGGCTCTAACATGTATTTTGACAAAGAAAAGCGAATGTTTAAGCCGTACGTATTCTGCGGGTAAACACAAACACGGACAAGAGTAAAGTTTATTGCATTGTCCCAAAAAAAAAAAAAAAAACAATTAAGCTAATTGATATATTGATTGGCATGATACGATTGAGGGAGGTAGGCAGAAAAAACGAGCAGGTAATTGGAATCTGACAGTCCCACTTCCGGTTTGTACTTGTGCGTGCGTTCCCTTCAAGCCACTTTGGGGATGTACGCTCGCTATTTGGCACACTCGTTAGTTAGAGGAGGGGTCAGTAGAGTTTGGGGAGGATGTTTAGCTGCGTTCGAAAATACGAGCGAGTGCTTGAATTTACATATGTTTGTACGTACGCCGAACGTACGAACGGCCACTTGCGTCCGGGTTTGAATGAGGGCCATAGTTCTGCTCTTGTCCATGGACATGGCATCGCTACATCCCTTGTGGCCACTACACCATGTGCGTCTGGATTCCCATTTGGAACAGTTATTGTCTGGACGGGATGTTGCCTGCCATAATGCTACCTTTGGCCTGATTACCTAGTTGAGGGTTCAGCCTACTGCTACTACGTATGGTATTAGTAATCCCCTGCTACTGTTATAGTGGGGGTTAATACTTCCTGTACGGGTGGGGCTAGCTCCATTTTTGGTACTAGCGGGGCAGCTACCTGTACTTGCTGTGGTGGTACATTTAACATTTGTGCAACATGGGAGAGAGCAGACATCACAACAAGTTCATCATCTACATCATCAACATGTTCCTTATAGTTACTTAGAAGAGGGTACAAATTACTTGTTACAGTTTTATGAGTTTTTACATCGACTGTACCTTCACCCCCATCCGCATAGGGCGGTGGTGGTGCGCTTGAACTACTGACATTACCTTCCGCAATGCTACCTTGCTGTGTGTGCATGCTACTTTGAGGCACGCATGCAAAGCTATTTGCATATGCACTCCCTTGCGTCGTGCACAAGACACTAGTTTACATCACATGCACACCGCTAAGCCACATATCCCCTCGTGCTGCCACAACTTCAAGCAATCATTAAACTTTACTCTTTTCTTCAGAGACTTCACTAAACATATACTGTCTCTGAGATTGTTCAGAACCTCCGAATCAAAGCTACCAATCTTAGGAAAAGGTGTTCTACATTTCTTGGTCATTTTGACCCATATGTCGCAATACGCTGTAGCACCATACTTTTTAAACATGACATCCTTGGCCGATCCTAACAGCCCTTCCATCTGCAGAACATCCATCGACCATTACTAGAGATGGCTTCGCACCCATCTGGGAAAATGCTTAGCAATCTCTAGAGGATTTCGATTGGTGAATGATTTTTTTTTCTAGAGCTAACATTCACGCACTCCTTCCAGTATTGCACCGATTTCCCGCCCTTAGAGACCATGTGCTTCATGAGGAGTAAAATAACTGCTCAGCTAATTACTTTACCCGTGGCAAATCGACTCAAGCTTTACCACTGGCTTCCTACTTCGAGTTTACTCCCACTGGTAGCATCTAGAAGTTCAAATAACGTCTAACCTTGCCAGCAGTTTCACTCCCACGACACTCACTTCACAATCACATTTTAAATAATCATGCGGTTTGATCACATCGCCCAAAGAACCTAACTGATCACTGGACTTTGCGATTAATGGGTGTTCGGACTGAGAAAAACCCTTGTTTCTCGATAATACCACAATGTACCTGCTTTGTACACCGGCCCAGTAATTTGTACGGCCCCGTTGGGCACCTACCGAGATTCCACTTGAGGTTTAACAGACAGTAACCTCCACCTAGGCTTAACAGACAGTAGTCTCTGCTTTATATTTAGACTTTACCAGACAGTAGCCGCTGCTTTACAATCACACGTTTCACTTACACACACCTTTTCTGTACAGAAAATAATACCTTTTTCCCTTAATATAGCAGTATAATACAGAGGTTTAACAAGCAATCATGCTATACATACAATGACCATTGAACACATGGCAGCAATACAGGAAATATGCGAACGCTATTGTGCGACTTCCCCTTTTTAACACAAACCTTTTTCAACAAAGGAAAACAAACTTTTTCCTTCCTTGTGCCTGGATTCTAATCAGTGCGCCTTGAACTCACACAATAACAGATAGCGGTCTCTCAGCATCAAGTGGTAGCAGGTTTTTTGAAGGAACAATGCGTTCTTTCCTGCGTATGGCGCCTCCACCCTTTGCTGAGAGATCAATAACCATGTGTTACTGTGTAAATTGGCAGCATGATCTCTCTCTACGAGCCCCCAACTATGAATTCCTACCTATCTATACACCCTAAATGTCGCTATTTAATGTTATAGGTCGCACAAGAAATAATTGCTTTCCAGACTTGGATTGTGGTTCCAAACCACAAAAAGATATTATTCCCCAAAAAACAGATAGTTACACGCTGTGATCTAAATACAATTAGCGCAAATAAATTATACAATAAATTATACAATCACAAGGTACAGTTGAATACATACGCATGCACTCTGGATCCAGATCCCCGGCATTAACTATGAAGCCTCCGTCAACAGCAAAGAAAAGATGATTAACTACCAGATCCAGGGTGCCTGCATATAAACCCTTGCAGAGATATGCAATACAATAGAACAAGTTGGCATAATCACATTGGTTCATCTTCCTGATTCTTCTTACGATACAGTTCATAGGTCAGTTTGTATTGTAATGGTTTAGCCTCCAACAGTTCTTTGTGTCCATTTTCCCACCAAAGAACAAGTCTAAGCTGGCTACATTACAGAGTACATTTCAATGCCTAACTCTCTATGATCCATAATTTGCAGACACATGTTGTGAACCCCCTGCCGATGGAACCCGGAAGTCTGCAAATAAACAGTGGTTTAGAATAGCACCAAACACGGTCTGCTTATCATGTACTAATCCTTAGATCTCAAATACAGTCACTTTATTATATAATTAATAATGAATAAAACCTTGAATATTAACCTTAATGCTAGGGAACCTTCCTATGTAAGTGTGCAATGTGTAAGTGTAAGGATATTAAGAAAAGACACTAGTTAGCATTGTGCGTCTACGTGTTTGTGGAGTACACAGTGGTACATGTTTTGCAGAATTGTTCATATTATATGTTTTAGTAAATGTATGTATTTCTATAATGAGGACTTTTAACATTGTTCTATTGCATGGGAATCGCATGACACTAAATAATAACATCGCCGTATGTTTTGATATTGTGTGAGATTCACTAAAATGGCGTTTCGCGGCCATTCGCAAAATGGCGTCTTGTTGCCATTCGCAAAATGGCGTTGTGCAGATTTGAATTTTAACAGATTCTGTCTCAGCCAATTATCCGGCTTCGACAACACTGACCTGCATACTGAGGATGCTGGAGTGCCGCCTGTGCCACCAGGATAAGACAA
Organism: Taudactylus pleione; assembly: GCA_031769625.1. Lineage (NCBI taxonomy): Eukaryota > Metazoa > Chordata > Amphibia > Anura > Myobatrachidae > Taudactylus > Taudactylus pleione. The sequence goes on along the minus strand of JAUIMM010000345.1, from coordinate 774,179 downwards.
GCGCGAGTACACTGGCTTGCGTACTGAGGAAGCTGGAGTGCGGCCCGTGCCGCCATGTTGACACAAGCACAAGTACGCTGGCTTGCACACTGAAGATGCTGAAATGTGGCCTGTGCCGCTGGGTTGACACAAGCAGATGACACTGGAGTGCAGCCTGTGCTGCCGGGTTGACACAAGCGCGAGTACACTGGCTTGCGTACTGAGGATGCTGGAGTGCCGCATGGATGACACAATCTGCAGGTAGATAGCATGCGAACTGTGCTGCCCAGATGACACAAATGGCAGGTATATAAGACAAGCATAAGGGCTGGATACTCGACTGGATTACAGGAGACAATGGCAGAACCGGAAACACGTGAAATGCTATCACCGGCATCAGAGAAGCGTTCACAGCCAAAGGACATGGACACAGGAGCCAATCCGGATTGCTCCCAGCATGATGGACAGGAGGTGGGCGGAGTTTTCAGTGAACACTGGCCCAGCGTTCACTTTGCACACCATTAGCAATGCAGCGGCTTGTGACAGGGTCCTCCCAAGGAGGTTGTCATGACTGGCTGTTCAGAATCCCCTATTGAGGGGATGAAAGCTGAGGTCCCGAGCTGAGGAAGGAATTGGAGGTGTGGGGCCTGTATGTAAGATCTCCTCATCCACGAATACCGGCGAGACCTGATTAATGGTGCAGAGTCTAACCAGCTGGAAGGTGGTCACCAGTGACCCCTCCAAGTGGGATATGGGTATAGCTGCACCCAGATGGCATGTCGCAGTCCTTTGATCAAGTGTCCAGTACTCACGGGAATGGAGAAACTACTACCGTGGCCCTAGAGAATTACTTCTGTAAGAAGTAGAGGGTACCAATGAGGAGCTTGCAATTAGTACACTGAGGAAGGGTTTTTGATGCACACTTGCGTCAAGAGGTGGCAATCGTACTTATACACAAATTAAGGTAATTTGATGCAGAGTTGTACCAAGGGGTGGCGCCGGTGATACACACTGGTGTGGTGTCCTGATGCACAATTGCGTACCAAGAGGGTACTGGCTGGATATGTAGGTAATGATGAAAGTATGCTCTGTTGCACAATGGATAGGCACTTGCCAGCAAGTGAGATGTTATAGGACGCACTATTGCGGCGAGATGGAATAGGACGGACTGTTGCACCAAGAGTTGGCAATTGTTCAGCACACAGACGAGATGTTATAGGATGCACTGTTGCACCAAGAGTTTGTATTTGTCTAACACACATTTGTGATGTTATAGGATGCACTGTTGCACCAAGAGTTGGCAATTGTTCAGCACACAGACGAGATGTTATAGGATGCACTGTTGCACCAAGAGTTGGTATCTGTCAGCACACAGGCAAGATGGTACGATGCTCTGTTGCACAAGGAGTTGGTATACGTAGACACAAGGATATCACAAAGAGGGAACCTGGAATGAGGTAGCGGCAGTAAACACTGGATAGCGACAACATTGCACAGGCAACTTCCGTCCGGAGGTAGGCTTTATACCCTAAGGTAGGAGATCATAGGTGGACAGCGTCAGCTGACCACTACCATGCTACCATTGGGTAAAGGGTAGTCAGGTGATGTGAACTGTTATGGCCGCATCCATGTCGGTGACCACAGTAACCAAGGCATGGCGTGACACACGGATGTCCACATGGCTCTTAGAATACAGCTCAGTGTCACCCGCCACTGTACCTGGCGTCTAACCATCCGAGGGATCAGGGGAAGCCAGCACCGCGGTGAGTAATGGCTGATAATGGGCCACAACCTGACAGAGGTTTGGACACGCAGGTCGCGGCCCTCAGACTTGGGTCCCTAATACAGGTGGTGTACTCTATATTAAAATTCTCACCCGAAAGTCCATATCCTCTCTCTTATTTTCACGTTCACAGGCTAGATGATACAACAGATATAAATCTTAAAAAGGAGACACTTACATTAGTATTCTGTCTCGAGTGCCTATAACAGTTTCTTTAATCTTTAGTAGTAGAAGCAGGAAGCAATTTATTAAGACATACTAATAAAATCCATAGCTTTGTAAAACATAGAATAAAAATAGGACACAACAGGATACATTCCAAGCAGGGCTTACAAACAGATCCACACCATCTCTGTGCTGCAGTCTCTCAGAGATCATGGGGACATCGGCAATAATCATAATATATATATTATATATATATATCGGCAATAATCATAATATATATATTATATATATATATAATATATAATATATAAATATATAATAGTCTGAACAGTAAGTACCTGAATGTGTGGTCCTTATAGTCCTTCAATGCATTTCCGGGAGCTCTCTCTCCTTTATCAAGAAGTGCCATCTCTCTTGGTGATCCAAATTATATTGCCCAGTGTCACATGCTCTGTTTTCACAAATCATGGTCATACCTAAAACTCGGCCAGCTGGTCCCTAATTACTGAAAATGCATGCATAGCTGTAGCATTCTAGTATTTAGTATCTAAAAATATGTACATATTAACACATATCTCTATTTCAACATTAAAACTAATAAATATATCCACATATAAATGCCATCATAGTAATGATACATACAGTAAAAATGAGTAAAAAACATATAAGCCTCCCACAATAAAAAAAAACAATAAAAAAACACATATTAACCTCCCACAAATACATATAGAATACAGGGGAGTGTCTAAATAAATCTGTAAAGATATATATACAGTCAGGTCCATAAATATTGGGACATTGACAGAACTTTCATATTTTGGCCTCTATTCACCACCACAATGGCTTTGAAATGAAACAAACAAGATGTGCTTTAACTGCAGACTTTCAGATTTAATTTGAGGGTAATTACATCCAAATCAGGTGAACGGTGTAGGAATTACAACGGTTTCTATATGTGCCTCCCACTTTTTAAGGGGCCAAAAGTAATGGGACTATCAACTCAAAAGCTATTTCATGGACAGGTGTGGGCTATTCCCTCATTATTTCATTATCAATTAAGCAGGTAAAAGGTCTGGACTTGATTCTAGGTGTGACATTTGCATTTGGAATCAGTTGCTGTCGACTCTCAATATGAGATCCAAAGAGCTGTCACTATCAGTGAAGCAAGCCATAATTAGGCTGAAAAATCAAAACAAACCCATCAGAGAGATAGCAAAAACATTAGGTGTGGCCAAATCAACTGTTTGGAACATTCTTAAAAAAAAAGAACGTGCCGGAGAGCTCAGCAACACCAATAGACTCGGAAGACCACGGAAAACAACTGTGGTGGATGACAGAAGAATTATTTCCCTAGTGAAGAAAAACCCCTTCACAACAGTTGGCCAAATCAAGAACACTCTCCAGGAGGTAGGTGTATATGTGTCAAAGTCAACAATCAAGAGAAGACTTCACAAGAGTGAATATAGTGGGTACACCACAAGATGTAAACCATTGGTGAGCCACAAAAACAGAAAGACCAGATTAGAGTCTGCCAGACAACATCTAAAAAAGCCATTACAGTTCTGGAACAATATCCTATGGACAGATGAGACAAAGATCAACTTGTACCACAGTGATAGAAGGAGAAGAGTATGGAGAAGGAAAGGAACTGCTCATGATCCAAAACAAACCACCTCATCAGTGAAGCATGGTGGTGGTAGTGTCATGGCATGGGCATGTATGGCTGCCAATGAAACTGGTTCCCTTGTATTTATTGATGAGGTGACTGCTGACAAAAGCAGTAGAATGAATTCTGAAGTGTTTTGGGCAATATTATATGCTCATATTCAGTCAAATGCTTCAGAACTCATTGGACGGTGCTTCACAGTGCAGATAGACAATGATCCGAAGCATACTGCAAAAGCAACCAAAGAGTTTTTTAAGGCTAAAAAGTGGAATGTTATGCAATGGCCAAGTCAATGCCCTGACCTGAATCCGACTGAGCATGCATTTCACTTGATGAAGACAAAACTGAAGGGAAAATGCCCCAAGAACAAGCAGGAACTGAAGACATTTGCAGTAGAGGCCTGGCAGAGCATCACCAGGGATGAAACCCAGCGTCTGGTGATGTCTATGCGTTCCAGACTTCAGGCTGTAATTGCCTGCAAAGGATTTGCAACAAAGTATTAAAAAGTGAAAGTTAGATTTAGGATTGTTTAGTTTGTCCCATTACTTTTGGCCCCTTAAAAAGTGGGAGGCACATATAGAAACCGTTGTAATTCCTACACCGTTCACCTGATTTGGATGTAATTACCCTCAAATTAAATCTGAAAGTCTGCAGTTAAAGCACATCTTGTTTGTTTCATTTCAAAGCCATTGTGGTGGTGAATAGAGGCCAAACTATGAAAGTTCTGTCAATGTCCCAATATTTATGGACCTGACTGTATATATAAAATATACAGTAAAGACTATCAATCTCCAGAAAAATGGCTGGGAGGGAAGGAAGAGAAAATAAAACATAGTTAAAACCAGGTTATAGCAATATAGCGTCACATAAACCATTTGGATTCAAAATCCATATTTAACCCATTAGGGGTCAAAGGCCCTCATTCAGAGCCGTACGCTCTGAGCAGAGCGCACGCTCTGAATGAGGGCTGGGCTCCATTTTCATGGAGCGTCCTCCTGGACGCTCGTATAGCTGTGGGTCACCACCCACAGGCTATACGAGCGTGCTTTGTGATGGCCGCGATGGTCGAGACCATCGCGACCATCGAATTTGCGAGCCGGAGCCTGCGGTTGAGGTTTTCAACCGCAAGCTCCGGAGTGATTTTGGCTCTATCAGAGCCAAAATCACTCCCACTGACATCACTAGTGATGTCAGTGGGCCGGCTTCTGACGGGAGGCGTTCCCGTGGGAACGCCCCCGTCAGGGAGGCACGCCCCCGGCACGCCCACCAAAGGGGGCGTGCTGTCAATCAACATTGACAACACGCACCCTTTGATCGGACACAACGAGCGAAGGACTTTCTTTCGCTCGTCGCGTCTGGCGCATGCGCACGACGGAGCTCCCTCCGTCGTGCGCATGCTCAGTGCATAACATCGACCCACTTGCGAGCAGACAGCCGCTCGCGAGTGGGTCTGAATCAGGCCCAAAGTCTGTAATTCATAGATGGTTTTTATCTCCAATCTGGCGAGTTGCTCTTCCATATTTTTAGTGCGCCAGTTCTCTTTACATAATTTAATGCCTCAAAAACTCTTTAACCCTTTCATGCTACAACTATGTTTTTCTTTAAAATGTAAGGAGACACTGTGGAGGTCATATCTATTTTTTATGTTGCGGACATGTTCTGATAGACGCTCCTTGAGCATTCTACCTTTCCGTCCTATATACTGTTCCCCACATACGCACTCCAACAGATAGACAACATTTGTAGTGCCACAAGTTATGAAATCCTTAATAGGATAAGTTTTCTTTTAGTAGTGTTTGATGTGTACTCCATCAATTTATTAACGGTAGTGCAATTTCTACATATTAGACATGATCCACACCTGTAGAAACCTTTAGATACAATTCTCGTGGTAAATTTTTCTACTGGTAAAGCACTTTTTACTAACATATGTTTTAAGTTGCCCGCTTTCTTATAGATAAACGTCGGTTTATCTGTAATGAAATTCTTAAGTGCTGAGTCTCTACCCAAAATTGTCCAATTCTTCCTAATAATGTGTTCTAGTTGTTTGTATTGAGAGGTATATTTAGTGATAAAACACACTCCCATATCACTATTATCTTTCATCTTATTGCCTTCTAAGATATACATTCTGGACAGATCTCTGATCTTACATTTAGAGTCCTTAACATTTATCCTACATCATAGCCTTTACTTATAAAATGTTGTTCCATTGTAATGGCTGTTCTGCCCCTCACTTTGTGTCTGACAAATTTGGAGCAGACAGCATAACCAATACTCTATCTTCCAATAATCCAGTCAGATGTGGTCTGAAGAACGGAATTTATTATTCAACAGAGGAACTTGTATGAATGTACACAGATACATGTGTATGAACGAGTGTGCAGTAAAACTGTAAATGTAAACAATAAAAGGCAATTACTATATGTACATGGAAAGGCAAACATATACATAACATGGAATATGCAAACAGCATGAAATATACAGTATGCAAAGTATAGGCTGCAGTGTGACGTAGTACAACTAACATACATTACTGGCTAAGCAGATCTATGATGACACAGTTGAAGCTTAGAAACTCACCATCGGATGCTATACCAGGTTGACCATATGAAGTGATGGCTGTCTGGGACCGTATATGTGGAGGTAATGGCTGCTTACAGCTCCTTTAGCCCAGAAAGCATTGCTAGACTGCTAAGGCATGTTAGGAGGGACAAAATAGATCCGATTTAAACTGCTACTGTCCTGACCACTAGAGGTGGGGCTGCTAATATGAATTAATGTAACATAACAAACCCTATGCTGAAGGAATAACACTCCCCGTCTGGTATCGCTGATACCACAAATTTAAACTCTAAGTAGGTAACAGTAAAAACAGTTCAGACACTGGTCTTAAAAACAACTTAGTCTCTCCTTGCTTACAGATCTTGACCTCGACCTTACGAACTTTCCCATCCTTGCTTGGGAACATCTTGGTGACAAGACTCAAAGGCCACTCGTTATGTTGTGACTGGCAATCTATGACAAACACAATGTCACCAGGTTTTAGGTTGGGTTTGGCAACTTACCACTTGGTCCTTGGTTGCACGGTAGAGATATATTGTCCTTTCCACCTGTCCCAAAAGGTGTTTGCTAGACTTTGAACTTGTCTCCATTGTCGTTTGAATAAGTCTTTTTTGGTGAACTCTCTGGAAGGAGCATAGATAGTCCCGGTCTTTTGAGTAAGAAGAGTAACAGGAGTAAGCATAAGCGGATCTTCTGGGTCATTAGAAACTGAAGTCAAAGGTCTGGCATTGACGATAGCTGAGACTTCAGACATGAAAGTTGTTAAACTTTCGTGAGTAAGTCTTGCAGTACCTACTTGGTACCTACAAGGATTCTGCGTATTATGCCAATCATCCTTTCCCATGTACCTCCCATATGAGAAGAATGAGGTGGGTTGAAATTCCATGTACAACTTTGCTCACTGAGGTATCTCTCCACACCTTTAGTGTCGATGTTTGAGCAAATTTATAGCTCTTTGGTTGCGTAAATATTTTGACAATGATGCCAACCTTTACATTCATTCACCCTTAGAGATGTGGCACATTTAAATGAACGGGCTATGTGAGTTAGGCAGGTAATTGCTCTAAGAAGTGATTTCCAAGTAGAGAAACTTTGGAATCTGTGTGGCTCAAGTTGACAACGTGAGATCATGGTATGGATCGTAGTCACTTGTGGATGGATTTTCACATCTGTATCTGTGTCTACTAGCTCAAATGTGTCACCTACAGGATTGTTCTCATATGTTTCGTACAAGAACTCCGGTCCTCTGAGCCATGAAGTGTCTTTAAGGAGACTGGCTGAGATGCAGGATTGTGAGCAGTAGACACATAGGACCTCATTCAGACCCGGTCGCAAATGCTGAGCGCTTTCAACCGGGTCGATGTTTAGGCCCTGTGCACGCGCAGCGGCTTCACAATTCTCTCGCTCCAGAGCTCACTACAAAAGGGGCGGCTGTCGATGTTGATCGACAGCTTGCCCTGTTTTGTAGGTGTGGCGGGGGGTGGTTTCACAAATGGAGGTGTTCCTTAAGGAACGCCTGCCATTTTGTGGGTGGCCGCACTGACATCAGCAGTGATGTCAGTGGGGAGCTTCCTGCTCGATCAGAGCAGGAAGCTCCCTGGGGCTTACAGTTGCAGAGACCCAACCTTAGGGTCTCCTCGCAAGCCCGATGGTCGCAATGGTTTTGACCATCGCGACCATCAACCTGGTCGGTCGCTAAAGCTATGGGTGGTAACCCACAGCTTAGCTAGTGACCAGCAGGCCGCACTAGAAAAGAGAAGCGGCCGCCCTCATTCAGAGCGAGCACTTGCTTCTTGTGATGCCTCTGAATGAGGTCCATAGTGCCACTGTTTTGGATTGGTGGATCTCCTGATCCATAGTACGCGGTTGCTTACGTAAACATGGAATTGTCTGGTCTCATTGCAGATGTATCCTGACACTACTTTACTGTCTCTGTAGAATTCTGCTCCCGAGAGTTCAATTGGTAACTTAGATGAAATGAGCTCAGCTAATTCTACAGCTAGCACTGCAGCACAAAGTTCTAGCCTGGGTATGGTATGCTCTGGAAGTGGTGCTAACTTCGCTTTGCCCACGACAAACCCAATATGACACTGATCTCTAATATCCACAGTTTTAAGATATGCAACAGCGGTAATTGCTTGGATTGAAGCATCAGAAAATACATATAGTCTCTGGTTTTGTACTTCTGTAGAAGGCACAGGAGCATATGAACATGTGATATAAAGGTTGGTTAAGGTGGACAGAGAACTTTTCCACTCCTCCCACAAATCTCTTTTCTGAGGAGACAGTGGCGCGTCCCAGTCAGATGACTCACGGGTTAGATCTCTGAGCAAAGCTTTACCTTGGATAGTGACAGGAGCAGCAAATCCTAAGGGGTCATACAAGCTGTTTATAACAGACATGACACTTCTGCGGGTGTAGGTTCTTTCCTTACTGTTCATTTGGAAGGTAAAGGAGTCGGATTTTAAGTCCCATAAGAATCCAAGGCTACGTTGAGCTGGTGGAGAATTAGGCCCTGATTCAGAGCCGGACGCTTTGACAGAGCGCTCGCTCGGAATCAGGGCCGGCCCTCTTACTATTTGGAGCGGCCTCCTGGCCGCTCGCATAGCGAACGGCCTAAATGATGGTCACGATGGTCAAGACCATCGGGCTTGCGATGAGACCCTGCGGTAGGGTCTCACTGCCGCAAGCCCTGGAGTGCTTTTAGCTCTATCAGAGCCAAAAGCACTCCCACTGACATCACTAGTGATGTCAGTGGGGCCGGCCCCAGATGGTAGGCGTTCCCATGGGAACGCCTCCGTCTGGGCAGCCACGCCCCCGGCACGTCCACCAAAGGGGGCGTGCTGTCAAGACCCATAACGACAGCTTGGCCGTCGTTATTCGGGTCTTGCGCATGCGCATGATGGAGCCAGCTCCCTCGTGCGCATGCGCACTTGGGCAACATCGACTTGCTTGCGAGCGCTCAGTGCTCGCGAGCGGGTCTGAATCAGGCCCTTAGTTCCTAAATCTAAATCCCTTAAGTCACTGGTATGATCTTGAAAAGGGAAGGCTTCCATCACTCTTCTGTTGTTGGAAGCTATTTTGTGAAGACTGAGATTAGAGCAGGCAAGCATTTCCTGAGCTCTCTTGAGGAGGCTGAATGCTGTCTCATTCGTTGGCATAGATTTTAAACAGTCATCTACATATAAATCTATTTCCACAAGTTGTCTAACATCAGAACCATACTCTAGCTCGCCCTCTTGAGCTGAATGTCTGAGTCCGTAGATGGCAACTGCAGGGGAAGGGCTGTTATCAAAGATGTATACCCTCATGTGGTACTCTGCAATATATGTAGAGGGGTCGTTGTCTCTGAACCAAAGGAATCTTAGGAAATTCCTGTCACTTTCCCTCACGAGGAAGCAATGAAACATTTGTTGAATGTCAGTTGTGAAGGCAATAGAGTCCTTACGGAAACGTATGAGTACACCAAGGAGTTTGTTGTTAAGGTCTGGTCCTTAGGAGTACATCATTTAAGGCGATGCCTTCGAACTTGGCACTGGAATCAAACACGACTCTGATCTGACCTGGTTTCTTTGGGTGGCATACTCCAAACATTGGTAAGTACCAGCATTCATCTGTGTCTTTAAGGATGGGAGCTATCTCAGCATGACCATTCTCGAATATTTTGTCCATGAAAGAGAAGAAGTGATCTTTCATTTCTGGTTTCCTGTGAAAGTTGCATTTTAGTGAAGAGAAGCATTTAAGTACTTGTTTTCTGTTGTTAGTTAGGAGACGTCTGTGCATTTTAAAGGGTGGAGGTGCAACCCAGCCGTTGGCATCATCTTTGACTAGTCCCTTTTTCATTATTTCCAGGAATAGATTGTCCTCTATGGACATTGCGACTTGGTCATCCCTTTTTGTTCTTTGGAAGACTGCGCACCCCAAAAGTTCTTGGTAGCTGTCACAGATGTGGTTGTCACTAGGAGAGTCCAAGACACTGCAGTGTGGTAGTTCCTTTATGAGGAAGTGAGTCTGACATGGTTGAAATAGAGAAGGACGCTCATTTTCTAAAGTACAGGTAAGCATGCTGTTGACAGTAGCTGCACGTTTCCAAGACATACTTCTCCTATTATGACCCATCCTAGGTGTAATCTTTGAGCATAAGGAGCATTGGCCCTCATTCAGAGAAACTCGCTAGCGGCAGTTCGCTCGTTCCGAGCGATGTTCGTACATCTGTGCATGCGTACGGATCGTTATACACATGCACGAACCAGTCAGTGCGGCCGAAATTCATGTGCTTGCAATATAGCAAATGCCTGCTATTTTGAGTGACAGAATGAGGCGTATGTGGGTGGTAACAGGGGAAGGTGCTTGAAAATGGGGAGTGGAGATCCGAACGCAGGCGCGCTTAAAGGTCAAAACGGGCGTTTTATGGGTGTGCATAATTAATACAGCAGCGTCATTGTCACTGGGTTATTTTATAGCCAGAACTGCTCGCAAGATTGTGGTAGCAAAAACCAACCACAAGAATAGCGAGCAGTTCATACGCTGGTCGATGTACTCGATTAATCTAATAAATAGCGGACATGACGTATGGTGCGAGCGGCCAGGGGGCGTTTTTAACAAATAAACAAGCGTATGTTTTGCTCGCTCGTTCAGACTTAGAGGTGTGAACAGACTGCAATTTGCGAACGGATCATTTGAATAGCCACCCCTTGTTTTTGAACGAACGACCGCAAATAGCGAACGGCTCTGAATCAGGCCCATAGAACCTTATTCAGAGTTGGTCGTGAGCGCCGATGCACTCATAACCGACTCAATGGTTAGGCCTGCGCATGCGCAGCGGCCGCACTGCGCGTGTGCGCAAGCCCCGGAGCGACAGAGAAACTCTGTTGCTCCGGAGCTCACTACCAAAGGGGCGGCTGTCGATGGGGTAGACTCTGACTAAACAGATTTTGGAGCAAGATCTGCCATTAATAGTGTCTTTGCAGACTTCAATACATTGTGAAGTTATCTCTGGTATGACTGCAGTAGTGTCTCTCTGCTCCACACTGAGCTCCCTGCCATGCTCTGTGTCACCATAATTGTGTTGTAAAGTCAATGTGGAAGGTCCAGGGTGTAGAGCTGTGCTGTGTTCTGTGCTGTGACATTTTATGCAGTTAGCACTAACCTTACAATCCTTGGCAAGGTGGGTTGTAGAAGAGCAGCACTTTTCTCTTAGGAATGCTTTGCAGTTCTCCAGGGACTTTTCTCTGAAGGCTCTGCATTTTAGGAGAGGATGCGGTTTGTTATGCAGAGGACACTGCTTGGCAGGATCTTTATCTCTGTTCTCTTGGCGAGTAGAATGTGTAGACCTGTGGGAAGAAACTGTATAATGCACATTAGTCTTGTGAACTGTGACTGACATTTTGTGGGGGTTAGGTAGAATAGGGGTTGAGTTAGTCAGTGTAAAGGCAAAACTAGGATCATTCCTGGTCTTAGCTTGTTGGTGCATGAAGTCCACAAAAACAGAGAATGGTGGAAATGGCACTTTGTACCGCTGCTTATATTTGGACCCATGGATGACCCATTGCTCCTGCAGATTGTAAGATAGCTTTTGCACTATAGGGTAATGCCTCTGGCTGTGTCGAGGAAGGCAAGTCCTGGTAAGTCTCCCTCACACTTGGCTACTTGAAGCTCCATTAGTAGGTCACTTAATTCTCTCAGTCTCTGATAGCTTTTGTTAGGTAACCTAGGGAAATCATCAATTCTTTTGAATAGTGCACTTTCTATTATCTCTGGTGAGCCATAGCACTCATTTAATCTATTCCAGATCATTTTAAGGCCATTCTCAGGGTGGTTAATATTGATCACTTCTAGCATGTTCAGCGGATTAATTCCCAAGCCATTTAATTAAAGGGTCTATCTCTTTGCTATGTGAAAGGCCTAGCCCTCTGATTACATTTTGGAAAGAGGATTGCCAGGCTTTGAAACTCTCAGGGCGATCATTGAACTTTGAGATTCCTTTTGTGACCAGTTCACGGAGAGCAAGAAACTTGGCAAAGTCTAATGTGTCTTGATTGGCTCTAGGAGATGCTGTTTGTGCATTAACATGGTGAGTAAATGGTGCGTGGTCATACCTGTTAGGATTGTATAGTTCCTGTTGGCTTGTATCAAACCACTTTTATATGTGGGTAGTTGTGCCTTGTTGTAGTTTGCAGATTCAGACACCTGGTGTGGGGGAAGGTTGTCCCTCATGGGTTCCCTGTGTCTAGAATTCTCTTGTTTGCAAGTTTGCAGTTCAGTGTTAACTAGTGGGTGCGCTGCATAGTGTGTTTGGCTTGTTTCACTGATGAAATCTGAATGCATGCTTTGTACTGATTGAGGTTTGCTGTCCATTTTGGATGCTTGATTGACATATTCTGATGTGCGTTGCAATGAATTCTGCGATCCAAGCTCTGCGTCAAGCACATTAATCCTCCGTATATCAGGGAGTTCTACAGACTCTAAGAATTGTGCTTCAGCGACAGAAGCTGCTGCCTCCTTCTCTGCAGTGAGCTTCTCACTAATTGCTTCTAGGCGGTTTTTCTCCATATCCCTTTCTGCATCCAGACGTGATCTCTCTATTTCCTTTCTCTGCTTCTAAATGTGATTTTTCTATTTTCAATTGCATCTCTTGTTCAGCAATGGTGGCCTGCACTTTTGCAGCTTCCGCTTTTGCGTGTGCCATTATGGCTGGATTGCTGCCAGATAAAGATTTGGAGGAACTAGAGACTTGGGACCTTGTTTTGTATGAAGATGTCGTTTTCTGTGACATGATGATGGAATGGAAATGCCTGACTGTGTAGAGGCTGCTGTATTGCAATGTGCAGGTAATTGAGCTGACACCATAGTAAGTCTCTGAGTGGTCAGGGTCTTGGGACTGTTGTTAGGCTGTTTGACTGTTCAGGGACTGTTGTCTTGCCATATGCAGGTGGCTGTACTGACAGTGAGAAATTCCTGTGTAGTCAATGGCGGTACTCCTATTGCTGAGCTGCCACGGTTAGACTGTATAGAAACTCTTGTGCTGTCATATGCAGATAGCTCTGGCTGGCAGTGTAACAGATCTGTGAGTCTGTATGTGTCCCACTTGCTGACAGACAATGTTGCTGAAGAAGTCAGATATATGCATCACACGCTGAGAGCCCGATGTTTAACTGTACTGCCCCGCACTAAGTATCTGACAAATTTGGAGCAGACAGCATAACCAATACTCTATCTTCCAATAATCCAGTCAGATGTGGTCTGAAGAACGGAATTTATTATTCAATAGAAGAACTTGTATGAATGTACACAGATACATGCGTATGAACGAGTGTGCAGTAAAACTGTAAATGTAAACAATAAAAGGCAATTACAATATGTACATGGAAATGCAAGGCAAACATATACATAACATGGAATATGCAAACAGCATGAAATATACAGTATGCAAAGTATAGGCTGCAGTGTGACGTAGTACAACTAACATACATAACTGGCTAAGCAGATCTATGATGGCACAGTTGAAGCTTAGAAACTCACCATCGGATGCTATACCAGGTTGACCATATGAAGTGATGACTGTCTGGGACCATGTGTGTAGAAGAAATGGATGCTTACAGCTCCTTTAGCCCAGAATGCATTGCTAGACTGCAAAGGCATGTTAGGAGGGACAAAATAGATCCGATTTAAACTGCTACTGTCCTGACCATTAGGTGGGGCTGCTAATATAAATTAATGTAACATAACAAACCCTATGCTGAAGGCATGACAGGCTTGGTCATCAAAAGTATCGATTTGGGTACAATTTCTCATTGAAATTGACTCTTGGGTATACTAGTAATCCAATTTTTGTGATGATTACTGTCTTGACTGATATAAGAGTTACAGTCTGTCGGTTTTGAATAATTCTTCGTCATAAGCAGACTCCCCTCTGAATAAATTGTAAGGCCTAGAAAATTTACTTCCAGAGTACTCATTTGAAATGTCAGTTCTATATTATGGTTATTTTGGTTCAGATATTCACAGAAATTATCCAAGGAGTCTCTATCACCACTCCATAAAAACAACACATCATCTATGTAGCAGATCAAGAGCACCCCACTGGTGGTTCAACCACACCGTCTCATCCTCCCAGTGGGCCATAAATAAGTTTGCATAATTAGGTGCCAGCTTAGTGCCCATTGCCAGATCCTGCTACCTGTAAATAGAAATCACCTTTATACCAGAAAAAATTATTGTGTAAATTTAAGAGGTGCCTTCTACAATGAAGTTTTTCATTTTCTCATCCCAATTTTCTTTCTCTATGTCAGTGGTTCCCAAACTGTGTGCCGTGGCACCCTGTGGTGCCTCAGGACACTTGCAGGGGTGCCTCTGGTTGGTGATCCAGTACCACATAAAAAGATGTGATAGGCAAAACCAGAGCTAATGGCTGCCAATCAAAAATATGTGGACAAAAAGAAGTGCAGGCCTGTCAACCACCACATAACTGAACCTAAGGGTGACATATAAGCACAATTTACTTCATTTCAGTTTTTGCTGAATTTCTCAATAAGAAACTTTTAGCTCAGGGGTGCCAAGAAAAAATGCTGATACTCTAGGGTGCCGTGATTCAGAAAAGTTTGGGAACCACTGCTCTATGTGGTACTCCAAAGCAGCAATCCCCAAGTCATGTCTAATAATTGTATTAAACGACTTAACGTCACCATTTACTATGAAGAATCCAGGTTGCCATTCGATTTCGACTATTCTTTTAATAACTGCTATCGTATCTTTGGTATATGATTTAGTCTTCTATAACAGTGGTTGAATTTTGTGGTCAAGGAAACATGATAGTTTGGAAGTGATACAATTAACCCCTGCCACTATCGGGCATCCAGGTGGTTAATCCTTACTTTATGTATTTTAGGTAATACATATATCACCAGGATAAATGGATTGTCTATTTTAATAAAGCTGCCTCTTCCTCTGAGATTGTCATACTAGCTGTATATAAATTAAGAAAAACCTTCAATTTCTTTTGTACACTGATGAACGGGTTGCTCTTCAGCTTCTTATAGGCAGTACCAGATTATGGTCCACTTGGGCCTAGAGCTGAAATTTATAAAGGGCCTATTGTGTGCTGCTGCAGGGGGTGTGACCAGCTATGTGGGGTGCGTGACCAATTATGTGGGGATGTGGTCTGCACAGTGGTGGAGTCAGGGTCGTAGCAGTGAGGTAGTGGTTGCCATGGACGGGTTCATGGAGGTAGTGCAAAGAAGTAGTGGTGGGAATGGAGGGGTCAGGATGTAGTGCAGAGAGGCAGTGGTGGGCATGGCGGTGTCAGTGCAGAGAGGTAGTGGTAGGCATGGGAAGGTTAGTGCAGAGAGGTTGGTTGTATAGGGAGGTAGTGGTGAGTATGGAGGGGTCAGGGAGTTGGTGCAGGGACTCTGCAAACATACCTGAGGGCAGACTATGACATGTCTGTACCTTTAGCTGCATGTAACATGTATGATAGGTGATGAGTACACCTCAGGCAGACAGACACCGGTCACAGCCAATCAGTAACTGAGGGCCTGATTCAGCAAGGATCGCTGAGGATCATAAGAGATTGCATGTACCTGGCCGCTGCAAGAATATGGTAATGAATGCATAACGCACGGCAATCGCAACACAAGATGCAGACACCCAGCACTACATAAAGCCATCCCATCTCCCTTTACTCTATGCTTGATCAGTACGCAGGCTTGCAAAAACAGCAGTAACATCAAGAACCATCGAATCCATACACACAACTGTGGTAGTCCTGACCTGCCGCAGGGTGTGGCAGCTTCCCATGTACATCGAGACGTACGGCTGCGTATGCCACCGCACAAGCTTAATTATGCACAAGCCTGTAACGCCGTTAAAATGCACAGGCATTCCTGCATTCGCATGACCACCCCCCGCCACCACCCACAAACAGAACTTCCTGTCAATCAACATCAGAGGTCTCTCTGTGCTAACTGCATATGTCGTGCGATCCCTTACTTGATTGCAATGACTGGTTCACGTACACGCATTGAGACGCACACGCATGCACAGAGACACAACATCGGCCAACTGCGAGTGAATTGTTACTTATGATCCTTGCTGAATCAGGCCCTGAGTGTGCTGCCCCCCATGATCTCATACAGCTGGTCAGGAAGGGTAGGGAGTAAGAAAGTGAATGAGGGACATGAATGGGGCTGAAACTGCAGGGAGATGGTGCAAGATAGTAGGTACCTGGTGCTGAGATGGTGACAGCATCCCTCCTGGTGATAGGCTGGGAGGAGGGGTCTCACTGTGTAGAAATGGGGGCATTCGTGCTAGTGTCTGAGCATGCTATGCCTCCCCCTCCCCTGTGCATTGGGAGCAGCTACTGAGACTACACTCAGTAGTACATATCACTTACATTTTCTGCTTGCAGAGGCAAAGTAGCCATTGTAGTGACAGCCAAGCAGCAGGAGGGCAGAATAGCTATATAGTGTGTGCACTGCCACTGCATCAGCTCACTGGGTGGTGGAGGTAAGAATCTCCCTTCCTCAGTCTTCCCTGTCCCGTGCAGCAGCAGATTAATGCAACCCAGTAACTCCTGCATTGCTGGCACTGGTCCCAGCAGTACATACACACGGCCAGCTGCTCAGTTACAAGTACTACTGACCTCTGCTCTTGCTCCAGGCTTGTTTATTTAATAAATTCAGTTTCAATTACTCATTTTGACTCCTCCCACTCTGCTCTTTCTGCCTGTCTGTTCCTCTCGATGGCTGGTGTATGCCAGGGATGGGCAGTACATTCAAGTTCCCACCTGAATGTGCACTATGTGGTGTCGAACAGTGAGTGGCTGCACCCAATTACTAGCAGTGACTGGCCATGCACCGCAGGGGGCAGTGGAGGCAGAGAGAAACTGTCCAGCTCAGGGAGTGTTTGTGACACCTTCCCCTGTGCCAATTATCAAAATTATACCGGCATTTACACACCAAACATTGCGGTTGAGCGGGTGCCTCAGACGGCTGGTCTGCTGTAACCAGAAGAAAAAATGCAAAAATTCCAATAATTCCAGAGGATTAGCTCCAGAGTTCTTCTCAAACCTGCATGACCGGTGAAGCGTGATGAATGTGCCCACTGAAGTATCTTAGCCCAGAATTCGGGAGCTATGAATGTTTTTTCATGCGAAAGCTTGACCTTGATGGTAATTGCCACAAAGCAAGCAGGATTCAGAATGGGCTGGTCTTCCCTTACTTCATCCAGCTCAGTAGAACTGAATGCTCGGGACAAGGCATTGGCTTTGGTGTTTTTGTTACCCAGGCGGTACAGTAGGTAATCACCAGATTGAACCGATCGAAGAATAATGACCATCTGGACTGACGGTAGTTTAGGCAGTGGGCTGTTTTGAGGTATGTCAGGTTCTTGTGATCGGTATAAACTGTCACCGTAAATTTTGCTCCCTTCAACAAGTATCGCCATTCCTGAAGAGGAAACTCGATGGCTAACAGTTTTTTTATACCTGACAGTATAATTTCTCTCTGGAGCAGAGAATTTATGGGAAAAATAGCCACAGGAATACCACTTGCCCTCTTTATCCTTCTGCAAATCACCGCCCTAACTCCAATTGTGGAGACGTCCACCTCCAGAAAAATAGGTTGGTCACAATTGGGATGTTTCAGAATGTCTGCTGAAATAAAACAATGCTTTAGAAGAACGAAAGCTTCTTCTACCACAGAAGGCAACACCCAGGTAACTTGAGTAGTTCCTGATGAACTGGCGGTAGAAGTTGAAGAATCGCAGGAAGCATTGTATCACTTTCAACCAAATTGGACAAGGCCAATTGACAATGGCGGTGAGTTTCTCTGGATCCATCCAAAGGCAAGAACCCGAAAATATGTAACCGAGGAATGTCAGCTTGTTTTACTCGAAGGAGCATTTCTCTAGCTTGCAGAAATACTGATTGGCCAAGAGTCATGACAATACTTCACATACGTGTTGGCAATGGCTCACTGTTTTTTCAGAGGATATCGGGATGTCATCCAGATATACTACCACATACTTATATAACAGGTCTCGTAAGATGTGATGCATGTATTAAAAAATACAAGAAATAAGAATGAACGCTCCCCTTGTTAGGAAAAAAAGTCACATGATATGTAGAATGTATCTACCACAATCCAAAACACTCCACATCTAGCCGGACTTTTAAAATGCAAAAGTCAGTCTTGGAGGATGATTAACAAGTCTTGTGTATAATGGCACATGCAGGCTTCTCCTTGGGTAGATGCAGGTACCTCAAAAAGAATAAAAGAAGCCTCTCATAGTGCTAAACTTTAACAAAGTTATTGCAGTTACAATCCATAAAAGATTATGTAAAAAATTAGAGAGCAGGAATCCTTATGTGAAAGGGGTTCCTGCGTACCGTAATAGGCCTTTTGAGAAAGGCACACGTGTGGGTATGGGTATGGTAGTTGGTAAACCCGGGTTGAAAACTCCTTCACTCCCCGTTCTTGTGTATTCCTCTGGGACTCAAACGGTTATCCAGTGATCTTTTCCAACTACGCGTTTCGGCTTAATGAGCCTTTGTCAAGGTGATTCATGTATATTTGGAACAAAGCAGGAGCATTGTTTCATCCAAAAGACATGGCTAAGTATTCGTAATGGCTGTCATGAGTGTTGAAGGCCATCTTCCACTCATATTCAGATTAGATTGTAGGCCCCGTGAAGGTCTAGTTTGAGGAGCTCCGAGTTAAGGGGTAGGGGAAACAGGCCCTTGATGGTAATGGTGTTCAGGCCCTGGTAATCAATGCATGGTCTCAGAACTCCCTCTTTATTCTTAAAAAGAATAGACCAGTTCAGGCGGGTGATTTGGACTTTTTTTTTTACACATTTTTTATTGACAGATTAACAAAATACATAGTAAATATTACAATGTCAGGTGAAATAAACATCATAAAATAATAGCAAGCATAAATTTTAGAACAATGATACAGTGAAAAGAAATGTCTATATTATACCCTATAAAATACAGAGCGAAACAAATAATAACCAATTATATCTATCAAAATGGCATATCTGCAGATAAAACTTCCAAGTTGTACAAGGTTGTTAAACTGAAACATTGTCTCAATGCATCCCTTATAACATCTGAAAGTGTAGAGACATATGGGAGCCAAACATCAAAAAACCTTCCTGTCATTTTCTCTTTGTGTAAAGAAGTTTCGGTCCAGTCCATAGAGAATAAGAAAGAAAATTTGGTATGAAATAAATGTAAGGGGATAAGTTCTGATGAGATCCAGTGTGTCAGAATAGTTTTTTTTGCAGCAGCTGCCAATTTAATAAGCAAAATGCAATTACCTTTAGTTAATCTACACTCCATAGAATTTGGATATATACCCCAAAAACCCATTCCCTAGGTATCGTAAACTCTAATTTCAAAATAGTATTAATATAAGTTTGGAGAGATGTCCAAAAAGACTGGACTTGAGAACAAGACCACAAACATTGCAGAATATCTGCATCGGGGATTCCACATTTGTAGGAGTTTGAATCTTGCACTTCCCCTATAACAAATTTTAGTTTTGGGGTGAAATATGCCCTATGCAATATTTTTATGTGGATTTCCATATAAAATGCTGAAACTAAAAGTTTTTTGAGCTTCATATAGACCTCTAACATGCTTGTCATGGTAAGATCAGGGAAAACCGCCTTCCATTTAAACAAGCCTACCGAACCAGTTTCCAAATCAAGCTCAGGGTGGGAATGTGTATATATGGTGGAGGTAGTGAGGGGATCTTTAGGCTTGTAAAGTAATATACTATCAAGAGAGCACAGTCGATCCAACCCCAAGTTATGACTCCTTAAGGAGGTTTGCACGTAGATTACAGCTTGTAAATATGGAAATAATGGAATAGAAAGGGAGGGAAATCTGTCTTGTAGATGCGATCTAGTAATTGGAGCTAAATCATCTATATTCAAAAATGTACAAACATAACATAGTCCAGCAGCATGCCATGTTTTAAAAATAGGTGAATTCTGGCCAGGTGGATAATTTGGGTTCCCCCATAATGGCAGAAAGATAGATTTAGTTTTGAACACCTTTAAACTAGATCTAGTTAATCTCCACGCTATACATGTGGAATATAGCAAAACATTGTCTTTAAGTGAAGCAGGGAGAGATGTTTGAGGAGTGTGTAATAGGGAGACCAGGTACCAATCAGGAGTAAAGGTTTGTTCAATATGTCACTGCATGTAAACGTTAGAGCCCCCAATCCAATCCAGCGCCACTCTGTAGTTTGCGGCCAAGGCATAATTATGAAGACAAGGTAGATTAACACCTCCTAGCTCCTTTTTTTGCTGTATCTTAAACAAGGATATTCTTGGACGTTTACCCGCCCATATAAATTTTGCCAGTGCTTTATTCAAAGTTGCTAGAAATCTTTAAGGCGGGATTATTGGAAGCATCTGCACAATATAAAGAAATCTGAGGAAACATATCATCTTAAATAAATTACACCTACCCAGACATGATAAGGGAAGCTTAGACCATCTATTAAAATCCAAGATGGTCTTTGACAGGAGAGGGGAATAGTTAAGATCACATAGATTGGCAGGATGAGTGGGAATTTTAATACCCATATAGGTAATGCCAACATCAGTAGCCCGTTTAAATGGAAATGAGTCCTGCCAACCCAACTTGGCCTCAGGAAAAAAGGGTAGGGCCACAGTTTTGGTGTAATTAAATTTTGAATCCTGATATCAATTCAAAAGCGTCAAATAAGTCTAGCATGTAAGGCATTGGTAGTTTTGGGTCAGCTAAATATAACAACAAATCATCTGCGAATGCAGAACATTTTATTTCTGTTTGCATCAACATAATGCCTCGCCATCTAGTTTCTTTAAAGAAAAGCTTGATAAGGGGATCCAGTGCCAAGTTATATAAAAGTGGGGAGAGCAGGCAACCTTGTCTTGTGCCACAAAAAAGATTAAACAATCTTGTATTTAGGGCATTTATGGTCAGGAAAGCTGTTGGCATGTGATATAAAGCATTGAAGATATGGGTAAATTCCGAACTGAATCCCTTGTATGAAAAAATTCCATTTAAGTGTGCCCATGACACTCGGTCAAAAGCTTTATCTGTGTCACAGCTGACAACTATGCTATCTATTTCCTGAACCTGGTGAGTTTTAATCATAGCTGCAAGGAGTGTTCTTATGTTGTGTATTGAATGACGATTCTTAAGAAATCCGGTTTGAGCGGGGTGGAGAATTTTAGGTAGTATCAACTGCAATCTCACTGACAGTAATTTTGTAAATAGTTTCATATCCTGATTCGAAAGAGAAATCAGCCTGTATGCGGTAACTAGCATAGGGTCCTTATCTGATTTTGGTAATAAAATGATCCGGGCGATATTAAAATCATTTGGGGCTGGTTTATTTTGTAGAATAGAGTTAAATAGATTACAAAGATGAGGGACAAGGTGCGGGGATAGTATTTTATAATAAGCCGCTGACAGACCATCTGGACCTGGCATTTTACCTGTAGGTAAACCTTTAATAATGTACACGAGAGAAGAAGAAGTACTCTCTTTTTGTGGGGCACTCTACCTACCTATTGAATGTAATCATAAAATTTAACTTTTATTAGTATATCGCTAAAAGCTTACATATGTAGAATGTTAAGCATAAGATATAAAAAAATATTCTATACATAAACAACATAAAACATGGAACAACAGACAAACATTACACATTAAATATTAAATCTGGCCACAAAGGCCCAGTGGATAAACAGCTGACTGACTTGTAGCAAAGAGATCATCAATTATCTAATCTCTGAGTTCCTGTTAATGGTAAATCAAACATAAGAGTAATAACACCATTTCGTCAGACAGGTGGAGAAAATTATATAGAGATGATATTATATATATATAGGGAAGGAGAGTATTCCTTCTATTGATAACGTAGGTGACCACCAATACAATTCCAATGATTAATTATCACACCAATGTTATTCAGTATATAGTTCCAAATCTCAGCATGCAATTCTGTATGGATAAATCTCAGAATAACAGGTGATTTGAGCAGTAAAGAATAGTGACACATTCAGGATTACATATATATAAATACACACGTGTGGAGAGCTAACTCTCGAGTCCTGACGTCCCATATAATAAATCATCCACAAGGTATAAATCGTAGTATCAACAATATTTATCCTCATCAAGTATTGTACCAAGATATACAGTAATTATATTGAATTAAATTTAAGAAAAACAAGAAAAATAGTCCACCAACTGATATATTATAGAGATGGCTGCAACAAAAATTAGTGAAAAATCCAAGGACAGTTGTGTCACAATATGTAATGAAAACTTCAAAGTATCTCCACTTTCAAAAAATTATAGGTGAAAAAGGTAGTCTCTCCACTGATGTATGGCAGGAATGGCTGCTGCAGGGCATGTTACTTATGCATAGGATGCCCTGTGAGCGGATCCCCCCCTATATATGGAGATAGAGGGATAGGTCATAGGCATCTGCTGTTACACAGAAACACTGAGATAGGTGAATCTGGTGAGAATCAGTGCAGATACACCTTCCTGTGTCTGTTAATGAGAGTGCCTTAGCAGAGTAAATAAAGGGTTAAATAGTAAAAATGAAAGTGAAATTAAAAGTCAAAGATACAGATGTGTGGAGAACAGGGTAATTCTCCAGGGTGCTGCTTCTCACAGCGTGTGTCCAAATCACAGTGGACTGTGAGTGAGCGGTCCTGTGAGTTCCCTGTCACACTGATAAGTGCAGGAGAAGGGAATCCGTGCAGAGTACTATCCCTCCTGCGCCCTGATGGGATAAGCCAGCACAGGGACAGAGAAGGGGAGCGCTCCTGCACTCTTCCCAGAGTACCTGTGTGGAGAGGTAAAGTGCTGCTCGTGGTGGTGGTCATCCAGAGTGGGTATCCCAGTGCACAAGGGACACCTCATGGTCACCCAGATGCGCGTTTTGCCAGAGGCTTTCTCAGTGGGTGGCCTGCAGAGACTAGCGCTGTTTCCGGGTATATAGCGGCGGCGGCCAATGGAATTGCTGCATGATAGACTGGCACTTCACAGGGCCAATCAGCTGGGGTTAAAAGGTCCATCCACTACCATGTAAATGCTGTGATGGACACATGTGAAAGCCAATCAGTATCGATCTAACCTGTGTAACCAGGGAAAAGAGTGCTATCAGCTCTATTTATGTAAGAATTAATGTGAGCATTTACTCTGCCATTTATTACATCCATCATGTGTGAATATAGTGTCCTCCATTCATTAAGAATTCAAAGAAACCTTTATGTGAGGACTACCACATTCATTGATGTAAGATACTGTATCTATTTGTGTTTACTTTTTTGGGTCACATCATTGAGAATACTCCCTATGTGAAGGAAGACTTCCAAACAACGTACAACCATATGATTGGACAAGATTGGGGCAGAAGAATTTATCTTCATTTGGTTTTATTGTATTGTTGCAAGATTAGATGACTTGTTTAAGGTATTCCTTTTGCTGACAATTCTGTAGCGGCTAGGAACCATATTTCGTCTTCATTTTTTGTATTAAACCTTTAATAAGTGCCGTAAGTTCTAATTCAGTAATCGGGGCTGTTAAAATATTTCTGTCTTCCTCCGTAAGGGTTGGAAGATCAGCTTTATGTAAAATTTCCATACCTTGTGTGGGGTGATCAGGAGATTCCAAATAGAAAGATTCAAAGTACCTAAGGAAAGCCTTACTAATCTGGTTTGGAGTGGAACCTAATGAACCCAAATCTAATTGAATAAATGAAATCTGTTTAGGTGCAGTTGCAGATTTCACCAAGTTTACCAATAATTTGCCCGAGCGATTGCTTACAATACTTGCAATAAGTGATATTCATTCGAGCTTGTTCTTCACAAAGAGCATCGTAAACAGTTTTAGCATCTCTATAAGATATTATATTATGTTGGATATCCTCCTCTGAGGCAAAATAATCAGGAAAACGCCAATTTGGGGATCGAAATATAGGAGATTCCAACTGCATTTTTAATTTAACAGGGGCATGATCAGAGATAAGTATGTCCTCAACAGAAGCATCTAATATTCTGTGTAGTAAAGAATTGGATGTTAGCCAATAATCTAGTCTAGAAAAACTTTTATGGGGATAGGAGAAAAAAGTATATTCCCTAGAGATCAGGTGAAGGTATCGCCAGGGATCAATTAGCTCCAGTGAATCTAGTAACAATGCATAGTAGATAATGAATACATAATGAGCCCGTCCCTTATGTCTAGGGCTGCCAGAGACATGCAACAAGGAGTCCAGAACTACATTAAGATCACCTCCCATTATTAAGGTGCCCTTTGTCCAAGCTTGTATAATCACATAAAAATTAGAAAAAAAAATCTGCATTAGGCCCTGGGGGGCATAGATACAGGCTAGAGTATAAATTTCATGCTCGATGACAACCTTTAGTAATAAATATCTACCATCTGGGTCTGCTTTCTCATCTCTTATAATATAGTTGAGAGTTATTAAACAGAATAAGCACCCCACGGGTTTTTGTTGTATATGAAGCACTTCTATACTCTTGCAACCATGTATCCTTCAAGGTGTTTGGGTCAGTGCACCACCAGTGAATTTTCTGTAGGAAAACTATATCAGGATGGTGTTTCTTAAGGTGACAATACTTTTTTACGTTGATAGGGGTGTTTAACCCTTCTACTTTCCAGAATATAAGTGTGAGATGTTTATTCAAATTAGTCATTAGCCTATACCAATAACAGGGAAAAAGGCGAAAAGATACCATCTAAGAAAATCCCCAAGCCCATCCCAATGAGTAAGCCGGGGAAGTCCCAACAATAGAGACAATAAACATTTGCATAGAATGAAAGATAATATATGCCCAACAGTTCCAATAGCAAAATACATGTTATGGAAAAACAATCTGTCAAATTTTTTAAAATTTAACTGAGCCCAGTATGACAATCCGAAAGAATGTCTCAATAAAAATAGAAACCCAGCAAGGTTAGAGTAAACAAAATGATAAAAAACAGCACGGGAGCCAGAAGAGCCTCTGGAGAGGCCTCCCATTACATATTGAAAATGACATACATTGTAGACAATAAACCCAAAGTAACATAATACTAGAAGAATCAGCATTGCACAGAAAATAAAGACATTGGGCCTGATTCAGACCCACTCGCGAGCGGCTGTCCGCTCGCAAGTGGGTCGATGGTCTGCACTGAGCATGCGCACGACGGAGGGAGCTCCGTCGTGCGCATGCGCCAGACACGACGAGCGAAGGACTTTCCTTCGCTCGTTGTGTCCGATCAAAGGGGGCGTGCTGTCAATGTTGATTGACAGCACGCCCCCTTTGGTGGGCGTGCCGGGGGCGTGCCTCCCTGACGGGGGCGTTCCCATGGGAACGCCTCCCGTCAGAAGCCGGCCCACTGACATCACTAGTGATGTCAGTGGGAGTGATTTTGGCTCTGATAGAGCCAAAATCACTCCGGAGCTTGCGGTTGAAAACCTCAACCGCAGGCTCCGGCTCGCAATTTCGATGGTCGCGATGGTCACGACCATCGCGGCCATCAAAATGCACGCTCGTATAGCCTGTGGGTGGTGACCCACAGCTATACGAGCGTCCAGGAGGACGCTCCATGAAAATGGAGCCCGGCCCTCATGCAGAGCGTGCGCTCTGCTCAGAGCGTACGGCTCTGAATGAGGGCCATTATCTGCAAGTAGAAACAGCAACACAATACTTATCAACGTCGATGTGATGGAATCAGTCATTGTCATCTACGGAAGCATGAGGTGAAGCCGATCCCATGGATTTTAGAAAGTTCTGTGCGGCAGATGGAGAGTCCAGATAATATGGTTTACCATCAGGGGCTGGCTGGCAACTTTTAGCCTGGGGGGCAAATGCATGCAGGCGGCCCTGGCAGAGGAGTAGTGTGTAGCCAGGGTGCTCGAAAGAACGTCCGAGCTATGGCGCCCCCCCCTCAAGTGTTCTAGGGAGGAGGCGGGTCCATATGGGATTAATGTAAGGTAAAAATAAAGATATGGGGCAGCCCCCTGTTGTATTGCCCATATGCAGTGCCACCCTGTACCACAGGAGGACACCCTTATGCAGGCCTCGAGTAGTGCCCCCAGTAGTGATCCCCCCTATGCAGTGCCCCTTGTGCCCCCAGTAGTAAGCCCCTTATATAGTGCCCCCAGTAGTGGTAACCCTTATGCAGTGCCCCTTAAATAGTGGCCCCAGTTGTAATCTTCCCCCTATGCAGTACCCCCACTATTGCCCTTTATATAGAGCCCCCAGCAGTGGTCCCTCGATGCAGTGCCCCTAGTAGTAGTCCCCTCTCCCCTATGCAATGTCCCTAGTAGTAGTCCCCTCCCCTTGTAGTGCCCCTAGTAGTAGTCCCCCCCAGTAGTAGTATCCCCCTTGTAGTGCCCCCAGTAGTAGTAGTCCTGCCCTTGTAGTGCCCCCAGTAGTAGTAGTCCCCCCCTTGTAGTGCTCCCAGTAGTATTCACCCCTGTAGTGCTCCCAGGAGTCCCCCCCTTGTAGTGCCCCCAGTAGTATTCCCCCCCTGTAGTGCTCCCAGTAGTCCCCCCCTTGTAGTGCTCCCAGTAGTCCCCCCCTTGTAGTGCCCCCAGTAGTATTCCCCCCCTGTAGTGCTCCCAGGAGTCCCCCCCTTGTAGTGCCCCCAGTAGTATTCCCCCCCTGTAGTGCTCCCAGTAGTCCCCCCCTTGTAGTGCTCCCAGGAGTCCCCCCCTTGTAGTGCCCCCAGGAGTCCCCCCCTTGTAGTGCTCCAAGGAGTCCCCCCCTTATAGTGCTCCCAGGAGTCCCCCCCCCGCAGTAGAAACATAATGAAAAAAAAAAACCACTTACCTGACACCCGCTCCTGCTCCTGGTCCCGCCGCCGAGATCAGCTCCTCCATCCGCCGCTTTGCATTATGGGAGTGACGCGTCATGGGAGTGACGCGTCACTACCATTTTACCCACTGCGGGAGCTGGAAGATGTCCGGCTCTGGCAGTGGGAGCAGCAGCCGATGAGAGTCTGTCTGACTCTCATCAGCTGCTAAAGCAAACACACAGCTGCCGGCTCCGGCGGCTGTGTGTTTGTGCTGTGTAGTGCTGACCGAACTCCATCCGGTCAGCGCTACACACGTGGTGCAGACTGTGTCACAGTGACACAGTCTGCACCGCGGCCCGCGGCCCGCATGACGCTGTGGCCCAGGGGGCACATGGCACCCTGCCCCCCGGCCCAGCCCGCCACTGTTTACCATTATGAATGATCCGCAGTTTAGCAGGGTAGAGTAAGGAAAACTGTATGCCCTTGGAGAACAGTTCCTTACAAATTGGAGAAAATTCATGCCATTTAGAGGAGACTTGAAAAAGAAAAGTCTTCAGATAGGAGAAGTTTAGAGCCTTCGTAGGATAAGTTGTTGAGCTTGCGGTATGCTTCCAGAATCTTCACCTTGTCGAGGTAATTTAATGATTTGAAAATCACTGGATGTGGACGTTGTTGTGTCTGTTGTCGGTCAGGACCTACTCTGTGTGCCATTTCCACTATAAAAGATGAGAATCCAGAAATTATTCCCAAAGTTACAGGGAGCCAATTAGAGACTATAGTGTGAAGATCTTTAGGTTTGACTGACTCAGGGAGGCCTATCAGACGCAGATTGTTACGTCTATTGTGGTTTTCTAGGTCATCAACCTTGTCATGTAAGGCAGCTATGGTGGCATCGTGAGCATGTAACAGAGATTTAATTTCATGGAGGTCATCTTGAAAAAGTTGAAACATGATCTTCAGCTTCTGTCAAGCATTTGGTGTGTTGAGATAGCTGTGCAGTGGCTGCAGTAATAGCTTCTGTGAGTGGAGCCAATTTTATATCTAGAAGAGATGAAATTATATCAGAAATTTCTTTTGCTTTTTCTATAGAGAGCGGGCTGTATTTGTTGGTGTCAAATAATGCGTCTGAGGAGTCTTCTCCAGGTGAACGTGGTGATAAGGACGCTTCTGAGGCAGGAACTGTAGATTTATCTTTGTTGTCTGTGAGCCCTTGGGAGTCTTATGTACCTTTTTAACATATCTCTTCATAGTTGTTGCAAAAAAAAAATCTCAGTCACAAAAATAGAAATATAGAAAATGGAATGCGGTTGTATATCCGAGGGCTAGTGTATTATAAGACACACACTGATATAATAGAAAAAAAAATTCTGATACGAAAGTTCTCCACTAGAGAGTAGAATAGGCTAACAAATGGAATGAGACAAACCTATTCTGTGAAGTGCAGAGAATCATAGATATAGTATATAATAGCTCACTGCTGATAGTACAGAGTACAGTGTGTGTCACACAGATCACAATCACCACTCACCAATATACCAGAGACTCCAGAGGATAGGCAATATATAGAGGGTATCCCCTACTTTAGCTTGTGAGTCCCACACTATTCCAGAGGAAGGGGACAGACTGCATCTGGGGGGGTAAACGGACTGGGACCTCCGTCTGTGGAGTATCACCAGCCGACAGAGATATTTGTTACTGAGTCACCTGGGGCCCGGCAGATATGCTGCACATCAGGTGGAGGCAGAGTGGAAAAGTGGTTCCGGCATCCATCCAGATGAGGAGGGAGGGATCCAGACAACTCCCTGCATGCGCTGACTTGTCGCACCCAGGGAAGGGTATGCAGCCGGAGAGAAGTGGCTCCAGCAGTGCCCACACAGGTGAGTGATAGGCACTGCCGCTGGACTTCAGGGTCCGGCGGTCGGATGCACACTCCAGATGGGGAAATACCAGGGAGTGCAGGTAAAGTGACCTCCACAGCCGGGAAGCAGAGAGACGCACCATTACACATCTGGGTATCCCATCTTGGGAAGGGCAATCATGCGCCCATTTCTCTAGAACCAGAGTCACGTTGATAGTAAACTGAGAGAAAACATTTTCTTTTGGTGTGTGCTGAAATGCACCTAATCTGACCACCCCTTGAACAGTAAGGCCTTCTTGTTTCTAGATGTTTAGAACAGCCAGAGAGAAGGTGACCTGGTTCACCACAGTACAGACACAGCTTGTTCTTGAACCTCCTTTCCCTCTCTATGAAACATGGGGCGAGCTTGATGCTCAAGCACCTAGACTGTTCCATCTCTCATGCTCTCTCTCTGTGGTGAAGGTCTACCTGGATACTCAAAGATTTCAGGTCATCCAGAGATGTTGGCAATTCTCTGGATGGCCGTACATCCTTGATTTGCTCTGACAGACCTTGCAAATGTGAAGATGTCCACCTCCAGAAAAAAAGGTTGGTCACAATTGAGTTGTCTCTATCTGCTGAAATAAAAAACTGCTTTAGAAGGACGAAAACTGCAATGAGCCAACCCTGTGGACCCTGTGGAGGATACTCACCTGGTCTCATCGAAGACTTTCCGGAAGGCTGCTAGGAAGTCAGCCCTGTTAGTGACCAGAGTGTCATTTCTTTCCCATAACGGAGAAGCCCAAGCACAACAGAGAGATAACATATGCCACCTTTGTCCTCTCGGAAGGGAAATTCGCTGCCTCAGAAATCCTAAACTGCCTTTGGGATCGCCATCATACTTCGAGAGATTCGGAATCCGTAATGGTGTGAAAGCACCTGCAGATTGAACTGCCACCACAGAAGATGGAGCTGGTTTTACCGAAGGTGCCTGAGCGGCACCAACTGGTTGCTTAAGCATTTGTAGGCACTGCATAATCTGGACCTGATCTTGTGCTTGCTTCTCAACTCTGGTGAAGAGGTTCTCCAGTGAATCCCACAGTGAAAGATTACCAGTTGCATCCATTTTTGTGCCAGAGTATTCTGTCACAACTCATGGATGAATAGTGGATGCTAGCCCATATTTTGGTATTGGCAAAACCCAGTGCTGAGGCGCTGAGTCACATGCCGGCAGTATT
Organism: Taudactylus pleione; assembly: GCA_031769625.1. Classification (NCBI taxonomy): domain Eukaryota; kingdom Metazoa; phylum Chordata; class Amphibia; order Anura; family Myobatrachidae; genus Taudactylus; species Taudactylus pleione. The sequence goes on along the minus strand of JAUIMM010000345.1, from coordinate 744,119 downwards.
CACCAAGGACCCTCGCAAGGAGGTTTGGATTTAGCTGCATCCTGCATGCAGGTCACGGCCCTCAGACTTGGTTCCCTAATGCAGGTGCTGGTGTACTCTGAATTGGAGCAAAGTACGGTAAGTCGTACAACGTAGTCGACAAGCCAGGTCAGAACCGAATGGACAATACGGTACCAGGTAGCAGACGTATGCAGGTCACAGAGGATGTCACACTCTGGACTGTTAAAACCACTTCCTTACCATTCCGGTGCCTGTCCAGGATAGCACAGAGGTCTGCTCACACTGCACATTGCTCCTGGCTGGTGCTGAGGTCTGTCTGTTATGCCCCTGCCCCATCCACTCAGTGTCCTGTCACTGAGCATGGATATGGCTCTTCCATGCCTCTTGCTCACAGCGTGTCTTTGGAGCATGATAACACACAGGCTGCACACCAGAGTTCCCTCCTAAACAACAGTATGGGCGCAGCCATGTTGGACTCTGTTACCTGACGCTCCTCCTCCACTCAGAGCACTGCTCCCAGACCAGCTGATCACAGCATCCAATCCCTGGGGATCCTCCGCTGTAAATTCTATTTCCAGACTGGCCTCTGTTGCCAGTACAACATCACTTCTTGCTGAAGTTACAGCTCAGTGCTGATATCCCAGGTAATCTGTATCTGAATGGTCCCAGTCTGTTATATCCAATTCCTATATCTGGTAAACAAGTCTCCTATACTATCTTGCACACCAGTCTGGTTTTTACCCCTAAGACTTGTTCTTACAGCCACCATTGACAGTTCCAGCCAATACCTCCAACCATTGGTGTCATCTGATGCTTCCAACATTGGACTCATATTAATAAAGTTTATCAATTCATCAACATCAGACTCTTATCAATTAAGTTCTTAAATTCTTCATCAGTCTTAAACCAAGCAAGTTCAATTTTTCACAATCGGATTCAAATCCATCAAGTTCTTCAAATCATCAACATCGATCTCAATCTGATCCAGTTCTCAATCCAGCATCACCGGTCCCAATCCGATTCTGCTCATTCATTCAGTATTATCATCTCTAGTTCTCATTCCAACCATTCCATTCTTGTTCTTGCCTTCGGGCCCACCATCCTCTGCCCTCCTCTACCTCCTCACAGCAATATATGAGGAAGTCCTGGCTCAAGCCACCCAGGTTTATTCACACCTCCCAAGTCTCCTGTTCAGCTGTCAGGGTTCAGCCTAGGATCAGCCATCTCTTACCTCCACACCGGCTTAACCTGACTTCCCATGTGGTCAGACGTCTGGTGTGGCGGGTGAGACGCTGAGGATTCCGCCTGCTTGGAAACTTCCATAGTTGGCCTTATTTCGGGGATTGGCGTTCCCATCATAGGCGCCACCATGACAGTTCCTCTCACATGACAATATCTCTGACCAATGGTAGCATGGTCTCAGTCAGCTGATGCTGCGCTCCTATCGACTGCTACCCATGGGTATATATCTGGCTCCAGTTCGCCAGGAAGTTGCCTGAACAATGTTTGTTGCTTCTAGTGCAAACTAGTAGAGTCTTCGTTCCAGGTCCCTTGCTTCTCTGCGATCAGTTCCCAGTGTTCCCCCTTGAGCAACAGTGCATCCAAACACCTCTGCCTGTGTGCCAATTGCTAAAGTGTCATCCAGAGCAACAGTGCGTCCAACACCTCTGCCTGTGTGCCCATTGCCAGTGTCCTCTTGAGCAACAGTGTGTCCAAACATCTCTGCCTGTGTACCAATTGCTGAAGTGTCATCTGGAGCAACAGTGCGTCCAACACCTCTGCCTGTGTGCCCATTGCCAGTGTCCTCTTGAGCAACAGTGCGTACAAACATCTCTGCCTGTGTGCCAATTGCTAATGTCATCCTGAGCAACAGTACAGTTAACACCTTGCCTGTGTACTACAGTTAATACCACTCCAAGCTACAGAGTGATTACATCCCTGCCTGTGTGGGTTACCTTTGCATTCCCATTGTGCAGAAGTGCACCAGTACATCACCACCTAAGTGCTATTTCTAGTATCATCTTTGATGCAAAAGTGCATCTGTTCTCCATTGCCGGTGTGCGGTTCAAGTGCCACCTTGGATGCAAAGGTGCCTCAGAGCACATCTCTAGTGGTGGTTAACTGTGCAAAAGTGCATCTGAGTACGCTTTCCTGAGTTACACCTTCCAGTATATCCTCCCGATGTATTGTGCCTCTGGGATGCATTTCCCTTGGGCCACAGATATTTTGAGCCTCTATTCCCACAGGGCTTGGACAACTGGTGAAAGGACCTCGACCTGCTTGCAGGGTGCAGTTAAGCCCATATCCCGCTTGGATGGGTCACTGGCGAACACCTCCTTGCAGGTTAGATTCTGCACCATTGCCCAGGTCTTGCCAATGACCAAGACCTGTGGATGAGGAGGTCATATATCCAGGCCCCTCACCATTTGGTTCCTCCCTCAAACCCAAACTTCTGCTTTCAGTACTCCAGTGACAAGCATGACAGTTTGTTCAGGCCCAATGGAAGCCGCTGGATCTTACCTCTCATATGGATAACCAAAAGGCAGCACAACAGTAAGTGGCTCAGTATTTACAGGAGCTGTCAGGTCAGTTACTATCCATCCAGTCCACTTTGACCTCTATTCTACCGGCTCCATGGGCTGCAGCTCCATCAGCTCCTCCAGGTTTGCCCCAGGGGTCTATGCCACCGAAATCCCATCTTCAGTTGGCTACCCCTGAGAGATTTGACGGTAATCCTCAATGGTGTCGGGGATTCATAAACCAGTGTGAGATCCAATTTCAGTGCCTGCCCCAGAATTTTCCCACCTCCAGGTCCAAAGTAGCATATGTAATTTCTTTACTCACCAGAGCTGCATTGGACTGAATGTCTCCTCTCTGGGAGCGCACGGATCCATTAGTATCGAAATACGAAGATTTTGTTTTGGCATTCAAAAGATTCTTTGATGAACCGGGCCGTTCTGTTTAAGCTTCTTCCGACCTTCTCCATGTACTTCAAGGGACTCACTCCGGAGGACAGTATGTGGTCCAGTTTCAGACCCTCTCCTCGGAGTTGAAATGGAACGAGGAAGCTCTCAAAGCAGCCTTCTTTCATGGTCTTTCCGAAAGGATGAAGGACGAACTGGCCTCTAGAGATTTGCCCACATCTTTCGTCGATGTCATCTCTTTATGCATTAAAATTGATCTACACCGTAGAGAGCAGTGGGGTAGTAGAGGACGAGGTGAATGCCTTCAAGACAGACCACTCTCAAGTAGCCGTTCTTTTTCTCCAGCCACCAGTGGAGAGGAACTGATGCAGTCTAGATTGACATGGCACTTTCAAAATAAGCTCTGTCTTTATTGTGCTGCACCAAACCATGTCCTTAAAAATTGTCCTTTATTTGCGGGAAACACAAAACCCTAACTGAAGTCGGGAGCATTCGGTTAGGTGTGATCCTTAAATCATCCCAAATAACAGATAGTCTTTTACTTGTGATGCTTTCCCACAAGTCTAAGACAAGAAAAGTTAAGGCCTTAGTGGATTCCGGGGCCGCCGGAAATTTAATTTCAGAATCACTAGATCATACTCTGGGTATTCCTGTTATCGCCTTACCTAACAAATTGTTGCTATCTGGTGTGGATGGCAATACTATTTTAGGGGAATCTATTTCATTTAAGTCTCAACCCATGTCTCTTAAAATAGGTTGTCTGCACCAGGAGGTACTATAATTTTTTGTGTCCCCTAAATTTTCCTATGAGTAAGTCCTGGAACTATCCTAGTTAAAAAAGCATAATCTTACTTTTGATTGGTCCAGTATGCAAGTTTTGTTGTGGGGACCAAACTGTTTTCATTATAGTGCCTCCAGTAGTAGTCCCCCATATGCAGTGCCCCCAGTAGTGGTCCCCCCTATGCAGTGCCCCAGAATAGGCCCTTATATAGTGCCCCCAGTAGTGGTCCCCCCTATGCAGTGCCCCCAGTAGTGGTCCCCCCTATGCAGTGCCCCCAGTAGAGCCCCTTATATAGTGCACCCAGCAAAAGTCCCCCCAGTAGTGCCCCCCCAGCAGTGCCAGACAAAGACACACCCAAAAAAAAAACACTTACCTTAATTCCCTGCTCCTCCGTCCTCTCGGGCCGGCCCACTCTGCACTATTGGAGAGATGTCATGATGTCTCTCCCATCACCCACTGCGGGAGCCGGAAAATGGAGCTCATGAGTGAGCTCCAACCCGACTCCAGCAGTGGGCGCAGCGGTCAATGAGAGTCTGTCTGACTCTCATTGGCTGCCAAAACAAACACACTGCTACCATGTAGTATGAGTGTACTAGTCAGTGGCGGTGTTTGTTACTGTGTAGAGCGGACTGCACTACTCTCATCAGTGTCCTGGACAGCTGCCAGCAGCACCCTCCCCATGCTGCTGGTTCGACGGCGCCAAGGGCACATACCCTGGGCCAAGGGCACATACCCTGCTCGACCCCCCCTAGTTACGCCACAAACCAAAGCATTTTAGCCACAAGTGTGGCAGTCCCTGTCACTGAAGTGCTTGGTTTGTTAAACTGTGCATGTCCTTTTTAATATACTGTACTACATAAGGGTGGGGGGAATGGAACAATTCCATCTTGCACCTCATTTCTTTGCATTATGCACTGTTTGGGGCATTGGTGACTGAGTTTTTGCATAGGTGACAAACATCTTTATAGTTTACTAGCTGAAAGTACTGTTACAAGTCGAGGTCACGACTTCTCACGCTCAGGTAGTTTACCTTCTCATGACACTGTTGTTCTGGTTCCCTCAGTTGCTTGGCGATCTGCACGCCTTAGGAGGTCATGTGTTTTCCACAGCACTGTCACAAATCGCCGTGCTGCCAATGCTGTGCGGAGTGAATGCTGGACAAGCGTTCGCTGAAGTCTCCTCCTTCCTCCTGTTAGGAGCTGTGGTTAGCAGCATATTGGACCTCATTCAGAGTCGGTTGTAAGCGGCCGCTCGGTTGTACGCCTAACGACCGAGAAACTAAAAAAGGAAGCAATCGCACGGCCGGTCGGTCACAACCAAAGTGACGCCCATACGTGAACAATGCACCTCCTCTAGCTAGCGAGTGATAGCAGCTAGCGATCGAGTCAATCGTTGTCAGTCGTGGTCAGTCGCTGTATGTTAATTTTCTTCCGATGGTTGCGGCCGCTTGTGTTGTATTGTTCAAATGTCATTTAGTTCATGCTGATGTTTTACTGGTAGTGAATTTGTTAATAAAAAGATTTTAAACCCATATTTTGGAATAATAATGTTGTGTTGTTGTTAAATGCATGTTAAAATTAACAAAAAAACACAGAATAAGCCATCCCCATGAAATGTATTTATTCTTATTATTCGCTAATGCTAACGCAGCTGAATCAATTACAAGCCAATTAGCAGTGTTATTAGCTTCAACAAATGATTATTAGCTGCTTGCATTGTGTGGCTCAAAATAGAAACATCAATACTAACATCAATAATATTCGATAGTATCGATTGTACTCTGGGGCTTGCGATAGCACGTACTCAACCTCAAGCTGGATGATCAGCAAGGCCTCGTTCCTGCTCGCAGAGTGACGTCTTACTACTTCCGGCCTTCTATGTTGGTCATAGCAGGTAATTTATGTATTCCCCTAAAACGCCCTCAAAACGTTGAGGCACGCCTGCGTTTTCAGACCACCACCCCCGTCAACACCCACAAACGGCCTTTCATGTCAATCAACTCTCGGAAGCCACTTCCTGCTCGTAAGCCGTAAGATCTACAGCATTTTGCATCGCAAAGCCTCGTACGCACATGCGCACAACTAACCATGTGCATGCGTGGTTTGGAAACATCGGATGCGTACGACGGAGCGGCCGCTTACGACCGACTCTGAATGAGGTCCATTGTTTGCAATTCTAGTCCTGGTTACTGCTGAGCCTCTGCACTAATTACTGCCTGTCAGATGCACACTAATTGATTTTCCTGTCTGAATATAGCCCAGGTGCTCAGTAATCTGTCATTAGGGAGACTTGCTCCTGTTGGGTGCTGTTCCTGTTAAATTTCAGCCAGCCTTTCACTCATTGCCTGTGATAGAGTCTCTCGTACTTCCGGTTGTTCCAGTCTCCTGTTTTCCAGTCGAGTTCCAGAGCCAGTCTACTGTGTTTATCTACTGCCGTTTGTCCCATCCAGATGGCGCAGTCTGCATTCCACCTGCTCGTGCTGCTTGTGTCATCTAGGCGGCCTGGTGCGCTTCCTCCACCTGAAGCGCCAGTCTGTGTCCAGCACCAGTGTCAACCCAGTGACATTGGCCGCAACTCAGTGGTCCAAGTGCGCAATCCAGCACACCGTCGACAGTGTCATCCCGGCAAGACTGGTAGCAACTCAGCATCCTCAGTGCGCAATGCAGTGCACCGTCACCAGTGTCATTCTGGCGACACTGGTAGTAACTCAGCATCCTCAGTGCGCAATCCAGTGCACCGTCACCACTGTCATCCCGGCGGCACTGGTAGCAACTCAGCATCCTCCTGCCAAGTCATTCTGCCCTCAAGGCAACAACCAGCCCAGAGGCTGCTACCGGCCCAAAGACCATATCACCACTCATAGGCCCACATGCCTCAACCAGCCCAGAGGCTGCTTCCGGCCCAAAGGCTGCATCACTACTTTTAGGCCCTCAGGCCTCAACCAGCCCAGAGGCTGCTAATGGCCCAAAGGCCGCATCACCACTCATAGGCCCACAGGCCTCAACCAGCCCAGAGGCTGCTACCGGCCCAAAGGCTGCATCACTACTTTTAGGCCCTCAGGCCTCAACCAGCTCAGAGGCTGCTACTGGCCCAAAGGCTGCATCACAATTTATAGGCCCACAGGCCTTAACCAGCCCAGAGACAGCGACGGGCCTCAAAGGAAGCATCACAAGTATACGGCCGCATCCTGCCAAGATACTCCAGCCCTCAAGGCTGTGCAGGACTTTTCCCCACTAGTGACTCTGAGCCCTTAACATTATCACCGGCCAAAAAAAATTATATATCCGCAGGGTTTGTGATCTTTTCCATCATGGACCCCAGTCAGAATCTGGCTCAGATCCTGGCTAGCCAGATCGAGATTTTGACACAAAAAGTGCAGGAACTGTCTCTCCGAGTGGAGGAAACCTGTGGTGCCATTGCATCCACTATAGTGGAGCCAAAACTGAACCTTCCTGAAAGGTTCTCCAGAAACCGGAAAGATTTTTTAAATTTCGAAGAGAGCTGCAAGCTCTATTTCCAACTCCGACCCAAGTCCTCGGGTTCAGAGACCCAGCAAGTAGACATTGTCATTTCCCTGCTTCAATGTGACCAACAAACTTGGGCCTTTGGGCTCCCATCCTCCAGTCTTTTGGCTCTTTTGACTGTGGATGCATTCTTCAAGGCACTAGGACTACTCTATGATGACCCAGATAAGGCAGCTTTGGCAGAGGCAAGCCTCATATCCCTTAAACAGGAGAGTAGAGCTTTGCCCTCTGAAGTCAGGAAAGGCAAGGTCTAGGTGAACTTGGGGAGATTTATCTAGGCCCTGCATCTGTCTCTCCAGAGAATTCTGTCCTGGTCCACGCAGTCATTCATCTGTCCAACACACAGGTCTCCATCCCAAAATTTATTGACAGTGGTGCAGGGGACAATTTTAAGGATTTGTCTTTTTTTCAAACCCTGGGTCTGACTCTGCTGTCATTGTCCACGCCTGTATCAGTAACTGGATTGGATGGATCCAGTCTTTCCAAAGTCCCAGTGCTTTATCGGACTCTCATGTGCAGCTGTCAGTCAGGGCTCTCCATCATGAAGAACTCTCTTTTTTGCTCTTGCAGTGTCCGCTGGCTCCGGTGGTCTTGGGGTTACCCTGGTTGTGATCCAGTGGCAGACTGGTGAATTCTGGAATGGGGTACATCATGCTTCTCCCAATGCCTGTCTTGGCTTATCCGGCTAGCTGCTGCTGTTGCTCCTTCTATTCCGGCTCCATACCATGACCTAGCTGAAGTTTTTTCTAAGAAAAAAGCCGATGTCCTGTCCCCTCACTGTTCCTTTGACTGTGCCAGTGATTTGCTGCCAGGTGCCAGACTTCCCAAAGGCCCATTATATGCCTTGTCCATACCGGAGGACAAAGCCATGCAGGACTATATTCAGGAGGCCCTGGAGAAAGGCTTCAGTTCATTCGTCCATCTAAATCCCCAGTGGGAGCAGGATTTTTCTTTGTGGAGAAAAAAGATGGATCCCTCAGACCCTGCATTGACTTCCGTGGACTAAACAAGATCACAGTCAAAAGTGCGTATCCCTTACCACTCATCTCCGTTCTGTTTGACCAACTGCGAGAGGCTTCCATCTTTTCTAAAATAGATTTTAGAGGTGCATAAAACCTCATTCGCATCAGGAAAGGAGATGAGTGGAAGACGGCGTTCAACACGCATTCTGGACACTTTGAAAACCGCGTCATGCCGTTTCGCCTCTCCAACGTCCCAGCCGTCTTCCAAGATTTCATCAATGAGGTTCTCAGAGATTTCTTGGGAGTCTTTGCAGTGGTTTACTTAGACGACATCCTCATCTATTCAAAGTCTGTAGAGGAACACTGTAGGCACGTATGGCAGATCTTACAAAGACTCTTGACCAACAACCTATTTGCCAAACTTGAGAAGTGCGAATTTGACGTGAAGGAGGTGTCATTCTTGGGATATATAATCTCTTCACAAGGCTTCTCTATGGATCCTGACAAGGTAAAAGCCATCTTGGATTGGGAACAACCGACAACTCTGAAGGCCATCCAGCAATTCTTGGGCTTTGCTAACTATTATCAGAGGTTCATTAAGTCCTTCTCCTCGATTGTGTCACCCATTGTGGAGTTAACGAACAAAGGAGCAGAAGTTGCGAATTGGTCTCCTGAGGCTATTTGGGCCTTTAGTATCTTGAAAGAGGCTTTCATGTCAGCTCCTGTCCTCCGGCATCCCAATCCTGAGTTTCCCTTCATTGTTGAGGTTGATGCATCGGAAGTTGGAGTAGGTACTATCCTGTCACAGAAGGATGTCAAAGATGGCAAGCTTCACCCTTGCGCCTTTTTCTCACAGAAGTTTTATTCAGCGGAAAGAAACTATGATGTGGGCAATCGAGAGCATTTGGCCATCAAGTGGGCCTTTGAGGACTTGAGGAACTGGTTAGAGGGGGCTAATCATGTGGTGACGGTTCTCACAGACCATACGAATCTTGCCTATATTGAGACTGCAGAAAGGCTGAATGCGAGACAGGCCCGCTGGGCCTCAATTTAATTATGTGATCTTGTTCAGCCCTGTTTCGAAATTTTTTCCATCACTCATCCTCCAAGAGCCTCGGAAGAGAACATCGTGCCGACATCCAGAATCCATTTTGCTGTGACCAGGACCTTCTCAGCTCATGCCAGTCTGAAGCCCCTCACTCTTTGTCCCTGAGAGACTGCGCAAGGAGGAGCTGAAGGATTTTCATTCTTCCAAGGTGGGGGGTCATCCCGGCATCGCCAGAACTCTGGAGCTGATGTCGTGTTCTGTTTGGTGGCAGTCCATGTCCACGGGACACTCGGTAATTCGTCTTAGCATGCGATGTCTGCTCGAGAAATAAGACTCTCCGGACCGCTCCTCAAGGGTTGCTGTGTCCAGTTTCTACGCCCTCTAAACCATGGTCCCATATTGCTATGGACTTGTTGTTGACCTGCCAGTGTCCTCACGTTGCTCTGTCATCTAGACTGTCGTGGATCGGTTCTCCAAAATGGTGCACTTTATTCCCTTGAGCAAGTTACCATATGCTAAGGAGTTGTCTACACTATTTATCCACCATGTCTTCAGGCTCCATGGACTTCCAGTAGACATAATCTCGGATCGTGGTACGCAGTTAGTTGCTCAGTTTTGGAGATGCTTCTGTGCCGATCTGGGTATCAACTTCAGCCTGTCCTCAGGATACCATCCACAGGCCAAAGGTCAGACGGAGTGGGCCAATCAGTTGTTGGAGCAGTTCCTGTGCTGCTTCATTTCCAAATGTCAAGACAATTGAGTGCCACTTCTGCCCTTTGCAGAATTTGCATACAACAATTCCTGCCATTCTGCATCCTCCATCTCTCTTTTTTATTGAACCTATGGGATACATTTTAGGAGTAATTAATTTGAGCCATCTGCTACGGGAACTCATGTCACTTCTTCTGTGTCAAGGCTACAGTCAGTGTGGAAGAAGGTACACCAGGCTCTCCTTCAAGCATCTGGGCGATCCAAGGCATGGGCAGACAAGCTCGGAGACCGTATAATTTCAGAGTCGGTGATCTGGTGTGGCTATATCAGGAATATCAATATGAGCCAGAGGTCACAGAAATTGGGGCCAAAGTTCATCGGGCCATTTTGCATCATTGCCCAGCCTCATCCCGTAGCCTTCAGGCTGAAGTTACTGAAGACCCTGCACACCTCAGCAGGTCACGTGTTTTCCACAGCACTGTCACAAGCCGCCGCGCTGCCAATGTTGTGCGGGGTGAATGCCGAACAAGCGTTCGCTGAAGTCTCCTCCTTCCTCCTGTTAGGAGCTGTGGTTAGCAGCATATTGTTTGCAGTTCCAGTCTTGGTTGCTGCTGAGCCTCTGCACTAATTAATGCCTGTCTGTGTGCGCTATCAGGTGCACACTGATAGATTCTCCCTCCTGTCTGAATACAGCCCAGGTGCTAGGTAATCTGTCATTATGGAGACTTGCTCTGGTTGGGCCCTGTTTCTGTCAAATTCCAGCCAGCCTTTCACTCCTTCCAGGTGATAGAGTCTCATCCAGCCTAGAGGCTGCTACCGGCCCAAAGGCCGCATCACTACTTTTAGGCCCTCAAGCCTCAACCAGCCTAGAGGCTGCTACTGGCCCAAAGGCCACATCTGAACTCATAGGCCCACAGGCCTCAACCAGCCCAGAGGCTGCTACCGGTACATAGGCTGCATCACTACTTTAGGCCCTCAGGCCTCAACCAGCCTAGAGGCTGCTACCGGCCCAAAGGCCGCATCACAACTTATAGGCCCACAGGCCTTAACCAGCCCAGAGGCTGTGATGGGCCCCAAAGGCCGCATCACAATTATATGGCCGCATCTTGCCAAGTTACTCCATGATGACTCTGAGCCCTTATCAAGCACAGCATGATTGGTTTTTCTTCCTATTTGTGTACGCTGGCCTTTTGCCGCCTCGCCAACTAAAGCATTCCTGTAGGTTATCTTGGCTCAGCGGGATGGTCAGCATTCTGTATCACCTTGTAGTAGTGTTTTCCTGTACTTCAGCAGAATTACCTTGCTACCAGCTCACCAGCCTTGCTGCACAAGCAGCTTCCGTGCTGCCACCAGCTCTCAGCCTCTCCAACGGCTCCCTAGCTGCACCAGCAGCTTCCGTGCTGCCACCGGCTCTCAGCCTCTCCAAATAGCTCCCTAGCTAGACCAGCAGCTTCCGTGCTGCCATCGGCTCACCAGCCTCTCTGACGGCACCCTTGCTACACCAGCAGGTTCCGTGCTGCGACCGTCTCTCAAAGCCGCAGTACACTAATTAGCAGGGCTGTAGGGAGGTCAGTGCGGCTGGTGCCTCTGCACAGGGCAGAATCCTCCCAGGTCACCGGCCACACAAGTCCTGGCTCAGAAGGTCTGCAGGAAGAGACCCAGTAGAGCCCCCAGCAGAAGTCCCCCCCATGCAGTGCCCCCAGTAGTGGTCTCCCTTATGCAGTGCCCCCAGTAGAGCCCCTTATATAGTGCCCCCAGCAGAAGTCCTCCCTACGCAGTGCCCCCACTAGTGCCCGCCCAGCAGTGCCAGACAAAGACACACCCAAAAAAACCCACTTACCTTAATTCTCCGCTCCTCCGTCCTCTCAGGCCGACCCACTCTGTACTATTGGAGAGACAAATAAAATAGACCAGGTGATGTTATATAGTTGCGCCTTGGCTGCTCTAGTTAAACTTCCTCTAAAAGAGGAGGTATCTTAATTAACCTCTTACAAAACTTTGAAACAAAAGGAATTTAGAAGTAGTTATACCTGAGCGCCCCCTATTTAAAAAGTGGTATAAGAGACGATTTACTTATCTTTCCTAGTCAAGTGCATAAGTCGTCTTCTTAAGAAATCGTCCACAAATTGGTACCACAAGTATGCTCCAAATACATTTAAAGGAAGAAAAAAGGAACAATCTAGTGCAGACACTTCTACAAAGACAGCCTTAAAAATAAAATGTTTTCCAATCTCATAATATGTACCATAGACATGAATTTTCTTTTATATAAGGAAAATACTTCAAATCATAGAATTCCCCAAAACATTTTTTGGACAAAGTTTAATACATATAAAACAACACACAGCCCTTGTATATAATTCATGCTTAAATAGTCATAAAAACATACATAGAAAAACATCAACATTAGTGAATTTGGCTTCGTACCAGAATTAGGTCACAAAAGAGCGTGTAGTAAGCTGAAGGATAGTTGTAATACCCAGGATCCACCACAGCAACTTTCCAGGGACATCTTCCACAATGATTCGGGTAGAATGCCAAACGGAATCCCCCTCTCTCCAGCCAACGCATTTCTACCTCTCCGGAGGTCTTTGTCAAGGCAATGAGGGTTCTAGTCTGAGAGCCTCCTTATATCCCCCTATCAATTATTACCTGATTACTGGGAGGAGCCATCTCCATCACACTATCCAATAAACAATACAAATCCAACAGTTAGCATATGTGATCACCTAACCTAACTTTACATAAAATAGCCTCACTATCTAAAATGTATATAAAAAAGTATAAACAATTTCAAAATCCAAGTTACCAGACACGTAACTTCCGGTCCGCATCTGTCCTGAAGTTCTATGTGAACTATAAATAAAGTTCATAGAAGATTCATGGTTCTCTTCCTGTGTAACTGAAAAACTCTTCCCACCTCTCTGTATGCATGAGGGGAGGAACCTCAGTATCCATATGCCGCAACCGGAAGTGACATATCGGAACACAAAAACCAGAAGTTGTGCTCTAAAGGTCGCAAAGTATTGTGGGAAATGTAGTCTTCTACTCCCACATCTCCATGAAGAAATTAAACGTTTCTCATGTCCATTCTTCTTAGCTAAAAGGTATCCCTTTACTCCTTTAGCATATGGCACTTTACATTCGATTGTGATAATCATAGAGATTGAATCATCCTGAGTTAGCCTTATTGGATAAAAGAGACTAAAATCGCCATCTCTACTACTGGAAAAATGGAAAATGGGTCACTTGTCAAATATAAATACAAGACACATAATAATGTATAAAAAACTCCAATATAAAACACATAATATTAGATTTATAAATACATAAATAAGACCCATAAAGGTATATAATAAATGAATTAAAAAAAACAAATAATAATTTAATCTAAAAACCACTTGACCTCAAAGTCTTTATTTAGCCCTCCTGGGTATAAGGTTTTGAGGGTATAAATGGAGTGCATTTCTGCTTTTGCTAATTCTTTGGCGAGATTATTATTTCTCCAGTTCCCCTTAATATGTTTTAAAATGCCAAACTCTCCTTTTTCTTTAATATCACAATGGTGGATTTCTTTAAAGTGGGCTGAAAGTGCATGTGTTATCAGACCTTTCTTTATATTGCGGAGATGTTCCGCCAGTCTCACTTTAAGGGGTCTTGACGTTCTTCCAATATAAAATTTGCTGCATTTGCAACTGATATAATAAATTAAATTTTTTGATTTGCAAGTTACAAAATCTGTAATTGTTTGATTTGTACCATTAATCTTGACCTCCACACATTTCCTTTCCCCTTTGACAGATTTACACATCATGCACTGGCCACACCTGTGGAATCCCTGTGTTAAAGTTCTTCCTTTCCCTATAGGAGGCGAGAGGGCACTTTTAACAATTTTATCTTTAATGTTTTTCGCTCTACAGTATATAAATTTAGGTTTCTTGGGGAGAAGTGGTTTTAAAATTGGATCTCCCTTCAAGATGGACTAGTGTTTTTTTATAATGGATTCTATTTGTCTATACTGTGAGTTAAATTCCGTAATAAAGGATAAATTTAAGCTATTGCCTGTCTTCCTTTTAGGTTTTTGTTCCAAAAGATCCTCTCTTTTTAAATTGCTACATTTCACCATGGCCATCTCAATTTTATCTTCTTTATAACCACTCTTTTTAAAACGTTCCATCATACTAATAGCTTGTTCATTGAATACTGTCTCATCCGAACAGTTATGTTTGAGTCTCTGTAGTTGGCTGTCCGGGATTGTATCTAGCCAATTAAAATGGTGGCAACTGGACGCTTCGATATATGCACTTGAGTCTATAGGTTTTGTAAAATTGCGGGTCAGTAGTTTTCATCTTGCACATAGATGGTTAGATCTAGAAAGTTGACCATTATATCACTAATTTCAAAGGTCAATTTGATATTGTAATCATTTTGATTTAAAACTTTGCATAAGGAAAATTTCATTAACGAAACTCTGAAAGACAGCAGGGGCATTGCACAATCCAAAAGGCATTACTAAATATTCAAAATGTCCATCTCTGGTATTAAAAGCGGTCTTCCATTCATCGCCAGCTCAAATATGAATGAGATTGTAAGCCCCTCTCAGATCTAATTTAGAAAAAATGACAGAGCCCTTGACCCTATCAAACAACTCAGTAATCAGGGGAAGAGGGTATCGATTCTTTACAGTAATGTCATTAAGGCCTCGATAATCGATACATGGTCATAAACCACTGTCCTTCTTGTCAACAAAGAAAAACCCAGCTCCGGCAGGTGAACCAGAGGGGCGAATGAACCCCTTTGCCAGGTTGTCCCGGATGTACTCGGTCATGGCTTGAGTCTCAGGTAAGGACAGCAGATAGGTACGACCACGAGGTGGTATCTTATCAGGTATCAAATCAATTGGACAGTCCCATTCCCTATGAGCAGGTAAGATATTTGCTTGCTGCTCAGAAAACACGTCGGCGAACATCTGATATTCCTTGGGAATGGCAGAAGAAACTGTCTTTCTTACAGGTCGAATTTTTGGAAGACAGGATTTCTGACAGTCCATACCCCATGACAGAATCTGCATAGAACTCTAATCTATCCTGGGATTATGTTGACGCAACCAGGGTAGACCAAGAAAAATTTCTTGAGAGGCCTCTGATATCACCAGGAATTTTAAGGACCAATACTGAAGTGCCCCAATTCGGACCAATACTGGTTGAGTCTCCTTGGTGACTATCCCGTTAGTTAGAGGGCATCCGTCTATAGGTCAGAGGAGATGGCATGGTTGAGAGACAAACAAGGAATCTGAAATTTATCTATGAAATTAGACGCTATGAATTTCCGGCTGCTCCCAAGTCAAGTACAGCAGTAGCAAAGACAGGTTTGGGTTTAAGATCCAAAGCTAGGGTAATCGTGAAATCTTTAATTTTTGGAGACGGGCTCATAACTCCTAACTTGATGTTTCCAGGGTCAGTTCGGATTTGGCATTTCCCGGTTTACGGGGGCAGGAGATCAGCAGGTGATCGGACTCTCCGCAGTACAGACAGAGGTTCTTTTGCATTCTTCTCTGACGTTCTTTTTTGGAGAGGTGTGTATGATTCACCTGCATAGGCTCCTCTTCAGTAGGAGAAGGAATGGGATGGGTAGAAATGGAGGGGGCAAATGACCTTTGCCGGTTAGTTCTGTGTTTTTCAGCCTGACGTTCCCTGAAGCTTAGGTCAACTTTGATACACAACTAAATCATGTCGTTCAGATTAGTAGGAAGCTCTCGAGTGACTAGATCATCCTTTAGTCGGTCTGACAACCCATGCCAGAAGGCCGAGGTGAGGGCTTCCTCATTCCATTTGAGCTCTGATGCTAAAATTTTAAATTGCACGGCATATTCACTGACAGGACGGACCCCTTGTCTCAGTGTCATGATGTTTGATGATGCTGATACAGTACGCCCAGGTTCATTGAAAATCCTCCTGAAGGATGACACAAAGCCTGCGTAATTATCCAGCAGCGGATCTGAGCACTCCCAGAGTGGGGAGCCCATTCCAAGGCCTGGCCGGATAACAGAGAGACTATATAAGCCACTTTAGTTCTTGCAGTTAGAAAGTTGTCAGCGTGCAGAGTAAAATGTATGTCGCACTGATTTAGGAATCTTCGGCAGAGTTTGGGGTTGCCGTCAAATTTACTTTGTAAAGGAAGATGTAAGCGGGGAGATGATCTGCCTCCTGTATTCCCAGACGCTGATGCAGATGTGGTTGCTGGTACTCCAGGGGTAGAAAAGGAAGTTTGTAAACTATCCTGTCGCTTAGACATCTCTTGCAGGAATTGAGCCATCTGATGCTGCATGTTTTCCAGATTTTCTAAATGACCATAAATGCACCGGAACAAATCCACACCTGACTCCTGATCCGGGGCCGGCTCCATGGGGCCAGTGCAAACTGTTATGTTCTGGGTTGTTTGTGGACCCGGGGTGGTAGCAGGAGCGATCACAGAAGCTGGTTTGAATATAAAATTAGGTTTTTTAATACGTGCTTGAGTAGACATAAAATATGGCAATAAATAAAAGTCCAGGTATATATATAAATGTGCACAAGAGTTCTGTGGTGGAAGTAATGGGTTAATGTCCAAGTAGAAACAATTAGAACTGTCCAGGTGTGCAGGTAGTGAGACTGGAATAATCAACCAGGTATGCAGGTAGTAATGCAGGAAAATAATATGCCAGGTATGCAGGTAGTGAACTAAGGCAATGAGCAGGATGTCAGCAGGCTCAGGCACTCAGGTAAAGTGCTTTGTGTGTTTGTGCCGCTGCTCTGTCACTTAGTTTAGCCAGCCAGCTCGCTGCAGCCTTTGGCCTATATTGGTGAAAATAATATTGTGAGCTGTGTGGTAGTCAAAATTGACTGAAAGTGAATGGAAATTAATGTTATTGAGGTTAATAATACTGTAGGAAAAAAATAGGCCCAAATTATGTGATTCTAGTTGTTTTATTTTTGATTTTTTTAAATACAGATCCGAAACCAAAACACCCCTCCCATGTTTCTGGAAAATGCTGCCCAGGAATGCCCCTGCTCCGCCCCCCCAAATGTTGCAGCATGTCAATAATGCTTCGGCTTGGGAAGGTCTGTCGGCAAAATAGCAGGACCCATTCTGCTCATGCACCCTTGCAAAGTGAAAGTAAGTTGTAAAAAATATATATTTTTACAAATAAAAAAACAAACACGTTTATGTTACATACAGGATGTAGTGAGGAAGCCGATGGTCTAAATGATGACTGCCGGCTTCCCGACTGTCTAATCCCGGCAAAGTAATAATGACAGGTGTCGAAATCCCGGCATCTGTCACTAGACCTACGCTGGGAGACCGACGCCCAGGGGGGAGGGTTAGGTTTTAGGGTTCCTGGGGGGACAGGGTGAGGCACCCCCCGGGAGGGTTAGGGTTATGCTAGGGGAAGGGGGGGTTAGGGTTAGGCACCCCCGGGGGGAGGTTAGGGTTAGGCAACCCCCCGGGAGACTTAGGTTTAGACTGTGGGGATGGGGGGGTTAGGTTTAGGCACTTTGGGGGGAGGTTAGGGTTAGGCACCCCTAAGTGAGGGTTAGGAGGGAAAATAGGGTTAGCATACTTACTTTATTAGCGATCGGGATCTTCACCTCTGCCGGGCTTCTGCTGTCGGGTTTTGAACCGCCGGCCGCATATTACCTACTATACCCTTACATACAGATGAGCTAGTTTGTTGCTCACAGTGCGCCATTCAGGCCTCTGTGTCGCGCCATGGAATGTTACATGATGTCTGTACTCAGAGCCGGATTAAGGTCTGTGGGGGCCCCTGGGCAACAAACATGTGGGGACCCCTATTGTGATGAACTGGGGGTATGCACAATGGGGACCCCAGTAGTGTCAGTGCCCACAGTGGTAGTGCCCTGTATCCAGAGCCCACAGTAGTGGTGCCCTTTATGCAGTGCACCCAGTAGCAGTGCCCCCCTATGCAATGCTCCCATTAGTAGTGCCCCCAGTAGTTATGCCCCCAGTAGTAGTATCCCCAAGAGCAATGACCCCTGTATAAATACCCCCAGTAGTAATACCCCTGTAGTTGTGCCCCCAATAGTAATGCCCCCCAGTAGTCATGCCCCTGTGTGTGCCCAATAGTAATGCCCTAGTAGTAATGCCCCCTGTATAAATGCCCTCAGTAGTAATACCCCTGTAGTTGTGCCCCCAGTAGTCATTCCCCCTGTGGTAGTGGCCCCAGTAGTAATGCCCCCTGTAGTAGTGCCCTCTGTATAAATGCCCCCAGTAGTAATGCTCCTGTATTAGTGCCCCTAATAGTAATGCTCCCTCTGTAGTAGTGCCCCAGTAGTAATGCCCTGCCTTCAAGAAGCAGAGCTCACAATGGTAATGGCCCCAGAAATGGTGCCCCCAATAATAATTTCCCTAGTAGTAATGCCCCTAGTAGTAATGCCCCCTGTAGTAATGCCCCCAGTAGTAATGCCCCCCCAAGCAATGCCCTCAGTAGAAAAGCAGCTTAAGCTAAAAAGAAAAAAAAAGTCATACTTACCTTAAGCTCCACTCCCACTGCCTTCTGGTCCGCTCGGCTGCTCCTCTGCACTATGGGAGAGATGTCATGACATCTCTCCCATAGTGCAGTGCATGAGCCAGAGCTCACGAGTGAGCTCCAGTCTCCGGCTCTAGCTGCCGCTGCTGGGAGGGAGCTGGGTGCCCACTGGTTACAATCTCAGTGGGCGCCTGGCAAATGGTGTCTCCGTGCGGCACCAGGGTTAGGTTGGCCGGAGGAGGCGGAACTGGTTCCATATCCTCCGGGTCACTTAAACCCCGATGGCTGGGTGTGGGGGCCCTTCAGGTGTGGGGGCTCAGGGACAATCGCCCCTGTCGCCCCCCCTTTAATCCGGCCCTGGCTGTACTTTGGCGTATCATGGCGTTCTACAATGTAAGAGAATCCACAGCATGTAATACACCGCTTAGCCACTGGGTGGCGAGTGGTCCACTGATGAAATTTGTACTACTGAATACCATACTGTTAAAGTGGATGGATATCACATTCACGCAGTGTATTTGCATATTGCATGTTCGCACAACCAATCTTTTTAATATCACATAAGCGCTCAGAGTGGAACTCAAATCAGAACACATACATAACTGTACAGTAGTGTAATTGCCATGTTCTTATGATGGTATAACCGATACTATACATTAATGAGATGCACACACAGCTTTCAATGAGACAGGATGAATTATTCTCTAAAGGTGGTGTACTGTGTTTACATGTATATTATTTTGAAAGGAAAACAATTTTTTATTATTAAAAAACAGCAGCAGGTGGGTGGAGTGCACAAGGATGAGCCCACTATTGACATTGTACACATTGCCTGCTGTAATTCGCAGACGTCACATCACATACACGACAGGTGCTGTTCTTGGTACGGCTGGCGTGTATGGGTTAGAGGTTTGGTGAGCGCCTGTTAGAATCCGAAGGTAGTGGATCATTTTGGTATGGCTTGTGTGTGTGGGTTAGAGGTATGGTGAGTTCCTGTTAGGATCTGCAGGTAGCGGATCATAATGGTGGCAGTTCCCAGTCTTGGTTACTACTGGAGACTGCATCTATCCTGTGTTCAGTTCATAGCCTGTCATTCCTGTCTGTCTGTGTGTGTTTTTCTCAGGTGCTATTAATCATCTGCCTCTCTGCAGATCTCAGGTGCACATCAGCCTGTGATTAGGAATTACTCTCTGCTGGAGATGGCTGATTGGGTCCTGCTTCTCTTAAGTTACAGCCAGCCCTGCACTCTGTGTTGGTTATACTGTCTAAACATCAGTACACAGACTGTTTCCCAGCTTCCAAGCTGCACCATTGCACAGCCTGTCTCTTGGCTTCCAAGCCACACCAGCGCACAGACTGTTTCCCAGCTGCCAAGCTGCACCATTGCACAGAATGTTTCCCAGCTTCCAAGCCACACTATTGCACAGCCTGTATCCTGGCTTCCAAGCCGCACCAGTGCACAGACTGTCTCCTGGCTTCCAAGCTGCACCAGCACACAGACTGTTTCCCAGCTTCCAAGCCGCACCAGTGCACAGACTGTTTCTCGGCTCCCAAGCTGCTACATCAGCCTCCAGCCACCACTGGCACTCCAATCACCTAGCCGCACGAATAGCTCCTAAGCTGCATCATCGGCTCCGAAGCCGCAACATCGGCCTCTGGCCACTCTACTGACTCTCCAACCACATCATCGGCACCTTGCTGCACCAACGGCTCTTAAGCAGCATCATTGGCTCCCTAGCCACTACATCGGCCTCTGATTACCACTGGCACTCCAACCACATCCTCGGCACCTAGCCGCACCAATGGCTCCTAAGCCACAGCATCGACTCCCAAGCCACATTAGCCTCTGCCACTCTACTGGCTCTCCAGCCACATCATCGGCACCTTGCTGCACCTACAGCTCTTAAGCCGCATCATCAGCTCCCAAGCTGCAACATCGGCCTCAGGCCACTCTACTGGCTCTCCAGCCACATCATCGGCACCTTAGCTGCACCATCGGCTCCCTAGCTGTACCATCGGCGTTCAGCCGCACCATTGGCATTCAGCCGCACCGTTCGTACTTTGGACTATTCTTTTAAATGTTCTTGCCTGTTTTTTGAGACAATAAAGTCACTTACTTTGATTTCACTCTACGTCTCCTGGTGTCTATCTCCTTAAGGTAGTCTAGTCATCTGGACCCCCAGGCAACTGTAACAGCGCCGTGCACAATGCTTGTCCTGGGTTCGAGATCTGGAAAAGAGCAACTATTATTATTTTTTTTAAATCTTCACTACAGAATTAAAAAATAAATTACTTGGTGGTGTGTTGACCAAAAAGACGCACTCACAGCATTGCATAAAGACTGAACAATTGAAGTTCAGTATTCTTATCAAAGCCTACTAAACTCAATACATTGTCCACAACTTAATACCAGCTGCCATTTCTATGCTAATTTATGCCACTGTTCTGCTGATGCACTGTGTGCTCAAGAAAGTGATGTACGGTGCTCCATACAGTACCCACATAGCGCCCTGCTAGTCACGTTATGGCATATAGAGTCTCATAGTACTGTGCATGCCCAGTGGAGCCAGTTGGGAGTCAAACACAGTGCATCCCAGACTTAGGTTCTAGACTTTAGAAACTAGTAGTGGGTTCTGTTTGAAAAAGGGGTCTCTGTATTACAAACTGACTGTGCGTGTTAAGCAGTACACTTGCATCGTGTCGGCGCTGAGATACTGTAGTGAATGCATGTCTTAGAAACTAGTAGTGGAGTCTGAGTGAAAGAGTGGTCCCTGGATTACAAACTGACTGTGCTTTTTAAGACGCACACTTGCAGCACTGTCGGAACATTGGTGGCGCTGTGGTGGCTGGGATCTCCGGTGCATGCCCAGTGGAGCCGCTCCATATGCCATGTAGCGCCTGCTAGTCATGCTATATTGTGGTGTATGGAGTCTCACAGTATTGCACATGCCCAGTTGAGCCATTCGGGAGTCACACACAGTGCATCAGAGTAAGTGCCTAACCCTAACCGTCGGAGTAAATGCCTTACCCTAAGTGCCTAACCCTAAAAAAAAATGAGTGTCAACCTACTGCCTGTTGACCTTCATAGCTGTTGACCTTGTTACTAGTCGCCCCATCGGAGTAAGTGCCTAACCCTAACCCTGACACTAACCCTATAAAAAAATAAAAAATGTGTCTACCATTTGACTATATGAGTGTCGACCTACTGCATGTCGACCTTGTTACCAGTTGACCTTTAGTGTGTAGACCTTCTGACCCTGTCAACATTCAGTCCCTGTTGACCTACTGCCTGTCGACCTTGTTACCTGTCGACCTTTAGTGTGCCGACCTTCTGATCCTGTCGACTTTTAGTCTATGTCGACCTACTGCCTGTCGACCTTCATACCTGTTAACCTTGTTACCAGTCGACCTTTAGTGTGTTGACCTTCTGACCCTGTCGACCTTCAGTCTCAGTTGATCTATTGCCTGTCGACCTTCAGTACCTGTCGACCTATTACCTGGTGACTTTCTATACCTATTGCCTGATGACCTTGAGTACCTGTCGACCTTGTCACCAGTCGACCTTTAGTGTGTCAATCTTCAGACCCTGTCGACCTTCAGTCCCTGTCTATCTATTGGCTGTTTATCTTCCGTTGTCTACCCAAACATTGTCTATCTAGACAATGTAGACCGAATGATCCACACAAGAAGGTGCACACTTGCGGCACTGTCCCAGACTTAGATACTGTAGTGAATGCATGTCTTAGAAACTAGTAGTGGGGTCTGAGCCAGGAGTCCCTGGATTACAAACTGACTGTGCATTTTCAGACGCACACTTGTGGCACCATGTTGCAGAGTGGGCATCCCAGGTTTGAGATCTGGAATGTGATTTTTTTTTTTATTATTTTTTTTTAAGTTACAAATATTTTCTTGCTGTGGAGCTACAGGTCCCAGCAAGCTTCCTCCAAATGTTGGTACTTGGAGAACCACAAGTACCAGTATGTGGGGCATTACGGGCCCACTGGTACCTGTAGTTCCAAGGCAAAAGAAATATTAAAATAAACACAAGACACACCATAGAAAGTTAAAGTTAATGAAAACATACATGCACACACAGAATGGGTATGAAGTTCCCAATGCCGGCAGCTAGAAGGTAAGTACTGTACCCTTTCCCCCCCTAACCCTCCCTTAGTGGTGCCTAACCCTAAAATCCCCCTCTAACTCTAACCTCCCCCCGGAGGTGAATAAATCTACTGTAACCCTCCTTAACACACCCTAAACCTAATACTCGTGGTGGGTGCATAACCCTAACCTACCCCCGGGGGTGCCCAACCCTAACCCTAAACCTCACTCCCGCCCAATCCCCCCCCGCATGGCTAACGCTAAGGGTGACCCAGACTTACTTCATTTGGGGTGGCGTCCTTTGGCATTCAGTGTTTCCACGCCTATCTTAAGTCCCATCCTGGGCTTCTGCAGTCAGGATATAGACCGAGAGCTCTCGTCCACCAGTCTATTGACAGCATCCCTGCACACACACACATGTACGCACACTATAAATATATTTATATTTACTGTATAGTATATATTTATATTATAGTATATTTATAAATATAAACTTCATGCAAGTAGTGCATTAATACTAATAAAAAAATACAGAAAACCATTTCAAAATAATAACACTATAATAAAACAGTACAGTAAAAAAAAAATGTAAGGTAATACAAAAGTAAATCAAAATGTGGATGACCGCTGCCCGCAGATGGATTATGAGCCGTCTAAGTTGCACTGTGAGAAAAACAAAGTCATTTTAGTAACAGTAATAGGCAGGGGCTGGCTGGCAACTTTTAGCCTGGGGGGCAAGCCCAGAGCACTGGCCCATAAGTATTGGGCCATCCTTAAATGGAGGTTTTTTATGATAAAAAGATAAGCCACAAAAGTGCACTTATTGTTTTTTAGCAACATCTGCATTGTTTCCATCGCCATGCAATGGTAAGGTGAAGTCAGATTCCATAAAGAAAAGTGATTTTATTTTTGCTACGTTACCTGCTTTTATACATACAGGTGTTTAAGGTCAATAGCACTGGCTACTGATAACCCATATTGTTATTGCATTTACATACCTAACTATACATAGGAGGTACATGGCATATACATACTTATCTGTACATAGGAGGCACATGGCATATACATAACTAGCGGCTGGTTTTGGACTAAGTGCCCGCCATTCTAATGACGTCTCATCAGACTGAGCTGCATTGCTGTCTCTTACACGCACTGGATGTCTCTCCCTGCTGTCAGGAGGCCTTTGGGGGTAACTAGTGCATTCATGTCAGCAGCACCCTATCCTGTTGTACAGATCCTACGCCAGTCACACACCCCAAATCCCTCCTGCTCCCCCACAGCCTGCACCCACCGCCTCACATTAATCACCCCCAATATTCCTGGCTTCCAGGAGATGCCACCACCCCAATCGCCCGGTGTCAGTAATAGCCTCCCCTTACCAAAGCACCCATACCTCTCATCCCAAATATCCGTCATTTTCTTCTTAGTAGGGCAGCACATGGCCAGTGGTGCCTCTGGAGCGTAACTATATCATTCACTGCCGGCTCCCACACCCCCGCAGGCCGCCCACAGTCCTCACCTCAGATATCAGGATAGATGACTGATTATAGTCACACTGTGACAGGAGCAGCCGCAGCTCAGCCCTGTATCACCGAGTCCGACCGCCGGCTCCAACAGCCCCGCAGGCACCCACGGTCCTCAGGATCGATCTGCAGCAGTGCATTTCACACAGTGAAACACAGCCCCGTATCACCGCGCCGGCTCCCACACACGCCTACTGCCCGACTGACAATGACTTCGTCAGTATGTCTCCAGCTCCAGTCCAGTCCGGCCCAGACACGGCAGTCAGCGCGGCTGCCTCTCTCCCCTCACGTCTTTGACGCCGGCGCCGCCCTTGTTCTGCACCGCCCCCAAGCCACCGCGGGGGCTGCAGGGATGGTAGGTACGTCACTGGGATATAAGTAAGTTTCTGGGACAACGGGAGACGCGGCTGCAGCCGCATCAACCACTGGACCACCAGGGTTTTTTTTTTTACTGCTGAGGAGGCGGCCCAGGACATCAAGTGACAGTGCAGCCTGGGGGGCACATGGCACCCTGCCCCCTGGCCCAGCCCGCCTCTGGTAATAGGGTACAGTAAAAGTACAGAATCAAGTCTTTCACTAGTACTGTACAGTCATTGACTCTTAATAAGACCTAATGTACCTAAATATATATACAGTACTTCACATGGATCTATCCATACAGTTTATATTGTAAGTAATTTGTGATTGTGCATAACATGGCTGGCTCACCTGGCACTCTTTGTAATGGCAGAAAAAAACTACATGGACCTGACTTATGTATTTTGGGACTCTACTCCTTGCAATAAAATGCTGCAACCACCTACAGTATTTTGTGTAATCTCTTTTAGGCTTAATCTACTGTATTCCACCCAAGGTACTGTAATCCCACTGTGGGTGGAATGTAGAGTACAGTTAATGGAAGTTAATACCCAAAATGTCTGTATCAAATCTTCTTGACGCCTACTGTATTGTGCACTCTAGTTTACTTTTTTACTTTCCACAGTGTGCGCTTTGTGTGTTAAGCACATTGAGACCTGCTGGAGAAAGAGTGCTACAATACTGTATATAAAATACAAATTATTAAAATTATTATACAGTATTACTGTACAGTACCTCTATTAAGCGGCGGCCTTCCGCCCCTTGTCTGCGAGTAGCTTGGTCTGTTTTAGGAAAAAAAAAAAGGTACAGTAAATTACAGACACAACTAAAGTTGGCTTGTTCTAATAAAGCTTCATCCACATTTCCATTTCATTCATCTCCATTTCATTCAACCCCATTCTACTTTGTGTAGAAGATCATGAGGTGGTAAAAATACAGTCTTTAACCACCCAACTGCCCCACCAGTTCCCCACACCTCTGGGAAAGATGGGGCGGGGGGGGGAAACTGACAAACACGAGGAAGCAGAGCCAGAGGGGGAGGGGTAAGCTACCAGGCAAAATGGAAAGCTGAAAGACACAGGGGGTAGGGAATGAGGCTGAAAGACACGGGGGAAGGGAAAGAGGCAGAAAGACATGGGAGGTGATGCTGAGTCAAGTGTGAGGCTGTACAGATACAGACAATGGAACCTACAGTACTGTACAATACCTGAGCGGAATGGGTCCCCCAAAGACATAGTAATTGTATCAGGCATCTAGATTTCAGAACTCATAAGCAGCAAGTGTACAGTATGAGCGGATTGCAAAATTGCGAAGTGTTTCTACAGAATCTGTACAGTACTGTATATCAGACATTCACTGTGCTGTACAGCTGACACAATACAGTATGTCTGTGAACAACATTGTTCAGAGATACAGTATACTGTAGCTGGTACAGACCCACCGAAGTACAATATTTAGCCAGCTTAACTGCCACCACTTTCTTACCAGGGGGTCCCGAAACTCGGGTGGCGGAGTAACTGTGAAAATAAAATTGGCCAAAATATTGTGGAGCTACTGTACAGTTCAGTACAGTAGTGCCCTCAATAATGTATACTGTAGTGTGTATGTATATATATATATATATATATATATATATATTTATATTGATACCTGTATGTATTTGTATAAATGACAGAACTCGCACACCACCAAGTCCTGTAGTGAAGATTTAAAAATGTTTTTTTCCCTTACCAGGTCTCAAACATGAGACGCACACTCCTGCAAGCTGCTCACCAAACCTCTAGCCCAATCGCACTTGTGTACAGTACGCAGTGCATCAGCATAGTGCTGATGAACTGTGTTCCTCCCAATCAGCTCCACTGGGCATGTGCAGTACTGAGACTCAATACGCCACAGCATAGCGCAACAACAGGGCGCTACATGGTGTACTGCACACCACTTTCTTGAGCACACAGTGCATCAACAGTACAGTGGCATAAAGTAGCATAGAAATGCCAGGTTGTATGAAGTTGTGGACAATGTATTGAGTTCTGTTAGCTTTTATAAGTATACTGAACTGCAATTGCTCGTGGCGGTCTATATGCAATGCTGGGAGTGCATCTTTTTGGTCAACTGAGATACCTGTATAAATGACAGAACTCACACACCACCAAGTCCTGTAGTGAAGATTTAAAAAAAAAAATCCCTTACCAGGTCTCAAACCCGAGACGCCTACTTTTGCAAGCCGCTCACCATACCTCTAGTCCACAGTGGCACCTGTTGTGTACAGCACGCAGGGCATCAGCCTAATGCTGATGCACTGTGTGAATCCAGATCATTGTGGACAATGTATTGAGTTTAGCAGGCTTTGATAAGAATACTGAACTTCAATTGCATGCTGGGAGTGCGTCTTTTTGGTCAACACAGATACCTGTATAAATGACAGAACTCACACATCACCAAGTCCTGTAGTGAAGATTTATATAAAAAAAAAATGTCCCTTACCAGATCTCAAACCCATGATGCACACACCCATACCACTAGCCCATACACACAGCCATGTCGAAAGCCGCGCCTATTGTGTACAGCACACAGTGCATCAGCCTAATGCTGATGCACTGTGTCACTCCCGATTGGCTGCACTGGGCAAGCACAGTACTATGAGACTCTATATGCCATACCACGACTAGCAGGGCATTATGTGGGTACTGTATGGAGCGCCATACACCACTTACTTGAGCACATAGTGCATCAGCAGTACAGTGGCATAAAGTAGCATAGAAATGCCAGGTGGTGGGAAGCTGTGGACAATGTATTGAGGCCCTAATTCAGAGCCGGATGCTCTGAAAGAGCGCTCGCTCTGAATCAGGGCCGGCCTTCTTGTTTTTTAGAGCGGCCTCCTGGCCACTCGCATAGCTGTGGGTGACCACCGACAGCTATAGCAAGCGGCCAGGAAGATGGCCGCGATGGTCAAGACCATCGCGCTTGTGACGAGACCCTTGTGATAGGGTCTCGTTGCCGCAAGCCCCAGAAAGATTTTGGCTCTCACAGAGCCGAAATCTCTCCCACTGACATCACTCGTGATGTCAGTGGGGCTGCCCCCAAATGGAGGCGTTCACATGGGAACACCTCCGTTTGGGCAGCCACTCCCCCGGCCCGCCCACCAAAGGGGGCGTGCTGTCATTCAACATCAACAGCACGCCCCCTTTGGTACGAGACCCAGAGCGACGGTTTGCCCATCGCTATCCGGGTCTCGCGCATGCGCACGACGGAGCCGGCTCCATCGTGTGCATGCACAGTGGGCCACCATCGACCCGCTTGCGAGCACATAGCGCTCGCGAGCGGGTCTGAATCAGGCCCTGAGTTGTTGGCTTTGATAAGAATGCTGAACTTCAATTGCACGGTCTATATGCAATGCTGGGAGTGCGTCTTTTTGGTCAACACAGATACCTGTATAAATGACAGAACTCACACACCACCAAGTCCTGTAGTGAAGATTTATATAAAAAAATTGTCCCTTACCAGGTCTCAAACCCGTGACGCCCACGCTTGCAATGTGCTCACCCGTACCACTAGACCATACACACCAACCGTGTCGAAACTCGCACCTGTTGTGTACAGCACACAGTGCATCAGCCTAGTGCTGATGCACTGTGTCATTCCCAACCAGCTCCACTGGGCATGCACTGTACTATGAGACTATACACCATAGCGCGACTAGGAGGGTGCTACGTGGGTACTGTATGGAGTGCCATACACCTCTTTCTTGAGCACACAGTGCATCAGCAGTTCAGTGGCATAAACTAGCATAGAAATGCCAGGTGGTATGATGTTGTGGACAATGTATTGAGTTCTGTCTTTGATAAGAATACTGAACTTCAATTGTTTGGTCTATATGTATTGCTGGGAGTGCGTCTTTTTTGTCAACTGAGATACCTGTAGAAATGACAGAACTTGTGTTGTTGTGGACAATGTATTGAGTTCGGCGGCATTGAACAGAAGCGAATGATGGTTGGGGAACATTAGTGAATATTTATCCCGCTTCATTAAAAGCTGTGTGTGCGTGTGAAATATGTTTATAAAAAAGTACAGGACTCACACACTTAATGATTTAAAACTGCATTAGACATTCTTCTACAGCTCTGATTCCATGAGGAAAACGCTGTACCATAGTGCACTATTGGGGGGCCTAGAGGACCACATTTGGGAACCTCTGTGCTAATATACTTACAGCTGAAATAGGTGGTAATAAGCGTAGCCCTAATCTGCCTGATTAGGGCCTGATTCAGTAAGGAACGCAATTGCAACCGCATGCGCAGATTGGCCGATTGTTGCGTACTGTGCATGCACCAAACTGCGCTTGCACTGCAATTATGCATGCAGACAGGAAGCCATCACAGAGTGAGTGACAGGTCATGAGCGTTTGGGGGTGGTGACGGGAGAGTGGTTGGATAACGCAGGCGTGCCTGTCCATTTGAACGCCATTGCATGGGCGTGCATAAATTAGCCACTGCGATTGCCTACGCAGCTTGTGTACATACTGCGTGTGACGAGACTTGCAATTTCTGCGATGGGTCAGAACTGCTGTAATTGTGCGTGAGGGCCGATATGCTTTGGTGTTACCAATGTACTGTATACGCAGGACTGTGAGGTATTACGAATGTGAGAAAACAGTAGCGGGTGCCTCTATGCTGGCGGAGCGGTGGCAGACATTAGCATATTTTCGCAGGAGCATTGCGTGCAATTATGCAGCTGCAAACTGTGCTGAATCAGGCCCACAGTCATTTGTTGGAAACAACACTCCTGCTTGCTCACTGTCTATTGCATAATCTTGAGGGAGAGGTTGATTTAATGCCAGATTATGCAATAGACAGCAGCAGAGCACAATATCGGCTGGATTATCCAATGCCGTATCCATTTTGAACTACAAGCTGCACATTTTCCCACTGAAAAAACTAAGACTGCTTATATAATTTCCCTCCTGACTGGGCAGGCATTATAATGAGCTTCGCCATTGTGGGAGAAGTCTGATCCCATCTTGTCAGACATTTAAGGATTCTTATTCACCTTCTGCAAGATATTAGATGAGCCAGGCAGATCTTCTTCAGCGGCAGCTGACATTTTACGACTAAAACAGGGTCATCAATCAGTGGGACAATATGTCATTTGTTTTAGGACACTTTCCTCTGAGCTCTCATGGAATAATGAGGCCCTTGTAGAAGTTTTCTAGCAAGGTCTATAAGATCAAGTTAAAGACGAACTACAGTAGCCTCCAAATATTTGCCTAGCAACCTGGATGACTTAATTACTATGTGCAACTGTGTGGATATCTGATTCAGAGAAAGACAATTGGAGAGGAGTAAAACAGAGCACCCCAAAATTCAGTCTGTTTCCTGAGTACGGTCATTGTCAGCTCCTGCAGACGAGCCCATGCAGCTTGGCAAAGCTTGCCTCTCTTCTAAGAAACGTGAATGACAAATCCTAGGAGAGATCGCGCATCTACTGTGCTGCCTCCAGTCATTTCTTGAAAAATCAACCTCACAAGTCGGGAAATGCTCCCGCCTAGATGATAATGGAGAGGTTAATCTAGGAGTGTCCCATCACTCTCCCCAAAATAAAGACTGTTATATCTGTAAAAATAATATATCCACAAGGCTCTCATTTTTTCACAGCTTTGGTGGATTCTGGAGCTGCTGAAAATGTCATACCTTTTCATACCTGTACAGAAGCTACCTGTTGCTATTGCCCTCACTGCCGTGGATGGCAGCCATATTCTTGAAGGTTGTACTGAATATTGTACTGTTCCTGTGATTATATTAATTGGAGTATTACATTAATTCCTGAAACCACCAGTCCGATTGTCCTTGTTTCCCTGATTGCAGTATCATAATCCACACATTGACTTGTCATCTCTACATATCCTAGCCATGGGGTCCCCAAGGTGCCAAGTCCTGTCTCCAGACTATCCTGCCACACTGTTCTACGTCTGAAGGCAAAGCCTCTGAGCTGCCTGTACCCTACAAACTATTCATCAATGTCTTCAGTAAACAGGCTGCAGAGACTTTACCACCTCACAGGCCGTGGGACTGTCCAATCGATCTAATTCCAGGAAATATTCCTTCTCATGGAGAGGTCTATCCATTATCTGTTCCTGAGACCCAAACCATGACAGGTTACATTAAAGAGAACATAGAACGTGGCTTTATATGCCCTTCGTCATCTTCAGATGGTGCGAGTTTCTTTTTTGTAAAAAAAAACAGATGGAGGTTTGCATCAATTAGATAACTGATAAGAACAGGTACCCATTACCCCTAATAACGGAATTATTTGATCGAGTCAAAGGAACTACTATATTTACTAAGATGGATCTCCGTGGAGCATACAATTTGATACGCATATGGAAAGGTGATGAATGGAAGACAGCATTCAATATCAGAGATGGCCATTATGAATACCTTGTGATGCCGTTTGGGTTAAGTAATACACCAGCAGTGTTCCAGAATTTTGTAAATCAAATTTTCAGTGATCTCATGTACAAAACTCTTATGGTAAAACTGGATAATATATTAATTTTCTCTTCAGACATTAAAAGCCATTGGTGCCATGTGAAAGAAATGCTTCAGAGACTTCGTAAAAACCAATTGTATTGCAAGATGGAGAAATGCACTTTCGAGACCACATCCATTCCATTCCTGGCATATATTATTTCTGGCACCAGTCTAGCCATGGACCCTGAAAAGGTATAAGCCATCCTGAATTGGCCACAGCCATCCACCTTATGGGCCATTGACTGTTTCTTGGGGTTCGCCAACTACTACCAGAAATTCATCCGAGGTTATTCCACTGTTATTGTACCCATCACAGCATTGACCAGAAAAGGTGAAAAACCTGCCAAATGGCCTGAGGAGGCTCAATTGGCATTTCAGCAGTTAAAGCAAGCTTTTATTTCATCTCCTGTCCTGAAACAGCCTGAGGTTGACAGACCATTTCTACTCAAAGTAGACACATCATCTGTTGGAGTAGAAGCAGTTTTGTCACAAAAATCCTCTGATGACTTGTGGCTGTCACAAACTGCGGTCGGATCAAGCGGGGCCTACACTACTCACCTTTCCGTGCACTTCGCCTCTGTCTCTCGCAGGTCGGTGGCTTAGCCTGAGGTCCAGTGTGCAGCATTGCTGCAGGAAACAGGGGGCCTGATTCAGAGCTGAACGCTCTGACCAGAGCACTCGCTCTGAATCAGGGCCGTCCTATTTAAATGTGGAGCGGCCTTTTGGACGCTTGCATAGCTGTGGGTTACCACCCACAGCTTATGCGAGCGTCCATGATGATGGTCGCGATGGTCAAAGACCATCGGGCTTGCGACGAGACCCTGCGGTACGGTCTCGCTGCCGCAAGCCCAGGAGTGATTTTGGCTCTATCAGAGCCAAAATCACTCCCACTGACATCATTACTGATGTCAGTGAGGCCGGACCCAGACGGTAGGTCCATACTTCCTTGCAGGGGTCTTTGGTGAACACCGTCGGCGTGTTAAACTCTGCGCCTCTGGTCTGGGTCTCTGCCAATACTCTACTAGAGTTAGTACCCAGTTCCACACTTGAGCAGGAGTTACATCTGCCCAGCAACTTTTACCACATAATCCATACAGTCCCTGTGATGTCCAGACCCCAGTCCGGATTCACAAAAAAAAAACAATCCGTGACAGTGGCATCCTTGTGGATTTTTCTCTCGCAACTTCCTTCCTGCTGAACGTTACTTTGTGAATGGTAATCAAGAACTGCTAGCTATTATTCCTTTCTCGGTATTCACACTACTTCTGCTGATACGGGGCCTGATTCAGACCCGCTCGCGAGCGCTCGCAAGCGGGTCGAGGGTGCCCTAGTGCGCATGCGCATGATGGAGGGAGCTCCATCGTGCGCATGCACGAGACCCGCATAGCGACTGCCAAGCTGTCGCTATGGGTCTCGCACCAAAGGGGGCGTGCTGTCGATGGTGAGGACAGCACGCCCCCTTTGGGGGGCATGCCGGGGGCGTTGCTGTCCAGACGGAGGCGTTCCCATGGGAACGCCTACGTCTGGGGCCGGCCCCACTGACATCTGATAGAGCCAAAAGCACTCCTGGTCTTGTG
Organism: Taudactylus pleione; assembly: GCA_031769625.1. Classification (NCBI taxonomy): domain Eukaryota; kingdom Metazoa; phylum Chordata; class Amphibia; order Anura; family Myobatrachidae; genus Taudactylus; species Taudactylus pleione. The sequence goes on along the minus strand of JAUIMM010000345.1, from coordinate 711,557 downwards.
GCAGCGAGACCCTACAGCAGGGTCTCGTCGCAAGCCCGATGGTCGCGATGGTCTTCACCATCGCGACCATCTTTTTGGCCGCTCGCATAAGCTGTGGGTGGTCACCCACAGCTATGCGAGTGGCCAGGAGACCGCTCCAATTTTAGGTAGGAGGGCCCTGATTCAGAGCGAGCGCTCTGGTCAGAGCGTCCGGCTCTGAATCAGGCCCACAGTTCCTGTCTAAGAGCAATTTATCAGAAACTTTGCTGACAATTGGCATTGTGTGAGAGAAGTCTTACTCAAGTCTTCCAAACATTATTTAAGCAGACAAGAAACGCAGAGTGATTCCCAGCATGAAAGTCGAAACAAAGTTTGGCTATGCACCCGCAAACTTCATCTAAGAATGCCTATCATGAAGTTTGCACCTTGATTCGGCCCCTTTCCAATTATTTGAATCATCAACCTTGTTTCCTACAAGCTGTTTACCTGCATACCTCAGAATACCGAATTCATTCCATGTTTCTCTCAAACCTTTGATCCAGAATCAATTTTTTATTCCCCAGTTGACCTCTCTTGCAGTTCAGCCTGAACAAGGTGAAGAGTTTGAGGTAAAGAAAATTGTTGACTCTTGATTCAGGCAAAATAATCTGCATTACTTGGTGGACTGGACGGGCTATGGACCAGAAGAAAGATCATGGATTAAAGCTCCTGATGTTCTTGCTCCAAACTTAATTAAGAAATTTAATCTCAAGTTTCCTGCTAAGCCCCGTCCTAAGTGTCCACTCATGAAATGGGGGGTACTGTCACGAATCGGGGTCTTAGCATCCCTTACAAACTGAGACATTCTTTTATTTCAGTGTTCAAGACATCCCAGGGATGCCTCCATGTGATTAAAGCACCTGTGTGCTCATCTGGTCAGTCAGGCCAATGGCTATTCGCCACTCCCTATTTCAGCCAGCCCCTGGAAGCAACCTACGGCCTGAACGTGTTCCTTCCCAGTATAGTTCAAAGCTGAACGTTTACTCCTTGTGTTCTGGTATTGTGTCTTCTGTGACTTCCATTGCTACCTCATGTACTACTCGCTATTTACCATCCTCAGCTATTATTGCCGCTCTCTGTACCTGCATTCCATTTGCCACTCTGTATTCCGCATCTGTCAGCACTGCAGTTTCCACGCTGCATACTTATTCTCCTGTTGTTACTGAGCCACTGTGTGTGACCATTACCTGCATTCCATCTGCCATTGTGCATCATTGTTACCTGTCAGCTCTGCAGCTTCCACACTGCCTAACTTACCCTCCTGCTTCGTTACTGAGCCGGTGTGTGCAGCCGTGGTTGATTCCATCTACCGTTAGTGTCATCTCCATGGACCCCGCTTTATGTCTGTGCCGCTGGGATAGTGCATGCAAGTTATCTGTACTCAGTATTACTCTTCACCCGGTGGTTCACTTCAGGTTATAAGGTTACACTATTGTGCTGACTATTCTATTGGTTTTCCTGTACTGTGTGCTATTGTCTTGGGCAGGTTCTTAGAAGGGTGCTGGTTCCAGGGCTAGGGTTCAGTGTGCAGTATACGGTCTGTACACTGAGGTGTCGAGTAAAATATATTGCTTATCCTGACTCTCAGCTTCTGAGCTCCTTACTGGGTTTGAGTTCCAGGTCTTGCGTCAGAGCAGTACCAGGGTTTCAGCTTCCTCAATCTGTACTCTGACTACATAAGACTCCGATTCCTGGCCTGAGTTCTGAGTTCCAATCTGCCAGCAATATACTATTCCGAGTTCCGGAGGTCATCTTTGCCCCATGAGTGTATTTCTGGTCTTCGCAGGGCAGTAGGCGAGGGGTCGCCCAGCGGGCCTGATCTGTTAACTCCAGTTCCAGTCCAGTATCCATTCATATCACAAGTCTGTGGTTCCTACATTGTCAATAGTGTGCCTACACCACTGTTAGAACTCATGAGCCAAAGTATTATCAAGCCTCCACGTTTCTTATGCACATCTGTCATACCTAAGGGTCTCGGGCTGGATCTACAGAATACTAAAACCATGACAAAGAGTCTAGAAAGTATCCCCATTCAGAAGCTTGTATACACAAGAGTAAATGGGCTGGGCACGAGGGGGCCAAACATAGCATTTCAAAAGGAGATAGGGACCTGCTACATGGCCTGTGCATTTTGTCAATCAAGAGAAAATGTTTAATGTTAAGATAGCGCCAAATCTCAGTCAGAAAGAAACTGCACAGCTTGAATATCACCAAAGGAAGACAAATCCGAGGAAACAACCAACTGACCCACATGGTGAAATACCTGCCTGTGTCCATGCACAATATGTAGCAAGGAATAGGTCTGGAGAAAAGTTAGGTGTGTATAGTAATGAGGATACACAGGACTGCATCTGCAATGTGTCCCAGCAAATCAATGTTGGGGCTATAGTTTGGTGAGAAACATTAGGGTGGATAGTCAGCAAGGTGAAAAATCATATAGGGGTAGGAAGCATATAACCCTCAACAGTAACCCATTGCCTGTCTGAACCATAGCCATATACAGTAAATACATATATATACACACACACACACTAGCTGACTTACCCGGGTTTAAATATTCAAGTTATTAAGGTTTATTATATGATGTTGTCCAAATCCATCAAGGGGAAGGCCCAGTACAGGCTCCCTGAGTCAGTCCAGCCTGGCACACTCTGCCATGAGGTCCGACCAGGACCCCAACTACTCCATTAGGCATCCCAGACCAATTGCTCTGTGATATTTTCATCCAAATCTATCCAGTGGAAGGCTCAGAACAGGCTCCCTGGGTCAAAGTTCTGCTCAGCGTACACCAATGGGAGGTGCGACCTCAACCCCCTAGTATGTCTTCTGGGATCCAATGTTACCACTCTGTGAAGTTTTCATCCAAATCCTTCTAGTGGAAGGCTTAGAACATGCTCCCCAGGTCAAAATCTTCATCAGCCGATGGAGATTCTGGCCTCTCCACTCACCCCCAATGGCGGTGACACGCCTCCGTTTTGGGAAACGGAGGCTGTTGCCGGCCACTCCCCACCCAGAAATGGCAGCAGATTGTCAATCACTGACAGTCTGCTACTGGATTGCGTGCAGGATCACAGACCCGTACTGCACATGTACAGATTCCCAATAATTGGGAATCAGCTGATTCACCCCCTGAAATCACTTTGCAGACCAACATTGAAGACACAAAACATGTCTGTGATAAATCTTCCCTGCTGTGTAATCTCCATATTCTAAGCTTTGCCATGATCAAAGATTGTGGATTGAGGGCCTGATTCAGACCCGCTCGCAAGCGGGTCGATGTTGCCCAAGTGCGCATGCGCACGACGGAGGCGGCTCCGTCGTGCGCATGCGCGAGACCCGAATAATGATGGCCAAGCCATCGTTATGGGTCTCGCACCAAAGGGGGCATGCTGTCGATGATTGACAGCAAGCCCCCTTTGGTGGGCGTGCCAGGGGTGTGGCTGCCCAGACGGAGGCGTTCCCATGGGAACGCCTACCGTCTGGGGCCGGCCCCACTGACATCACTAGTGATGTCAGTGGGAGTGCTTTTGGCTCTGATAGAGCCAAAAGCACTCCAGGGCTTGCGGCAGACGAGACCCTACCACAAGGGTCTCCTCGCAAGCCCGATGGTTGCGATAGTCTTGACCATCGCGACCATCATTTTGGCCGCTCACTATAGCTGTGGGTGGTAACCCACAGCTATGCGAGCGGCCAGCAGGCCGCTCCAAAAAGTAAGAGGGATGGCCCTGATTCAGAGCGAGCGCTCTGTCAGAGCGTCCGGCTCTGAATCAGGGCCTGAATATGCTGTCTGCCACAGTCTGAATGTATCGAGTGCTGAGCTGCTCATGAGCCTGCCAGGAAGAGATGAGAGTGTGACAGTGTGTGTGAGGCCAACCCCTCAGGCGCAGAACCTGTGTAATTTAAGAGTGTCCCGGTTTTATGGAATTGTGTGATAGATATATATATATCTATCTATCACAAACACATGTAAAGGGGGCGCCAAAATATCATCAAAAAGGACTCCTACCAATTTATCTTTTTTGGTGACAAACCTTGTGCTATACACTCGCACATATCTGAAGTCCTATTAAGAGAACAATAGTTTAACAGCATACATGGGCCCTCATTCAGAGCCGCTCGTTAGCGGCAGTACGCTCGTTCCGAGCGATGTTTGCACATCTGCGCATGCGTACGGTTTTTAGTACGCATGCGCGAACCAGTCAGTGCGGCCGAAAATCGTTGGTACGCAATATAGCGAGGGCCTGCTATTTTGAGTGACAGAATGAGGCGTATGTGGGTGGTAACAGGGGAAGGTGCTTGAAAATGGGGAGTGGAGATCCGAATGCAGGCGTGCTTAAAGGTCAAAACGGGCGTTTTATGGGTGTGCATATTTAAAACAGCAGCGTCATTGACCACGTCACTGGGTTATTTTATAGCCAGAACTGCTCGCAAATTTGTGGTAGCAAACACCAACCACAAGAATAGCGAGCAGTTCATACGCTGGTCGATGTACTCGATTGATCTAATAAATAGCGGACATGACGTAGGATGCGAGCGGCCAGGGGGCGTTTTTAACAAATAAACGAGCGTATGTTTTGCTCGCTCGTTCAGACTTAGAGGTGTGAACAGACTGCAATGTGCGTACGGATCATTTGAATAGCCACCCCTTGTTTTTAAACGAGCGACCACAAATAGCGAACGGCTCTGAATCAGGCCCATGGTTCTTTAATCAACCAGAAAGGTAGAGATGTGTCCACATACATCTAGCCTCAATACACCATGCAGCGCTACTTCTGTGGCATGAGTGAGCCGCCAGGTTCCGTACAACTCTGCTAGCATCGCAAGGACAGACCAGCAGACTGTGCTGACACCTGTGTGCAACTGAGTCTGTATTGAAGTGTTGAAACTTGAAATGAAAAAAGCTACGGCCGCTACATTGTAGTGCTTCGTATATAGATTCAGGGACTCGCACACAGATATACAAGTGTCGTATATTAAATTAATCAGCACAGTTTGCTGGTGCGTTCTAGTGGCATTGCCAGTTATGACGATGGATCAATGGATGTATATCTCTTTGTGGCTCTTGGAATCAGACCCTCATACCAAGAAAGCACCGGAAACAAAAGGCCATAGGTCACACGTTAAATAGCATTTAAATAGTATTTAAAAAATATATATTTTTAAATAATTGATATTCAGTTTAAGAACATGCTTGAATAAGAAGCAAAATTCCCCACTGGTGGTGAGCTCCCATTGGCCAACACAACATAGTGGGTATATCCGCAACTTCTTACAATGTGTTTTGTCTTGTAAACAAGACTTCTTCAGGGGTAATACAGACAAAAATGGAAATGTATCTCAACTATCCCACAGCATTTACATCTTAAATTCCTTTATTGAGGTGTGATCACCAGTGAGTCTATCAGCAGCAGGGGCTGGCTGGCAACTTTTAGCCTGGGGGGCAAATGCATGCAGGCGGCCCTGGCAGAGGAGTAGCGTGTGTCCGAAGAATATGCGTGCTACGGCCCCCCCCACCTCCAGTGTTCCAGGGAGGAGGCGGATCCATATGGGATTAATGTAAGGTAAAAATAAAGATTAGGGCAGCCCCCTGTCGTAGTGCCCATATGCAGTGCCCCCATGTGCCACAGGAGAGAACTCCCTTATGCAGGCCTCCAGTAGTGCCCCCAGTAGTAGTCCCCCCCTTTGTAGTGCCCCCAGTAGTAGTAGTAGTCCCCCCATTTGCAGTGCCCCCAGTAGTAGTAGTCCCCCCCTTTGTAGTGCCCCCATTAGTAGTAGTCCCCCCCTTGTAGTGCCCCCAGTAGTAGTCCCCCCCCTTTGTAGTGCCCCCATTAGTAGTAGTCCCCCCCTTGTAGTGCCCCCAGTAGTAGTCCCCCCCTGTAGTGCCCCCAGTAGTAGTAGTCCCCCCCTTGTAATGCCCCCAGTAGTAGTAGTCCCCCCTTTGTAGTGCCCCCAGTAGTAGTAGTCCCCCCCTTGTAGTGCCCCAAGTAGTAGTAGTCCCCCCTTTGTAGTGCCCCCAGTACTGCCAGACACCCCCCCCAGTAGACACACGTAATATTAACAAAAAAAAAAAACACTTACCTGAATCCCCGCTCCCGCCGCCGCCATCTGCTCCTCCGTCTGTCCTCCCGGGCCGGGCCGCTCTGCATTATGGGAGAGACGTCATATGACATCATGACGTCTCTCCCATTGCCCACTGCGGGAGCCGGAAGATGAAGCGGCTCCCGCAGTGGGCGCAGCAGCTAATGAGAGTCTGACAGACTCTCATTAGCTGCTGCTTACAACTAACACACAGCTGCCGGAGCCGGCAGCTGTGTGTTTGTCAGTGTAGCGCTGAACGAACTCCGTCTGGTCAGCGCTACACATGCGGTGCAGTCTGTGTCACAGTGACACAGACTGCACCGGCCCGCGGCCCGCATAACGCTGCGGCCCGGGGGGCACATGGCACCCTGCCCCCCGGCCCAGCCCGCCACTGATCAGCAGAATGTTCTGCTATATATATATTTTTTACCAAAACAATTTATTCATCATTCTTATGGGATGTAGTGAATATGCTGGCGGACAGGATGCCGGCCGTCCATATACCGACGCCGGTATCCCGCCGTCTGGTAAAATACTGATGCCGCTATCCCGAACGGGATCGGGATACCGGCGTTGGCATCCCAGGTTTAGGGACCCTGTGGGGAAATTAGGGTTAGGCACCCCCCGGGAGAGTTAGGTTTTGGGTGCAGGAAGGGGTAGTTAGGCACCACCGGGGGGAGGTTAGGGTTAAGCACCACTAAGGGAGGGTTAGGGAGGGGGGGGGGCAGAGGGTTAGGTCACTTACTGCTGCCGTTGAGATTCTGCACCTTGAACAACCAGCTAGTCAGCCGCCGGTATTTCATACCCAATCCATTCTTATATATATTCACAGTTTGCATGCAGTACTCATTAATATTTATTAAATACTCACACTAAATCACCAGAGAATGGGAAATATATTTTTTTGTAGTGCACTATTAAAAATGTATACTTTATTATTTATGGTCTGGTATTTATTTGCACTGATATCATTTAGGTTATTAATAGTCTTGCACCTTTCACTGGTTTATGCTGTTGTCAATGAGGTCCTTTCTGTAGTAACAAAGGTCATCATTATCACCGTACATAAAAGTCAGTCATCTGCATATCACTGATTATAATTTGCATATTTTTTTTCATTCTTCAGAAATATACTTTTTCAATGAGCAAGTTGAGAAACTCTGCCTGAGCTGCAGTGAGGATTCCATAGCTCAGGGATGGGGAACCTTCTGCCCGGGGGTCGCAAAAGGCCCTCGAAATCATTTGGGCTGGTCCTCTGAGCTTTTTCTGCTAGCCTCATTTGACTAGAAGAGTACTTAGAATGGCACACTGCAGCCAGAATCTATGCAGCAGTGCCGACTGGAGCGTCGTTAGGACACTTCATACTGCCACACCGCTGCACTTACAGCTCCCCGTTGCCTCCTCAGGATGCTCTGTGACGTCACATGGAGGGGGCATGGCCTGCAAATAATGTTATATATCAAAATGGATGAAAAAAGCAGAAAAAAAAGGTTCCTCACTCCTGCCTTAGCTCCTTGAAGATACAAATATCACACTCTAGGAATATAACAGAACACCAATAAGTATATAGAAATAGGATTGGTAACCCTTTGCCCCAATCGGCAGTGAGAGTTGCTATACATGATTAGGACAAAAAGGAAATCTCTCACCTTAGAATATAAAAAAAAAACAATCCAAACAATATTAGAAATCTCTGTTAGCAGAATAAGGAGTTTGCAGAATCCTCAGATGAATGTACTTCTCTGAATCAGGCCCACTGTAAAATCTATCGCCAGATACATAATTCTGACATGTATGAGAATGTTATATATCGTACACATCATATATAGTGTGTAGTCCCAATCCGTTGTTCTCGGCCATCGTTCATTGAATTGTCCCATCTGTTGTGGTGCACAACAGATGGGACAATTCCATGGCCAACGCGGTGCTGTTACATAAAGCATGTAACATTGCACCATCATACAGCAGCTATTGTGTACCTGGATGCAAAGTATCATTACAACACATCGCTGGGTTGCACTGTCATAAGGTGTATACTCATATTTACTAACACAATCAAGCTGTTTCTGTAGCAGTCAGCGCTGACATTTCTACTCGCAGCTCCCCGAGCTGGCAAGCAGAGATGATCAAAAAGTGACCCGCTTGAGCGCTAAAACTGGACTTTTTGTGGGCACGACAATGTCCCGTCATTTTGACGGGCTGCTTACTAGTACACAACATAGAGCACATGCACCTGATACATAATGTTATATAGCAGTGGTTCTCAAACTTGGTCCTCAGGACACCAAACAGTACATGTTTTCCAGGTCACCTAGCTGGGCACAGGTGTATGACCAACTGTCACATTTTAAGGATCTCAGGTGACCTGGAAAACATGAACCGTTTTGTGTTCTGGGGACCAAGTTTGAGAACCACTGCTATATAGTGAGAGATGTATCAAACCTTCTAAAGAGTGGATAAGTTGAACTTAATCAGCTTATCGCTAGTATTTATCATGTAACCTGGTTGTTATGGGCAACTCCTCCACTCTTTAGAAATGTTGATACTTCCCCCTAACCAGCAAATGTATGTAACACACTGAACCGCACCAATAACATGACTACATTGAAACAACACGACACCGTTTTAACGCACATACAGGGGTATTCAATATGGGTGCGATAACATCGTTTTTGTGTTAATATCGGAGCTATGACGTCATTATCGCAGGTTTTAGTTTTACACTGTATTCAATTTCAAAGACTTATCGCAGTATTGGAAAGTCTTTGATAAAAAACGGGGATAACTTTTCACCATTGAATAGGTGTCGAAAAAAAGTGCAGAATTGGGGTTTAGGGGTGCAGGCTTAAAAAAAATAGCCTGCACCCCTGGGACTGACATTTAAAAAAGAACTGTGTCAAGAAAAGCTTTTTAAAAAAAATAGGGACACCCAAAAAATTAATTTAAAAATTGGGGTAAAAAAAAAAAAAAGGGAAACATTTTTTTAACAATAGGGAAATAGGTTCAGGGCTATTCTGCAAGGATGCGGCAGGTGTTTTGAAGAATAGAATTATAGCGGCAGGTGCACAAATGCAGAATTTTTAAAAACTTACTTTAGGGATATCAAAATATGCTAGTACCCATTTTCATGTACCCCAAATTTGATGGGACCACTTAAAAAAACGAAAAAAAATAACCTAAGTGCTCTTCTGCATCAGTTCTTCAATGTCGGGAAAAAACACCTGCTGCAGCTATTTAAATCCCCGACTTTCAATTAAAGGCTAAAACGGGGGTACCCATATTTTATATTGAATACGGGGATAAGCGGGAGCGCGCACCATACTTTAACGCAGGAAAAAACTCCGATATGAAACGTTAACTTCGACGGTGAAGTTAACGTTTCATATTGAATACCCCTCACAGAAGTGTGAGCCGCCGGCCTGAGTACCAAACAAGCAGCAGCTCTAATCTGTCTGCTCTTTTCTCCTTTTAAGTTGGAACTGAAGACCACAGAGCACAGACGACAACAACCATGTGGTTTAGTGAGGGTGGTCACATGACGGTGACGTCACCAGAGTGCTTTCGTTCTATTGGAAGATACGGAAATGGCGCGGCGCGCGTTGGTGACGTAGTTTCCTGGGATGCCCTCGTCGCACAGAGCTCACTCTTACTTGGTAACTGCTGGTTGGTTCCATTTTATATAAAACTCCCGGTTGTTGTGACGATGGCGTCTAGTGCGTTGATTAAGGTTAAGATTCACCGGAATTTGCCCGTGAAGATAAAGAGCGAGGAGGCGGCTTCCCCCAGCAACGGGGATGCGGAGAGTAACAAGGAGCCGCAAATATCGGGGTGAGTGCGGTGTATGGCAGAGCGCAGCGTCCGCTACCTTTTATTCACTCCAAAATGGCAAGTCTTACACATGTGTTCCAGTTCCGCCTGCACCATGATTTGTTTAGCAAATGCAGCCACCTCCACCCGGTGACTGCCCGGCAGGCGGGACGGCTCCTTGTCCTAGCTGTGCTTGTCATTCTGTGCTGCTCAGTGCATTGGACGGAAATGAGGGAACTCAGGGAAGGGAGAGAAGCCAGAGACGTGGCGGCAGCGGGACAACCCCCCAGTGCTGCCTCGGGACAGTACCGAAAGTGGCATTATACGTACCAGTGCGTAGCAAACTTTTCATACAGCTCCATCTGTCTAAGAGGCGTTGTAACCTCAGTCAGCCCTAGGTGAGGGGTGGTGCTCTTTTATGCCCGGTTGTCACAAAGGCATGGCTTTAACTGTGTACATCTATAAACTTAAAACAACTTCTTGGTTATATTTCTTGCAGGACTTCACATTCAAGGTTTGGAAGTTCCTGAGCATCGCCCATCACAGACTGGTGATCCTGTTAGGACTGCCGATCAGTCTGTGCGGCCGGAGGACATCAGGGTGGGAAACTGTGGCTGCCCTGCCTGAGCCCACCCTTGTGCGTCTGCTGCAGGAATATTGTCTTCTGCAGCTGTACCTGACCTTGGGGAGATGCACTAAGCCTTGGACAGTGATAAAGTACCAACCAGTTCCTGTCCGTTTACAGTCTGTATGAAAAATGGCAGGAGCTGATTGGTTTTCACTTTATCACTCTCCAAGACTTAGTGCTTCTCCCGTTTTGTCAGAAAGCTTAGCAGATGCGACCATGCCAGACAATTTTTAAATAAACTGTATATAGTTGTACACACTAGCTAGTTAGGCACATGGGGACACAGACCTGTTGTGACACATGCCTCTCCTTGTTCTCTTCCTATCTCTCTGAGCTTCACTTTCATTTGCTCCCCACGCACTTCTGCTTCCTGTATCCAAGTCTCTATCCTTGGCCCCCTACTAATTCACTCTGCACTTGTACAGTTAATCAGCTCCTTTGGTCTACAGTACCATATTTATGATCTCTCTTATCTGATCTCTCCCTATCCCTCCCTTTTTATTGTGTTTTATACTGTATATGCTATTTCTTTCTGGATCACTCACTGCTTTCTCATGCTTAATTTGGGTAAAATGGACCTCATTGTTTTCACCCATCTTGTCTCTGACCATTCACACCTTTCTCTCACCGTTGGCAAAACCACCACTCTACAGTTCAACAGCCTCATTTATCAATGAGTTTATCACTCAAAACTAGTGATAAATTTCACTTTTTATGATAAATGGTACTCCAGCCAATCACCTCCCAACTGTCATGTGTTAGAAAAATGACAGTTGGGAGGTGATTGGCTGGAGCATCATTTATCACTAGTTCTGAGTGATAAACTCGTTGATAAATAAGGTCTCAAGTCTGCTACCTGGGCGTCAGCCTCAACTGTCATTCATTCTCTATATCCAGTCCCACACTCATTACACTCAGTTCATCTTGTGTACATTGCTAGGATTATACCCTTCCACTCCATCGATGTCACCAAAGCCTTGGTCTCCTGCCTATTCCTCCTCTTTGCCTATGGCAACATTCTTCCCTGGACTACCACACAGCTACTTATCTGCTCTTCAGTTTTACCTTCATGATGCTGCCAGTTTGAACTTTTTTATATGCTGATCTGCTTCTGCCTCCTGACACTGCCAATCTCTCCATTAGCTCCCTATCCTCTTCAGAATTCACCTTTTAAACTCCTAATTCTCATCTATAAAGCTATTCCACTCTCATTTTTCACTTACGTCTCCAACCTCCTGTTCCTCATCACAATAGCCTGCTCTCTGGCCAGCTGTGACCACCATTTCCTCCACAATGATTAACACCTCACTCCCATTTCAATGACCTCCTTTGCTGCTACAGTCTATGGAACCTTTGTTTCTGAACTCCCTTCTTAACACAAGCCTACTGGACTACCGCGAGATTCCTTTCCACCCACTTGTGCAACCCTAGTACTTTTACCTCTTTATCCTTTAGAATGGAAGCACTCATGAGCTTGACCTTCCCTCCCTTTTGTCTCCTCCTTCCCCCTATGGTTCTCATAACCATGTCATCACGTGTATGCATGTACCTATATAGCTATGTTGGTTACCCTGTAATTCTATTACTATGTCTACCATGTTTGTATCATTTCTCTGACCGGCGCTATGGAACTTTATAGCACCCTATGAATTAATACTGATCATATACAAACAAATTGCTGTATATTTCCACTGTATATGATTGCTCTATATATATCATACCCTATAGCAATATCATAGCAGTGTATATTGTGCTATCGCTTACTGAAATGTTATATGGGGGGGGAGGGAGTATGCTCTCCAGATTGTGTTCTTTTAATGAATTGGTAAATCAGCGATTCACCCGGATAACTGTACAGTGTTGTGATCGTTCAATAATTAGCCGCATTTGGCGGTGTATGCACTGCTGCGGCTGACCGCCCCATATATCCCTTTTACATAATAGGGGAGGGACGGGGAAATGTCACCTCCCCAGGGAAGGAACGCATTGTGGCGATACATTGTGAAAAATCTTAGTGTATGGCCAAGACATCTGATTGTTTCAGCTTGTCAGATAAAATGCCTGACATACATTTTTATCTGACCGTGGATGCCCAACATTGAATATACGAGGGTTGTCCAAAAAGTAATGCCTAAATGCTCATAACTCTGAAATAATATGCAACATTTATTTGAAAGTTTGTAGTTTAATATGAGGGGTATTCAATATGGGAGCGAAAAGTCCGTGCTGGACTTTTCGCTCCACATCGGAGAATTTTCAGGGATAAAGTATCGGGCGCGCGCCCGCTTTATCCCCGTATTCAATATAAATCCTCCGAAAACGGGACCTGGCGAAGTGGGATTTGCGTTAAAAAACGAAGTTTTCCTTGAAAAAATTGTAGGACCCCCCCCTAAAGTTGTAAAAACATGGGGGATCACTATGGGTCCCCCCGTTTTAGCCTGCAAATGAAAGTCGGGGGTTTGAACAGCTGCGGCAGGTGCTTTTTTCCCGACATTGAAGAAGTGATGCAGAAGAGCACTTAGGTTATTTTTTTTTTTTTTTAAGTGGTCCCATCAAATTTGGGGTACATGAAAATGGGTACTAGCATATTTTGATGTCCCTAAAGTAAGTTTTTTTAAAAATTCTGAAATTGTGCACCTGCCGCTATAAATCGATTCTAAAAAACACCTGCCGCATACTTGCAGAATAGCCCTGAACCTATTTCCCTAGTTTTAAACAAAAAATTTTTTCCCATTTTTTTTTTTTTTTTCACCCCAATTTTGAAAATAATTTTTTGGGGTGTCCCTATTTTTTTTTTGACAGTTCTTTTTTAAATGTCATTCCCAGGGGTGCAGGCTATTTTTTTTAAGCCTGCACCCCTAAACCCCAATTCTGCACTTTTTTTCGACACCTATTCAATGGTGAAAAGTTATCCCCGTTTTTTATCAGACTTTTCGAACCTGCGAAAAATCTTTGAAATTGAATACAGTGTAAAACTAAAACCTGCGATAATGACGCAAAAACGGAGTTTTCGCACCCATATTGAATTCCCCTATATGTCTGCTAGCTATATATGTATTTTTGTTTAGGTAGTCCAAGAAATACCATGGAATCCAAGATGAAACAAAGAGCCTTCATTGAATTTCTGGAAAAAGAAGGCTGCAGTGCTACAGAAATCCACAGAGGACTGGAAAAAGTGTATGGTGAGCGTACAATTGACTGTAGCAATGTCAGAAGGTGGATGAAGCATTTTCAATTGGGAGAATCATCCGTGTGCGACAAACCTCGTGGTGGCAGACCATCAACTGCAGTGACAGCAGAGATCCGACACAAAGTCGATGCCATGATTCAGAAAGACAGTCGTGTGAGCATCAGAGATATCAGGGATGAACTTGAATGTAGCCATGGCACTGTAGAAACACTAATCAATGATTTGGGATATCATAAAGTGTGTGCTAAATGGGTTCCAAAGCAATTAACCAGGGATCATAAGGGCCAGAGTGTGAAAGTTTGCAATGGCCTTTTGACCAACTTTGAAGCCAACCCTGAGATGTTTTTGGAAAATGTCATTACAGTAGATGAGACCTGTGTATTCCTTTATGACCCAGAAACAAAGGCCCAATCAAAGCATTGGAAACACCAAAGTTCACCTAGGCCAAATAAGTTTAAATCACAGCGATCCGTAAACAGTCATGACCACATTCATCTGGGATTGCCGAGGTGTTATTCTTATTGATTATTTGGAACCAAACCAATCAAGTGATCGATACATTATTACACTTAAGAAGCTGAAAGAAGCCATCCGCAAAAAAAAGGTCAACAATTCCACTGTCAAATGTCGTCTTACACCATGACAATGCCAGACCTCACACTTCGATGGCAACATCTGCGGACATTGCCAAAATGGGGTGGGCAATAATACCACATCCACCATACAGTCTTGATTTGGACCCTTCTGACTTTCATCTGTTTGGCCCTCTCAAATACTGTCTCCAGGGTCAACATTTTGAAGGCATAGAGGTTGTTAAAAACTCCATACGTTCCTGGGTCAAATACCAACCACTGGATTTTTTCCAAAGTGGATTCAATGTTTGAGGGCAGATGGTGAATTTTTTGAGTAGTCATTCTGTTACTAAGACTTCAAAGTATTTTACTGAAAATTTTCAACTCTGTATCTATAATAAAATTTGAGTTGTGAGCATTTAGGCATTACTTTTTGAACAACCCTCGTATTACCAGCCCTCTGAGTTAAACCAGTTAACTTTCAAGTTGTAATGTGTAATCTAAATTTATACAAGGGTCTTGTATACGTTTAGATTATACATCCTATGGCCATGTAGATTCGCTACCCTGAAAGTTGAAATGTCAGGATTTGGCAAATCGATCTGGAGTCTAGTGTCCTAAAAACACTGAGCCATTACAAGATTTTTCTCTAAAGTGGCTTACACATGAGGTGGTGTTGCAAATCTAGTGTTCACTCTAGGTCCGGCAGCAAGCAGGGCGCCGGACCTAGAGATAGGGCACTTCTGAGCGCGCCTACGGCGCGTGGCCAAAGACAAGTGGGTGTCTTTATGACGCATCCACTATTCGTGACTCCTGGGGGCGTGCCCGGCACTAACCGACATGCCGGGCAGCCCCCAAGCGCTGCGGTCACTGAATGGATGCTAGGCGCATGTGCCCGGCATCCATTCACCAGCGGTGACTGCTGCGCCCGCCGTTTTGACCACCTGCGGGATACTGCGACCCACTGGTGGAGACAAACCGCAGGCTGTCTAAGCCTAGCGGGAACGCTAAAATCACGTCTGTTTTTCAAGTGGAAGAACTACATGCTCTATGATTACATACTTTGTTTTTATTCTTGGAGTTTTGAACATTTACACCCAAAAATTGCAGAATAAACATGAGACTTGACCAGCATGAATTTTCAAAAACTGTACAATATAATTTTACATGATAAATTATTAATTAAATATAGGGTCATTCCATGTAATTTCACCCAGGCCATGACCGACTCAGATTTTCATGAAACTTTGTACACTTGATACTACCACATAGCAACAAACCCATGTAAAATTTTTCTTCTCTAGCCCTCATAGTTTTTGAGATATAGTGGGTCAAAGTTTCAAAAAATTGCTGGGAAATGCCACTCCTGATGCTCTGTTTTTATGTGAGGTGTATATTGAAAAACATTCCTATCTCAGTGTCTAATCCACATATCACTTTGATAGTGTTCACTCTAGCTCCGGCAGCAGGCACTTCCGCGCGCGCGCTCCGGAATAGGGGAAGTGGCCATTGAAAAGGGGCATGTCTATAAGACTCGTCCCCTTTTCGCCACTTTTGGGGGTGTGCCTGGCACTTGCCGACACGCCGGGCAGCCCCAAAGAGCTTCTGAAAGGAAGCTAGTCTATTCACTGGCGGTGACCCCCGGGTGTAGACGGCTGGTTTAGCGGGGCTCTGCCCGGTAAGGGCAGGACGCTTGGGCGCTCCAGATGGAGGGCAGGGCGCCGCACCGTGCTAAAACAGCCTAGCGGGAACTCTACTTTGAAATTTAGAATATGAAGATTCCAGAAAAAAATGTCTTATCAACCTTGCCTGGCTCAGTCATTATACATTCCTTTATTTCATACTTAATTATATTTTTGGTGCAAAAAAAGGTTAGGGTTAGATACTCATTATCCACTAAGGCAGATGAGTTATGTCCTTCTTCTTTTTTTTTTTTTTTTTTATATAATTGAACGGTAAAGTATACTTTAAAACCCTATAAAATAAAAATAATGGGATTTTGATTGCCTGTATGAGTACTGTAATGTTTAATTCAAAATCTATCTTTAAAAATTACTATTGGGCATAATTTTTTGCCGCCAGAGTGTTTTAATTTGTGTGTATATTTCTTATTACACATAGGGGGCTATTCATTTGGCCCACGATTACACGAAAAACTACTATTTGACAGTGAAAACCCCCTATTCAATGAGCCGTGGTAATTTTATCTCAAATTTCACTTCACCTACTATGAGCAGGTGCAAAGTTGGGAAAAATCCCTATTTTATGTAGAAATATCAGGATTTGGTTCAGAACACCTGGGACACTGCGCCCGCCCCCCCCTATATAACTAATTAGGCACCTTGATGCTGTTGTTTTTAATTGGCCAATAATGTCATGTCATTTTTAGAATAAGAGTGCACAGTGATGGCATTTTGGGTTCAAGCTATGGGACAGGTATATTAGGGTGGTTTGTGAGTGAAACAAGTGTTTTTAGTCTTGCAGGTGGGAGTAGTTGGTCTTTTTGCACTCTTTAAAAAAAAAAAGCCCTAAAATGACCCAAATATATACTTAAATCCATTTTTATGTACCCCAAATTTAATGAGAGCACTTATTTTGCTGAAAAAAATACACTTCTATACCGTTATCCTATGTTAGTTTGGCATTTTTTGGGGTACAGGCTGATTAACCCATTTTTGCCTACACTTTTCACAGCAAGAATTTTTTAGCAAATCCTTTTTTTTTTTTTTTTTTGTGATTTTGGAATTGAATAGGTGCGAAAACATAAACATATAGAAAAGACTTACCAGGACCTAATTACCTATTTACAGGGGTATAACCAGAGGTATGAGGGCCCCATAACAAAGTTCCCTTGGTGCGCCCCCAAGCCCCATAATACTTACCCCACAAGTTCCTATTGGGTCGCGACCGGCTCCTGATTAAAGATATCAGAGCTGTACTCGGTAGGGTGCAGGGGGTTGGTTACTGGGCACGTGGGCCCCCTAAGCAGCTGGGCCCCATAGCAAGTGCACCCCTTGCACTCTCTATATAGTTACACCAATGCCTATTTCGTCTGTTTAAAAGATGAGATTGCATGCTATGACACTGCTCTCAATGCCCATCAACTGTAAATGTAAAAAGCATTCTACTTAAGAAATTCGAAGACTGTGACCCTGAAGATGAAGTTTCTTACAATCAGTGTGTATCTACTGACAGAACAGAGGTGGTGAGGTGCACTGCAACATTTGATTAATATTTAGAAACTTTGGTTGAAAAAATAGATAAACTTGTCCCTTCATTATTCATTTATTGCTAAGGCACAATCAAAGATTCTAAAAGAAAAAAATTGAAGGCCAACCTTCAACTTGACACAGCTATTGAAAACTATTCTTACGTCATTCAGAATGAAGTTCAAGGGTATTGTTGGAAAAACAATGGTTGTACACTGCACCCAGCTGGAAACTATACTCATGTTCCCCAGTCTGATGACCTGTTCATCACAAGTCTGTGTCTTGTCTGATTTGGAGCATGATGTAGCATTTGTGTCCGAAACAGTCATTATTCAGTACATAGCGTTCCCGCTAGACTGTTTTAGCGGGGCGTGGCGCCCTCTTTCTGGAAGGCAAAAAGTGCCCTGCCCTCCAGAAGGAGGGCAAAAAGCGCCCTGCCCTAACAGCCTGCGGGAACCGTCTTCACCCGCGGATCGCGGTGTCCCGCGGGTGAAGAAATGTGCGGTGACCCGGTCACCGCCGGCGAATAGACGCCGGGCGCATGCGCCCTGCATCTATTCTCCCTGTCTGCAGGGCTTGGGGGCTGCCTGGTGTGTCCGTAAGTGCCGGGCACGCCCCCAAGAGTGACGAAAAGGGGACGCGTCTTATAGACACGCCCCCTTTTTGATGACACGCCCCTTCTCGGTCGCGCACGGCCATGCCCTTTCTAGCTCCGGCACCCTGCCTCGCGCTGGAGCTAGAGGGAACACTAAGTACATCAAGGAAAACATTCCTGCTGTCAAAAATTTGTGTTACATCAGTGATGGGTGTGCGGGGCAGTATAACAATTGCAAAAAGTTTCTCAACTTGTGCTGCCATGATCAAGACTTCACTTTGAAAGCGTCATGGGCATTTTTTGCAACCGGGCCACGGTAAATCTTGTGACGGCATTGGTGGAACAATTAAGCCTCTGGTTGCCAGAGAGCCTACAGAGACTATAGGGGCCTATCCATTAGCAGATAAATTTGAACTATGAACGATTTATCTGTGTGTGTATACCAATTATCAGAAAATGTTTGGTTCTAAATGTAACAACAAACTAAGCCAATTGCTGTTGACACCACACTATGTGATGCTTGTTTAGTAACACAAGGGGCAGCACATATGGTGTAATGGTTAGCATTGCTGCCTCACAGCGCTGAGGTTGTGGGTCCCACTACGGCCCTTAGGTGTGGAGTTTGTATGTTCTCACTGCGTGGGTTTCCTCCCACTATATATACCGTTATAAACCTCTGTGGCTATTACTGTATCGCCTACTCCTCCATGGGCCGCTGACATGGCAGGAGTTATGACTGCTGTAATGTCAGAATTGACGGCTAATAGGAGGGTTAACCAAATATCTGGACCGGTGCAGATTGTGTACCGCTTCTACATTGTCCTCTACTGCCTATCATAAGCCTGCACTGAGCGTCCTCTGCCGACTGTCCTCCAGTCGTATGAGGAACCCCTCGCAGCTCCGCGCTGCCGGATTTAGAATCTGTCACTCGGGGTGGAGCCTTAAAATTCTAGCTGTCAGGCAGATCCTTAATCTACCTGAGGAAGTAGTTCCTGCAGCTCACGCAACCGCTTCTAGACAAGCTCTTTGTGGCCTGGAAACAACTGGATAAGCGGTTCCAAATCCACATTGTTTCCCTTCTGGCTATACATTTCCATTATCCATGATGGAACAGTGGAAAACACCTACTCCAGTAGATGCATTTGTTTTTTCGTGTTTTTTTTTTATTTATTTTTTTAAGGAAACAACGATTCCTTTGCCAGGCCACTCACGTAACCAGCGATGTGATTGGTTATAGTCTTGTGACTGCCTATAGGCTGATTGCTGGACAAGTCGCAGCACTTCCTGCATCAGTAAGTAAAGGTTGCGGCGTTTTGACATAGTTGTGTGTGTGGCTGTTTTTCTGCTGCCTACTGATCATATAATACTACTGTGGCTCTCCAACTCTTCTGCTCGCAAGTTGGAATAAACACTGCGATCCATTTACAGCAGCAGGAGCCCAATTTAGGCCTACGCTTGTTAGCGCCTGGGTTAACAATGCTGTAATTGCTGGGTGGACCAGTTGATTATGGGCTTGGATACTTCTAGAGCAGAGTTACGATTACTAGCAGAACTCTCCGTGAGTCAGCAGTTTACATGATATCAGTCAGATCAGTGCTCGTATGTCCGCTTCTGCTGTTTCTGCCCGCAGAGTTCTATGCTTGCTCTCTTGGCAGGCGGATGCAGACTCCAAACGGGCTGTTGAGGGTCTACGGTTCACAGGTGATATGCTTTTTAGTCCAGAACTGGAAAAATGGATATCCCAAGCCACTGGGGGTAAGTGTTCTTTCCTTCCTTAGAATGCTCCGTCACCCAGGAGGACTTACACTGGTCCCTTATTTCATTCCTTTCATGCATCCCTTTCGTTAAAGGGCCAGAGTAACCCCCTCGCACATTAGGGGTGGCAGAGGTAGAGGTCGCCCACATAGTTACACGTCGGCAGGATCAAAGACGAGTCGACCAATAGGTGGCTGACTGTCTCCCATCCCACCTGGGATCTCCTGCGATGGGACCTTGCTTACAGACTTTTCAACAAGCTTGGAACCAGACCTCTTTAGATCCGTGGATTCGCAAGCTACTTTCCGTGCGGTTCCGAATAGATTTCGAGGTTTCCAGTCCACAACTGTTCTTCTCTACGAGTCTGCCGGTGTCCACGGACAAGGCCCCTGTTAAACCTAAAGTCTTCAAACAGTATCTGAAGCTGTATCGTTTCACTATGGAGTCACTTCAGTCTGTCATTGCAAGCTTTGAACCGGCAGAGTTCCTCATTTCTCTGTATATAAAGGATGTGCATCACCATGTCCCAAATTGGGAACCGCATCAGGCTTTACTACATTTTGCGATTTTGCAAACTCATGATCAGTTTCGAGCGTTGCCGTTCGGGTTATCCTCGGCTCCCCGTGTTTTCACTAAAATTATGTCTGTCATGATGATCAGTTAATCAAGGCTCCATCGGACCACTTCTCTTGGACCATGCCTCACTGACATAATCAATTTCAAGAAACCCAATCTGAGTCCGTCCCAAAGACTCCAGTTCTGGGGATGATCCTAGATACGGCATTACAGAGGTCTTTTGGAAGACTTGGCATCCGGCTGCTCTTTCAGCTAGCCCTCAGACCAAGGAGGGTGTCCTTTGCTTCTTGGTCTTCGTCTCTTGGGGAAGATGGTAGCTGCATTCAAGGCACTACAATTCGGACGATTCCACTCCCGAGTGTTCCAGCTGGCCCTGCTAACACAGGGATCAGGGTCTCCCCTGCATCTAAATCAACTGATCCATTTGGCCCCGGCAACCAGGGTGGCACTCCTCTGGTGGATACGACAGACGCCAGCCTTCGAGGATGGTGAACTATGGTCCTCGACTATCGCTCATCGGTGGTCCCTACAGAAAAGACTGTGGCCCATAAATGTGTTGAAACTCGGAGCAGTTTCCTATGCTCGGCTAGAAGCAGCGCAGTTTCTAAGGTCTCGTCTGGTACGAGTTCTGTCAGACAACGCGACGGCTGTCGCTTACATTAACCGCCGGGCCGGCACTCGGAAGTCGTGTGGCCATGTGAGAAGTATCTCAGATTTTCTAGTGGGCCGAGAGTCAGTCAGTAATCCTGTCGGCAGTATTCATCCTGGGAGTGGACAACTGGGAAGCAGATTACCTAAGTCACCAGGATATCCATCCCGGGGAATGGAAGCTTCACCCACACGTGTTTCACGCACTGGGGTCGTCCTCAGGCGGACCTCATGGCATCTCGATTAAACATAAGTGACCAGGATACGTGTCAAGAACTCTGGATCCGCAGACGGAGGCTGTCGACGCCCTAACAGTTCCATGGACTGACGACATGGTTTACCTGTTTCCTCCAATACTACTAATTCCTTGTCTACTAAATCAAATAAAACACTAGTCGACCTTAGTCATTCTCGTGGCACCAAACTGGCCTTGGAGGAGTTGGTTCTTCGGTCCTTCTTGGCAGTCGATCCAGGTTACTTCCTCTTCATCTGAACCTTCTGCAGCAGGGTCCTTTAGTTCACCCCAACTTGGCACAACTGCGTGGAACGGGGTGGTTCTTGAATCCGATATCTTAGATGGAAGGGCATTCCAGACTGTTATTCCCACCATGCTTCGCTCCAGGAAACTGGTTTCGGATGCGCATTATCATTGCATCTGGCGCTCTTCTATCATATGGTGGTACAGTCGGGGCCTTCCATCAAGGGTGTTTCGTTATCCCGTTTTTACTTCTCTCCGAACGGGATTAGATTCTAGTCTTCGCTTAGGATCATTAAAAGTGCAGATTTCTGTTCTTTCTATTTTCTTTCAACGCAGGTTGGCCCTCCTGCCTGCGATGCAGATTTTCTTCAGGGGGTGTTGCGGGTGCAGCCAACCTTTGTACCACCTATGGCTCCTTAAGTCTTATACTTGGTACTTTTTTCTTCAGTCTTCCATGAACCTCCCAAGAGGTTGATATTAAGTATTTATCTTGGAAGACTGTCCTCCTCCGGGTTTTGGCTACGGCTCGTAGGGGTTTGAATTGGGGGCTCTATTTTATAAGCCTTGTGTTTCATGATGATAGAGCGGGGCTCAGGACGCAAGCTACTTTCCTTCCAATGGTTGTCTGTTTTCTACATAAATCAGCCTATTGTGGTACCTTCTTTGGTAGGGGACTCCGGTATTTCTTCTACCCTGGATGTGGTTATAGCTCTCCACCACCTCTGTTGGACTGTGTCCTTATGCGAGTCTGAGTTGTTTTTTCTTTTTTTGTCCTTTTATAAGGCTGTTCGGAAGGGTTGGCCAGCGTCCAAACAGGGTTGGCATGTTGGCTTAGACTGACAATCTGTCAAGCTCATGTCAGCAATGATCGTCAGCCACCTATGTCCGTGTCGGCTCATTCCACACGTTCTGTGGGTACGTCGTGGGCGAAATGTAGGGGTGCCTCTACTTTACTATTGTGCCGTGCGCCCACTTGGTCTTCGGTGCTCACTTTTGTGAAGTTTTATAGAATTGATACATTTGCGGCTTCAGCATCATGTTTTGCCGCCTTGTACTGCAGGTTCCTCATAGCGCTCCCGCCCGTGGGGAAAACTTTGGGATGTCCCCAGTGTAAGCACCTCCAGTGTCCCCTAGTGGCTGAAAGAGAAGATAGGATTTTGGTACTTACCGGTAAATCCTATTCTCTGATTCCACAGGGGACACTGGACGCCCACCTCAGCGCTCTTCGCCTGCCTGTTCAGTTTGTTCCATATGTTGGATGGTTTTGTTGTTGTGTGATATCCTCTTCCTTTTACTCCGGTTGTTCTCCATCTCCTCTCGGTCTTCATTTTCTAAACTGAGGGCTGGTGGGGAATAGAGGGGGAGGAGCTTCACACTTCTAAATTATTTAAAGTGCCAGCTCCAGCTATCCACGCCTCTATACCCCAGCGTAAGCACCTCCAGTGTCCCCTGTGGAATCAGAGAAAAGGATTTACCGGTAAGTACCAAAATCCTATTTTTGTCTCTCCAACATGTTGGTCAGTTATCGTTTATAGCTGACAGATGTTAGAAATATCTGTCACGGTAAACGACGAACGATTTTTTTTAATGAAAATGAATAGAAACATAAAAAAAAAAATCCACTCCCAGAATGTCATGCAATACCGTTCGTTGTTTGCAAAAATCTGTCATGTAAATGAGATCTGTCACCGCAGCCCCAGGAATTTTCAGTAGATAAATCTTTTCTTTTAGAAAAATCTGATAATAGATAGGCCCCTTAATAGGTGATCTGATTGACTCAGCTGAAAGAGTTTTACATTTCTACAAGTCAAAAGTTGCAAATATAAAGTTAAGGCTAATATCAAAAGAAACACACAAGCAGCTGCAAGACCGATTTTCCCAGGCAAAAACAGTACCTGGTACAAGAGGATTTCATCACTTCTCCTGTATATCTGAAGTTTCCGTAGGAACAAAGTGACTCGGTTCAAATAAAAAGCTCATTTCTCAGATCAGAACAATCCAACACCAGTCAATATGTCACAAATCTGTACAAATTCATACATAGCACTTGTTTACTATAATCATTTGTTTTTTTGGATAAGTACTTTTAAAATATGAGGAGGAATGTGATGTTGAGGTTAAGTTCATGCACACCTATGGCCCTGCGCGGTCATTTCACTGGCCTCTACAGAAGAATAAAGACCTGTTATGTTCCTGTGTGCAATATAATGTCCTCTGTCAGCCCTCCTATCAGAAGGGTACTAGAAGGATGTATTACTTCCCTGAAAAGGAAGTTGATTATGTACAACGACAGTACAGTCTCAACTTCAGTTAGACATCAGGCATCCCTGTTTAAAAAAAAAAAAAAAAAAAAGTAAGATTTAATAAGCTGATGTATTTGAAACGGCTTTTAGTGGGTATGCTCGCTCCTGTTTTTCGCACTTATTCAATTCCAAAATCGCAAAACCAGCATTTGAGTGAAAATTCTTGCTGTGAAAATGGGGAGATCAGCCTGTACCACATAATTAGACAAACGAGCATAGGATAACAGTATAGAAGTGTATTAGCGGTCATATTAAATAGATTTGGGGTACTTTAAATTGAGTGAGTCAAATGCCTGTTGTATGCGTTAAAAAAAAAAAAAAAAAAAATGATAAAAAGCAATTTCTCAGCAAAGTAAGTGCTCATTAAAATCAGGGTACATAAAAATGGGTATAAATATATTTTAGGTCATTTTAGGGGTCTTTAAAAAAAAAAAAAAGTGCAAAAAGACTGACTACTCCCAACTGCAAGACTAAAAACACTTGTTTCACACAAACCACCCCAATATACAAGCCCCATACATTGAACCCGAAACCTTTGCACTTTGTCACCCCAAAAAACATGTCATTATTGGGCAATTAAAGATAATTAAAAACTTCAAAGTGCCTAATTAGTCATCCGGGGGATTAGTTTTTTTTTTATAAGGATTTTCCTCAAGGTAGGTGAAGTGAAATTTGCAGATAAATTATTGTGTCTAACCGAATGGGTGTTTTTCGCCCGAAAACGTGTAATCGCGGGCTAACTGAATATACTCCCCTAGTGGGCAAAACTATATCTAATGGTCATTTTTTATTTTTAAAGCGATTAATTAAACATTACAATACTCATACAGGCAATCAAAATCCCATTTTTCTTTCATAGGCTTTTAAAGTTCAGAAAGCAAAGGGACATGAGAACTCATCTGCCTTAGGTTGATGATTAGTATTGAACCCACCTTTTTTTTGGCACCAAAAAAATAATTAAGTACGAAGAAAAGGAATGTATAATGACTGAGTCAGGCAAGTTGATGAAACATTTTTTTCTCCATATTCTGATTGACAAAGGGCCAACATTTCAAAGTGATATGTGGATTAAGCACTGAGATAGGAATGTTTTTCCATGTTGCTACTTGGTAGTATCAAGTTTACAAAGTTTCATGGAAATCTGAGTCTGTGGGGGTCATAATTTTTTCTGGGTGATTTGACATGGAATGACCCTATATTAATGCCCTATTACAAATAAACCTGTAAGTTTAGATATTAAGTACAGTATTACAAACTTATATGGATCCTGTAAAAATTCTTTCTATTTTATGTATGAGTAACGTCATTCTGCCTTCAGTCTCAAACTTGAAATTTTCACAGTAGCTTAGAATCATATGGACCTTGACTTGAGTCAAAGGTTTACATTTTTGCCAACCTGAGATTAAGTCTAAAGTTGGTACAACTTTGAAAAAATGTAATTTTTTTTTAAATATAATAACATTAGAACACAAATCTCAGATATTTAAGCATTTTTGGTAACAAACTAGTATGTATATACCTTTCTCTCAATAAACATACCTGATAAATTAATATTGCTTCTTGGCTATATGCATTTGGGCAGGAAGCGATCTCCCTGATTTGTCTGTCAGACTGCCAGGCGGTTGTAGCATTGCTTTAGCCGCGGGAGCATACATTTCTGCACGACTAAACCTGTTGCTTCTGGAACTCGCGCCCAACGGGTGCAACAATTGAATTGCTCTGATGGGTACCCATTATGTTTGGGTGCTTACAAAACCATTTAATCGTACTCTTAAAAATTTCTATGCCAGGGGTGTTCAACATGCGGCCCTCCAGCTGCCGTGGAAGTGCACATCCCAGCATGCCCTGACAATTTTCAGCATAATCTATTGGCAAATCTGTGGCAGGGCATGCCGTAAATTGAATACCTCTTCTACGCCTTGTTCTAGCTTTACATTGCTGTGCATGTCACTAAAAACGCAAAACCCACTGAATTAAGAAAACAATATTAAAAAGGGGTATCTAGTTTGGATGGTAATACATGTGTAATATACAAGTGATACTAATGTAAATATCTGTTAAATATGGAGGTCTGGTAACTTCACTTTGGTGTTCCTTATCTATGATCAAGGCTAGTACACCCCAGTGTATAAGTACAAAAGCTTTTTATATGGAAAAGGAGCTCCCTGTTACTTCATCATCTTACATTTCAGATAGTTCATTCTTGCACACTGCACCTGTCACAGCCCATGCAGTTCTTCTTTCCTGTCTGTGATGTCAATCTTTTTTTTTTTTTTGGTGCCTCTAGTACACTGATGCTACAAACTACTGATACATACCAACGTGTGCTGCACGGGTTGTGACAGGTGCAGGGTGCTAGAATGAACACTAACACTGGTTTGGGATACATTATTCCATATGTAGACTTGTCGTCATCATGGATAACTTTTTTTTTTTTTTTCAAATATTTATCTTTGTAGAACAGAACAATCCAATCAGAATGACAAGAGAAAGGAGAAGGGAATGAAGAAAACAGTGAACCGCTTTGAGCCCTATCACTCTCAAAGACGCTTCCGAGCATTCATCTCTAACATTTCATTTGATGTGAAGTGGCAGGCTCTTAAAGACTTGATTAAAGAGAAGGGTAAATAGAATCGGGCAAATTGGTGCTGTGTGCACGTATTTTTATTTTTGTCCCCTGTCTGTCCGGCACCCATCTTCCCCCCCCAACCCAATTTTTTTGGTTGTAAGAAACTAGGGAAGGAATTAGAGATGGTCCTTGCTTAAACTAAAGTTATGCTCTTGGTTTCGATCTTTAAAATGCCTTTATCGTGTCAGGTTTTTGTTTGAACTTGGTATTGTTTGGACCTTTACAATAATTTTGTGAGATCCTAAGCTGCTAATACTACTTCGCAACTTTTGTTATTTTGACATTAAAGGAGGTGTCGTTGCAAGCAGTGATGAAACACTACATCAGAAATGGTCACAAGTTTTACTGCAAGTTCCGGGTCTGTGATGCAGTTACATGCGTTCTATGTGGATATACACTTTCTCCTGTGCTGATAGTTTATATATGAGGCACATGCTCTATTTGATATTTATTATTTCTTCAATTATCATGCAATAGCATATAAGTGAATATTATGATGCTTAATCTGTGTACTGTGGGATTATTATTTTTTTTTTATCAATTATACCCCGTTTTTTACATCTGAAAACATTGTTTTTCTCAGGAAAACAAATAGGTCTGTGACTTTTCGTGGTTTCTATGTATTTCACTGCTGTGATCAGGAGAAAAATGGCTTCTTGTCACTTATTTGGTTTCGCCTGCCTGAGTAGGCAACAGGGCTAATTGGAGTGCCCCGGGCGAGTTAATTAGTGGCCGTAAATTACTGCGGCTATTTGAATACTGGCTTTAGTCTCATTTTAAAATTTAACACCGGTTTCGTCGTCATTTTCGTTAAGACCTTTATATTATAGTTATCTTTACATTTTAGTACTCCAAAAAGTGTCGTTGACTATTACTTTTACTCAAAATGTTTACTGACAAAATTAACATTTAATCAGTGAACCATTGGTTGTATGTAAATGAACAAATAACATCTATTTTCGCTTTACATTCCAAGTTTCCGTCAGATAAAAAGTCTCCTGCTGGCACCACTAGTACCATGGGTGGAACATTTATTAGCCCAGTATTCACTCCACTCAAACCAACTGATCAGGGGATTCTATGCCTAAGACGAGTATTGGCAGCCCGCAGTCTCAAATTAACAGTGTGCCTGTACTCTAGCTTCTATTGTGTCTAATGTCGGAATTACCTTCATACGCCAATGGTGGGTAATTTGGTCGTTATAAGAATATGACCCATAATATAGCTGTCATTATAGGAGAATGTTACTAGAGATATATGAAAAATAGCCACGCAAGGATTAGGGGGCACCATGACATTAATAACCTTCGAAATAAGCCCGAACACCGAGGTCCAAAGGCTAGTGATAGCTGGTCATTACCAGAATATACTGTATGTATCGGAGATCCCACCTGGCCACAATTACGCCAAGAGATTCTAAATTGATGCCCAAATTCTATGCAATTTAACAGGGGTTTGATCTAATCTATGAGCTTGTAATAATGTTCCACATGAGTGATACATTTAGAATGTTCAAAACCCATATGAAATATCAGATTCCTATCCTCTTCTGTAAACGGGCATATTAGGTCCAAGTTTCATTGAGCTAATGAGGGAAATTTCACTGGCTTCTGCAGAGTAAGTAAAGTATACCACCCCGATATTCCTCCCTTAAGAGCGACCCTAACTAGTTTATCATGAATACATTTGGGTATAGTGGATACTAAATGTAAGACCAGCGTGCAGTTGAATAACCAGTGACTAAGTTGGAGGTATTTTAAAAATCCCTTGCCGAGATGGAGAATCTCTCCCGTATTTTGAGTAAATGGGAGCAACACTCCATCTACAGTGACCTCGCGTAGTGATAACGCTCCTTTTTCGATCAGTTTGTGGAAATGTAAATCTGGGATGAGGCAATTCATACCAGCTATGGAGAGGTCAGTCAGGGGAAAAGTAATTATCCAATTTGGATATTACAATACACCAAGCTTTACGTGTGTGTGCGTGCTACTGCTGTTGGGATAAGGATTTTATAAGGTTTACTAGAAAATGGCACCCATAAAATATTGGTTATGGGAAATGGGGCTAACCTATTTTGTTCTAATACAGCCCATGGCTTTGGCTTATCTTTGACAAACCATTCACCGATCTAACAAAGAATGCTTGCCCATTGGTAACCTTGCAGATCCAGGAATGCCAAGCCACCTTTCAGACATGACCTTTCGAGCTAAGAGTGGCTTCTTATTTTTCTATACATATTTGGTAAAAATCACATTGAATTTAAGTGGAGGATAGGAATTGTCCTAAACAAGTATATCTTAGGAAGGAGCACCATTTTAAGTGTTGCAATACGTCCCGTACATGATACCTCTTGCGTCATCCAATCTGTAGTTAGTAATGTAAAGTTACTCAGAAGGGGACGCTAATTACAAGGGATCAGTTCAGCTATATGTATTCCCAGGTATTTAAGACTTATCTTTTCAAGAGTGAATAGAAGGTCAGGGGAGGTATTTATTTTAGTATATTCCTCTAGTAGGGATGTAGTTAGGAAGCCGTCAGTCGAAATGCCGACCGCCGGCTTCCCGACTGAAATCGTCATGGGACTAATGATGGGCGTCTAAATACAGACTCCTATCAGCCCCACGCTGGCATACCGATCGTAGGTAAGCCGGGTGTCGGGAGTGCTTCACCGCGGTGAGGGGAGGGTTAGAATTACGGACTCCCGGGGGGATTTGTGGTTAGGGAGGTTAGGATTGGGCACTCCTAAGGGGAGGGTTAGGGGGGGAGAGGGGTAGGGATACCCTACTTACCTCCCCTGTCGGGATCTTCAGCTGCCGGCCTTCCGGTGTCTGTATTTCATCCACCGCGCTTAGGTTCGGTGCTGATTCATACTGATTCCCCTCTAGTATTGCATGTAAATGCTGCAAGCTAGATAGAGGATCTGTAAAGGTTTTAACCTCTTAAAAGAGGATGATATCTGTAAACAGGCAGATTTTATATACAAAGTCAAGAAGTTCTGGTTTTCATATAGCTTCCTTAGTTCTAATAGTTTCAGCTAAGGGTTTTATGGCCAAGTGAAGATCAGTGGGGGATAGGGGGTACCCCTGACTTGTGCCATTAGCTTTAGGGAAGAGGATGCTGTTCACCATAACTCTAGCTGATGGGCAGGAGTAAAGGGCCAGTGATCACGGTGAGTGACAAAATATGTGGGTCCCAGGGACCCTCCACTTTAAAAAAAAAATAAAAAAAAAATGGGGTCCTACCTCCCCATATGCCTCTCAGACCTCCCCCTAACCCCTTACAAATGATGCCACACAGCCATGCCCACCCTCTACACATTTTGCCGCACATTAATGCCCTTTACACATTATGCCACACAGCAGTGCCTGGTCTTTACATATTTTGCCACAGCCGTGCCCGGTTTTTAAACATTATGCCGCACAGTAATGCCCAGTCTTTACACATTATGCCATGCCGTAATAGCCCTTACAAATGATGCCGCACAGCCATGCTTGGCCTTTACACGTTATGCCGCACATTAATGCCCTTTACACATTATGCCGCACATTAATGCCCTTTACACATTATGCTGCACATTAATGCCCTTTAGTCCCCCTATGCATTGCCCCCAGTAGTAGTCCCCCTATGTATTACTCCTAGTAATAATCCCCCTATACATTGCCCCCAGTATTGGCCCGCCTATTAGTGACCTGGGCCTAATGCCTAGGTCACTCACACCTCGGCCTAATGCCCCTATGTAGCCTGGGCCTTGTGCCCACCTATATACCCACAGGCCTATTGCCTGCATTTATCCCACGGGCCTAGTGCCCGACAACCCTGGTGATCTAGGGAGTGGTGAATAATGGTGGCCCAAGGCCGCCTACCGTACGGTGGAAGAGGTTGCGGGGGAGAGCTTCGTTACCTTTTTTTTCTTTCCTCCACCGCAGTCCCCTTCGGTCCGCAGCTTCATTCTTCTGGCGCTGGCCCATCCTGGCCAGCGGTGCCGCCTCTTCCTTTCTTCCTCCTTAATCAAGCTGTCTACTGGCCTCTTGCGCGGCCGCCGGAACTGTTGCCGCACTGCTCTTCTGTCTACGGAAGGTCTTCACTTCTCCCCTCCACCACCGGACTGAAGCTTCCCGCTCAGCTGCGTCTAATTCAAGATGCCGCGAGTGGGTGGAGCTATGACGCGGCGAGTCGCGATTGGCTCGTCGCATCTGCCTCCTATTGGCAGCTCGTGGCCAGTGCCAAACAACCGCCGCCGCTACTTGGCTTCCGGGCAGCAAGCTCCGCTTAGCTTGCGTTGTGCTTTTAGGAGGGGACCCAACGTGGTTTTTTGTTTGTTTTTTTTTTTTACCACCGATGCATGCTCGAATCTCATTGATCTGTGACGTCCACCCCGCTCTGGTCGGAACGACATATCGTTCGTCAGTGCGTACACACTGAATGATATGTTGTGAATCGTTAACGAGATTGACCGATCTTCATGCATGTACAAAAAATCTGAAGATACGACCGGCAGGAGCGAGCATAGTGAACAAGCATACACACTGGACGATATGAACGATTTGTCGTTCTGATGCGTCAGGAAATTGGCCAAATCGCTCACGATATCGTGTAGGGACCTTAAGGGCTGAATGGTCCGCCAAACCTTGGGTAGAATTATAGTGCTTTTAATTTGTTGGAGTGTCCATTTATCAGAAACTGCAAAGTCATTGCAGGAATATGAATGATTGACATGGGAATAAAATTTATAATCTCGTAAAGTGAGATGTTTTGCTCTCCATATATCACAAATATCATGTTCAAGTAGAATGCGAGTAAAGGAATGGGAATGGTCTGAGTACATGAGATCTTAATTTACAAGTCGAGGAAAATGTATCCATGTGTCCTTGACCTTAATATGGTTGAGGACCATATTAAGGTCACCCAATAACTGAACAGACCCCCTTCGGTGATTCTGTAGTTTGGTGCAAAGTAGTCTACAAAAAGAGATGTTTGGCCTTAGGAGCATATACCGAACTATCGTGACTGGAAGTCCCTCCAATTTCCCTTGTAAAATAAAAAAACAACCCTCCTTATCTGTAATTTGCTTCTCTAATATAAAATTACAAGAAGCACAAATAAGTATGGTCACACCTGCTTTTTTTATGGGGGCCATTTGACATGTAGTAGTGAGGGTAATGATTGTCAAAAAATGTAGGCGTAATGAGTTTAGAAAATGTGTGTACCTTGAAGGGCCACAATTTGTGCCTTTATGTTTATGTAAATTATTTGGGGAATTTAGCACCTTAACATTGAGAAGACCGTACATTCACCATCTTGATGACATATGACATGCAATGTGGACAAATTAAATTGTAAGAAAAAAGCTAAAATGTACCCTGTATAGCTTAGAGAAAGCATTATGAAAACTGGGAACAAGACATAACGGGCAAATACAGAGGACAAAATAAAAAAAAGTTGAATGAGGGAACAAAGGGACAGGCAGAGCTCCCATATTGGGCTAAGATGGGCCTCTCCCAATGGTGGCACATAAAGGTGATGATAGTAGAGGCTGCCCCCCAGCCCTCCTATGAGAACAGTAAGTTAAATAGATATATGTTGGTGAATGTGCGTTATTCATGTAACAACTATCCATAATGGGCAAAATAATAGGATAGCAAGTCAAGAACTCGCCAAATCTTCACCCGATCTGAACTGCAGTCCGCTAACATCTCAAACATTGCAGTGAAGCACCGAACTTGTCCGGCAGTATTGCGGTCACTGGAAACAAATCCTCGGGAGCTCTGGGGCCTGCCGGGAACCCTGTGATCTGGTGAGCGGCGGGACAAACACTTAACAACGGCAGAAATGGAGCCGGAGCACAGTGAAAACCCAACTGCTCCCTTCAGCTGCTAGGCCACACCCCACCCTTTCCTAAGTTTTATGGTACAGCCTTATACCCCATAGGTGGCCAGAGCAAAGTGCTCCTTTATTTGGATTTTCAAGTAATGAAATCTTAACTCCAATTTTTTTCCTATGCAAATTTTTATATTGTGGTTTGAAAAAGAGAATTCTGCTTCATAAATACCATATACAAATGTATTCCTTGGTAGTTGTCGTCCCATATTTGTGTGGCAACAGGTTGTTTCTTTTGACAACCATTTTTAGGTTTAATTTTAGCATGGTAGTTCTCACTACACATGCTTTCTCATTACTAGTATGTATTTGCCTTTATGGAACAGCTTTTGCTGCTTGTAGAGGTGTTTGTGTGTCAGACACTGATGCACCGTCACCCTGCATGATTTCTGGTATACATTCTTTAGCTGCGTCTGAAGCTGCTCATTCCCTTTTTGTTGCTGGATTTTGTTAGTGTAGCACTGGCTGCCATATAGAGGTTGGTACAGTTAGAGCATTGCTCTGCTATTTTTAATGCACTTTTTGAGCGCTGGATAGGAGTCAAAAAGGCTGATATGTGGTGTCCCTTCATACAAGTAAAATTTTGTTTGCCAAATTGATAAATCCCTTTTGTTTCAGCCATGTAACCATGTGCACATTGGATTTTTCAGCAAAATTATGTTTCTTGCCACAAAGCTTGTAAAGTTAATAATGTTGTACTGCTTTATAAGTGTAGTGGTCTTAAAAATTGTTTGAGCCCTTGCTGTTTCTTGTATTGGTGGTTTTCCCCGTAGGGTGCTTTAATTTCTTTTTTACCAGTACAAATTCCATACAGAACTTAAAAGAATAAGATTCCCTATGCAGATTCACATACGTGCTGCTTTTATTGAATTTGCATATATAATAGTGTGTATCTCCTTGATAAAGGCCATTTGGCTGAAACATGTAGGAGTAACATCCACTCTGGAATTTTTAATTTGTACCCTTGTTTACCTGCTTAATACACACGGGAACCCGACTCGCACCACGGCCACAGGGTGTGTCCACAACCACACCGGCTACCAGAATCAACTTCAAAGTCAGGCTGTGCTCATCATTTGACGCTAAGGGCTCGTGGTGTCACTCCCTCCTGTCTATTTACTATCATCGCTGATACAGGGGTAGAGGGGCCTGCACTGCAGCCACAGTATTCATGCCACACAGACAACAAAGAGCTCCGCCAAATACCGGCCGGTACGGAGCCCACTGGCACGTGGGGCCACCTTTGCCTTCATGGCCCGCCAGTGCAGGACACTCTAGTGATCCATAAAGTTAGTGTCCATCATGGGTACTACCAGTAGGTAAGTCACACCCATTCAGACGAGTGTGGGATGCTGCCAACTGGGGGTGCCCCAGCACACACAGACAACGCTCACTTGGCCCCTGAAGACTGTATCCCATAGATCCAGCAGGAGCAACATACAGGTCCACAACCGTATGGTAAGGAGTCCTCTGAAAGGGTCTACCCACTGAGCATCCACCACAGCAATACCACACACAGGGGTCAGTATCTGAATTTTATGCTTTATTTATTATTTTATTTATTTATATGGTGCCACAAGTGTTCCGCAGCACCGTACATAACCAAAAAAGTGACTTGCAGGACAAGGACATGGATAATATACTTTGATACATTGGTGACCATAACACCCAAATAAGCAACAGAACATAAGCAACCAAGTGTTAGGTGCCCTAGTGGGGAGTAAGAAGTAGACGAAAATAAAGTAAGGAGAAGCACAAGAGTGTAGACAGGAAAGACTGTTTGCAGAAACAGACCCCTGTACCATCTCAACCATCCTAGTGAAGCACTGTAACTTCTCAATAAATAGGATTGGTCCAGTATTTTTTTTTGTTTGCCTCTCATTTCCCAACACAAGTACCAAACACAGATTCCCCACACATAATCTGCCTGTACACTCTACCCTCCCCCCGTACACACATGAGCCCACGCCCTTATATACACTGACCTTTTCATTTCATTGCATCCTCATCTACTCTAACACTGCTCCTCCTGAACATTATTACACGCCCCACACTTCCCTAACTCTACCTTTATCCTACCTATTCCGTCACAACTGAAGAGTGCACGTACCACCTTATGAGTTTTTATAATATACTATAATCACTATAATTTGTCTAACTGTGATCTCTGCCTTCTGGGATGGAGTCAGATCTCTTATCACTACTACCATTACCTTACTTCTATGCTACCTATGCTACTTCCCTAAGAGGCTGATAAACATTCTGCCTAATTAGCTTCACATTTTTGTTGCTGCCAAGTTTAGTAAGCGCTCGTATGCATTCTCCACTCTTGTTTCCAATATTGCCTGCACGGAAACAATGCCATACCACAACTTAGTGGCCAAAATATTATTACAACCGGGTTAGTACTTTGGGCCAGATGTACTAAGCTCTGAAAAGTGATAAACCACCACAGTCAATCAGCTCCCAACTGTCATTTTTCAAACACAGCATGTAACATGACAGTTGGGAGCTGAGTGGCTGGTCGTTTATCACTCTTCACTTTATCACTTGTCAGAGCTTAGTACATCTCCCCCTTTGTTTGGCCACCTGTTGCCCTTAATCTCGCTTGAATTCTTCTAGGCATGCATTCTACTACCTGTAGCTATGTTTCGTGGGGATTATTAGTCCAAATGTAATGAACTGTGTTTTCCAGTTCCTGAAGGTTTGATGGTGGCGACTCCAGGTGGATCCATGCTTTCATGCTGTTGTCTCCATATCCTCATCCTATCATCTGAATGGTGTAATTGAACACTGGAAATGGGTCATGTGGTCTGACAAATCCAATCATTCACTGTCCAATTCCTGTGCAAACTGGAGGAGTTTCACCCTGTTTGCAGTAGATGGCAATGGCGTATGGACTGGTCTTCAGCTTCTGTAGCCCTTAGGATGTAATCTACAGCATACTGTTCTTTGTGAGGACATCTGAATTGGTCCCGGATTCAGATTCTGTAATTTGATGAATTGTTGCCGGTCTGTGGAATTGAAGTTTGCCCACTCTCCGTTCTGCTTGAACATTCAGTAGCTGTTTACAACCACAGGCCTTGTGCTCAGAACCAATTTTGTCTGCTGGTCCAATCTGTGTACACTTTACCAACACCAACTGTTGCTCACAAACAATTCACCACTGCAGCTATTACAGATGTGTCCACATACATCTATCCTCTATGCGTCACACAACGCAGGAGCTCCATGTGCCTCGGTAGCGTTTTTCGTGCGACTTTTTGCCTTCAAATGTGTCTTATTCACACAGTGATGTGAATAGTTAGCACAAGCAGCTACTGCTGATTACAATGATTTGCAATATGCATCTATGTTCTCTGTGCATCTGCTGGTGTATCTGCATGTGACATGCTATGTTAGTGTCAGTGGCTGTAACATAACATTTTTGTCTTATTTCTTAAATGTTTGTGGACCAGTTTTTGTTTAAGGACAGGTGTTTTCCTGAATACCATTTTAGGTTTAATTGGCAGGAGGTCATTTAGTCTCATCCTCAAAGTATGTGCCAATGTTTCTGGATAATTTTGTTCAATTGCCTGTGATCCTTATTGTATTGAGTGATGAAAGGTGTGTTTGGTTTCTTGGTTGTAGTGGATCTGTTCTTATACGTCAGTAGGGAGTCTTTCTTCCTCCTCTACCCTCTTGAAAGCACTCTGTCCGTAACCCTTCTCTATGAACTGCTGTTTCAACGTATGTCCCTGTGTGTTATAGTCTGACAATTTACTGTAATTCCTCCTAACTCTCATGAACTGACCCAGAGGGATTTTGTCCAGCCAATTTGGATTATGACCACTACCTGACAGTATATAACTGTTTACATCTACTGTTTTTTGGCAAATTCTAGTATCTATTTTGTCTTGCTTGATGTATATGATTATGTCCAAAAAATTAACCTCTGGTGAAACTGAGGTGATTTATCATTCTGGTTTATATATCTGAGGAATTTGTGTAATTGGCATTAATCTCCTTGCCAAATTAACAGGATGTCATCTATATAGCGACGTCAGAGGACTAGGCTCCCCCCACGGGCACTATGGGAGAGGTGTCATCACGTCTCTCTCCCATAGTAACGAGGAGTGGCGGACGCAGGATCGTGGCCTAAGGTAAGTATTCATTTTTTTTTTTTTTTTTTGTGCAGCACTCTTAGAGGGGGCTTAGTGCTGGGGGCACTCTTAGAGGGGGCTTACAACTAGGTTGAGGGGCACTGAAAGGGCATGTGTAGTGGTCTATTCAAGCTTTCATATATTTTGGTAATGGACGATGGTCTGACTCCTAAACTTTTATGATGGCTCCTAGATTTTACAAAAATTTGTCGAGCCCTCATCTAATGGATCAAGGACCAGCGATGCGCGTGCACACTGGGTCCACGCCGACTCTGTGGAACATGCTCGGCAAACTGACGACTATCGTCAGGTTCCACATGTTCGCAGATAGGTCTGTGTCCTGCACTGAATGACGTTCAGTGAACGCCGTTCAGTGCGGGCACCGCACCTAGGCGACCTAAAGGACTGAACGCTAGTATTTCAGTTTTTCAAGTCGCCTAATGTATAGGCCCCTTTACTCCCTCCGTTCCCTGTTGATCTATCACAGTATAAAGAGATGTTATATCGCTTATGCATAGCAAGTAGTCTTTGTGCCAATTGTACCCTCTAGGGTTCTAAGGATATCTGTGGTATTACGTAATGTGTGATTTTCTGATTTTGAACGTCTGTAGAAAAGTCAGATTTTCTGATTCTGTAGAAAAGTCTTTCTACTTCAGGGTCCACGGTATCCACAGGATACCTTGGGGTATAGGCGATGGCGGCCGTCATCGGGCACCTCAGAGTTAAAGTTTTCAGC
This sequence comes from Taudactylus pleione, assembly GCA_031769625.1. Lineage (NCBI taxonomy): Eukaryota > Metazoa > Chordata > Amphibia > Anura > Myobatrachidae > Taudactylus > Taudactylus pleione. The sequence goes on along the minus strand of JAUIMM010000345.1, from coordinate 674,316 downwards.
CTCCCAGGATGCACTGGGTCCCCCTCCTGTACCCTGCCCCCGAGCCAGGGCAAATCAGTTTCGTAGGTGCCCGGCTCAGTCGGGTCACCGTTTTCAGAGGGGGGCTGTTAATTAGCTCCTGAAGTTCTTTAAACAGCGTTGCTGCAACAAGAGCTGTACTGACGTCTATGCTGTCGCTCCTCCACCCCGCTGGACCAGAACGCCGGTACTGATATGGGGATGTTGGTGGGTGTCTGGGGTCACAGCTAGCGGTGACCCCGGATTACCCAGACTGTGGCCAGATTCAAGGGGGGTCAGGTAAGCGGCGGGGTCCGGCGGAGGGAACCAGCCGATACAGTCCTAGGTCCTCAGACAGAGGGGGCTCCTTGGGGACAGGCTGCGTGTAGCTGGTTCCCTCCGAAGTTTCCCTCAGGATAGCTGGTTCCCTCTGAAGTTTCCTTCAGGATAGCTGGCGCTTCCACTAGACTACCAGGGACAGTGGGCTGCAGCTGAGCGGTAAAGCTCCAGCGTCCCAGGGGTTAATTGCATGCCATGGGAGCACCTTCCCTGTCTCTCAGCCTGCGCCTCCCCCGCTGCACAGTGCCTCTCCATAGCTGTCTGGTGCGCTGTGTCAGCGCTCTGCTCCTCGGCGGCCATTTTCTGAGTGAAGTGTGCAAACGCTGCTGGCCGCTGGATACAGGTGGCATTGTGGCCAGGTCCTCCGCATACCTCTCCTCCGATAAGGTCAGAGTATGCAGCACTGTTTCCTACCAGGCTCTGTCTGTGTAGTTGATCATAGTGCTGGTAGTGTAGGGATTTATTTCTGCATTGTATGTGACTTAATGCTAGCGCTGTCTGCCTGTACTTTCACTTCTGACTGTCAGACATTTTACTATACCTGTTTTTCATCAGGGTCTGGTACTTCGTCCTTTCGGCCCTATAGGGCCCAGGGTAAGTCCAAAGTACAGTCCTTTCAGAGACAGTCAGGGGCCAAGAAATCTGCCAAGCCAAAGAAGCAGGCTTGGAGTACAAGACTTCCTGCCCCCTAGGCGGACGATAAGCCTTCAGCCTGACGGGACGGGCATCCCTTTGGGGGACCCCAGAGTGGGAGGCCGCCTACTTCGGTTTGCCCAGTTCTGGTACCTGACTACCAAGGACACTTGGATACACAAGGTGGTCTCTCGGGGGTATGCCCTCTCCTTCCGACGCAGACCCCCCCCAGCAGGCCTTCCGTCAGATCAGAACAAAGCCCTCGAACTACAGAAAGTGTTGCACTCTGTGCTCCAGGCTGGAGTTATAGTGCCTGTTACGTTCTCCCAGAGGGACATGGGTTTCTATTCCAATCTTTTTCTGGTGCAGAAACGCAATGGGTCTTACCGACCCATCCTCAACTTCAAATCCCTCAAGTCCTTGAGGGTTCAGGATGGAGGCCCTGCATTCCATTATTTTGGCTATCGAGCCTGGGGATTTCATGGTGTCGTTGGACGTTCAGGACACGTCCCAATTATCTTGAAACCAGCAATTCCTCAGGTTTGCAGTGCTCGACTAACACTTTCCGTTCCAGGCACTGCCCTTTGGTCTGGCAACAGCGCCTCGAGTCTTTACCAAAGTCATGGCGGTAATGGCAGCCCACCTGCAGATGCAGGGGTCCGCTTGTTGCCTTATCTGGATGACCTCTTAGCAGGATCTCCAGAGGTCCTCCATCTGCAACTGACAATCTCTGTGTTGCAGAATGATGGCTGGTTAATAAACTGGAAGAAATCCACCCTGGTTCCCTCGCAGAGGATGCGCCATCTCTGGGTGCTGTTGGACTCTCCACAACAGAGGATCTTTGTAATGGAGGAAAAGATCTCTGCATTACAGGCAAGGGTACGCAGTTGCCTACAGAGCCGCCGAGTGTCTATTCACTCAGCGATGAAGTTACTGGGCTCCATGGTGTCACTGTTTGACATGGTCTCTTCACCAGGAGGTGTTTCAACTCCTGGTGGACAAGTGGGGTCTTCCAGAGATGGACCTCATGGCCTCCCGACACAACAACAAGCTGCCTGTGTACGGGTCAAGAACAAGACACGGAGGCTCTTCTGGTGGACGCTCTGTCGGTCTGGTTGACCTTCCGGTTTGCATACCTCTTCACTCCGTTCTCCCTTCTTCCTTGAGTGGTTCGAAAATTCAAGCAAGAAGGCGGCACACTCCTGTTGATGGCTCCAGCCTGGCCCAGACATCACTGGTACTTAGACACTCCGATGCTGTTGTCTCTGTCTGGACCTATTGTCACAGGGTCCTTGTCATTACCTGGACCTGAGTCGTCTGTCTTTGACGGCGTGGCTGTTGAGACAGCCCTCTTATGGTCCAGGGGTTTTTCCAGCTCTGTAGTTAACACCATGCTCAGAACTCAGAAGCCTGCGTCTGCAAGAATTTACCACTGAGTATGGCATACTTTATTTGAATAGTGTTGCCCTAGAGCAGTGATTCCCAACCTCGGTCTTCAAGGCACACTAACAGTCCTGGTTTTGGTTATATCCATGCTAAAGCACAGATGGTTTAATCAAAATAACTGAGGTACTAATTAAGTTGCTTGTGCTCAAGTATGGCTATGCCTAAAACCTGGACTGTTAGTGCGCCTTGAGGACCGTGGTTGGGAACCCCTGCCCTAGAGGCTATGATCCTCAGGTGTCCCGGATATCCAGGGTGTTGGCTTTCCTACAGGCGGACTTAGATCACGGTCTTCGCCTTGCTTCTCTGACAGGGCAGAGACTTGCACCTTCAGTCAGTGTGGTTTCAGCGTAGGATTGCTACTCTTCCTAATGTCCGCACCTTTCTGCAAGCTGTACTTCGTATTCAGCCTCCCTTTGTTCCCAGTGGCTCCTTGGGATCTGGCTGTGGCCCTGAGGGCTCTTCAAGGCCCACCATCTGAACCAATGGCTTACAGCTAAGACTGTATTTCTTCTGGCCATTGCTTTGGCCAGAAGGGTCTCAGAATTGGGGGCTCTCAGGTCTGCCTCCCTTTCTCATTTTTCATAGGGACAGGGCAGTGCTTCGCACTCCCCCTAGTTTCCTCCCTAAGGTGGTATCTAGTTTCCACATTAACGAGGAAATCATAGTGCCGGTCTTTAATTCTCCAGACCTCTCGGTTTGTGAGGATTCCTTTGGATGTGGTACGGGCTCTAAGGATTTATGTTAGCCGTACCAATTCATTTAGGAAGTCGGACTCCTGGTTTGTCCTCTATGGCTTCCAGAAGAAGGGTTGGCCTGCCACTAAGCAAACTTTGGCAGGATGGATTCGCATGGCAATTTCTGAGACTTATATTCATGAAGGCCTTCCTGTTCCATCCTCTGTTAGGGCTCATTCCACTAGGTCTGTGGGTCCTTCGTGGGCAGCCTGACGTGGTGCCTCTGCTGTTCAGCTTTGCAAGGCTGCCATGTGGTCTTCTGTCCATACTTTTGTGAGGTATTATGCAGTTGACACCTTCGCCTCTCAGGATGCTTCCTTCGGGCGGTGGAGTCTCCTTTCAGCACAGGAGCGTCCCCACCCTTAAAGGATACTGCTTTGGGACATCCTCAAGGTATCCTGTGCATACCCTATGGACCCTGAAGTAGAAAATAAGAGAGATGGTAAGAACTTACCCTTGTTATCTCTTTCTACGAAGTCCATAGGGTTCCACAGGACTCCCGCCTTGTCGCACCTGTACTGCTGATGGGCTTTGCTCTGATCACCGTTTTTTCCGTCTCCTTCTGGTGAGAATGTGATTCTTATGTGTTCTAGAACTTTCTTCTCTCTTCTCCCCCTCCGGCCTATGGCTTGGTACGTAACTGATTTGCCTTAGCTCGGGGGTGGGGTATTGGAGGGGGACCCAGTGCATCCTGGGAGGCTGAAAACTTTAACTCTGAGGTGCCTGATGACTGCCGCCATCGCCTATACCCCAAAGTATCCTGTGCAACCCTATGGACTTCGTAGAAATAGAAATAACAAGGGTAAGTTCTTACCATATCTCATATTTTTGTGATAAGCTACTGGTCAGTGAGTTTATTCCTGACATATGGGGCATCGTGGTGGTTTGGAGCGGCGAGCTCAGGGAGGACAGAATCCTCTGGAGCAGAAGGGCAAAATGCATAGATATGGTAGATAGTATATGACTGGGATCATGGGATGAGGATTGTCTAAATAGATTGAACAGGTCAACAAAAACTGGAGAGGGGTGACTATAACAAGAAAATTAATAAAGGGGAGCTAAAATGGATTATGGAATTTAAAACCCTTGCTCCATACGGACTTAATCTGGATAATGAGATAAACGTAGTAATGGATAACCGCCAGATTAACAAATAATCTTATCAATACGAGCGATTAGACACTTGATTTTGAATCAATTTTAGCAACACCAGTGCCCTAAAAGTTACATTACTTATGGATTAACCAACATACATACTCAATGATCCTCCGGTTGGTAAATGCACGAAGATGAATTCAGTATACTCCTATACATATCGCCACATACTACTTATGATGTACAGGTATAGATTACCCGTTTTTTGACCCATAAACCGGCTAATCCTGTTTGAGATTACAATTAATATAATCAATTATTCTCTGCAACCCCACATTAAGGAAATATTTTTTTCACTATTTATTCCACTATAGGTCTATTTTTAGACACATTCTATTAGGTGTTACCCAACCTCACCCTGGTCTCTTCCCGATGACATAATAGGTAAATCAACTTATAAAAATTAGCATTAGAACTGGTCATTAAAGAGACCTATACAAGATCATGATATATCCAAATCTAAGATTAACATATACACGGTGTACACACACTAACAGTATATCCACTTCTGAAAGTACACCATTCGCCTTTGCATACTATTTAGTCACCATGGTGACGTGATATACCTCAGTGACGACACAATGTGCCCGCCCACCAGAGCATATAACTCCACCTCTGCACAGACCACTACTCCCTGAGGAAGGCCGCATGGCCGACACGCGTAGGAGTGCATCTTTAAACCAACACTGTACACTGCACTAATCCTGCATCACAGTTCCCCTCCACCTGCCCAAGTCTCCTCCAAGATAGAGGAGTTGAGCGCGCGGCCCCCTCGAGCTTCGGACCACCCGGCTAGCGAGATTGCGGTACTTGCTCATCAGTTTTGCGGGGACCAAGCCAGTGGATGCATTAGCAGCAACCACTAGAATACGCCCCACACCAGCAGGGTCAGGAGAGGACGAAGACTCCAAGGAGGACAGGAGCAGGATCGATGATTGAAGACCAACGACCGCGATTAGGTGAGGCCTCGCCAGAGACTATTGTATTGAAACGAACTAAGACTTACCGAGACTGTTATACCCACATAACTTCCCTTTTTGAGACTGACTTTCATATCCAGTGGGGTGTGAGATGCCCACCCCCTGGCTGGTCACCAGGGGTCTGGACTATATGGGACAATCTACCAACTCCCTAATATTTATCCAGAACCTTTTTCAGCATTTCCCTTTCCCCCCTCACTATTCAATCATTTCCTATTGATGTTTTAGTAATTTTATACCTAAATCCTTCTGATCCAAATAGCATCAGTAATAAAATTCAAAGGTTTTTGACAGACAACCATGTAGAAGGTCATCTTTATATGGATAGGTCATTTGTCATTTTGATTTGTATATAAACAAATACACAACTCTCTGACCTCAAGTCAGTGTTCCTTTATCATAGGACGCACTCCGTCGACGTGTGTGCGCATATATACATATTTGTACTTCATCATATAAAAAAGCCTGTATGCCATTTACAAAAAGCAAATAGAGAGCAGCACAGTTAGTTTCACTGTGACTTTGAAAGACTCAAATGACAATGATTTGGGTTAATGAAATGTAGGAATTCATTTGTAGCTCTCTTAAAAACCAGTTTAGTTATGCTTGAATGTTTTTACGTCTTTTTTTTTTTTTTTTTTTTTTTTTCCTGTAACTTTTCTAAACTTTTTGAAAATTGTGATTTGTTTAGGAAAACTGTTTCCTACAAACTCCTCCCTTTTTTGTTTTTTTTTGTTTTCTGTACCAACTTTAAATAGTCAGGGCAATCTGCTATTCAACCCGACTAGTATCATTATACGGACTACCTGGGAACACATTATGGCTCTTAAACAAGTATTATATAAGAGAATTTGTGACCATGCCTAACTATAAGAAGGTATCATATATACAACTTGATTAATCTTCTAATAACAAGACTGTTTGCTGTACCTCGGACTTGAATTGAGAGCTATTCACTACATACCTTTTTTTGGGGGGGAAATCAGTCTGTACCCCATAAAAAGCTTCTGTGGCCCTGGGAATCAATATAGAATAGTGTTAGTAGCCCTAATAAACGTATTTAGTGAACTTATTTTGTTGCAAAGGGCTGTTATATGCATATTTGCATGTGTGGAAAAATTATGATAAAGCAAAGTTTTTTTTCTGGAAGATTAACTAACGTAGTTAAATTTGGGGTACCTGAAAATGGGTACTAGTATATTTTGATGTCTCTAAAATGAAGATTTAAAACTCAACTACACCTCTTTCAGCCTCCTGCAATCTCAAACACCTGTCTCCTCCATATAGCCCCCACAAAATATCAGGTGCCCCACTTTTTACCCATTTACAAACACTTTTAAAATTTTCGACCCAAAAATTACGTGTTTATTTCGGGGGTGAATTAAGATATAGTTTTAAATTGTTTTTACTAATTAGTCATTAGGAGGGCTTTCCAAAGGGTTTCCAAAGGGTTCTGAACAAAGTCCCCAAATTTGTACCCCAAAATAGGATTTTGCACATTTCTTTCCTTTTGCTGGAGAAACGTATTGTCTGTTTTTGCCTATGGAGTTTTCGTGGAATTGAACAAGGAGATACTTTGCAGATTTGCGCTTTTCGCCTGTTTTCAAACTTATTGGTTCTCCAGCTAGACTTGTTTAATACTGCAAAATGTTACCATATTTTTTATATCACATTGATGTGTGGTTTTAAAGTGTAACAAAACAATGTTGGTTTCCAAAACCACCTTCACATTTCGTACATGTTCTGCTAAGTGTGTTTTTAACATGGATGTCTTGCCCACATATTTGGCACTGCATGAACACCAATAAGTATACACAATCTTTCATATTACATGAAAGTCTCCAATTTTATGTTTTATTGGTCTGGATCGATCTGTACTTGGTGATTTTTAGTTTCCTCACTTTTACAGGTGCGGCACATCAAACGTGCCACACCTGTAAAAACCTATTGATTTATTTCTAGTCAATACTTTTGATGCCGTTATTACACTTTTGACAACCTTATCTTTGAGATTTTTTGCCTTTCTATATACAAATCTGGGGCATTCTGTAAGGTACGATTTGAGTAATGGGTCTTTGTTTAGTATTCCCCTATGCCTCTTAATAATCTGCTCAATTTGATTATGCTGGCTATTAAAGCCCGTAATAAACGGGACAATAGTATTTTTTTTTTCTCTCCAGTTATTTTATGTGCATTTTTATTACATAAGCTGCATACACACGTATTGATGTGCTAAATGAACGATTTACTAAAATCGTTCATTTACCGAATGTAATTATTTTCACAAATGAATTTAGATACTTACCTTAATGAAAATGGTTCAGTTGGACAGTCAGAATGGACGATTAACGATAAACTACAACCTTGAATGCACATGAACGATTATCGTTCATCGTACATCTGAAACTGAACGATTTTTTTGAACAATAACGATTAAATTATAGTTTAAATCGTTCCAAAAATCGCTTGTGTGTGTATGCACCTTTAGAGCTACCTTTCTATCCAATTTATAGCCTTCTACCATAGCTTTTCTCACCATTTTTTTTATTGTATCCCTTTATCATGATTTGGTTACTCAAAACAAAACATTCGTCTGTTCCTGATATTTATCCAAATCAGTACAGTTTCTTCTTATACATTGAAACTGGCTGGTAGGATTACTTTTCAGCCAGTTTTTGTGGTGATTACTGGTGTAGTCAATAAATGAATTACAAACTCTGGGCTTCACAAAGTTTTTTTTTTTTTTTTTTTTTTTTTTGTGTGTGTATGTATATATTGTATATGTGTGTGTCTAGAAAGTCCACCTGTAATTGGCTAATATACGGGAGAAAAGCCATAGTCCAAAAGTTGAGAATGACAAGTATTGTTTTTCACAAAGTTTGCTTCTTCAGTGTTAGACCTTTTTGTCAGATGTTACTATGGTATACTGAAGTAAAATTACAAGCATTTTATAAATTTCAAAGGCTTTTAATGACCATTACTTTAAGTTTATGCAAAGAGTCAATACACTGTTGACCCTTCTTTTTCAAGACCTCTGCAATTCACCCTGGCATGCTGTCAATCAACTTCTGGGCCACTTACTGTCTGATGGCTGCCCATTCTTGCCTAATCAATGCTTGGAGTTTGAGTTTTGTTTGTCCACCTGCCTCTTGAGGACTGACCACAAATTCTCAATGGGATTAAGGTTTGGGGAGTTTGCTGGCCATGGACTCAACATTTTGATGTTTTGTTCCCCGAGCCACTTAATTATCCCTTTTGCCTTATGGCAAGGTGCTCCATCATGCTGGAAAAGGCATTGTTCATCACCAAACTGTTCTTGGATGGTTGGGAGAAATTGCACTTGGAGGATGTATTTGTACCATTCTTTATTCATGGCTGTGTTCTTAGCCAAGAGAGTGGGTTCACTCACAATTTTGCCTGAGAAGCAACCCCACACATGAATGGTCTCTGGATGCTTTACTGTTTCCTTCTCCGGACAAGTGTTTTTCCAGATGCCCCAAACAATCTGAAAGGGGATTCCTCAGAGAAAATAACTTTACCCCAGTCCTCAGCAGTCCAATCCCTGTACCTTTTGCAGAATATCAGTCTGTCCCTGATGCTTTTTCCTGGAGAGAAGTGGCTTCTTTGTTGCCCTTCTTGACACAAGGCCATCCTCCAAAAGTCTTTGCCTCACTGTGCGTGAAGATGCACTCACACCTGCCTGCTGGCATTCCTGAGCAAGCTCTGCACTGGTGGTGCCCCGATCCTGCAGCTGAATCAACCTTCGAAGACTGTCCTGGCGCTTGGTGGATGTTCTTGTGCGCCCTGAAACCTTCACAACTATTGAACCTCTCTCCTTGAGGTTCTTGATGTTAAGATAAATGGTTGATTTAGGTGAAATCTTACTAGCAGCAATATCCTTGCCTGTGAAGCCCTTTTTGTGCAAAGCAATGATAACTGCACGTGTTTCCTTGCAAGTAACCATGGTTAACAGAGGAAGAACAATTATTTCAAGCTCCACCCTCCTTTTTAAAGCTTCGAGTCTGTTATTCTAACTCAATACGCATGCCAGTGATCTCTAGCCTTGTCCTCGTCAACACTCGCACCTGTGTTAATGAGAAAATCACTGACATGTCAGCTGGTCCTTTTTGTGGCAGGGCTGAAATGCAGTGGAAATGTATTTGGGATATAGTTCATTGTCATGGCAAAGAGGGACTTTGCAATTAATTGCAATTCATCTGATCACTCTTCATGACATTCTGGAGTATATGCAAATTGCCATCTTAAAAAAAACTGCAGCAACAGACTTTGTGAAAACCAATACTTGTGTCATTCTCTAAACTTTTGGACATGTCTGTACTATATTTTCATTATTAGTATTGAAATTGGTGCAAAAAGCACCTTGTGGCTGTCGATAGTCTCCCCCCCCCCCCCCCCCTCACCCTTCATAAAATTTCTTTAATGTATCCACTCCAGGACACCAGGCCGGCTCAAATCATGCCCCCTCCATACATGATGCTCTTCCCAATGGGCCATGAAGAGATTGGTGTAACTCTGTGCCAGCCTGGTGCCCATAGCCGTACCTGTGAGTTGTATATAAAAGTCATCAAAATATTTTATTTTGTTTCATGAAGGATGAGGGTAATTCCTTCCAATATGCATTGGGTTTTTTTAGCCTCAGACATATAGCATTCTGATTCAAAAACCATTTAACCGCTTGAAGACCTGATTGGTGATTTATTATTGTATATAGTGATGAAACATCAGCTGTGACTAGAAAATATCCATCCTCCCATTTCATCTCTGCTAATTTATCGATGGTGGAGATGGTGTCTTTCAGATAAGCAGGGTTGTAATATGTGATGTATAAACAATGATACATTTGATCGACATGAGTTAGTGCCAGCCACAGTAGGTCAACCAGGTGGCTTTTCTTTGCATTTATGCATTTTAGGAAGAATGTAAATGACTGGGATAGATGGATTCTCAATAGTCATAAACATTTTTCCTCATTTCTAATCCTTTTTGATGTGTATAATGCCAAGGTTTCAAATTTCTTTGTAATTCCACTACTAGGGTTACCTCTTAGCTTTTTATAAGTTTGTTTATCAACTAGTTGTCTAATAATTTCCTCATTCTAGTCATTTAAGTTCATGATCACTAAATTCCGCTCTTACCTGCCTGTTTGATCACATTCTCCATAGTATCACTAAGGGTTTTTATTGCTGTTTTTTTTTTTTTTTTTTGTCATTTTTTTTTCTTAAATTCCTTTTTCTATTTGGCTTAAATTGAATGTTCTAGATCCTCCTTTATTCATTTATCAAATGCTTCAATGAGCATTTTTGTGTCTAGTGTAGAAAGTAGACAACCTTTTAAATTTAGCACCCATAGATTCTATATTTGTATCACTCTCCTGGGGAATTTCTTTAAAAAAAAAAAAAAAAAAAATTTTTAGAGTTAATCATCTTATAAACCTCTCAATAGCCACAAATTGATCACATCAATTTGATGGGGCAAATTTTAAGCCCCTCTAATATAATTTTTTTTCCTGTTCAGTCAATGTATAACTACTTAAATTGTAAATTTTTGTGGTCTGTCTTCTGGAGTGAAATCATCCTCAATTAATGGTGGTATTACTCTCTCAACTTCCATTTACTCCTCCTTTTGTTCAGTTTCTGCTTCTTTCCCCCATTTCTTATCTTGCCAATTTGAAGCAGCACCTGGAGTTTCGGGGTTTGCTATCCTAAAAAAAGGTCCTCAGATCTTTAAAGCATGATAACTGTTATCCATTATAATTGGAGTAATTGTTTTCCCTGTTCTGTTTTTCCTAATTATTCCTCACGTAATTGTCTCCACAGCTGGTCATTCAGGCTGTGGCTTGGAGACACTGAGCAAGTTCGCATATGGAGCCTGCACTTGCGCAGTACACATCCTGCGCATGCGCGACCCTCCCACCATCAGAGATGTATACAAACCATCTTAATAGCCCAACTTTAATGTTGTCTTTTTGTATTTTCTACAACACTTAAATTTGCAATAAGTTGCACAGCACAGTTAAACTTCACATTTAAACTAGGGGTGAGCCAGTTCGGACTCCCTCCGCCGAGCCGAGAACTGAGTCGGGCTCGGGTTTTACTGCCTCGCTCTGATCTGAAATCGAGGCAAAACATCATTCCGCTGTCTGATTTTCGCGGGTTTTGGATTCTATAAAAGGTCCCGTGAGCGCCGCCATTTTTCATTCCGGCTGTGAGTTAGGAGGGAGCTGGGAGCTCAGTGTGTTTGACAGACTGTTATAAAAAAAAATAAAAAAATAATAATAATAATAAAGTGCGGCTGGCTACTGTGAAGAGGGAGGGAGAGAGCTGTTGCTGATGCTGGCCATAGGGGCTGACTGGCAACTGTTTCTACTTCAGGGTCCATAGGGGGTCCACAGGGTTGGCCTTGGGGTATAGCTGCATCTGGATCCACGGGCACCACGCAGTTAAAGCTTTGCTGCTCCCAGGATGCACTTGGGTCCGTCGTCCTCTATACCCCGCCCCCGAGCCACAGGCACCTCAGTTTTAGTTGGTGCCCGGCCGGAGTCGGGTCACCCTGGGCAGTGGGGCTGCATAAGCAGCCCCTAAGCTTTATTTTTAAAAGAAGATTTTATTACTATCTTCAGAGCGGCAGCATCAGACTGTCCAGCTGGACATCCACGCTGCCGCTCCAACAGCCCCGCTGGCGCTGCGACGCCAGTACTGATCTGGGGATCGCAGCGGGACCCCGGAGTCAGTACTAGCGTGGCTCTGGGAACTCCCAAGAACTGCTGCCGGACACACGGGGCCAGGTAAGCCGCGTGCAGCGCGGGGGAAACAAAGGCAGTCTTTAGCCGCCGGTCTCTGGTGACAGACCGGCGGCGCTAGTAGCGGCGGCGGGCTCCCCCCTCTGTGGCATACCCCGCGTGACCGCTGGACCACAAGGGTGTAAGTACCGGCGGGGAACCGGCTTCCCTGGGGGTTTATTACTAGCAGGGGAGGCAGCCTTCCCTGCTTTAGCGGCTCCTCCCCTCAGCCCAGCGCGCCTCCTCTCACGTGTGCTGGCGTCGCTGGGCTGTTATCTCCCGGCCACTCCTCCTCAGAGCTCTCCGGCGGCTATCTTCTCCAGGCAGCATCGAAGAGCTCCCAGGCGGTATACTGTGGACCGGTCCCCCTGCGTACCTCTCCCCCTACAAAGGACAGTGTTCGCAGCGCTATAGCCCTCCCAGACACTGAATCTGGGAGGTTGATTTTAGGCGAAGGTGCAGTGAGTACTAACTTCTCTGCATGGTATGTGACTTTTGCTAGTGCTGCCTGTCTGTGCTTATTTCTACCTACTGTCAGCTTATACCTATCCCTTTCCTTCTCCTACGGCCCGCAGGTGCGTGGGGGAGGGGTGTTCTTTCTGTGTACCTCGCTTATATAGATCTACGTATTTGTGAGGTCCGTCACATACAGCGGTGTGCTGCTCAGTACCATATTGTGGGCTGTTTGTGTTGCATACTTGGGAGTGCGCAGGTGTTATACGCCTTACCTCGTTTCGGTGATACATTGTTATTGCAAAAGTTTTGTGTCATGTCTGATGAGGAGAATGAGCGCTCCGTGGCTCCTGTGTTTTCGGGTTGACGGGGCGAATTTGTCTCAGGACGGTCTGTGCGGGCGGTGCCAGCTGGTACCTGGTCCCTCTAAACCCCCGGTGGCGCAGGATCCTCCCTGGGCGATTTTTACGCAAGTGCTGGCGTCTATCGCGGACTGGCTTGCGGTCCCTTCTAGGGGGTTGCCCCAGCCTACCATCCCCCGTTCCCCGGGTGTGACGCGTCTGGTGCAGTCTCCTCCCGGGTCTCAGACTGTGGGTCCTTATGCGGGATTGCCTGTATACGTGCAATCTCCCACGGTGCCGCAGCAGTCGATGGTACCCTTTCAGGGGTATCCTCAAACGGTACCCCCTCCCTGGGTGGATGTCCTCCAGCTCTGTTCAGAGCCTGGCGGCTTCGTCATCGGCTTTTCAGTCTGTTGCACAGTGATTTGCCCCCAAAGGCGTCCAAGCGACCCGTTTCGGCTTCACTGGCGGCGCAGTACACGGACGTGTCTTCGGATTACGGGGAGATCCACGAGAACTCTGACTCGGATGCCGTGGCCCAGGAGGTGGAGGCTAAGTCCTCCATTAATGTGCCGGCATTGGTTAGGGCGGTACCGGCCATCCTTCATATAGAGGAGGATGCGCCGGCTCCCAGGTCGAAGTACCCTAATTTTTAAAAGGCCACAGTAGCTTGTTTTTCCCCTGTCTGACCAGTTGACGGATCATATGGCGGGGGCCTGGCAGTTGCCCAGCAAGAGATTCCAACCGCAGAAACGGTTGGCTTCAAACTATCCTTTTCCTGAGGCTCATTGCAGGAAATGGGAATATCCGCCTGCGGTGGATTCCCATGTTATCCGCTTAATTAAAAGCGCTACGCTGCCTTTGCCGCCGATCTCCTCCCTGAAAGATCCCACGGACAGGAAATTGGAGACTATCTACTCTCGGGGGCAGTGGCCCGTCCGTCCATGGCCATCTCTTGGGTGGCTAAGGCCATCAAGAACTGGGCCAATGCTTTGGAGGATACCTTTCCGGATGATGCTCCGGAGACCCAGAGAGCGTTGATAGGACAAATGAGGGATGCGGCTTCCTACATTGGGGAAGCATCGTTGGATGCAAGCCTGTTGACCTCTAGGGTGTCGGCTGCAGCTGTGTCGGCGCGTCGGTCCTTGAGGCTGAGGTTTTGGAGAGCAGACGCAGACTCCAAAAAGGGCCTGGAGGCCTTGCCTTTTAATGGAGAGTTGCTTTTTGGTCCAGACTTGGACAAAATAGTGGATACTCTGGCTAAGTCTAAATCAGCCTTCTTCCCTTCGGCTTCTGCACCTACCAAGGTACGGAGCTTTGCCTTTCGGTCCTTTCGGGTTCAGGGCAAGGCCAAAGGTCAGTCTTTCCCGAGGCAGTCGGCGACCAAGGCCGCTTCTAAGCCCAAGAAGCAGGCCTGGAGTGCCAGGTGCCCTTCTTCCAAGCAGGAAGATAAACCTTCTGCCTGATGGGACGGGCCTCCCTCTGGGGGACCCCAGAGTGGGAGGCCGACTTCTTCTGTTTGCCCAGTGCTGGCACAATACCACCACGGATGCCTGGGTTCGAGAAGTGGTCTCCCAGGGGTACGCCCTGTCTTTTCCGCCCCACCAGTTTTTCTGCACGAGTCCTTCTCAGGACAAGACCAAGACTTTACAGATTCAGGAAGCTATAGAGTCCTTGCTGAAAGCAGGGGTCGTTGTTCCCGTTCCTCAATTACAACAAGGGACGGGGTATTATTATTATTCTGTTTCTGGTGCAGAAACCCAATGGTTCTCATCGCCCTATCCTCAACTTGAAGTCTCTGAACAAATTCCTCAGAGTTCCCAAGTTCAGGATGGAGACGTTACGTTCCATCATTCTGGCGATGGAACCGGGGGATTACATGGTGTCCCTGGATATCCAGGACACCTACCTCCATGTTCCGATAGCACCTTCGCACCAGCGGTATCTGAGGTTCGCTATCCTTCAACATCACTATCAGTTCCGGGCGCTACCCTTTGGCCTCTCCACGGCACCGAGGGTATTCACAAAGATTATGGCGGTCATGGCCGCACATCTTCGGAACCAGAATGTACGGCTGCTGCCGTATCTGGGCGACCTCCTGTTGCTGGCGAGTTCCCCGGAGGTACTGCTTCAACATCTCCACCTGACGATCGCTTGCCTGCAAGCGCACGGGTGGCTGATTGGAGAAAGTCCTCCCTGATTCCATCACAGCGGATGGTTCATTTGGGAGCCCTGCTGGATTCTCGTCAGCAAAGGATCTTCCTGACCCCGGAGAAGGTCTCCTCCCTACAGCTGCGGATACACAGTTGCCTGAGCAGTTGCCGTCTGTCGGTCCATTCGGCTATGAGAGTTCTGGGGTCCATGGTGTCGACATTCGACATGGTGGAATTTGCCCAGTTCCATTCCCGGCCCCTGCAGGGGCTGATTCTGTCGGAATGGAACGGGTTACCTCACCGGATCCGCTCTCAGATGCTGGTGTTGTCCCCGGAGGTTTGGCAGTCTTTGGCTTGGTGGCTTCAGACAGCTCATCTGGTCGAGGGGCGCCCCTTTTGGATCCCGGGCTGGGTCCTGCTCACGACGAATGCCAGTCTCCGGGGTTGGGGGGCAGTGACCGGCTCATTGTCGCTTCAGGGTCGTTGATGGGGAGAAGTGCTTCTTCCGCAGACCAACATCCTGGAACTGCGGGCAGTATACAGGGCCCTGCAGTCGTCCGGCCCCGCTCTTCACGGAAGGGCGGTTCAGGTGCAGTCCGACAACGCCACCACGGTGGCGTACATCAACCACCAAGGAGGAACACGCAGTCGGGCAGCGATGTTGGTGTCTCGCATTCTTGCTTGGGCGGAGTGTCACATTACGTTAACCACCTAGGAACATCCTCCTTTATGCGTCACCTGCAGCGCGTTCTTAAAAAGTTACTGCAAAGTTCAGAAACTGTGGCTAAGACCATAAGCAGTACAGGGACACCTAATTCGCTTTGTCCTGTTGTATTCAAGCGCCTGCAAACCACACCATCAATTTCCTCCTCAGTCAGGATCGGAAGTAGTCCTGCAGGCCATGTCACTGGCATGACTGACTCCTCTCCTATCCAGGATTCCTTCGGAGCATCCTGCATTGCTACGCCTACAGTTGCTGCTGGGAGTCGTTCATCATCCCAGAGAGGAAGTTGGAACACAACTACTTCTTTTACTAAGCAATTGACCCTCCAACAGTCCTTCGCAAGGAGGATGAAGTACGACAGCAGTCATCCTGTTGCAAAGCGGATAACTGAGGCCTTGACAGCTATGTTGGTGTAAGACATGCGTCTGGTATCCGCCATTAGTGCAGTGGGAGACAATTGATGCTAGTGTGTCCCCGGTACCAAATCCCGTCTAGATTCCACTTTACTAGGCAGGTGATGCCGAGACTGTATAGAGACGTCAGAAAGTGTAATAAAAAATGCGGTTGTACCCAATGTCCACTTAACCACGGACATGTGGAACACTGCACACTAAGGACTGACTGTGACAGTCCACTGGGTAGATGTATCGCTTTACGCAGCAGCAACGTCACCAGTAGCAGCATCTCGGAAATGCCAGCTCGTTCCAAGGCAGGCTACGCTGTGTATCCGGTTTCAGTAAGAGGCACACCGCCGACAACCTCTTAGAGAAACTGAGGGAAATATCGCCCAATGGCTTACCCCACTTAGACTCTCCTGGGGATTTGTGATAACTGACGCCACTAATATTGTGCGGGCATTAAATCTGGGCAAATTCCAGCACGTCCCATGTTTTGCTCACACAATTTGGTGGCGCATAATTTTCTGAAAAACAACAAGGGCGTGCAGGAGACTCTTTGGGTGGCCCGAAAAAATTTCTGCCCACTTTCGCCATTCAGCAACTGCGTGCCGAAGACTGGAGCAACAGCAAACACTCTTGAACCTGCCCTGCCATCACCTGAAGCAAGAGGTTGTGATGTGGTGGAACTCAACCCTCTATATGCTTCGGGATGGAGGAGCAGCAAAAGGCCATTCAAGCCTATACATAGGCAAAGGAGGAGGTATGCACCTGACTCAAGTGCATTGGAGAATGATTTCCGTGTTGTGCAAGGTTCTCCAGCCCTTCGGACTTGCCACACGTGAAGTCAGTTCAGACACTGCCAGCTTGAGTCAGGTCATTCCCCTCATCAGGCTTTTGCAGAAGCAGCTGGAGAAAGTGAAGGAGGAGCTAAGACGGAGTGATTCCGCTCAGTATGTGGGACTTGTGGATGAAGCCCTTCATTCGCTTTCCCAGGATTCGAGGGTGGTCAATCTGTTGCAATCAGACTACATTTTGGCCACCGTGCTCGATCCTAGGTTTAAAGCCTATGTGGTCTCTCTTTCTGGCGGACCCAAGCCTGCAGAGGTGCAAAGACCTGCTGGTGAAAACACTGTCAGCTGAAGTGGAACGTGACACGTCAACAGCTCCTTAATTTTCTCCCGCAACTGGGGCTGCCAGGAAACAACTTAGATATCCTTACCAACCCGCTGGCGGTAATGCAGGGCAGGCAGGACCAAGTTTGGACATCTGGTCCGGACTGAAGGACCTGCCAACAATTTCTGACATGTCTACTGTCACTGCATATGATACTGTCACCATTGAAAGAATGGTGGAGGATTATATCTGTGACCGCATCCAAGTAGGCATGTCAGACAGTCCGTACCTGTACTGGCAGGAAAAAGAGGCCATTTGGAGGTCCCTGTACAAACTGGCTCTATTACACCTAAGTTGCCCCCCCCCTCCAGTGTGTACTCCGAAAGAGTTTTTAGTGCACCCAGGAACCTTGTCAGCGAAAGGCGTAAGAGGCTGCTTCCACAAAACGTGGAGAAGATTATGTTCATCAAAATGAATTATCAATTCTTCCGGGAAGACCAGCCTCCGGAAAGTACAGAGGGACCTGTTGTGGTGGACTCCAGTGGGGACAAATTAATACTCTGTGAAGATGTACACAACACCGACTATGAGGAATCGGAGGTTGAGGACGACATCTTGCCTCTGTAGAGCCAGTTTGTGCAGGGACAGGTTAATTGCCAGCTTGTTTTGTTGGGGCCCAAACGAACCAATCATTTCAGCCAGTCGTGTGGCAGACCCTGTCGCTGAAATGATTGGTTTGTTAAAGTGTGCATGTCCTGTTTATACAACATAAGGGTGGATGGGAGGGCCCAAGGACAATTCCATCTTGCACCTCTTTTTTTTGTTCTTTGCATTATGTACTTTTTGGGGCCTAGTTTTTCAAACTGCCATCCTGTCTGCCACTGCAGTGCCACTCTGAGATGGGCCACGTGTTTGTGCTGCCCACTTGTGTCGCTTAGCATAGTCAACCAGCTACCTCGGTGCAACCTTTTGGCCTAAAAACAATATTGTGAGGTGTTCAGAATAGACTGGAAATGAGTGGAAATTAATGTTATTGAGGTTAATAGCGTAGGAACAAAAAAAAAATCAAAATTCTATCATTTTAGCTGTTTTTATGCTTTTTTTTTTTTTTTTTTTTTTTTTTTCAAACCACGTTAGGGTGGTTTTAACAACAAAACTAATCCAGATCCAAAACACGAGAAGTGGCCAGTGCACACCCTTAATGTAAACCAGTCTTTGAGTAGAGGGTTGGGCAATCCCATCCCTCTTTTACATATGTCTAAAGGTGAACATAAACTGTTCTTTTGGCATTTTTAATATCTCCCTCCTTTGTATTAAATAAACTGTTGCCGATCTGGGGTGGCTGGCACAATTTTGCGGAGACTTTTTGTCTTTTGAAAGTGCCATAAATAATATTAACCTTCTTGCTTTTTCAAAGATTTTTAGAAAATGTTCATGAGATAGCAATAAATTATTTTGCATATCTGCAAGAGTCAGTGAGAGGAAGGTTATTAAATGGTTGACTGTTATGCTGACAACAGTCTAAAAGTCACTTGGATAATGTTGAGCGCAGAATATCCATGCTGGAGTAATGTTACTTAAAGCATTTGTTTTTCCGTGTCTATTATAATTGTGAACATGATTCTTTACCATCATATTTACAGTTATAATGCCAACATGGTAAAAATGCTTTAAATAACATTACTCCAGTGTTTGCATTTTGCACTCGACAGCATTGCGGTTGATAAAATGATCCTAATTGAGAGTCTGCAAGTGACTTCTGTTTGTACAAGCCCTATTGTGCTATTTTGTAATATTAAGCTTCCCTTAAGCTGGCCATACACGCTACAATTATCGCGGCGATCCGCCTGATATCGGCGGATCGCCCCGATAATTGTAGCATGTGGGGGGCGACCGAAGGTTAAATATTGCTCGGTCGGGCATGCCGGATTGTCCAGCATGCCCGTCCGATGCGATATTTACCGGTAAACTGTCGGCCGCATTGGGCAGTGTATGCCCAGCCGCGGCTGACAGACAGACATTTCCTGTGTTCCTTCCTATGGAAGGAACAGGGAAATGTCTCCTCCCCCGGGGGCGGAGCGCGGATGTCGGGCTGATACACTGTGAGAGAAAAGCTCAGTGTATTTCCGGCTACATCTGCGGCTGGCAGGTTGCCAGATAAAATGTCTGTCGGTCTGACAGACATTTTATCTAGCAGTGTATGCCCAACATTAGTCATAGCTGCCACGTGGCTATTCTATGAGAGACTGGCTGCTTTTAGCAAATGGTCAAGCCAAAATTTTTACTCCAGAATATTTCTGAAGGTGTTGCACTAAGGAACAGAAAAATAATCAATCTACAGTTTCAGACTAAAGTTGCATACACACGTAACATTTTTGTAACCAACGATTATCTGTCGGATTATCTCTTGAAAAAGTGAACGATGTTTTTAAAGTGTAATGAACGATTTTTACAATGATGAACGAAAAATGTTCCTTCCCTTAATGAAAATCTTTATTTTGGACAGTCTGAACTGGACGATAAAGTACAAACTGGAGCGTGCTTGAACGATCATTGTTATAAGTCAGAAACGGAACGATTTTTAGAACGATAACGATATCGTTAACGACAAATCGTTCAAAAATCGTTACGTGTGCACCTTAATGCTGGGTACACACTGAACGATATAGCGTTCGTACAGCTGATGTATTGTCTCGACCATCTTAGTGTGTACACAATATATTTGTAAACCACATTGGTCAGATATATAGCACGGCAAATATATATCGTGCAGACATATTAACATTGTTCGCTGTGTGTATACACAACTGAACGATGTATCTGGCACAAAATCCTTTGAATATGACGTCACAAGTTGTTGGGCATATTCAAATTGATATTCTTGGGCAGACAATTGATTAGTGATGCACAAGATTGTTTGTGCATAAACTGTACTAATTATTGAATTGGTTGTTTGAACGACCAATCCATCAGCCCAGTCTGTACCCCACATTAGGCCTTGCATAATGAATTGAATGCCACAAACTTGTTTAAGAGCTGCAGAGAGATTGAACATTGGGTGTCCTCTAAGGGCGTGATTGTTTTAGCCATGAGGTTCCATACACTCTTATGGGTCAGTATTCCATGTAATGTGTAGGATTAAATGTTCACAAATTTTTGTTCACTTCATAGAGCAAAAATTAGCAATGTTGTGATCATCATTTTCAGCTCATTCGGATAGTGCACTCCCTTTAGTGTCCTGCATTTAAAAAAATGATGATGATTTAGTAGATGCCGGGCAGAGACCACTATACTCCCTGCAACTACTCTCCCATCATCACCACCCCCCCCCCCCCCCTTTCCGCCCAACCTGCATTCGTTGCCTATTGTGTTAGCCAGCCTGGGCTGCATATCACAATTGTGGCTGTTTGTATGGTACAGGCTTGTTTCCTAGCTATTGTGGTGCAATAGTGGCAAACACAAAAATGTCCTCCAGGGATGTCAACTATGACACCTTTTCTTAAGGCCCCTACACGCTAAATGATATTGTTAACGATTTGGCAGATTACGATGCATCGAAACGACAAATCGTGAATATCGTGCAGTGTGTATGCACTACATTGTGTAGTGGGCGCTCCGTGGGGTCGTCTGCTGCATCGTCTGATCTTTTGTACATGCAGGAAAATCAGGCGGCTGACTATCTGGGGGCCGGCATATCGGTGGGTCAGGCACCAGATCGCCCAGTGTGTATGGACAGTCTGATATGTCAGCCCATTGGCGCTGGGATCGTGGGTCGCATAGCTGGGTACACAATAGTTTAGTGTGTACCAAGCTTAAGTCCTCTAGGTTTTACCGTAATACCTGACCATGAAATGTACAGTTATAGACCCATACCATTTTGCAGATTGCAGTTTCAAAAAAAAGTGGAACTGAATCATGTATGATGAAGCTTGTGTACAGAGTATTTTGAACAAGGATTAGTGAATTGTTTTTGAGGTCTAAATAGGTTTAGTATGTCTTTCTTGGGGTGTAGGAAAAGTCTGATGAAGCTACCTGAACAATTACAGGGTCTGCTATAGGCCCCAGCATTCTCAAAGAAAATGCTGCAGTGATCAGTAATAGAAGCCAAAGCTTTGTGGCAGCAGGGTTTATCTTGATAAGATGTAAACACTACTTTAGAAGCTTACATCCTGCCATGTGGCAACATATTTGGGTAGATGTAAAACACTGCTGCCAAGTTCCTCAGCCATATCCCAATACATTTGCTGATGCAACCAGTAATTCCTTACTACCTCTTCCAAGTGGTGTGTGGGAAATTCTTTACTAATTTCAAAATGTATTCCAGGAGATCTCTACTCCTGAGGGAAGTCCTTTAGGTGTTGATGACATTGAGTAGGTTTGATGAAGGTCCTCTTCTGGTACTATTACTAGAAAGAGCAGCTTAAACCGTACTGCGCTTTGTTTTATAAGCCCTGTGAGATGGCCTACTGCTGGGTAATGCTATTCATGGTAGAACAAATAAACAACTTTTTTTTTTAAATGGTCCTAACTGGATTGTTTGGTAGCTTTTGGTCACTCTGTGCTGCCTGTGGACTGATGGCATGTATGGGAAGAACATATTCACTCCATTGTATTCGCTTTTTCAGCTGGATTTTTTGTTTTATTTTTAATTGAAATATCTATCTTATGGGCTTTGTAACCCAAGAACAGTGGTAAAATAGTGTTGGCATATATTACAAAAAATGAAGTGCTACATTTTGCTTGAAAGGGTGGTGAAACAAGAATTGTCTTGTTTTTTTTTCTGCACACTTGTAAAGTAACTGAGCTTGGCTGATGCTCAAGGTTGTTGATGACTTGTTCTAAATCCCCATTGTTTTCTTGGCTTTTCTCCTATGGTTTGTTTCGTCTGGATCTGATTTGTAGTGGGTGAGGTAACATACGTGGAACTCTTATTGGACGATGAAGGAAAGTCAAGGGTAAGTCTCTGAGACATTCCCCACATTTTTATTTATTTTGTTTTTGAGCGCCGTGCATCCAGCTTTATCTTCATAGATTCTTGTGGAAATCGCAAACAATCGGCAATAAAAAGTTAGGAAAATTGCTTTTGTCGACGCTCACTTGGCTTTGAAAGTGACAACTGCCAAGGTTGCTTTGTTCTTTTATTCCTTCTCATTATGGTAGTTTTGTTATCTGTTCAAAGGTGAGTTAGACCGGGTTTAACTATATAAGATAGCTCTGATGGGACATTACATGGAGTTGATACTTGTGATTTTTGTCTCAATATTTACTACTTTTGGATAATTCTCTTACTCTGGCATTAGTGATGATTTGTGTACTATTGTTATTTTTAGCACTCAAAACAACTCGTTGCTATAAAAGGTACCACATTGGAGTAGTGGTATGTTTTGCCAAATGTTGTATAGGCAATGATATGTTCTATTTATTTATCAGTTAGTATAATAATCTATTTTATGTTGTATTAATTTTGTAATTATTTTTTTTATTCCCCCCTTCACTTGACTTCCTAATGCCGTCCTTGTGTGTGCCACTTGCTAAGGGATGCGCGTAAGTATTCTGCTTCCTATGTGTTTGCCTACTGTCCATTGAGGTTTTATGCTGCTAACAAGTTTTATATGCTCCCATTCAGTGTTGTGGAGTTTAAGCTTGAGGAAAGCGTGAAGAAAGCAGTGCAACTTCTGAACAAGCATGCTCTCAATGGAAGACCATTAAAATTTAAAGAGGTAATTTTTTTTTTTCCTTCCTCTGTGTGAGGTGTAATACATCATTCATTGTATCTGAGTTCCATCCCCTTTTTTTTTTTTTTTTAAATCTGTTTAGAGAAATGTAATGTTTTATAGGGATTGGTGTGTGTATGTACTATTCACCCACACACCAGATCTCTCATTGCCTCAGACTTCTCCACATACCATCAGACCTTCCCAATATCCCCTTAAATGCAGCTCAGACTTCCCCACATGCCCTTAAATGACAATCAGATAACCCACATTCCCTTAAATCATCTCATATGTTTTATATATCCATCAGATATATATCACCACAAGCCCAAAATGCCTTTCATATGGCATTAGATTTTCTCTGCACTTAGTTACTGCTGTTAACAATATTTTTTCATTATACCACATTTACATCCTTTAACCCCTTTGCTGCTAAGGCTATTTTGGCACTGTTTGGGCTGGTAACATTCCAGCATCAATATCCCCATAATTGTATATGCAATATCCATACAAATTACCCATTTTTGTTTTTTTTTCTTTTGAAAAATAGCATTTGTATGCTTTCTACTCCTTTAACCAGGGCTTACCTGCATCCTTTTCCGGTTGCTGGTTTCTTAAGCTGGCCACACACCTAGCAATATTTTACCCGATCTGGCCGATTCCGAAACATTGGAACAACAGATCGTGTAAAATATGGCCAAATCCTTAGTAAATCGTGAGTCCCCCACTCACGATCACGATGCGATGCATGTCCCCGCTGATCGCACATCGCATCTTCAGATCTGCTGTGCAGTAGGGCAGATCTGACAATCTAGTACTTAATGCACTGTGAAAGTCTGGATGCAGGAGAGATCGTTTGAAGATTGGACGCCAAATCGTGTGCAGAGCTGCCATGGAGAGTTTAAAGGGAAATCGTACACATTGGCTCATCTTGAGCACATCTGTGGGCACCTTAGAGTAATAATTAAGTGCCTCCACCTAAGCCTTCTATATTGGACATCAAGCTACTGTAGGGGGGCTAGCTTGTGACAACCCCTAAAATTGGATAAGGAAGGTTAAATCTTCTTACTAATTCCAAGACAGACCGCACACAGATAAGGTGTAACAGAAACAAAAGAAAGTGCTAATTTTACGGGAACACTTCAGGTTGCCTAAAATTACATGCACAGCTTATAGACATAAGTAAATAAAGAATCACTACGACTTAGAGGTCTTATATCACCCAACGTTATAACCACCCCCTTCCAATAAACACTATCCAATCTCCTTTACACCCACTGTGTGTGTGTGTGTGTGTGTGTATATATATATATATATATATATATATATATATATATGTGTATATGTATATATATATATATTAAAAAAAAAACACTTTTTTTTTATTCATTATTCACATACACTGTTCAAATTTTTGGGGTCACCCAGACAATTTCGTGTTTTACATGAAAACTGACTTTTATTTATCAAATGAGTTGCAAAATGAATAGAACATATAGTCCAGACATTGGCAAGGTTAGAAATAATGATTTTATTTTAAATAATTTGTCCTTCAAACTTTGCTTTCGTTAAAGAATGCTTCTTTTGCAGCTGTTAGTTTGTTGAGGTAATCTGAAGAAATTCACCCCACGCTTCCTGAAGCACCTCCCACAAGTTGGATTGGCTTGATGGACACTTCTTGCGTACCATACGGTCAAGCTGCTCCCACAACAGCTCAATGGGGTTGCAATCTGGTGATTGCTCTGGCCACTCCATTACAGACACAATACCAGCTGCCTGCTTATTCCCTAAATAGTTCTCGAATAATTTGGAGGTGTGCTTTGGATCATTGTCCTGTTGGAGGAGGAAATTGGCTCCTATCAAGCGCTGTCCACAAGGTATGGCATGGCGTGTCAAAATGGAGTGAAAGCCTTCCTTATTCAAAATCCCTTTTACCTTGTACAAATCCCCCACTTTACCAGCACCAAAGCAGCCCCAGACCATCACATGACCTCCACCATGCTTGACAGATGGCGTCAGGCACTCTTCCAGCATCTTTTCACTTGCTCTGCATCTCAGAAATGTTCTTCTGTGTGATCCAAACACCTCAAACTTCGATTCATCTGTCCATAACACTTTTTTTTTTTTTTTTCCCAAACTTCCTCTGTCCAATGTCTGTTTTGCCCATATTAATCTTTCCCTTTTTTGGACAGTCTCAGATATGTCTTTTTCTTTGCTACTCTGCCTAGAAGATCAGCATCCCGGAGTCGCCTCTTCACTGTAGACGTTGACACTAGCGTTTTGCGGGTACCATTTAATGAAGCTGCCAGTTAAAGACTTGTGAGGCGTCTATTTCTCAAACTAGAGACTCTAATGTACTTATCTTCTTGCACAGTTGTGCACCGGGGCCTCCCACTTCTTTTTACTCTGGTTAGAGCCTGTTTGTGCTGTTCTCTGAAGGGAACAGCACTGCAGGACATTTTTGGAATGATGGTTGCTGGAAATGGGCATCTATACACCTATGTAGATATTCCTTTTAAAACCAGACGTTTGCAGCTAGTAGTCATTTACCATATTAACAATGTATAGAGTGTATTTCTTATTTGTTATCTTCATTGAAAAAAAAAGTGCTTTTCTTTCAAAAAGAAGGAAATTTCTAAGTGACCCCAAACTTTTGAACGGTAGTGTGTATATATAAATAATATACATATACCAGTCCGACCGACCGGCACTCATCCCTTTATAATGAATAAGCACTTGCCTTGGTGCCCCCCCCGGGTGTGAAAAGCTCACTCCGTATTTATAGATCCAAGTAATGAGTGCCGCCATTATGTGTATGTATGTGTGTGTGTGTGTGTGTGTGTGTATATATATATATATATATATATATATATATATATATATAATATAATATGTGTGTGTGTATATACATACACACAGTCTCTCTTGGTGATGCTCCTTTCCTGATGGTCATGTACTGTGAATGACCGAAACGTCGACTGAAGGAGTAAGTTTATTCACAGGTAATTGATACAATCTTTCTACAAAGACCCTGGTGAGTGCTCTATTTTTCTATCTATTTGGATTATACATATGTAGTCCTACAACTAGGACTCATGTGAGGTGGCACCCCAGGCATTTACGCTTACCAGCCACCCCTTGGTAGAAGTGTGTGTGTTAATTACACACACACACACCCCCCTTAGAGGATGGAAATGTGTCCAATGTCTTTCGTTACATCAATTAATTCTTATCAAAAAGAAGTTTTGTTCAGTATTTTAAGTCAATTCACATTGTCACCAAAGTGGAGGTTCTTTTAACAGATAATCCAATTCACGGTCTATTCATCTGTTTTGAATCCAATATTGTTGTAGATTCCATATGTTCTGAAACAATTTGTCTAAAAAAGACCCGCTCACAGAGAGAACACCCAAAAACATGGCACAAAGGTCAACCATTAGAATTGTTTGAACAATAAAATATTTTTATTATAAATTTCTGTCAATCTGACATATAAAATGTATACACAAAAATGCTTACATAATCAATTTTTTGACATGCAATCAAACTTGCCGATGCTGGGAGCGACGGCGGGGAACATGCTGAATTCGGCCGCATGGCCCCTGCTGACTAAATTGCCTGTCGGACCTGCGTGCAGGTCTGATGGGCAATGTCTCTGACTAAGCGCGGTAGCGTGCATCGTCTGCGTCATAGCTGGTACACACTGGCCGATTTGCCGGATAGGATGACCTATCTAGTGTGTACCCGGCATAAGAATGCTTTCAAAAACAGAAGTGTTAATAGTTTTTTTTTTTTTTTTTTTTTTTTTATCAGTTAATTGAATTAACAGAGGAGAAATAATAATCATGTCAATATTTGGTGTGACCACATTTTGGCTTCAAAACCGCATCAATTCTTCTGGGTACACTTGCACAAAGTCAGGGATTTTGTAGGATTATAGTCAGGTGTATGACAAACCAATCATACCAAACAGGTGATAATCATCATTTTCATATGTCGGTTGAAACTGTCATTAACTGTAACAGCTGTGTAGGAGGTTTAAAACTAGGTGAGGAACAGCTAAACTCTGCTACAAAGGTGAGATTGTTTCAAGACTTTCATGTCACAGGTCATACACCATGGCAAGATTAGCACAGCAACAAGACACAAGGTAGTTATACTTCATCAGCATTGTCCATCTCGGGCAAAGATTTCAAGGCAGACTGGGGTTTCAAGATGTGGTGTTCAATCTCTTTTGAAGAAGCACAAAGAAACAGAGCGTTGAGGACCGTAGATGCAGTGGTCGACCAAGGAAACTTCTTCAGATGAAAGACACCATGTTTACTTCCCTTCGAAATCGGATGATGGTCCAGCAATGCCTTCTGCTCAGAACTAGCAGAAACCAGTGGGAACCAGGTACACCCATCTACTGTTCAGAGAAGTCTGGCCAAATGTGGTCTTCATGGAAGAATTGCAGGCAAAATAAAATACCTACAGCGTGGAAACAAGGCCAAGCGATTCAACTACAAAACACAGGAACTGGGGTGCAGAAAAATGGTATCAGGGGCTCTGGACTGATGAGTCAAAATTTGAAATATTTGGCTGTAACCGAAGGCAGGCAGCTCGCTAAAGGGCTAGAGAGTGGCACAATGAGTGTCTGCAGGCAACAGTGAAGCATTGTTGGAGATTCCTTGCAAGTTTGGATCTGCATTTCATCAAATGTTAATGTCCTCAATGCTGAGAAATACAGGCAGGTACTTATCCATCATGCAATACCATCAGGGAGGCGTCTGAGTTGCTCCAAATTTATTGTGCAGCAGGACAACGCCCCCAAACATACAGCCAATGTCGTTAAGTACAAGGAGTTCTGGAAGTGATTATATGGTCCCCACAGAGCCCTGATCTCAACATATAGTCTGTCTGGGATTACATGCGAGACAGAAGGATTTGAGCAAGACTACATTCACAGAAGATCTGTGGTTAGTTCTCAAAGATGTTTGGAACAACCTCCCTGCCGAGTTCCTTCAAATGTGTGCAAGTGTACCTAGAAAAATGTATGCTGTTGTGAATGCAAAGGGTGGTAAAACCAAATATTGATTTGATTTTAGATTTCTCTTTTTGTTCATTCACTTTGCATTTTATTAATTGATAAAAATAAATTAACACTTTATTTAAATTTATTACCAGTTAGTCTGTTATTTATATAGCGCGCAATTTTTCTTAGAGAATATTTGGCCATTCACATCAGTCCCTGCCCCAGTGGAGTTTACAATCTATATTCCCTACCACATGCTCACACACCTACACAATAGGGTTAATTTTTGTTGGGAGTTAATTGACTAGTATATTTTTGGAGTGTGGGAGCAAACTTGAGTACTCGGGAGGAAACCCACGCAAGCACAGGGAGAATATAAAAACTCCACACAGTTAGGGCCATGGTGGAAATTTAACCCACGATCATAGTGCTGTGAGGCAGTAATTCTAACCAGTACACCGTCTGTGCTGCCCCTCTTCTACTTTCGTAAGCATTCTTACTTTGCAGCATTTTTTCCACACCTGCCTAACTGTTTTGCACTGTACTGTGTGTGTGCACATGTACGTTTGCATATATATTTGTATACATCCATACATACAGCGCCTTGCAAAAGTATTCACCCCCTTTGCATTTTTCATGTTTTGTTGCCTCACAACCTGGAATGAAAATACATTGTTTGAAGGTGTGCATCATTTCATTCACAGAACATGCCTACAACTGTGAAGTTGTTTTTTTTTTTTTTTTTTTTTTTTTAATATTGTTAATCAAACAACATTTAGGAAACATAACAGAAAACTTCAGCGTGCATAGCTATTCACCCCCCTAAAGTCAGTACTTTGTCGAGCCACCTTTTGCGGCAATTACAGCTGCAAGTCGCTTTGGATAAGTCTCTATGAGCTTGCCACATCTTACCCCTGGGATTTTTGCCCTTTCCTCAAGGCAAAACTGCTCCAGCTCCTTCATGTTTTGGATGGTTTCCGCTTGTGAACAGCAATCTTCAAGTTTGACCACTGATTCTCAATTGGATTGAGATCTGGGCATTGACTAGGCCATTCCAACACATTTAAATGTTTCCCCTTAAACTACTCGAGTGTTGCTTTAGCAGTATGCTTCAGGTCATTGTCCTGCTGGAAGGTGAACCTCCGTCCCAGTCTCAAATCACAGGCAGACAAACAGGTTTTGCTCAAGAATAACCCTGTATTTAGCACCATCCATCTTTCCCTCGACTCAAATCCGTTTCCCAGTCCCTGCTGCTGAAAAACACCACCACAGCATGATGCTGCCACCACCATGTTTCACTGTGGGGATGGTGTTCTTGGGGTGATGGGATGTGTTGGGTTTGTGCCAGACAGTGTTTTCCTTGGCGGCCGAAAAGTTAAATTTTGGTCTCATCTGACCAGAGCACCTTCCTCCATACATTTGGGGAGTTGCCCACATGCCTTTTGGCAAACTCAAATCGTGTCTTATTTTTATCACTAAGTAATGGCTTTTTTTCCTGGCCACTCTTCCATAAAGCCCAGCTCTATGGAGTGTACGGCTTATTGTGGTCACATGCACAGATATACCAGTTTCTGCTGTGGAAATCTGCAGCTCCTTCAGGGTTTCCTTTTGGTCTCTGTGCTGCCTCTCTGATGTCCTCCTTGCCCGGTCTGAGTTTTGGTGGGCGGCCCTCTCTTGGCAGGTTTGTTGTGGTACCATGTCTCCATTTGATGGTGCTCCGGGGGATCATCAAAGATTTGGATTTTTTTTTTTTTTTTTTTTTAATAACCCAGTCCAGAATTGTACTTCTCAACAACTTTGTCCCTGACTTGTTTGGAGGGCTCCTTGGTCGTCTTGGTGTGGTGCCTCTTGCTTGGTGGTGGTTCAGCCTCTGGGGCCTTTCAGAAAAGGCGTTTACACTGACAGATCATGTGACACTTAGATTTCACACAGGCGGACTTCATTTCACTAATTATGTGACTTCTGAAGGTAATTGGTTGTACCAGAACTTTTGAGGGGCTCCATAGCAAA
The DNA here is from genome assembly GCA_031769625.1 of Taudactylus pleione. NCBI lineage: Eukaryota > Metazoa > Chordata > Amphibia > Anura > Myobatrachidae > Taudactylus > Taudactylus pleione. The sequence goes on along the minus strand of JAUIMM010000345.1, from coordinate 644,313 downwards.
GGGTCTGACTTACATATGCCAATTTTCAGAAAGCCAATCACCTGACTTAAATCCAATTGAAAATCTTTGGAAAGAACTAAAGATCAGAGTTCATAGAAGAGGCCCACGAAACCTTCAAAATTTGAAGACAGTTTGTGTGGAATGGGTCAAAATCACACCTGAGCAATGCATGCGACCAGTTTCACCATACAGGAGGCGTCTTGAAGCTGTCATTACCAACAATGGCTTTTGTACATAGTATTAAATTTCAGTAAGTGTGCAATACTTTTTCCATGTGTCATTCACATTATTACACACAACTTAATTTATGGACCTCTGGTTTGATTTAGTTGCATGTGTGGATTGCATGGGTTGTTGCTGACATTTGGTGACAATTTCATTACAATAGCCCCATTAGAAATATATTTACTGAGAAAAATGTTGTGTTCAATACTTATTTTACCTGCTGAATATGTCCAATGTGTCTAGTGGGAAGGAAAATCTAGTCCGTTTTCCAGTGTGTGGGACCAAATTTCTATTGTTACTTGCTCCCATACATTACAAGTGTGTACGCAGCCTTAGTCTCCGTCCCATTTTCTCACCTAGAATAGTTTTAGCAGTCTATCATTTTTTAAAATTTGAATATAATTTCATACTACAAATTTGTTTTGCAGGATCCTGATGGAGAGCATTCTAAAAGAGCTATGCAAAGTCTTTTTAGACCTGGAGCCATGAACATGGGAGCACCTGAACCTATAGGTCTTGGAATGCCAGGCCCGATGGGAATGCCTAGACCAATGGGCATGAGTAATCCTGGACATATTGGAATGGCTTGCCCAGGGCAAGCTGGCTCTAATTTAAATATACCACCGAGCATTCTCAACAACCCAAACATCCCTGGTGATGTCATTCTTGCCTTACAGTCTGGAAGACTTGGGAGCACAGTGTTTGTAGCCAATGTAAGTGCCAGCAGTAGAAGTTGATTGATTTTGACCATTTACTAAAGCTTTATTTTGCCCTGCATCTAGAAAACTAGATACATATATTGTTTTTTATAATGAATATAAAGTAATCTGAATCAAGATTGGTATTGACCAATGAAAAATTATTTTTATGTTTGGGAAGCATATTAGGGCAAATGTAAATATTAATACTGTTGTATACAGGGAAACCAAAGCCAAAATACAGAAAACTTATAGAGTTTGATTCCACTTACTCTTACTTTAGCTAATTTGTTTGGAATAAGCTAAAATGGTTTATTGTTAATTTCTACTTCAGGGTCCATAGGGGGTCCACAGGGTTGACCTTGGGGTATAGCTGGATCTGGATCCATGGGCACCACGCAGTTAAAGCTTTGCTGCTCCCAGGATGCACTTGGGTCCGTCCTCCTCTATACCCCGCCCCGGCCACAGGCACCTCAGTTTTAGTTGGTGCCCGGCCGGAGTCGGGTCACCCTGCGCAGTGGGGCTGCATAAGCAGCTCCTAAGCTTTATTCTTTATTTTTTTTTGTTTTTTTTTAAAAAAGATTTTATTTTATTTTTACTGTCTTCAGAGCGGCAGCATCAGACTGTCCATCTGGACGTCTATGCTGCCGCTCCAACAGCCCCGCTGGCGCTGCGACGCTGGTACTGATCCGGGGATCGCAGCGGGACCCCGGAGTCAGTGCTAGCGTGGCTCCGGGACCACCCAAGGACTGCTGCCGGACTGAAGGGGCCAGGTAAGCCGCGTGCAGCGCTGTCAGTGCTGCACGCGGGGAAAATGCAGTCTTCATGCCGCCGGTCTCTGGGGACAGACCGGCGGCGCTAGTAGCGGCGGCGGGCTCACCCTCTTCAGGCATACCCCGCGTGTCCGCTGGCCCCCGGGGTGTAAGTACCGGCGGGGAACCGGCTTCCCCGGGGGTTTAGTACTAGCAGGGGAGGCAGCCTTCCCTGCTTCAGCGCGCCTTCTCTCACGTGTGCTAGCGTCGCTGGGCTGTTCTCACTCGGCCACTCCTCGGAGCTCTCCGGCGGCCATCTTCCTCAGGCAGCATAGCAGAGCTCCCAGGCAGGCTTCCAGTGGACCAGTTCCCCTGCGTACCTCTCCCCCTGCAAAGGACAGTGTTCGCAGCGCTATAGCCCTCCCAGACACTGAATCTGGGAGGTTGATTGTAGCGGAAGGTGCAGTGAGTATAACTTCTCTGCATGGTATGTGACTTTTGCTAGCGCTGCTGTCTGTGCTTATTTTCTACTTACTGTCAGATTTTTACCTATCCCTTTCCTTCTCCTACGGGCCGCAGGTGCATGGGGGAGGGGTGTTCTTTCTGTGTACCTCACTTATATAAATCTACGTATTTGTGAGGTCCGTCACATACTGCGGTGTGCTCCTCAGTACCATATTGTGGGTTGTTTGGGTTGCATACTTGGGAGTGCGTGGGTGTTATACGCCTTACCTCGTTTCGGTGAGACACTTTTTTTTGCAAAAAAGTTTGTGTCATGTCTGATGAGGGGAATGAGCGCTCCGAGGTTCCTGTGTTGTTTTCCTGCCGACGCTGTTCGGCAGGGGTTGACGGGGCAGATTTGTCTCAGGACGGTCTGTGCGGGCGGTGCCAGTTGGTACCTGGACCCTCTAAACCCCCGGTGGCGCAGGATCCTCCGTGGGCAATGTTTACGCAAGTGCTGGCGTCAATCGCGGACCGACTTGCGGTCCCGACTGCGGCCCCTTCTAGGGCATTGCCCCAGCCTACCATGCCCCGTTCCCCGGGTGTGACTCGTCTGGTGCAGTCTCCTCCCGGGTCTCAGACTGTGGGTCCTTATGCGGGTTTGCCGGTATACGTGCAAACCCCCATGGTGCCGCAGCAGTCGATGGTACCTTTTCAGGGGTATCCTCAGGCAGTACCCCTGCCTTGGGTGGACGTCCTCTCCAGCTCTGTTCAGAGTCTGGCGGCTTCGTCATCGGCTTTTCAACATATGTTGCACAGTGATTTGCCCCCACGGGCGTCCAAGCGTTCCGTTCCGGCTTCACTGGCGGCTCAGTTCACGGACACAGACGTGTCTTCGGATGACTGGGAGATCCATGAAGATTCTGACTCGGATGCCGGGGCCCAGGAGATGGAGGCTAAGTCTTCCATTAATGTGCCGGCATTGTTTAGGGCGGTGCGGGCCATCCTTCACATTGAGGAGGATGTGCCCGCCCCCAGGTCAAAATACCCAAATTTTAAAAAGGCCAAGGTAGCTTCGACGGTTTTTCCCCTGTCCGATCAATTGACGGATCATATGGCAGGGGCCTGGCAGTTGCCCAGCAAGAGGTTCCAACCGCAGAAGCGGTTGGCTTCGAACTATCCGTTTCCGGAGGCTCATTGCCGGAAGTGGGAAACTCCTCCAGCGGTGGATTCCCACGTTACCCGCTTAATTTAAAGCGCTACGCTGCCTTTGCCGTCGATCTCTCTGAAGGATCCCACGGACAGGAAGGTGGAGACTTGTTTGAAGTCTATTTACTCTCTCTCTCTCGGGGGCGGTGGCCTGTCCGTCCATGGCCATCTCTTGGGTGGCTAAGGCCATCGAGAGCTGGGCCAATGCTTTGGAGGATACCTTTCCGGAAGATGCTCCGGAGATCCAGAGAGCGTTGATGGGTCAAATGAGGGATGCGGCTTCCTACATTGGGGAAGCATCGTTAGACGCAAGCCTGCTAACCTCTCGGGTGTCGGCTGCAGCTGTGTCAGCGCGTCGGTCCTTGTGGCTGAGGTCTTGGAGAGCTGACGCTGACTCTAAAAAGGGACTGGAGGCCTTACCTTTTAATGGGGAGTTGCTTTTTGGTCCAGACTTGGACAAAATTGTGGACACTCTGGCTAAGTCTAAATCAGCCTTCCTCCCTTCGGCTTCTGCTCCTACCAAGGTATGGAGCTCTGCTTTTCGGTCCTTTCGGGTTCAGGGCAAGGCAAAAGGTCAGTCCTTCCCGAGGCAGTCGACGACCAAGGCCGCTTCTAAGCCCAAGAAGCAGCCCTGGAGTGCCAGGCGCCCTTCTTCCAAGCAGGAAGATAAACCTTCTGCCTGATGGGACGGGCCTCCCTCTGGGGGACCCCAGAGTGGGAGGCCGACTTCTTCTGTTTGCCCAGTGCTGGCACAATACCACCACGGATGCCTGGGTTCGAGAAGTGGTCTCCCAGGGGTACGCCCTGTCTTTTCGGCACAGACCGCCCCACCAGTTTTTCTGCACGAGTCCTTCTCAGGATATGACCAAGTCTTTACAGATTCAGGAAGCTATAGAGTCCTTGCTGACAGCAGGGGTCATTGTTCCCGTTCCTCAATTACAACGAGGGACGGGGTTCTATTCTTCTCTGTTTCTGGTGCGGAAACCCAATGGTTCTCATCGCCCTATCCTCAACTTGAAGTCTCTGAACAAATTCCTCAGAGTTCCCAAGTTCAGGATGGAAAAGTTACGTTCCATCATTCTGGCGATGGAACCGGGGGATTACATGGTGTCCCTGGATATCCAGGACGCCTACCTCCATGTTCCAATAGCACCTTCGCACCAGCGGTATCTGAGGTTCGCTATCCTTCAACACCATTACCAGTTCCGGGCGCTACCCTTTGGTCTCTCCACGGCACCGAGGGTGTTCACGAAGATTATGGCGGTCATGGCCGCACATCTTCGGAACCAGAATGTACGGCTACTACCGTATCTGGACGACCTCCTGTTGCTGGCGAGTTCCCCGGAGGTACTGCTTCATCATCTCCACTTGACGGTCGCTTGCCTGCAAGCGCACGGGTGGCTGATAAATTGGAAAAAGTCCTCCCTGATTCCATCTCAGCGGATGGTTCATTTGGGAGCCCTGCTGGATTCTCGGCAGCAAAGGATCTTCCTGACCACGGAGAAGGTCTCCTCCCTGCAGCTGAGGATACACAGTTGCCTGAGCTGTTGTCGCCTGTCTGTCCATTCGGCTATGAGGGTTTTGGGCTCCATGGTGTCAACATTCGACATGGTGGAATTTGCCCAGTTCCATTCCCGGCCTCTGCAGGGGCTGATTCTATCGGAATGGAACGGGTTACCTCACCGGATCCGCTCTCAGTTGCTGGTGTTGTCCCCGGAGGTTCGGCAGTCTTTGGCTTGGTGGCTTCAGACAGCTCATCTGGTCGAGGGGCGTCCCTTTTGGATCCCGGACTGGGTCCTGCTCACGACGGATGCCAGTCTTCGGGGTTGGGGGGCAGTGACCGGCTCGTTGTCACTTCAGGGTCGTTGGTCTGCGGAAGAAGCTCTTCTTCCCATCAACATTCTGGAACTGTGGGCAGTTTATCGGGCCCTGCAGTCGTCCGGTCCCGCTCTTTACGGACGGGCGGTTCAGGTGCAGTCCGACAACGCCACCACGGTGGCGTATATCAACCACCAAGGAGGAACTCTAAGTCGGGCAGCAATGTCGGAGGTGTCTCGCATCCTTGCTTGGGCGGAGTGTCACATTCCAGCGATCTCGGCAGTCTTCATTCCCGGAGTCCTCAATTGGGAGGCGGACTTCCTCAGCCGTCACGACGTGCATCCCGGGGAATGGTCGCTTCACCCAGAGGTGTTTCAGCTACTCGTGGACAGGTGGGGGCTGCCGGAGCTGGACTTGATGGCCTCCCGTCACAATCACAAGTTGCCCGTTTACGGGTCAAGGACAAGAGACGCAGGCGCCAGTCTGGTAGACGCGCTGTCGGTGAAATGGACGTTTCACCTGGCGTATCTGTTTCCTCCGATATCCTTACTTCCTCGGGTTCTGCGGAAATTCAAGCAGGACGGCGGCACGCTCGTGCTGGTTGCTCCGGCGTGGCCCAGACGTCCTTGGTACTCCGATCTGAGGTGTCTCTCCATCGACGCTCCGTACCTTCTTCCTCAGCGTCGGGACCTGTTGTCTCAAGGGCCCTGCCTTTCCCCCTATCTGGGTCGGCTGTCTTTGACGGCGTGGCTATTGAGACAGCCGTCTTGAGGTCTAGGGGTTTCTCCAGTTCAGTCATTGGTACCATGCTTAGGTCATGCAAGCCTGCCTCCGCACGGATTTACCACAGGGTGTGGCGCACTTACTTTCAGTGGTGTGAATCCAGAAACTATGATCCTCAGGTGTTCCGGGTTTCCAGAATCTTGGAGTTCCTTCAATCAGGTTTGGACCTCGGCTTACGCCTGGCCTCTCTGAAGGTTCATGTGTCTGCATTGTCCGTGTGGTTTCAGCGACGGATTGCTACACTACCGGATGTTCACACCTTTTTCCAGGGTGTTCTCGGGATACAGCCTCCCTTCGTGGCTCCTTGGGACTTGGCGGTGGTGCTACGGGTCTTGCAGGGTCATCCTTTTGAGCCTCTTGAGGTGGTGGACCTCAAGTGGCTGACGTTCAAGACCGTTTTTCTCCTAGAAATTGCTTCTGCCAGGAGGGTGTCAGAGTTGGGGGCGCTTTCCTGTCGCCCTCCTTTTCTGATTTTTCATCAGTCCTGAGTTTTTGCCCAAAGTGGTCTCGAAGTTCCACATTAATCAGGAACTTGTTGTGCCAGCTTTTCAGTCGCCTGATCTTTCAGCTGGTGAGGCTTCCTTAGATGTAGTCCAGGCACTTAGAATCTATGTGGATCGGACTGCTTCGGTTAGGAAGTCGGATTCTTTGTTTGTCCTCTTCGGTTTTCACAAGAGGGGTTGGCCTGCCAACAAGCAAACGTTAGCCCGTTGGCTTCGTTCCGTTATTTGTGAGGCTTATGCACAGGAGGGTTTACCTGTGCCAGCCTCTGTTAAGGCTAATTCCACTCGTTCTGTGGGTCCCTCTTGGGCTGCTAGACGTGGCGCCTCCGCTATTCAGCTGTGTAAGGCGGCCACTTGGTCTTCAATTCAAACGTTTTTGAGGTTCTATGCGTTTGACACCTTCGCCTCTCAGGATGCATCCTTCGGGCGCCGGGTACTCCTTTCAGCACAGGAGCGTCCCCGCCCTTAGTTGAACTGCTTTGGGACATCCCCAAGGTCAACCCTGTGGACCCTGAAGTAGAAAACAAGAGATATGGTAAGAACTTACCTTTGTTATCTCTGTTTCTACGAAGTCCATAGGGCGCCCGCCCTGACGCACCTGGCTTCAAATGGGCTGTGTGGCTGGTCACCGGTTTTCCGTCTCCCATTTCTGTGAGTATGGTTTCTTGTGTGTTCCAGTCTTCCTTCTCTGTTTAGTCTCCTCCTCCGGACTTGGCTGCTTACCAACTGAGGTGCCTGTGGCCGGGGCGGGGTATAGAGGAGGACGGACCCAAGTGCATCCTGGGAGCAGCAAAGCTTTAACTGCGTGGTGCCCATGGATCCAGATCCAGCTATACCCCAAGGTCAACCCTGTGGACCCTATGGACTTCGTAGAAACAGAGATAACAAAGGTAAGTTCTTACCATATCTCTTGTTTTTCCCATATATAGGACTGCTGCTTTCCCTATCAAATGCACAAATGTTATGTGCTCCCAAAATGGGGTCTACAGATCTAACATCTAGGAAGTAATAATTGGCATAGAAAACAAAACTATTCTGGCCTAGAGAATGTATCCCTATGTTTAGTTTAACAGCAATAGTGAAACTTCTTGTCAGTCGTCTTTTTAATTGTTTAGAAACATCCCAGCATTGAGACAGGTTTACGATTGAGGAAGTAGAAATATAAAAATCTATTTATTCACTTGCCCACTCCTGTTTTGGTGCCATGGGTCCAAGCCCTTTCATTACAGTATTTTGTGGTTTTAAGCAATATCCCTGTGTTCAATGTTCTCCATCGGTAAGTTCAAAATGCACACAGGCAACTTGTTTATAAATCTTCTAAGGCTGGAATAAGCTATAATTAACCAGATTATGCTCACCACATACTAACTGGTCACTGTTTTATTTCTATATCTGTCTGGCTTGTCAGATATAGACATTATATGCAGTTTCCCCATATGGGAGTATTATGCAAACCTCACTAACTGAATTAGTTGTAATATAAAGGATGAAAGCACAGAAAACTAACTAACTAGCTTTTGCTGCAGCTGGAAAGGAAGGAGGAGGAATGTATTAAATTATATATTTTAAGAAAATAAATTGTCTGTTCTCCAATAATAATTCAATAAAACAATGTATAAAATACAAGTTTGCTGAGCATCTTTTCCATTGTAGTAGATTGTCAGGTGCAGTGGCCACGCTACAATTTTTTTTTTTTTTTTGACTGAGCAAATATATTCCTCATTTCTACTTCAGGTTCCATAGGGGGTTGACCTTGGGGTATAGCTGGATTGGATCCATGGGCACCACGCAGTTAAAGCTTTGCTGCTCCCAGGATGCACTGGGTCCATCCTCCTGGGTGCCACAGGCACCTCAGTTTTAGTTGGTGCCCAGCCAGAGTCGGGTCACTCTAACGCAGGGGGGCTGCTGGACAGCCCCTAAGCTTACATTTTAGTTTAATTTATTTTGAATTTTTTACTATTTTTGAGTGGCAGCTTCAGACTGTCCATTGGACTTCTAAGCTGCCGCTCCTTCACCCTCGCTGGCGCCGCGATGAGACGCCAGTACAGATCTGGGGATCGCGGCGGGATCCCAGAGTCTGTACTAGCCGGACTCTGGGCTCTCCCTTTGACTGCCGCCGGACCGCCGGAGAAAAGGTAAGCCACGAGTCACTGCTTGCGGTGACCCGCGTGTCTCAGCCTGTTAAGTGCAGTCTTCTGCCTCCGGTCTCTGGGGATAGACCGGAGGCTCTAGCTAAGTGGCGGTGGGCTCCCCCTCTAGTAGGCATACCCCATGAGACCACTAGACCATGAAGGAATGCCATGTCGGAAGTGGGAACCGGTGTCCCTGGGGTTAAACGCTAGCCAGGGAAGAGGGCCTTCCCTGTTTAGTGGCTCCTCAGCTCAGCGCGCCTTTTAGCTATGTGTTCTGGCACTGCTGAGCTGCTCCTCCTGCGGCCACTCCCCCACTGAGTTCTCCGGCGGCCATCTTTGCTTGGGTGGGCAGCGCAGATCTCTCCGGCGGTTTCTGGTCGATCCACTTGTGTACCTCTCCCCCTCCTAAAGGTTATTGTACACAGCGCTATAGCCCTCCCAGACACTGAATCTGGGAGGTTGATTGTAGTGACAAAAGTGCAGGCTGTTTTTACTTTCTGCATGGTATGTGACTTTGCTAGTGCTAACTGTATCTGCTGCATTTCTACTGTCAGTCTATACCTGTCCCTTTCATTCTCCTCCAGCCCTGGCAGGTGTGTGTGGGAAGGGCTTTTCAAGGATCTCACATATATAAATTCACTTGAGGTCGGTCACATACTGTTGTGTGCTACACGTTGCCGTATTTGTGGACTTGTGTGCTGCACACTTCTGAGCGCCAGCTTCCTGGATTGTTTTGCTATATATCTTTGGGTATATATCGTTATATCTATTGGTTAGCATGTCTGATGAGGAGGTTGAGTGGTCGGCGGCTCCCAGTCTGCTCACTTGTAGACGCTGCGCTGCAGTGGGGAGTATGGAGGAGTTAGCGCAGGATGGTGTGTGCGCCAGGTGCTGTCTTTTACCGGGTCCCTCTAATCCCGCAACTTCGGGACAGGATCTGCCTTGGGCGATGTTTTCCCAAGTGCTGGTTTCCATCGCGGACTATCTGGCGGTTCTGACCTCCCTCCCCCATAGGGGCTTAACACAACCAGCCATCCCTTCTCCGGGTGTACCACAATTGTTGCAGTCTCCCCCTGGACCTCAGACAGTTCATCCATATGCGGGATTCCCTATGTATGTGCAGTCTCCTCTGATGACGCAGCAATCAGTCATCCCTTTTCAAGGTCACCCGCAAGCTAATCCACTGTGGGTTGCTGTGTTCTCCAATTCTGTACAGAATTTGGCGGCCTCCTATTCGGCTTTTCAATCCATGTTGCGTAGTGACAAGCGTCTCAAGGCGTCAAAACGCACTGTTCAGTCATCCCAGACTGCACAGTTATCAGACTCTGATGCGTCCTCGGATGAGGGCGAGTTGCTTGAGGATTCTGATTCAGATTCCCCTGCTCAGCAAGTAGAGACTAGGTCTACCATTAATGTCCCAGCGTTGGTTAGGGCGGTGCGGTCCATTTTAGATATTGAGGATGATGCTCCGGCCCCTAAGTCCATATATCCAAACTTTAAGCAGGCAAAGGTGACATCGGCTGTGTTTTCTTTATCTGACCAACTGACTGATCATATGGCGGAGGCCTGGCAGTCACCTATTAAGAGGTTTCAGCCGCAGAAATGGCTAAGCACTAGTTATCAGTTTCCTGCTAGTCATTGCAAGAAGTGGGAAACTCCACCGGCAGTGGATTCTCAAGTCACTCGCATCATCAAAAGTTCTACCTTACCTATGCCGTCTTTGGTCCTTAAAGGACCCCACGGACAGGAAAGTAAAGACTTGTTTAAAGTCCATTTATTCTCTCAGGGGCGGTGGCCCGTCCGTCCATGTCCATCTCTTGGGTGGCTAAAGCCATTGAGAGTTGGGCCAATGTACTAGAGGATACGCTTCCTGAGGAAGCTCAGGAAGTGGAAAGAGCTTTAATTGGTCAAATGAGGGATGCCACTTCCTATATTGGGGAGGCATCTTTAGATGCTAGTCTCCTCACTAGGGTGTTAACGGGAGCAGCAGTCTCTGCTCGCAGGTCTTTGTGGATTCGATCTTGGATGGCGTATGTGGATTCCAAGAAAGGCTTAGAGGCCTTACCCTTTAATGGGAAATTTTGTTCGGGCCGGACCTTGACAAATTGTAGAGACATTAGCAAAGTCTATTTCGGCATTCTTACCTTCAGCTGCTGCACCTTCTAAACCTCGGACATCAGCCTTTCGGAGTCCAAGGGTCAATCTTTCCCGAGACAGTCGTCGAACAAGACTGCCCCTAAACCAAAAAAGCAAGCCTGGAGCACTAGACGTCCGGCTTCCAAACCCGAGGATAAGCCTTCAGCCTGATGGGATGGGCCTCTCTGGGGATCCCAGAGTGGGAGGCCGACTTCTTCGCCTCGCCCAATGTTGGTGCAATTCAACCACGGATGCTTGGGTACAAGTGGTTTCCCAGGGGTTATGCCCTTTCCTTCCGATACAGACCCTCTCAGCATTTCTTCTGCACGAGCCTTTCCCTAGACAAGATCAAGGCGTTGTTGATCCAGGAAGCAATAGTCCTTCCTGAAAGCAGGGGTAGTTGTTCCCGTTCCGCCATCTCAACACGGGACGGGTTACTGCTCTTCTCTTTCTGCTTCTGAAATCAAATGGGTCTCATGGGCCCATTCTCAACCTGAAATCTTTGAACAAGTACCTCAAAGTGCCTACATTCAGGATGGAAACTTTGCATTCCATCATTCTGGCTATGGAATCGGGGGATTATATAGTCTCCCTGGATATACAGGACGCCTAGCTCCATGTTCCTATAGCCCCTTCACACCAGCAGTATCTGAGGTTTGCTATACAACATCTTCACTACCAGTTCCAGGCTCTAACCTTTGGTCTTTCCACGGCTCCGAGGGTGTTCACAAAAGTGATGGCTGTCACAACCAAGGTATACGGCTTCTGCCGTGTCTAGACGACCTCCTATTGCTGGGTGGCTCTCCGGAGGTCCTTTTACAACATCTGTACCTGACTATCGCTTGTCTCCAAGTGCACGGGTGGCTAGTAAACTGGAAGAAGTCCTCCATTCCATCAGAGGATGGTTCATTTGGGAGCCTTTCTAGACTTCCGTCAGCAACGGATCTTCCTGACTCTGGAGAAGGTTGCCTCTCTACAACTGCGAGTGAGCAGTTGTCTAAAGAGTTCCAAGGTATCAGTGCACTCGGCAATGAGAGTTCTAGGGTCCATGGTGTCGACATTCGACATGGTGGAGTATGCCCAATTCCATTCCAGGCCCCTGCAGGGGCTGATTCTATCCAAGTGGAACGGGTTGCCTCACCGAATCAGGACGCAAATACTTGTATTGCCTCTGGAGGTGCGCCTGTCATTGACCTGGTGGCTTCAGACAACTCATCTCACCAAGGGCGCCCGTTTGGATCTCGGTCTGGGACCTTCTCACGATGGCTGCCAGTCTTCGGGGCTGGGGGGCAGTGTCGGGTCCTCTTTCACTTCAGGGACGTTGGACAGCGGAAGAAACTGTTCTTCCCATCAATATTCTCGAACTTCGGCCCGTGTACAGGGCCTTCCAGTTGTCCGGTCACGCTCTCACGGAAGAGCAGTACAAATTCAGTCCGACCACGCCACCACAGTGGCGTACATCAACCGTCAAGGAGGGACTTGCAGTCGAGCAGCGATGGTGGAGGTGTCACACATCCTATCCTGGGCGGAGTGCCACCTTCCAGCCATCTTGGCAGTCTTCATTCCAGGAGTTCTGAACGGGGAAGCGGACTTCCTCAGCTGTCACGACGTGCTAACCGGGGAATGGTCCCTTCATACAGAGGTCTTTCAACTGCTCGTGGACAAGTGGGGACTGCCGGAGGTGGACCTCTGGGCTTCCCGTCACAATTACAAATTGCCAGTGTACGGGTCCAGAACAAGAGACGCCGGCGCAACCGTAGTGGACGCGCTGTCAGTGAAATGGACATTTTCAACTAGCTTATCTCTTCCCTCAGATAACCTTGCTGCCTGGGGTCCTTTGGAAATTCAAAGAAGATGGCGGTACGCTTCTGCTGGTGGCACCAGCTTGGCCCAGACGTCCCTGGTACTCCGATCTTCGCAGTCTTATCCATCGACGTTCCGTTTCTTCTGCCTCAACGTCGGGACCTGTTCCGGCCTACACCCGGACCTGGGTCGCCTGTCTTTGACGGCGTGGCTCTTTAGAAATCAGTCTTAAGAGCCCGCGGCTTTTCCAGCTCAGTCATCGGCACTATGCTACAGGCGCGTAAGCCAGCTTCCGCCAGGATCTACCACAGGGTATGGCATACTTTTTTTTCAGTGGTGTGAGTCCAGGAACTACGATCCTCAAGCGTTTCGGGTTTTAGGATTTTGGCGTTTCTTCAGTCTGGTTTGGACTTGGGTTTACACCGCGCTTCATTGAAGGTTCATGTGTCCGCACTTTCTGTATTGTTTCAGTGTAGAATCGCTACTCTGCCTGATGTCCGTACCTTTTTCCAAGGTGTCCTCCGGATTCAGCCTCCCTTTGTTCCACCAGTGGCTCCTTAGGATTTGGCTGTGGTCCTTCAGGCCTTGCAGGGTCCTCCATTTGAGCCTCTAGAGTCGGTGGAGCTAAAGTGGATGACATGTAAGACTGTTTTTCTCCTGGCAATTGCTTCAGCCAGAAGGGTGTCAGAACTAGGCGTACTTTCTTGCCGTTCGCCTTTTCTGATTTTTCACCAGGACAGGGCGGTTCTTCGCACCTGTCCGGGTTTTCTTCCTAAGGTTGTCTCCAAGTGCCACATTAATCCAGAAATTGTGGTGCCGGCATTTCAGTCACCGGATCTCTCGGCTGGTGAGCCTACCTTGGATGTTGTCCGTGTTTATATTGATCGCACTAGTTCCGTTCGCAGGTCTGATTCTTGGTTTGTCCTCTTTGGTTTTCATAAGAGGGGTTGGCCTGCTAACAAGCAAACTTTGGCCCTTTTGGCTTCGTTTAGTTATTTGTGAGGCTTATTCCCAGGCGGGGTTACCTGTCCCAGCCTCTGTTAAGGCTCATTCCACTCAGTCTGTGGGTCCCTCGGTGGCTGCTGGCCGTGGCGCCTCAGCTGTTCAGCTGTGTAAAGCGGCCACTTGGTCTTCCATTAAGACTTTTCTACGATTCTACAAGTTTGACACGTTCACCTCTCAGGATGCATCCTTCTCCTTTCAGCACAGGAGCGTCCCCGCCCTGACTTGAACTGCTTTGGGACATCCCCAAGGTCAACCCTGTGGACCCCCTATGGAACCTGAAGTAGAAAACAAGAGATATGGTAAGAACTTACCTTTTGTTATCTCTGTTTCTACGAGGTCCACAGGGCGCCCGCCCTGACGCACCTGGCTTCAAATGGGCTATGTGGCTGGTCACCGGTTTTCCGTCTCCCTTTCCGTGAGTATGGTTCTTGTGTGTTCCAGTCTTCCTTCTCTCTGTTTTTATCTCCCCCGGCCTTCGCTACTTACCAACTGAGGTGCCTGTGGCTGGGGCGGGGTATATAGGAGGATGGACCCAGTGCATCCTGGGAGCAGCAAAGCTTTAACTGCGTGGTGCCCGTGGATCCAATCCAGCTTATACCCCAAGGTCAACCCTGTGGACCCTATAGACCTCGTAGAAACAGAGATAACAAAGGTAAGTTCTTACCATATCTCGTTTTTTTTTTAGGCATATTTTTACCCAAAGAGTATGGGGGGTATCCAATTAGCCCCCAAAAAATTTTGGCAGTAAAAAGGTTTTTTTTTCGCCGATGTTCGGGTATTTTTCGCTTTTTTTTTTTTTCTATCATGCTATCCAATTAAACCTCGTTTATTACGCCCAAAAATTTTCTGTTTTTCTCATGAAAATATACAGGATCCGCAAATAGTTGCAGACCAATGCATTTTCTCTGCCGCAATCGGGAGAAAAACACCACTTTATAGGGGATTTGATTCCCTGATCAGTGCCGGCTTCAGGGCTAATTGGATATCCCCGGACGAGGTAAATAGCCGCTGTAATTTACCGTGGCTTATTGGATACTGCCCTATATCTTTATTGGTATGTAAACTTATTGGTAAATTGCAGTAAGCTATTAAAAGCAACCATTTATGCAGGGGAGCATTGTTTTAACTTGTACATCAGTCTTGCAGGGCTGTCGGCAGTAATGGTCAAGAACACTAACTAGATTTGCAGGATTTTGAACGGTAAATCATATGTTAATAATTTCTAATTTTCATACTGAATAACATGATAATCAGTGTGAGCATTTTATATTTTTCAGCGTACAATCTTCCATATGCAAAGAACATGGAAAAACTATAGCCCTTCAGACCTTCTTACATGCCCCTCACATCAACCCATCATGTTCGTCAGACCTCCTTGCATGCCTTTCGCATCTACTAATAATGTTCATCAGACCTCTCCTTAATAATATGAGTAATAACTTAATAACTGCTGAAAATCATTTAGAAGATTAGTAAATTCAAGCAACTTTGTAGTATCGTTGATTCTGACACACTGTTGGGGTGAGTAATCCAGGGAGTCTATCAC
Source organism: Taudactylus pleione (assembly GCA_031769625.1). NCBI lineage: Eukaryota > Metazoa > Chordata > Amphibia > Anura > Myobatrachidae > Taudactylus > Taudactylus pleione. Next base: position 629,262 of record JAUIMM010000345.1, on the reverse strand, counting down.
CCATTTTACAAGAAACCTCATTTGTAGCTCTCACAAGCACAGCCCCTTTTGTCATCTGCTCACTTCTGGATATAAAATGTTTGCTAGTTACACCTTTTTTTTTTTCTCAATACCTATGAATTTATGAATATTAATTATGAGATCAGTACAGCTCCACTGGTATCAAAATACATTAATTTTCTACAGTTTTTATTATTTTAGTTGGGGTGGGACCAGATTACCTTACTCCGCCGGGCAGTCAAAATTTGTTTAAAGGTTACTCTTCCTTAAGCAACCTGAGTTAGCTTACTTCGCCACTCCCAGAATATAGGGATTCCCTTTCACTGTCTGTTACCGGTTTGTAACTGACTCATCGTACTGCATTGTAAGCGGTCGCATGCCGCCATCCAGCTCCTACTCAGGCACCTGAAGCCACTTGACTATGTATGTGGTCACACTGCTGCAACACCACCTGGTTAGTATTGGCTAATGTCCCACTGGCCACTTACTATGGACCAATACTGTGGTTTGTAGTGAGTAGAGTGCTTGAGCTTGGAGACTCTAAGCTCAGCCTCTGGAAAGCCAGAAACTTTGTGTTTTGGTTCTTAACTTCTGGTCAAGGGTATACAGGTGTCTGGAAAGAAGGAAGATGTTTACGAGCTCCAAAGGCAGGATGTTTTAACCCTGAAAATGCGGTGAAACCGCTGAAAACAGTTTGTGGCAATCTACATATGCATTAAAGTGGTCCGCGGGGGATATTGGAGATATCGGGTGCAGCCCGCCGACTCTGCAGTCCCCATAGAATTCTATAGTGCTGCATTGTGCCGGTATGCACAAAGCCATTTTTATATATTCCTACGGGCTTCTTACTGTAGAACTCTCCAGAAAGTGATCAGACTCCTTTTGGTGTTGCAGTTACCAGACACTGTTCAATAACCACAGCTAGCCGCATACTACATCATTGCATATAGTCGACATTTTCCCTTGAATGCAGTGCAGCACAAAAATGTATCCAGTGGTGGCCATCTTAGCTGCTTGGCTCTGGTCCTCAGCCGCCTGAGGCGTGATATCACAGGAAAGGCCCAGAAAGGTTGAACATTTTGATAGGCAAAGAGTAGCAGACACTCCATCTTACCAGCACAAAAAACCTAGTATTTAGTTTTTAATGGCATGCAATATGTGATGTAGCTTGGCCTATTTTTTTCTTTTACATATCCTTTAAAATGTATGTAAGGGGCAGCATACTATAGCACATCACCCAAACCATGCTATACCTTTTACACAACAAATAACTTCCAGTCCTCTAGTAGATAACCAGCTTTACCTCCAAACACAGTGCACGGGTATAATCAATGCCATACAATTCGGAGAGAGATTGCACACTGCCAACCTCATGTTGCAATAGAGCCTTCCCCAACCCAAGCACTTATCCAGTCATCTTCTGATTTCTGTTGTTTTTGAGGGGGCAGGGGGCCTCCGTTGTCAGCAAACTGGTCTATGCATGGATCCTTCTAATTTAATGTGCAGGGGTTGAAAAATTATGCCCGCAAAGGACTTTAAATTGAACTTTAGCTAGGTACACACTATGCAATTATTGGGGTGATTTGCCAATAATTGGGTCACTGGCCTCATTTATTGTATAATATGTAGGAACAATCGTTTCAGCTTTTCACTGACAAGACGGTTGGAAAACATCCACAAACACATTCTTTCAATTATATGATCTGTTGGTCAAGACCGAAAATCTGTCTCAATTTCCCAATATCGAGCAGTGTGTGCATTCTCAATACTCTGCTGATATTTTCTGTTTTCCTGTCATAATGTCATCCTCCTTGTGGGCGGACATTTTCAAAATCAGTGTGGTGTGCTGGAAAATTAGTAGTTTCTGATTTAAAAAAAAAAAAAATGAATACAAAAAATTTAATGTGCTACGAATTTCAGTGTGCCGAAAAATTGCCCTGTCTGTCGTCCTGATCAAAAAAATCGCACAGTGTACCTAGCTTTTTTCCAATTTGTTGAAGATTTAAATTTGGCCAGAACATTGAACAGAATCATAGATTTGGTATATCCCTAAAATTAAGCACAGAAAATGTAAGGTTCGAGCCCCTTAAAGTAAAATTAAATTTTATATTTATTTATTTAAGACAAATCTCATGCCTCCTGTTTCGAGTCTTCCTTTAACATGCTATACCTTTTTGAAAATCTGCTGCTCTATCAGGATTCTTCTCCACTAATGTTTCCATAATGCCTACTTGATCATAATAGTACTGACATTTTGTGTTTCACCTGACTTATTTGGCAGGATTCTACAGTTTGCTGCCATACAATTTTTTTTCTTTTTTAACTTTTTTTAATGTAAACATTCTTATTGCCTGTTCTAACTTTGTCCTCAATTCCCTTTTACTCTACTTCACTGGCTACCTCACTGCTCTATCTGTAACTTGCAGTTTAAAGTGTTCTGCTAACAATGTCGCTGCACCTTCCCCATTGTAGTGCATTGTATGTCCCCACTGTACAGCTTTTTGCACACACACATTGGTTCTGTTTTTAAATGACAACATTTACTGATCTATACCAAATTAATTCTCAACTGTTTATTCTGCCTTTCAAGTGAAGCACATGGCACACAAGTTTCCAGAAAATAAAATGTGCTGCAGTTCCAGTTTACAAACTTAGGGGCATATTCAATTCGGAGCGAAAAGTCCCATACTTTTCGCATGCCGGACTTTTCGCTGATATCGCTGGTTTTCAATGTGAAAAAGTATCTAGTTTGTTCCAGTATTCAATTAGAAATCAGCAAAAACGGTCTCAATAGCTGCTATTTAGTGTCTTTGCACTTAGCATTTAGCAGTTTTTTCTTTTTGTTTTGTTGGTTTTTTTTGCAGAAAACAAATAGTCCCAGCAAATTTGGTGTACCTGAAAATGGGTGCTAGCATATTTTTAAAGTTGCTAAAGTGAACTTTAAAAAAAAAAAAAAATCCCACCTGTAAACTTAAAAACACCTGGGCCATACTTGAGGGGGAGCCCCCCATGAGTCCTTTTTTTTTTTTGACGCAGTTCACCTTTGGGGGACTGTCTGAAGGGTGCAGGGTTTTTTCCTGAGGTTTGCACTCCAAAACCCCAATTCTGCACTTTTTTTTTCGACACCTATTCATAGGTGAAAATTTTTCGCAGATTCCAATGCATTTTCTGTACCGGTAAAGTCTCTCCAGAATTGAATACGGAGGAAACTTTTCTCATGGCAAAATGACGTCACTCTCGATACTTTATCGCAGAAAACTGCTTATCGCACATAATTGAATACGGCCCTTAATCTCTGTAATTGTTTCAACTTCCTCCAGAGTTTTATTGGTACTTATGTATACTAAGGACACTAGGCTGCTGCCAGTCCTACTTCAATTTGGTTTGTCACACTGAATCCTCAGGAGATGGAGTACCCTATCAGTTTGCCCAATGATTGTGTCACCTACTACCAGAGCTTGAGTGTGGCTCTTGGTACACCTCTGTACTCCTATTTACTTGCAGTGTCATTCCTCTGGCTGCTGGAACTTGTATCTTATTGCAGTATTTCTACTATGCAACTGACCCACTGACCCCCCCCCCCCCCCCCCCAACTTTTGTTAATCTGGCATTTTTATTGGCATGTGCCTGATCCTGCCACCTCTCTGCTACTTCTAACAAGCTCAGTATCCCCTTCCATGCATCCACCCATTTCTGTATTTCCCCAAACTATGTATGTTCATGCTGACTGGTAAGATTTAGGTTGTAAACTGGCACTGCAGAGGCATTATATCTTCTGGAATTTATTTGTGCTACATACTTCACTTGAAAGGCAGAATTAACAGTAGTTGAGAATTTATATGGTATAGATGGGCAAATGTTGGTATTTTAAAAAACGATCCAATTTTTGGGGGTTGGGTACGGGATGCCGGCAGTCAAAATGGCGACTCCAGCATCCTGACAGGTTTAGGATACCGACACCACCTAATGGTAGGTATCCTAACCCTCCTGCCCCAGTGCCTAAACTGAACCTCCCCCTCGTGCCTTAACACCACTACTTACTGTCAGGATGCCGGCGCTGAATTTCTGACAGGTGTTGGGATACTGGTGTCGGGATTCTGCCGCTTGTATTCTAAGCGCCGGCATCCCACTAGCCATAATTTCAAAAACATTCAGTTGTCTACAACAAGCTGTTAGAGACCTACAGTAATGCATGGTGCACTGGAGAAGGTGCAACTACATTTTTAGTAACTTCTTTAACTGCAAGGTAATCTTCTGCTTATTTAGAATCTATCTTTTCAGATGAATGACTTGCTAGAACTGGAAAAAGATGTACACTGGGTGGTATTGTGGATTATGGAAAACATAAATTCAGCAGATTTATATCAGGACAAAATGTAACCGGTCGCAATTGCATTTTTCTTTTATTTCATGTAGTGAAAATGCAGCTCTGGTTGTTGTTGTAGTGTCTAACTACTGAGCAGCTTTATTTTTAACATAGTGGATTGTTTCTCATGTCTGTCAGGTGTACCTAGCTTTAATCGCAATTCATTTTGTCTGAGGGATGAAATGATTCTGAACACATGTCAATAATGTCAATACACTACTCAATTATCAATTCCTATCTGAATGATTCTGTCCTAAATATTGTCAGAGGTAACTTAAAAATAAATGAATTGTGTTGGATCATGTACACAGTACAAAATGTGTATAATAATTGATCACCAGGATGGACGAATGTTGCTCAGCAGGCCAGATCAGATAAACCGATCAGACCAATTTTGAAACAATTGGCCCTGGGTGCTGCGTACACACTATGAAATAATTTAACTGATATTAGTTTGCTCTCCCCAATTATTCCATAGTATGTATCTACTGTAGCTTTAGAGTTGGTATCTGATGCTCCTCCCTCTCAGCTCTAAATCTGTCCGTACTTTTTAAACTTGAATCAACCACCAGGCACTGCACCCTACAGCTGGATTTACTTTTTAAACTAGCACACCTGCAGATCTGATAATCGTTCTGTCGCGTCAGAGGGTTTAACGTTATCTGATCAGTTTGCACACGTGATCAGGAGGTCAGGCACATGATTGTCAAGCAGGACATCGATTCCCTATCTGACCAATGCAGGAGCGATTGAAGCAGTTTATTGTCGAACGCTCCTCCGTACACACTATACAATTATCAGGACGATCATAGAATTGTCGGCTGATCAGACCGATTTGAATAGCATGTACCCAGCTTAAGTCATCATTCCAGTACATGAGTAATGCTTTTTTTGTTTGTTTACTTTTAAATAGAATAAGAGCTTTAATAGGAGAACAGAAAGAAAACGCATGATTTTGCAAAACTATCCCAAATATAAATATACATTTCTTTAATGCTTCCTTTTCTTTGAGCTGTGATTTTGTTTTAAATTATGAATTTATCCACAAGTTTCACTTACTAGGCAGCTGCAACCAAGGGGAAAACAAACTGCACATGTAATTTTGCTATACCAGGGTTACTTTATTGGTCATAGAAATAGGTCAGGAAGCCCTGTCATATATTCTGACTGTATGGGTACAATCATTAGCAGGGCTGCCTCGAGGACCATGTATGGCGAAATTATGTCTGCTTTAAAAGATTGTTGGCAAGGACGGTCTTCATAATTACCATTGACAAAGTTAGAGGGAGATGTCTTCAAAAATACTTTACACTGTAAATTTCAATTGAGAGGTTTCTGAATTATCACCCCTCTTCCTATTAACTATGCTACACTGTGTTACATAAATTAGTATACTGCATTCTTAAAAGCCTCACCTGACTGAAAATGGTAAGGGTCCATCTACCTTTCTGTTTAGCGTTTTATTCTTCTGGTAGGTTCTCCTTTAGACACAACATAACTTGTACTGTGTTGAGAATGCTGACCAACTGCTGCTCTGGACACAATAACAAGCTGCTATTAGACAGAGCAAAGATTCAATTCAGTCTGCCAAGGCGTATCAGATGTCAGTGTGGAGTATCTTCTGAATGTCTGGATATTGTGAGGGTGGGTGTTAGTAAAATACTTTGTGCGGGTGGGTATCTGCTTTAATATGATGTGGAGCAGTTTAGAAGGGTGGTGGAGCATATACTTGAAAATCTATATAGTGAGATTATAAAGGTTGCTGGTACTTCGCTCCTTGTATCCATTATTAAGAAGTGTCGTGGTTTGTCTTGATATGCATTGTGGCTTTAGAATTTGTCACAATTTAGCCTTTATCCCTTGCCTGTAATTTTCTTGTCTGTTTTAATAAATATATATATGCTTAATGTTCTAGCTTGACTACAGTGTGGGGTGGAAGAAGCTGAAGGAAGTGTTTGGCATTGCTGGCACAGTGGTGCGGGCTGATATTCTGGAAGACAAGAACGGAAAGAGCAGAGGCATCGCCACGGTCACCTATGAACAGCCTATTGAAGCCGTACAATCAATATGTATCCTTCTGAAAATGTGCTGCATGTAAGAAAGTGTTCTAAATATCGCTCATTCACATAAATATGAGGGTGGTTCAATAAGTTAAGTAACAAGCCCTCTTATGTGTGTAATGTTCTCTATTTCATTCTAATTTTCCACCAGGCCGGAAGAGGTAGACCAATGCTTCCCCTAACTGCCATTAGACTGCGCCTCATATCAGTCTAAAGCTGGGCATCCACTATACAATTTTCTGTCATTTATCTGTCCAATCTGGCTGGTTGGAATGAAAACCTGGTAATGTATGGGGAGCAAATGACAGTCAATTATATGGTTTTAAACACTGAAAAAAGGACAAAATAAATTGTTCAAATTGGTTAAATTTGTGTGTTTTAACCAATTTGTCTGAACAACCATTTTTGTCTGTTTTCCAGTGTTTGTGAGCAAATGGACAATTGTCATTTGCTCCCATACATTACCAGGTTTTCATTCCAACCAGCCAGATTGGACAGATATCTGACAGAAAATTGTATAGTGGATGGCCAGCTATACTGTCACAACATCAGTTGTAAGGTGGTGGGGCTGGCGGGAACCTGGTCAGACATTGAGGTGCTTAGTGTGATCAGTTTTCTGCATCTAAAGGGCACGTCAGCTGAAATTCATTGCCAACTTTTCGAGGTGTACAGTGATAATGTCACATCATGGAAACAGGTTTGGGTTTGGTGCACTCCCTTTGATAACGGTAGGAAAGACCTTTTAAGATGAGCAGTGATCCGGCCAGCGAAGCACGTCCACCACAGAGGACAATTTGTCCTACAGAACCAGACTTCAACGCAGTACAGACTCATTCAAGTTAGTGAGATTGCTGACAAACTGAACATCTCGGGTACTGTGCACAATATCGTTAATGAGCAACCGGGTTACAGGAAAAAGCGTTCACACTGGGTACTGTAGCAACTTACAGGAGTTAACAAAACCAGTAGGATGGGATTGTCTCTTGTGCACTTGACACATTACCATGAGGAGGGAGTGCAGTTCCTACAGCGTATTGTTACAGGTAATAAAATGTAGGTACATCATGTGCCACCGAAGATGAAGCGATCATCCATGACACCTGGTAAGATGCATCATTCCCACCTTCAAAGAAAGTACATAACCTTTTTTTTTTTTTTTTAAAGACTAATATTGTCTGGTAGGGGATGCAGGTAAATTTGGATAGTCAGGGTAGTGTATTTTATGGTTGTGATGTTCGCTGAGAGTCCTACTATATAAGTAGGACTCTCAGCGGGGAGGAATAACACCCCTCAGAATAGATACTACGAGGTATAGTCACCTAAAATTGCATCTAGCCAAGATTGCGTTCCCGTGCAAGTTTTCCCTGTTTTTGCAACTGAGATTTAATAAGGCAAAAACACGATCCCAATAGAAATGGACATCCAGACAAGCAAAGTCCAATAGACCACAGGTTCTCAAACTCTGTCCTCAGGACCCCAAACAGTGCATGTTTTCCAGGTCTCCTCACAGAATCACAAGTGAAATAATTAGCTCCATCTGTGGCTTTTAACATGTCAGCCAGTATACACCTGTGCACCTACCAGGAGACCTGAAAAATGTGACTTATGTGGGGTCCTGAGGACAGGGTTTGAGAACCACTGTAACAGACCATCGAACCAACATTCAATTACTTTCCATAGACTAAAATACAACTCTTCAGAATCTTGTTTCAAAACACAATCGAACACTGAGCAGAATAGAAGAAATGAATAGAAGTGCCTGTGAGCTGCGTGTTTTGCAGAAAAATTACACAGATCTGTGCTGGCTTCTGTGTATTAAATGTAAGTATTTTTTTATTTTAACCACTTTAACTGACAAACTTTTTTTTTTTTTTTCAAAAAACCATTGGCTGTTTGAGATCACAGCCACTGATGTTTCCTTAACATCGGTTGGGAGGGGGCAAGCCATCGATGGTCGGTGGCCATCCCTAGTATAATAAAAAAAAAAAAAAAAATACACACACACTGTATCCAGTCCCTGCGGACGCCATTGGACCCTCCTGCACCCCGCCGCCGGACCTTTCCCGTATCTTGGCATAGGCACTGCTGGACACCCGAAACGCAAACCGGACCGCCTGCTGAAGACGCCAGACCCCGGCATATGCCGCCGGACCCCCAGATATTCTAAATACTGGAAAAAAAAATCCCATATCCGAAATGCTGCTGGTCCTGAGCATGTCTGATGTGGGAAACGCTACGTGTGTATATTTTTATAATATATATATTATAGTAGTGATCGGGACAGGTAGAGGCGGAGTTGTAGCCAGGAGGAGGGGCCGGGGACAGCACTGGTGGCTGCGTGGGCAGGGGAAAGTGAGTGCAGCCGGCTCGAGACAGAACCGCGGCTCTGCTTCTGTAGTTGTCATCAAAGCTGCGCAGGGAGAGCAGGGGTTGTGAGTACCGCCGGCTCGGGACAGGGCAGCAGCCGCGCCTCTGCTTCTGTAGTTGTCATCACAGCAGGGTAGGCTTCAGCTGCGCAGGGGGTGGAGGGGGTGGGAGAGTCGCAGGCTCCCCGGAGCAGCAGCTGCTGCCTGCTTCCAGCAGTCACAGCCGTGGAGGGAGTGGGAGAGCTGCAGGATGCTCGGGCTGGGAACACTGAGCAGGCAGCTGCACCAGGAGGGGTTCACACAGCCTGCCCGATCACTGCAGGCCACAGTGATTGGGACACAGCCGCAGCTGAGGGGGTCCCGCTGGCCAGCAGTGATCCGGGACACACTGGAGGGGAATCTGAGGGTGTAGAGCAGGGGTTCCCAACCACGGTCTTCAAGGCACACTAACAGTCCAGGTTTTAAGGATAGCCATAGCTGAGCACAGGTGATTTAATTAGTACCTTAGTTATTTTGATTTAACCATCTGTGCTGAAGCATGGATATCACTAAAACCAGGACTGTTAGTGTGCCTTGAGGATCGAGGTTGGGAATCACTGGTGTAGAGGGACCAGCAGGTCCCTCTGACATTGGTGGCTGCTGCAAGATTAGCTTCCCGCAGCCTCCTACTGGGCATTTCTGACTGGTTGCATCAGATGTGACCATGTCAGGGAAAGCCCAGTCTGCTGTGGTTGCATCTGATGCGACCATGCCAGGCAAGTGGTTAAAAGATGGTGTGCGGTCCCGGACAAAAAAAACCATAACTAAACCTGGACCGCTGAGCCTGTTCTCGTACAGGTAAATTGGGGGAGGGGGGGAAACCGGGCTGAAGCAGGTGGTAATGGCAAAGTAGGGAGAGACACAACATGGGGTCTTCCTGCCAAAGCATTCACCAACCCCTAACTAGTCAGCCCAGGGCAGGCAATCCTCGGAAAGTGGGGCCCCTAAAAATAAAATGGTGTCTCCCTCCTATCAACCATCCCTACTTTCCTGAACGCCTGGTGGCAGTGGGTGCGGAGGCATTGGTTTAAAGATAGAAATATAGTTCATTACAGTGGGACAACAGGTCCCAACAAACCTGCCTTGCGGTACTTTCAGAACCACAAGTGCCAGCAGTCTACATTACATGGCGCTGGTCAGTCCTCTCTTCCAGTGGGGATCTGGCAAAAAAAAAAGAATGTCCGAACCAGCAGACACAGAAGCATTGTGTGTACATAGAGTACATACAGCGCCCTCCCGAGACTGACAGGTCCCCCACGTGGGTTCCTGATTGGCTAGTCAACCACTATTGGTCGGTTAGTCTCCATGGAAGCGCCAAAGTGCGCAACTTACGAGTTTTTTTGGGGGTAATTTATCATTAGGGGGGGTGTCCAAAGGGTTCTGAAAGAAATCTCCACATTTTTAGCCAAAAATAGGGATTTTGCATTTTTAATTTTTTTTTGGCCTGGTCTGGGATGGAGAACTTATCTCCAGTTTTTTTTTCACCATTTGCGTTTTTGCCTATTTTTTGGCGAAAAACGTCCGTTTTTGCCTATGGCGGAAAAAATTGCAGTTTTCGCCGCTAATTGAATACGACCCTAAACGCTTTCATCAGTCAGTTAATATTTTGAAATAGTCAGTGAATCATCAATAAAACTTTAATATGAACTTGTATTTGAAAATTGTTCCAAAACGCACATTGAAGTGCTGAAAAAAAGTTGTCTCGTTTGTTTTAAGCTGTCGGTATTTCAAAGATTGCACTAATATTACATAACTCTTAGGCTTTCAGATAAAGCCAAATCTTGTTTACGTTGTCTCTGTAGAATAAACCTGCTAACTACAAATCTGGCTAAATTATCATTTACCGACTAGAATACCATGAAAGATAAATACACGTTAAAAGTTTTTGCCCTCTTCCTGATTTCTTCTGCAAAGGGAGTGCGTTGCAATAGTATGGAAATGCCGACAAAGACATTGCAATTCGCAATGCTCTCAACCCGATCTCACACAGGACTAGCACATTTTTGCTCACAGATGTTAATTTAAGTTCTTTTGTGACTTCCTGGATGAGTTGCTCTCGAAGAAATTTTGGTAGTCCGGCAACTTCTGGGAAGATTTACCACAAGTTTTCTCCTTTTAGCAATAATGTCTCTCACCGTGGTTCACTGGAGTCCCCAGTGCCTTTTAGAAATGGTTTTGTAACCCTTTCCAGACTGTGCTATATTTCAATAACTGTTTTCTAAATGAACCCAATTCTTATTTCAATTTGGTTCATTGGTTGTATGATTTACTAAGGGGACAATTAATATTTCTAATTCAGGATCCATAGAAGGTCCACAGGGTGACCTTGGGGTATAGGTGAGGCAGAGTCATCCGGGCAGCTTAAGCAGTAAATTTTTCTCCCAGGGTGCAACGGGACTCCCTCTATACCCCGCCCCTGGGCCGGAGGCTCCTCAATTTCGTTGGGTGCCCGGCCGGAGTCTGGTCACTGAACACGCAGTGGGGCTGTTGCTAACAGCCCCTGAAGTTTTGAAGATTCTTTTAGTGCGGACAGTCCAGTGGAAGTTTGCCCTGGCGTGTCATCACTCCACTGGCGCCGAGACACCAGTACTGTACCGGGGACTCTGAGGGCCTCTGGGGTCTTGGCTAGCAAAGACTCTGGAGAACCCCTAGACAGCGGCCGGATGCTACGGGGCAGCAGGTAAGCGACGTGCACTGCGGTGGTGCATGACGAATCAGTCTTTTACCTCCAGGGCTGGGGACTCTCTTGGGGTTGACAGCATGTGGAACCAGGGACTAAGTCCTGCGCTTCCACAAAGCCGCCTGGGACAGTGGGCTGGAGTTGGAGGGAACGCACCAGCGTCCTAGGGGTTAATCACTGTCCAGGGGAGGCAGCCTTCCCTGTTTTACAGCTGGCTCCTCCCCGCTGCACAGAGCGCCTTTCCACTGCTGTCTGGCTGGACTGTGACAGCTTCCTTCTTCCGGCTCCACCTCCTATGAGTACTTTGGCCATTTCTCTTGGCCGCGTTTCGCAGATCTCGGCGGGCAGTGCGGAGTACGGGTCCCCCTACATACCTCTCCTCCTGATGGTGGTCAATGTATGTAGCACTTTGTCCTACTAGACGCTAAGTCTGTGTAGTTGACCAGTAAGTGCCGTTAAGTGCAGGTGGTGGTGTTCTGCATTTGTATGCTAGCGCTGTCTGTCTGAGTTTCTCTTCTATAATGGTCAGCCATTTTTTTTGCTATCCCTGTACCTATGCAGCTATTCTGATCCATAGCACTAGTGTTGTGCGGGTGTGGCTAAAGTCGCATGCTGTGACCTTAAGTCACATCTTTAAGAGTAGTATCCTCTTCACTATGACTGCCTACTAATCTGTTCTGTAAAAAATGTACAGCGGTGTTAGGGGCGAGGGACATGGCCTCTGAGGAGTTATGTTTGCTGTGTTATACCCCTCCAGGTCCCTCTGCGGCTCCTGCCGCCATGGTAGTGCTTTGCAAAAGCACTGATGACCATTGCGGGGCGTTTGGCAGGCCCTCCTGTGTTTCCACAGTTCGGTTTTCAACAGCAGCACCTTTTGCCAGCGCAGAACCTGCTGCAACCATCTGCACCCACACAGGTGTTTCCCCCCTCAGTGGGATAATACAGTTCCCACTGTATTGCAAAGTGCGACTGAGGTACGGCAGCAGAGTGACGCACCCGTCAGCAGAACAGCTAAAAGGGTCTTGCTGTCATCGCAATCTACTTTTGTGGGATGATGATGTGTCATCTGATGATGGTCTGCAGCTGGATGAGTCTGACTCTAAGCCCCCTCCTCAAGAGGCAGGGGTCAAGTCAAAAATATATATTCCAGGTCTGATACAGGAGGCTGAGCCTCCTGCACCTAAGTCTAGGCATGAATATTTTATGGAAGAAAAGGTGACTGAGGCTATATTCCCATTGTTTGACCAACTGGTGAATCACTTGGAGGTAGCATGGAGAACGCCAGAAGCGTCTAGTCTCTGCTTATCCTTTTGCTGAGAATTATTTTACCAAGTGGGAGACTCCACCAGCGGTGGATTCCCATGTCACGCGCTTGGTAAAAAGTGCAACGCTACCTATGCCTTCCATGTTGTCCCTGAAGGATTCTACAGATAGGTAGGTAGAGGTCTGCCTTAAATCTGTTTATTCCCTTTTGGGGGCTGCGTGCAGACCAGCTATGGCCATTTGCTGGGTGGCTCGGGCCATGGAAAGTTGGGCTAACAGCCTGGAAACATCCTTAGCCCCAAATGCTACCAGAGAGCAGCTGAATCTTGTGGGAAACCGCCGAGATTCTGCTACCTACATAAATGAGCCAGCATTGGATATTGGCTTACTAAATGCCATGATCAGAATCCAAGAAGGGGTTGGAGTGTCTGCCTTCTGATGGTAAAGTCTTGTTTGGCCCTGATTTGGACAAGATTGTGAATACCTTAGCAGCAGCTAAGCATGTCTGCCTTCTGCTCCAGCCTCTTCGAGGGCCCATACTCCGTCCTTTCGGACCTATCAGGCCCCAGGTAAGGCTAGAACTCAGTCCTTTCCCAGGCCATCCACCGCCAATAAATCTGCCAGGCCTTGGAGTACCAGACGTCCGGCTGCTAAGCCTGATGACAAGCCCTCTGCTTGACGGGACGTGCCTCCTCCTGGGGGACCCCAGGGTGGGGCGCCGACTTCTTCAGTTCATCCAGTACTGGTGTCAGACTACCACGGATTCCTGGGTGAGGGAAGTGGTCTCTCTGGGGTACGCCCTCTCCTTCCACAGAAGTCCTCCCCATCAATTTTTTTGCACAGGACTTCTGAAAAACTTGGACAAGGTTTTGGCTATTCAAGAGGTGGTACAATCCATGATGCAGGCAAGGGTCATTGTACTGGTCCTGAAGGGGAGCGGCTCATTATTCCAACCTTTTTCTAGTCCAGAAACCAAACTGTTCTTACCGTCCTTTTCTCAATCTCAGGTCCCTGAACAAATTCCTCAGGGTACCCAGGTTCAGGATGGAAACCCTACGCTCAAAATTATACTGGCTATGGAACCTGGGGATTTTATGGTATTCCTGGATATTCAGGATGCATACCTGCATATTCCGATTTTGTTTTAACTTGCCAACGTTTTCTGAGGTTTGCTGTCACAACAACATTTCCAGTTTCAGGCTCTGCCGTTTGGCCTTGCAACTGCACCTCTGGTGTTTACAAAGGTTATGGTGGTAACGGCAGCCCATCTGCGGCTGCAGGCGACCTGCCTGGTTCCATACCTGGACAACCTCTTATTGCTAGCAGGGTCCCCAGAGGTGCTTCACCTCCACTTGCAGCTAATGATATTTGTGCTCCAGGTACACGGGTGGTTGGTCAATTGGAAGAAGTCCTCACTGATGCCTTCTCAAAGGATGCTGCATCTGGGAGCCCTGTTGGATTCACAACTGCAAAGGATTTTTCTGACCGTTTAAAAGATCTCCACTTTGCAGACGCGTGTAAACAGATGCCTTCACAATCAGTGTCAGTCCACTCAACAATGCAGTTACTGGGATCTATGGTGTCGACGTTCGACATGGAGTATGCCCAGTTTCATTCCCGGCCTCTGCAGCAATCGACCTTCTCCAAGGGGGACGGACTTACCCATCATATACAGACGTTCCACCTCACCAGGGGGCGTCCTTTTTGGATTTCGGACTGGGTCCTTCTGACGACTGACTCCAGTTTTCGAGGTTGGGACGCAGTGACAGGTCCACACTGCTTTCAGGGAAGGTGGACCGCAGAGGAATCTACGCTACCAATCAACATATTGGAACTCTGGGCAGTTTTCAGGGCCCTACAACAAGCCAGGCTGCTGCGTAACGGAAAACCTGTGCAAGTGCAGACAGACAACGGCTTACCTAAACAGTCAAGGAGGAACGCGAAGTCAGGCAGCTGTTACACATTCAGACATGGGCGGAAGGTCCTCTACAAGCCATATCGGCGATGTTACAGGACAAGAGACGCCACAGCTCTCTTGGTGGACGCTCTGTCAGTCAAGTGGACCTTCCAGTTTGTGTACCTGTTTCCTCCGTTCTCCCTTCTTCCTCATGTTCTTAGAAAGTTCAAACAAGAGGGAGGTACAGTCCTGCTGTGGTGGCCCTGACGTCCATGGTACTCAGATCTCCGGAGTCTTTCCATCGACACTCTGTGGCTGTTGCCTCAACGTCCGGATCTGTTGTCTCTGGGTCCTTGCCTCTACCCAGATCTGGGACGTCTGTCTTTGATGACGTGGCTCTTGAGACATTCCTCATAAGGTTTTTCCGGCTCTGTGGTTATCAGCATGCTCAGAGCACGTAAACCTGCTTCTGCTAGAATTTACCACAGAGTATGGCATACCTATTTTGAATGGTGTCTTCCAAAAAATTATGACCCCCCAGGTGTTTAGGATATCCAGGGTGTTGGATTTTCTGCAGGCAGGTTTGGACCATGGTTGCCGCCTTGCTATACTGGAGGTCAATTAACGCGGCCCTGTTCAGTGTGATTCCAGTGAAGGATTGCTTCTCTTCCTGACATCTGCACCTTTCTGCAAAGGGTCCTTCAATCCAGCCTCCCTTTGTCCCTCCTGTAGCGCATTGGGATTTGGCTGTTGTCCTTAGGGCCCTCCCTTTGAACCATTGGGCTCAGTGGACCTCAAATGGCTTACTGCCAAGTTTGTTTTTCTTCTGGCCATTGCTTCTGCCAGAAGAGTTTCCGATTTGGGGGCTCTTGTCGTACCCCATTTCAGTTTTGGACAGGGCAGTGCTTCAAACTCGCCCTGGGTTCCTTCCTAAGGTGGTCTCTAGTTTCCACATTAATGAGGAAATTATTGTGCCAGCCTTTAATTCCCCAGACCTTTCGGCAGGTGAGGCCTCATTGGATGTGGTACGTGCCCTCAGGATTTATGTGGATCGTACCAGTTCCCTTCGAAAGTCCCTCCTTTTGTCCTCTACGGATTCCACAAGAAGGGTTGGCCAGCCAATAAACAAACTTTTTGGCTAGGTGGCTTTGCATGGCAATCTCTGAGGCTTACACTCATGAGGGCCTTCCAGTGCCACCTTCTGTTACTGCTCATTCTACTCTGTAGGTCCTTTGTGGGCAGCTCGTTGTGGTGCCTCAGCTGTTGAGCTTTGTAAGGCGGCCACGTGGTCTTCTGTCCAGACCTTCTTGAGGTATTACTCTTTTTTGATACCTTTGCCACTCAGGAGGCTTCCTTCATGCGGCGGATTCTCCTTTCTGCACAGGAGCGTCCCCGCCCTTGAAGGTACTGCTTGGGGAATCACCAAGGTCACCCTGTGGACCTTCTATGGATCCTGAAGTAGAAAAGTAGTGTTATGGTAAGAACTTACCCTTGTTATCTCTTCTACGAGGCCCACAGGGCACCCGCCCTGATGCACCTGTGCTTCAGTTGGGCTTCGCTCTGGTCACCGGTTTTCAGTCTCCTATGTGAGAATGTGATTCTAATGTGTTCCAGACTTTCTTCTTTTATCCTCCTCCTCCGGCCTTTGGCTTGCTACGTTACTGAGGAGCTTCCGGGGGCGGGGTATAGAGGGAGACCTGTTGCATCTTTGGAGAAAAATTTACTGCGTAAGGTGCCCGAATGACTCTGCATCACCTATACCCCAAAGTCACCCTGTGGACCCTATGGACCTCGTAGAAAGAGATAACAAGGGTATGTTCTTACCATATCTCTACTTTTCATACAAGGACCGTTGGTGTGGGATAGTGCTTTTTCCTTCAATAAATGAAATTACACTTGGGGGTTGATGTATCCAATGATTAGACAAAAAACAGCTAAATATTAAAACCTAAGTACACATGCAAAAATGTCAGCGAAATGTGAATTAAAAATAAAATGTGATTCCCACTGTTTATTATATTTACATAAATGCTTTAATCAATGTTCATTAAAGTTTGTGTGCGCGCTCATTTGTACTATATCACAGCAAACTGGTAAACATGGATAAAAACGTTAGATGAATAAGATAATTACATTTCTATTTAACAATACAGTGCACAGCAAATACTGTGCTTTAGTTCACCCGATCGCTATTTAAAACTACTGAGGATATGTGCAGTCAAGTAACATAATAACCAGTGTGGTAAATATTGCATGCCAAATTACATACAAGGCTAATCAGACACAATAAAAAAAATTATCTCTTTATACTACACATATTAATATTCAATCTGAATTGAAGATAGATGTGAACACGCAGATTTAGCCTCCTTGCTCGCTAAACGGGATGTAGTCAATTGGCCAGTTCGCGTGATGCCAGCTGTCGAAATTCAGGTGCTGGAATCCCGACATCAGTTGAGATGCTGACTCCGGAATCCCGACAGCTGGCATCCCAAACGTGAGTATAGTGCGCCGGGTTGACTTTTAGGTGTGGGAGGGAGGGGGGTTAGGTTTAAGCACCATGCAGGGGAGGATTTGCTTTAGGCACTAAGTGGGGAGGGTTAGGGGGGTGAAGAGGGGAAGGTTAGTATACTTACAGAGCCTCTGTTGGGATTCTGAGCATCGGGATGCCGCTGTCTGCGTTTTGACAGGCGGCATCCCGACTGCCAGTCTCCCATACCCAGCCCTTCTAGTCGTGCCATGCTGTGACATTACTCAGTAGTGCAGAGCGTGTTTTCGTGTGTCTTACGCGCAGACTGATGCAAATAGGATGCTCAAGCAGCTTCTGCTGATCAAATGGATATGTGGCAGCTGACACTGTAATGTAACATTTCGCATGCAGATCTAACCGCATTCGCTTTGCAAATAAGACTCATGTTAAGGAAAAAAGACGCTCTGTGCTACCAAGTCACACGGCTCTCACCCTATGTGTAACGCGACATAATGCACGGAGGATAGATGTATGTGGACACATCTGTAGCTCTATAGGATAACCTCTAAACAAGGGGAACTACCCACAGAACTATCTTATGATATATCGCAGTTGATCTAGAGTTTATATACTGCTATGATCAATAAAAACGTGTTTGAACTGACAATTCCTAAAGAATGATAATATGCAAAAAAGGACATGATCTATATTTGAAAGAAATCAGCGAATACTTCCCTGTGTGGAAAATACTCCCAGAACTGTACAATATGGTTCTTAAATATGTAATATATAACTTATAGTTGCTCCATTTTATACTGTCAAAACCTAAGCTATAATTTTGCAGCTAAATTAATGCCTTACATCTATGTAGAAGGCTTCTACCTGTAATTTTCTAGAACGTACTTGATAAATGCTACCTCAAAGCTGATTGGTTGCTATAGGCACCTCTCCACTCTTTTCACTGCTTAATACATCAACCCCTATATTTGTCTTGGGCTTATGTTCAATTTTGTTTGCAGATCTAAAATCATTGACAAATATGTAAAAATTTAAAATCAGGAAGTGGCCAAAACTTTTTCCTACCACTGTGTATTTATACATACTGTATACAAATAGACTAGCAATTTAGTTAATGCAATGGTAATGGTGGTTCCATGTTTTATTTTGCCTTCCGGCAAACACTTCTTTCCTTGACTGTCTGATAGCGATGTTCAATGGACAGTTGCTGTTTGATAGACCTATGATGGTGAAAATGGTAAGTTTATTATATGTATGTATAGATGTGTGTGTTAAAAAAAAAAAAAATTTCTATCCATTATTATTATTTTATATATTATTATTTTTATATATATATTTATATATTATTATTTATATATATATATATATATATATATATATATATATATATATATATAGGAACCATCTAATTAAAGTTATTCAAAAGTGCCATTTTGAATTTTTTTTTTAAGCCCTTTCTGATTCTGGCTGCCGCGGTTTCTGCAACTTTATTTAAAGGTGTAATAAATACAAAGCAAGCCTGTTTTTGAAGTTCACATTATTTCCTTTAAATCCAACAGCCAAATACAGTGACTTTATAAGAAACCGTTATAACATTGGGGGCTGCCATTATGTAGGCTGATGTAATATGTATCTATTGATGATAGGCATGTGAGACAGTTAAGTTAGGGCCACAGCAAGTGGATCTGCTCGCCTTCCCCCCCTTCCTTCCTAGCTTTTTAATGCATTGTTATGCCCTTTACAAAACTGTTCCTGTAATGGGGACATTTCCAGAAGTCGCATGTGACAGTCTAGCATTGATTGTTTAATGGCTCCACTCAACAATTTAAAACTTTTACATCCACCTACGTTAGTTTTTAGTCAGTTTCCCCTGGCTACATGGGGCTTGAGTGCTACTGCATGTAGTAGCTTTTTCAGTTGGGTGTATTTGTTCCAACCAAGTTTCTACTTCAGGGTCCATAGGGGGTCCACAGGGCTGACCACGAGGTTAAAGCTTTCAGCTCCCAGGATGCACTGGGTGCACTCGCCCTATAACCCCGCCCCCAAGCCAGAGGCACCTCAGTGTTAGTTGGTGCTCAGCCTTTATGCGCAGGGGGGCTGATTAACAGCCCCTAAGCTTTTATTTGAGTTTGGTACATTTTTATTTTATTTTGGAACTCTTCAGAGCGGCAGCATCAGACTGTCCATTGACGTCCAAGCTGCCGCTCCTACACCCCGCCGGCTCCTTGATGTCAGTACAGATCTGGGGATCGCGACGGGACCCCAGAGTCCGTACTAGCTGGGCTCTGGAGGTATCCCAAGGCTGCAGCCGGATCGACTGGGACAGGTAAGAGCGGTGACCCACGTGTGTATCCTGCAGTCTCCTGCCTCCGGTCTCTGGGGACAGACCGGAGGCTCTAGCAGCGGCGGCGGGCTCCCACCCTGCGGAGGCATACCCCATATAACTGCTAGACCACCAGGGAGTTAAGCTGGCAGCGGGAACCGGCGCCCCGGGGGTTAATTGCTAACCAGGGGAGGCAGCCTTCCCTGTCTAGAGGCTCCTCCCCCTTTCCAGAGCATGGTCTGGTGTCCCTGAGCTGCTTCCTCAGTGGGCCACGCTTCATCTGAGGTCTCCAGGCGGCCATTTCCTCTATGGTACAGCAGAGAACTCCTAGGATGACAGTGAGTCCAGTCCCCCTGTGTACCTCACCATTTAGGTCAGTGTACACAGCGCTATAGCCTTCCCAGACACTGAATCTGGGCAGTTGAATGTAGCGACATTTGCAGTATATGTAATGTTTATATGTGTGTGTGTGTGTGTGTGTATATATATATATATATATATATATATATATATATATATATATATATAATATTTATTTCTGCATTATAGGTGACTTATGCTAGTGCTGACTGACTGTGCTTTATTCTCTCACCTGTCAGTGTATATCCCTAATACAGGTGTACTTAGGGTGGTTCTGAGACCTCACATGTATATACTTGTCAATATTTGTGAGATTTGTCACATACTGTTGCGTGCGGCACGTTGCCATATTTTAGATGGAACTGTGTTGCATATGCTGATAATGGGTCCCTGCAGCTAATCTTAGCGTTAGTCAGGATTAGTATAGCGCTGCTTGATATTTCCACGATGGTGGTTAGTCAGATATGTCTGACCAGGAAATAGAGCACGATACTGCACCCATTTTTGCTATTCTGCCAGTCATGTGCTGCAGGTGTGAGTACGGAGGATTTGACTCTGAAAGGGTTGTGTATGAGGTGCCGGGCCCCTTGCAGGATCCCCCTTGGGCGGTTTGTTTCTCAAGACCCTGGCCTCCATTGCGGATAGCCTGGCGGCCCCATAGTTGTAACCCACTTGGGGTTGCTTCAACATGCTACCCTTCCCTCTCGGGGTATCTCGCAGTTATTGTGGTTTACCCCATGTGACAGACTACCGCTCCCTACCGGGGTTTTTCAAATTCCTTCAGGTATCACAACAGTCTCATTTCCCTTGCAGGGATTACCACAACAGCCACCCTGGGTGGATGTCGTTTCTACGAAACACAAAGTGGCGTAATAAACGTCCTGTGGTTACTTCCCAGTCTGTACTGCTGTCTAACACAGATCGTCAGCCAAGGGTGCACTGGATCATGTATCTGACTCCTTCACACGAGGGGGAGCCTAACTCAAGTATTTTTATCCCTGCTTTGGTGCTGGCTGTCATGTCCATCCTAGGCCTAGAGGATGTTGAACCTGCACTTAAATCAAATCACCCTCAGTTAAGTATTAAAGTGTCTTCAGCTGTTTTCCCCCTCTCTGACCAGCGGGTGGATCACATGGCGGGGGTCTGACAATTGCCAGATAAGAGGTATCACAAGAGCGTTTGCCCTCATGTTTCCCATTCCCTGAGGGTCATAGCACGTAATAGGAATCACCTCCTGGGGTGGATTCTCATGTTACTTGTTTGATTAAGAGCGCTACTACGCCTCCCATCCTTGCCCGGACGGATTCTATGGATCCGTAGGTGGTAACTTTGCCTGAAATCAATATACTCTTTCAGGGACTGTTGCCCGTCCAAACATGGCTATCGCATGGGTGACTAATGCTATTGAGTGCTGGGCTGATGCATTTGAAGAGCTTTTTCCCCTCAAAAACTTCTGGGTATCAAATACCTTTTGTTGCTCACATTTAAAATGCAGTTTCATATGTTGAAGTAACAGTGGATGCCAGTCTCCTAACCTTCAGGGTTTCGGCTACGACTGTATCCGCCACAGTACCCTGTCGCTGTGCTCATAGATGGCAGAGGTGGACTCCAAGATAGGCCTTAAAATGGACACCCTATATTGGGGAGATCTTGTTTGGTCCTGACGTTGACCAGATTGTAGCAAAGTTGGCAGTATCACTCGGTAAATTTTCGCCTTCAGCTACTCCCACTACAAGGCTTTGGACTAAATCTGTTGAGTCTTTTTGTCCTCAGGGACAGCTTAAAGGCCAGTCTTTTCCTAGGCTGTCGGCCGCCATACACTGTACCGAACAGACCAGAACATCCAGACGCCCTGCCTCTAAACCTAAGGATAAACCTTCAGCCTGATGGGACAGGTCTTCATCTGGGGGATCCCAGAGTGAGATACTGACTCTTTCAGTTTGCCCAGTGCTGGTGTGAAGTCACCACGGATGCTTGGGTAAGGGTTGAAGTCTCTCACGGGTACGCCCTCTCATTGCTCAGACGGCCTCCCCACATGTTTTGCTACACAGGCCCTTCTTCAGACACGAACAAGGCCTTGCAAATCCAGAAAGCTATACAGTCCTTGTGGTAAGCAGGGGTAATTATGCCAGCTCCGCGCTATCAGCGAGGGACTGGTTATTCTACTTTCTTTCTGGGGCAGAGGCCGAATGGTCCTCATTGGCTTTTCCTCTATCTCAAATCCCTGAACCAATTCCTAAAGGTGCCTAGGTTCAGAAGGGAACCCCTACGCTTCATCCGAGCTATGGAACCTGGGGACTTTATGGTATCGCTGGATATTCAGGACACGTGCCTACAGGTACCTATAGAGCCCTCTCATCAGCGTTAGCTCAGGTTTGCTGTGCCACAGCAACACTTCCAATTTTCAGGCTCTGCCCTTTGGACTGTCCACAGCCCCACCAGGGTTTACCAGATGTATGGCCTTTATGACAGCCCACCTGTTTGGGGTATCCGACTGCTCCTGTATCCGGACAACCTCCTGCTCTTAGCAGGATCACCAAGGTACTTTAAGGCCATTTCCAGTTAACCATTGCTTTCTTTCACAAGCACAAATGGTTAGTCAACTGGGAAAAAGTCCTCCCTGAGTCCCTCACAGGGTATGATTCATCTGGGAGCCCTGCTGGATTCTCAGAATCGGAGAATCCTTCTGACGTCAGACAAGATCTCCACTCTTCAACTACGAGTACGCAGATGTCTATACAGTCGTCAATTGTCATTATACTCTGTAATGCGGGTTCCAGAATCCAGGGTGTCTACCTTCGGAAGTTTGGAATATGCTCAGTTCCATTCCAGGCAAAAACTGATCCTCTACAGATGGAACGGGTTTCTCCATCGGACCACTGTTCAGACGATGATGCTCTCTCCGGAGGGATGTGTCTGTCTCTATCTGGGTGGCTATGGCCATCTCATCGAGGGTAATCCTTGCTACGGATGCCAGTCTCTGGGACGCAGTGACCGTCCACACTCCTTTCAGGGCAGTTGGACGTCTGTGGATTCTGCCCTGCCAATCAACTTATCGGAACATCAAGCTGTCTTGGGCCCTCGCTCTGGCCCAACACACACTTCACGGTAAACCTGTAAAGGTTCAGTCCGACAATGTCACAACTAGTGGCTTACATCTAGGAGACACTCGTAGTTGGGCAGCTATGACGGAAGTGTCACACATTCAGGCACAGACCAAGGGTCTCCTCCCAGCCATCTCTGCAGTGTTCATTCCGGGAGTTCCTCAGCCGTCACAACGTGCATTCCAGGGACTGGTCTTTTCTCCAAGAGAGGTTTCAACTTCTAGTGAGCAGAGGGGGCCTCCCACAGGTGGTCCTCATGGCCTCCTGACTCACACACTGCTGGTGTTAGGGTCCAGAACTAGAGGTACTGAAGCATCCTTCGGTGACGCGTTGTCAGTGAAGTGGTCCTTCAAATTTGTGTATCTGTTTCCTCCGGTCTCCCTTCTTCCTCAAGTTCTTCGGAAGTTCAATCAAGACTGAGGTACTGTCCTGCTGGTGGGTCCAGATTGACCCAGACATCACTAGTACTTAGAATTTCGGAGTCCCTCCATTGACACTCCGTTCCTGCTGCCTCAATATCCAGACCTGTTGTCTCAGGGTCCTTGCCTTTCCCTGGACCTGGATCGTTTGTCTTTGATTGCGTCCCTACTGTGGTCCTAAGGCTTCTCTGGCTCTGTCATCATCGGGATGTTTAGAGCTAGTAGGCCAGCTTTTGCTGGGATCTACCTCAAAATGTGGCATACATAAATCTTATGGTATCGTACCTGTAGCTACGATCCTCAGGTGTGTAGGATTTCCAGAAGTTCTGGCATTCCTTCCAGCTGGCTTGGGTCTAGCCCTCCGCCTGGCCTCCCAGAAAGTGTGCGTCTCTGCACTGTCAGTATGGTTCGTATGTAGAATTGCTCCACTCCCAGGTATCCAGGCCTTCCTTCTGGGTGTTCCCTGGATTCTACCTCCCTTTATCCCTCCTAGGGGCTCCTTGGGATTTGGCAGTGGTTCTTTGTGCCCTCCTGGGGCCTTCATGTGAACCACTAGTTTTGATAGCCCTTACGTGGTTTATGGCTTAGAATCTTTCTTATGGCGTTTGCATCTTCAGGAGAGTGTCGGAATTGGGAGCATTCTCATGGGGATCCCTCTTCTGGATATTTCACCAAGACAGGATTGTGAGTCGAACTTGCCCTGTTTCTTCCTAAAGTGGTTTTTGAGTTCCATATTATTCAGGAACTTCTTGTACCGACATTTCAGTCTCCAGTCCTATCGGCTGGGGTGGCCTCATTGACTGTGGTCCGGCCTCTCAGGATTTACGTGGTCAGGAAATCAGACTCCTTACTTGTGGTCTATGGATTTCACAGGAAAGGATGGCCTACCAATAAACAGATATTGGCTGGATGGCTTCGTATGCCTATCTCAGGGGCCTATACATAGGAAGGCCTTTCTGTCTCTGTTGATGCTTATGCTACTCTGGCTGTGGGCCCCTCGTGGACGGCTCGCTGTGGCACCTCGGCTGTTCTGCCTTGCAAGGTGGCCATGTGGTCTTCTGTCCAGACCTTTATAAGGTTCTATGCACTGGTTTCCTTTGCCTCTCAGGATGCTTCCTTTGGGCGACTGATTCTTCTCACCCTTATAAGGACTGCCTTGGGACATCCCCAAGGTCAACTCTATGGACCCTGAAGTAGAAAACAAGAGATGTTAAGAACTTTTATGTTTCTACGAAGTCCATAGGGTCCACAGGTCGCCCGCCCTGACTCACATGGCTTCATATGGGCTGTGTTACTGGTCACCGGTTTCCCGTCTCCTTCTCTGTGAGTATGGTTCTTGTGTGTTCCAGTCTTCCTTCTCTCTGTTTTTATCTCCCCCGGCTTTTGCTACTTACCAACTGAGGTGCCTGTGGCTGGGGGCGGGGTATATAGGAGGATGGACCCAGTGCATCCTGGAAGCAGCAAAGTCTTTCTTTCCTCCTCCGGCCTTTGGCTACTTACAAACTGAGGTGCCTCTGGCTTGGGGGCGGGGTTATAGGGAGAGTGGACCCAGTGCATCCTGGGAGCTGAAAGCTTTAATTGCGGGATGCCCGATTTGGTTCCCAACCTATACCCCAAGGTCAACCCTATGGACTTCGTAGAAACAGAGATAACAAAGGTAAGTTCTTACCATATCTCGTTTTTCCTTCACCTCTTTTAAAGTATGCCCTTACGCAGTATCTTCTCTTAAACATGGTAGTTTACTTTTATTTTGAGGTTTGTTTTTGTTTTTTTTCCCAGTGTATTGAAAGTAAGTAGTGTTTTTGCATTTCATTAATGCAGGCTTTCTAACTTGTTTATGATTGTAGGATGACAAAGCAATGCCTAAAGGAGACCTGTATGCAGATCGACCGCCACAACTTCCACGTAAGTTACAAAGTCTCTAGTAACATTCTTTCTTTAAGTTTGCACTTCTTTATTAGAATCATATTTTATTTTAATTTGGAAGATCTACCAACAAATACTATTAACACATTTACTCCCTACCAAACTAAGCATTTGGGAGGATATTCTGCAAAGTGGTGCAGCAGTTATTAGCATTACTGCCGCACTGGGCTGGAGTTTGCAGTAGTGTAAACAACTGTGTCCTTTTGGGAGAAAGTTACTGTCTAAATATTACATTGGATAAAGCAAAAGTGTTAGTAAACCATCCTTAAAATAGGATTAATGCCATATTCTATAAAATATATTCCAGTTGGTCAGCAGTTTTGCTTATAAACCGTAGGAAAAGTTTTTTATAGAATTTCTCCTTGGCTTTTTTTAAATTGTGTTTATAAAGATTTTGGCCACAGCTTCCAATCAGGAACCGGCATGGGCTTCTGCACTTATACAGAAAATGCCGCAGTTAGTAATTCAGCTTGCAACCCCCAGGCCTCCCACTCATGCTAGTCTCTTTACAGGTGTGGGCCAGGTCGCGAGTTTTCTACCTGCTCAGGGAGATTCACAGTACGCAAAACAAAAAAAGTAAACCCCCCAGCACTCAGAATTAAATCAGCAATAAGATTTGAAAAACTACATGTTGGTAG
Source organism: Taudactylus pleione (assembly GCA_031769625.1). Taxonomy (NCBI): domain Eukaryota; kingdom Metazoa; phylum Chordata; class Amphibia; order Anura; family Myobatrachidae; genus Taudactylus; species Taudactylus pleione. The sequence goes on along the minus strand of JAUIMM010000345.1, from coordinate 603,333 downwards.
AAATTTCAGAGATCTCAGTTGCATATATTTGCAAAGATATGGCTAAGCCTCCGGGCCGCGTCACGGCGTTTCTGATACTGAAGGTCCCTTGCACTTGGTCAGAGTCCGGGGTGCAGAACCCCCAAAAAGCCGGTGAAGGCCAGCCACCCCAGTGAAGCACACCAGTGAGTGAGTAAAGATTCACAATATGCTGCTGCAGAACCTCCATGGGTCCAATCGCTCGGTCGGTGCAATGTTTGGTGCAGGAGTCTACATCTCTCAAATAGATGCTGGACAAGGACAGTCTGTCCAAGCGCAAGCAGATTAGGAATGATAATTCTACACCCCTGTCTGGTTATGAATCCGACTCTGAGGTTTCATCAGATCGTGAGGATAATGTCTCTATTTCCTCTGATGTTGAAATGAGTTATCTATGGTTGATCATCTCAGGGAAGCAGGCTCCTATCTTGGCCAGGCGGCCATTGACACTAGTGTTCTAACCTCTAAAGTGTCGGCTTCTGCTGTTGCAGCCAGGAGAGCCCTCTGGCTTTGAACCTGGCCACAACGCAGACTCTAAGAAGCGCTTCCCTTTTCGAGGGAGGTTCTTTTTGGTGTTGAATTAGACAAAATCGTGGCTATGGAGGCAGCGGCCAGGACAGTTTTTCTTCCTTCCTTCTACGGCAGCCCCCAGGTCACAAATTTCTAATTTTCACTCCTTTTTACCCCTGGACTTTGAGTCATAGGGCAGTATTCTTTCTCCAGGATTCTACTACCAATCTGGATGATTTACTTCTCCTGGCCCAGTCACCAGATGTGCTTAAGGGATCACATCTGTCTCAGTGGACTTGGTACAGTCTCAAGGGTGGGTCATCAACTGGCGGAAATCCACCTGGACTCCGTCTAGGTGATGCTAAATAAGAGCCTTTCTGGACTCCAGAAGGTAATCTATATATGACGATATAGATTTGTTAGAAGTAAAGCATAGCTGGACAGAGCTACTTTGTGAAGACAAGGTGCGCTCTAGCAATATAGCTCCTTGGGAAATATAAAAGTAGACAAATATCTTAAGGGTCTGCAGACCATTCAAAATAAGATAGTCTTGCACAATCAAAGAACAGTGCACCCAAGGTGCTGGAGTGGAACTATAACTTAAAATCCTCAAATATAAATGAAAAATAAATGTGCAATATAGAAATAAATGTGCAATATAGAATGAACCAAGCCGCTAAACATTGGTTGCAATGCAAGAAATGTAAATCTACAAAAATGGAAAGACAGTGCTGCACTCATTCAATGTGAAACCAAGTGAAAAACATTAGACTTTAGCCATGTGTAAAAACGAACAATGCAAAATTAATAAAACTTTGAGTAAATTCAATAGTACCAAGAACCAAATAATGAATATTTAATACTGTAATCACCTATATCTTAGCAGATATAATATAAGTAAGCTACTACGATGGAGCACAAAGTAAATGCAATGAAAATCAAACAATTACTATTTATAAAATATATTGTAATAATCCAGAGTCCTCATGGAGACCTTTTGATGTTCCGGGGTGTTCAGTTTATAAAGTGATGATATCTTTGAATCCCTTTTGTACAGAGTTTAATGCAATCAGCAAGTCTCCAATGCAAGCCCCGGTATGATCAGCCTGCATATGAGATGGATAATGCTGTGCTGTATAGGGAAGCAAATAGAAGTGCTGAGTAGCAATGTGACAGCATGTTATGGCACATGGGAGAATTGCTGTAAGAAAGTTTGATTTTGAATAAGCAGACAAAATGGAAGGCTCTCGTCCGAATATGCTCTGTCCTTGAAGTGTTCATTAAATTGGTTTTACAAGGGTGGAGCTGAATGACAGTGGTGCGATCTTTGTCAGCTTGCTGGTTCAGCTGGAATCTCTGTAGTGCTGATTTGCTGCGCCTTATGGCCTCTGCAGCAGATGAGAACAACAGTGTCTGGTTGCTGTGAAGCTTGGGTGGCATAGGCAGAAGGAGGAGTACAAGAATTGCACAATCTCTAATTTCAGGTAAAAGATACTAAATGTAAAGTAATCAGAAGGTACAGGTATAAATGCGCAATGATAGTGCTTTTTAATTTAGGTATCTGAAGACTATTCCCTTCAACACATAAATCTGTAATGTGCATTTATATATTATGTTCTTACAGGTGGCCTTAGTGGCATTGGAATGGGCCTTGGACCTGGTGGTCAGCCCATAGATATGAACAATCTCAGAGGCTCAAGCATGGGGGGTCCTGGAGGTAAGGTACATCAATGCATTTATTCATTTTTTTTATTTTATTTTGAAATTCGTTTTAATAAAGTATAACTGTAGAATTGGGAAAGGTTACAGAAAAGAAAATGGGGAGAAGAGTGGAAATCCAGAATGCAGCACTTAGGTGTACGAAACATGCAAAAATTGCTAATTGAACATCACAAGAATAATAGAATCATTTACCAGAAGACGAAGGTCAATTATGTCAATGACAAGTTTATAAATGTAATGTAACAGTCGGTACAAAGCGAGAGGGTCACAGGTGACTTGAACTTCGGGTGCAATAACTCACAAATGCTATAGGCCTAATGAAAAAGGAGGCGGGGCCTCATGGTAATCCAGCTGCATAAACCAAATTGAGGACACTTTACTGGGGAATAGCAATAATTGAAATATGTTCCAAGTTTCTGCCCAGTAACTTGTTAGAGTGGATTTGAGGAATATCTGGTAGGGATTGGAGGAGAAAATCCGTTTGAGAATGTGGTACCCAAATGGCGGTGATATTTAAGATAAGCCGATGAACTTCCTGCCTGAGAGAAGAGATCCCTGGAATTTAAAAAAAAAAAAAAAAAGTAGTAGTGCCCTCCTGTCCATACTGACACCAATATGCAGACAAAGTACTTTGAAAAATTGCAAAAGTACTTGTATTTTACTTTTTTTTTTTTTTCCTGTATAACTTTTCATGTAATTATATCAGAATTCTAATCAGGTGTACAAAAATTAAAGTTCTAATAAGTCACATGCCTTGGGCACGTAAGCGAATGTCAGCTTGGATTAATAACCCTATGTAGGGAGTTGGTAATATGAGATCAGGATACAGTTCCCCTCTTTTAGTTCAACTTGAACTATGCTGCTATTATTATTATTATTATTTTTTATTTATTTTTTTTTGGTCTTTCTCCTGGATTCTGCACTATGTAATAAGTCATCCTCTCCTTTTCTAGGAATGGGAATGGACTCTGCAGGGTTTGGAATGAACAAAATGAGTAAGTTCTGATAGCTGTTTTACTTGCAACGGTCATTGAAATAGGATTTTGTTCTTTTATAGTTGGCTATATGAAAAGCATTGCTTTTGTTAGCTGGGCCAGTACCACTCCTCTACAACTGACCATACACTGTTCAAACGATAGGGCTGAGCAAGTCTGTATGCCTACATATATTTTTATGGCTGCATCTCCACTCCCTACCACTCTGGCCAGTTTACATTAGCATGGTCATATTCTGACATGCCCTAATTGTCTGACCACCACATCTACAATCTGAATCGCCCAATATCCTGTACATCCGGATCAAACAGTGGTATGTGCAGTTCCAGATGCACATTTGCAGTCAATTGGGTCTAAATCGACCTAATTGACCATCAAAATAGCGTATTGGCTCTTTTTTTAATTCTAAATGTTAAACTAAACTGCTTGATGCGTGATAAGTTGTTTAGCATCGACAGAAGGGTGCTAAAACATTGCTCTCTATACTATTTAAATTCTGTTATAGTTGGATGAGAATTTTGAATTTCCAAACCCTGTAAATGTAGACTTTCCTATTTACTCAGAATATCTAGCCCCTAGTGTCTATTATAACTATCGAGGGACTTGTCAAAACTCCATCTCCATCCTTCTTTCTCATCAGTACTTGACTCTATATAAATGTGTGTATATAATTTAATTAGTGTATGTATAAATGTCATCTGGCTCACCTAGCTTGGAAAATGCACGCTGGCATCTCCTGCGACTTTTCGCGGGATCCTATGTGTTTTTCGTGAGAAAAACAAAGGTCACGGACGGAAAAAAATCGGCGCAAAACAGTTTTTGTTTTGTTTTGTTTTTTTTGTGTCCTGATAACATTTTTCTGCTAATTGGATACCGGCTTAAGGGTGCATAAACACCTGCATGATATCGGGCTGAGTTAGCCGGATCGGAACGACAATCTGCCATATTGTGCAGTGTGTATGCCCGACTTGTGCGCTACCGCGGTCTCATGCGTTATCACACGAAATCGCATGCAGCGACATGCATATTACTGAAAGACGGAACAGTCATCATTCAGTCTTTCATTAAATCTTTTAAGTGTGTACCGGCAATCATGCGATGTCCAGGGTGAAGGCAAATCACCCTGAACATCGGCACGATTGCCGGTCGTTTAGGTGTGTACCCAGCCTTAGTGTATTAGAGACATCTGAACCACCACTGAATGAATTATGGCACAAATTACTGTTTTGAAATATCCTCAGTGGAGGAAACACTGAGTAAGGGTGACTTCATTATTTAGAAGTCTGGGTGAACATACCTAAACATTATTTTTTTATTTATGTTTAAAGCTCTTTTATTTAACTATTTGTTCATACTGGTTATAGTCAATATGCACAGAAAAGATTTCATGAAATTATAACTATTTTAACCTGTCCACATTCATATGGTGCGTAAACACTGGGCGATTAAAGTGGACGACTGAACGATATCGTTATCGTTCAGTCGTCCATTTTATCGTCTATTTTTAACATCAAAATGACGAACGATTACGACGACGCGCGTTCCCGCAGGTCGTTCTTCATCATCGTTCATCAAGTAAACATGCAGGCCAACCTGACTATGTCGTCAGGTTGCTGCATGTTGGGGACTAGGGGAGAGAGCCCGGTGCTGAACGATATAATTAATGATATCGTTCAGCGGGTGTGCTCAATGTCATGAACATTGAGCACACCCTGCCGGGGACACACTAGACTATATCGCTCAGGGAGCATATCGTCTAGTGTGCATGCTACTATAGGGTTACTTGTTTTCTGAGTATTCATAATATTTAAACCTGATCAATTAAAACAAAATGAAAATAGTTTGTTAAAATCTTCAGGGTTTTTTTATGTGCTATCTGGACTACCTTAAGAATATCTTATTCAGGACAAATGCAGCTTGGCTATGGCTCCTTCCTATTCTATTTTCTTATTTCGTAAAGAAAATAGTCACAGCTGTCAGACAGTAAACACTTTGCTGGAATAAATGGAGCGTTCCCTCCATTATTCCACCATTTGATAACACAGGTCAAAGCTGCTGGCATAGTGGTATGTTATTTATAAGGTAAGTTATTATTGCGCAAGCCTCTGTATGACTATGTTACTACTACTTCCAAACCCCCTCCATATGTACAATTTTTATTTTTATTTTTAAATCATACAGATGCACAAGGTGGCTCCCTTGGCACATAAATTTCTTACTTTGATTTACCATTAAATACATAAAAAATGCTCACAAAGGTGGTGCGGCTTAACTGCCTGACAGAGCAGACATGTTTTTCTGAGGCTCCTACTTATGCAGACTTTTGGCTATTATTTTGGGGTTACCCCTGTCCCCTATACTCCACATAGCATCCTATTTAAACCAAGGAGTACCTGAGGAACCTTTTTAGATAACTCCATTCAGGAATAAGAAGGAGATCACATAGTAGCTGAGCGCAGCCTACCTCGCGCTGGAACTTACTACCTCGTGGGTTCACTCTGTCCCCACCGGCGCAGTGAATGCCTACGGTCTCCCGTGGTGCCCTTACCCGTCTGCTTGATGTGGAGAATCCTGCCTGTGGCTGCTTGAACTCCTGCTGATCGCCGCGGACACACTGCATTAACCTGGGCACGGACGTGATTGCCGGGACTCTCGATACCGCCTGGTTGACTGAGGTACCCGCATTCTGATCAGCCGGCTGTCTCCCGCTCCTGTGGCCACTTTGGACGGTACGGAGGCAAGCACACAGCCGACAGTTACCGCCCGCACCCGAAGATCTGTTGCCAGTCTCACCGGTGCCCGCTGTGTTTAACGAGACCCTGTGGCCTCCTTCTAGCGCTGTCTTGAAGCCCCGGAGCAGAAGTGTCCCAACTCTAATTTTTCCTGGGGGATCAAACTTTTTGCCTCCAGAGTTCCTACCGGTCAGAAGTTGACCATCCTGCATTGCCCCCCACCTTGGCTGTCAAATTTACAAGGGCAGCTTCAACTCCTAGATAAGTGACAGACCCATTACTAGTTCACATACAGTCCAAGACATCATCTCTATAAAAGAGTCTCTCACTAAAATTGTGGGGACCCACCAATCAATCACCCCTGACCAGAGACCGGTGAATATTATCTGCCCTCCATATATGTCAAGTTTTGCATATTTTTGCTATACTTCTCATTTCTGCTGCTGCCAATCCTGAAGCCACAGCTTCATCTAGTGGTATTTTTCTATTACTACACTTTTTATATGTTCATATCTACAGCTTATCCACTGCAGGATATGTAATATTATACCAGGAGCCTAGTCCTGTGCATATTAATAATGTCTTAAGAGTTCCCCTTCTTTCCAACTGGTATTGACGGTCAAGCATTCTCCTTTGACTCAATCATCATGCCTAAAGGGGGGGAAAAAAAGCAGGATCCCACAACCTAGTTGGTTATTTTAGGGAACCCTACACTGTCATCTTCTAATACCTCACCTACTGACGAGATCTCTGATAAGGACTCTGATGAGGAAATCTCTTGAACACCAGCCACGAAAGCTGACATTGCGGTGCTTCTCATTGAAATTAAAAGTATTAAGAAGACAATTCGTATGGAAGTCCAAGATGCCCTCTTTGGTATTAAAACAGAGGTGGTCACTTTGGGCTCCAGAGTCGATTGCTTTTCAACAAGAGTCCGAACAACGAACAAGATGTGACCCAAATTCGTATTGGATGTGATGCTTTTGGCTGATAAACAGGAAGATTTAGATGAGGCTTCCGGAACAATCTCTGGATTCGCAACATCCCTGAATCTGTGGAATCCGCCCATCTAATGGACTATCTTCTCCGCCTTTTTCGGGTCCTTGCTCCCTCCAGTCCAGATGATCTGTTGCTCTTAGACAGGGCTCATCGAGCACTTCGCCCTAGATCCCTGGACGCTAACACCCCTAGAGATGTAATTCTGAGACTACATTATTATTCGGCAAAAGAACCAGTTCTATACAAAATCCAGACTATCCTCCAACATCACTTTTGAGTGATCCACGCTCCTTCTTTTTCAAGATCTTTCCCCCATCACTCTGGCAAGACTTCAGGAAATGAAAGATATTACCAAGACACTGAGACCATAACATTAAGTATCCTTGGGGCTTCCACTTTGCCCTCCAAGTTTGTTCTGATGGCAAAGTTTTGGCTGCCAAGACATATGATGAAGCCCTACAATTGCTTCGACGTTTGAATCTCTCGATCCTCAACCCCTCCACAGCATTCTCCTCCTGTCAACACCTCCCCACCCCGTAAAGCCCCGTCCCAGGAATGGCATACAGTTGGGTAAACCTCACACACCATTCCAGATACCGAAATCCACTCCCTTTTCTCTGTTCTATTTTTATGAAGATTACCCTCTGTAGACCGCCGTTGATGCTTTGAAGGCTACATGGTCTATCATCGACATGGGTTTTGAAGAGGGCTCTGGTCTTTGAGATAAATGGTCCACGTGAGCTCACATATAGGTCCATACTATTACCTTTGTTACATAAATGTTACTATTTGTATTTCAAGTTAAAGTTTTGGGGCCACTTTATGTAATTTCCCAGAAGACAGAACAGTTTTTCCTACTCATATGCAACCCGATAGGTGTTTTCATTAGTTACGTGCCTAGCCTATAATGCTCCCGGCGATATAAGAGATGGGTGATGACGTGCCTTTATCCACCTTGTACTTTTAGATATCCTGTTTATATATTGCTTTGATGTTGCTCTGTTGTTTATATGGGCTTGTTACATTTTATTTGTATCCCTATTGTGTGTCTAACCTTTCTTGTCCTTCCTGGGACTCCTCGCCCCATATCCCTACAACTCCTTCTTCTTACTATGACTAATGCCAAGTATGCTTAATTTGATTTTATGTGCACTTAGGACTTAGGGTCTCATTCAGATCCGGTCCCAAGCGCCGATGCGCTCGCAACCGGGTTGATGGTCCCCACAGAGCATGTGCGCGACGGAGCCGGCTCCATCGTGCACATGCACGAGACCCGGCTAGCGATGGACGCTCCATCGCTAGGGGTCTCGTAGTAGACTGGGTGAGCTGTTGATGTTGAGTGACAGCTCACCCGTTTGCTGGGCGGGCCGGGGGCGTGCCCGGCCAAACGGAGGCGTTCCAGTCGGAACGCTTGCCATTTGGGGGCGGCCCCACTGACGACATTGATGATGTCAGTGGGGAACTTCTTACTCAAACAGAGCAGGAAGTTCCCTGGGGCTTATGATTGCCCAGACCCAACCTTAGGGTCTGGTCGTTAGTCGCGATGGTGATGACCATTGCGACCAACACCCTGATCGCATGCTAAGCTGTGGGTGGTAACCCACAGCTTAGCTTGCGACCTGGAGGCAGCACTTCAAAACAAGAAGTGCCTGCCCTCATTCAGAGTGAGCGATCACTTCTTGCGATCGACTCTGAATGAGGGCCTTAGACTATACTCCCTCTACACTCGTCCTTTCTCTGGACAGCTGTGACCATCCCCCCACCCGGTCCACATGACCGGCATCGAACATATTATGCTTCTTGGCCTACTTTTTCCCTGGGTCCGATTTGCGGAACAAAACCTGATTTCTACTCTGCTCCCTCTCTACTTTTTTTTTTTCCCCCTTCTTGGTCACCCTCGTCTTTCCTTCCTTTCCACTTGGAAGTCCTGCTGATATTTCTCTGTCTGTTTTTGTTTTTTTATATATAAATGGTACTTAGGATTTTCTCTTTGAACACGAAGGGCCTGAATAGCCCCCATAAACGCTCTCTATTGTTCCACACTCTCCAGCAACTGAGTGGTGACGTAATATTTTTACAGGAAACTCGTATTGCTGGTACACGTCACCCTGAACTTCGTTCTAAACGGTTCCCAAGTACTTTTTCACGCTTGCGATCCCACTCACAAAAAGAAGTGTGTATTCTATTTGCCCGTCGCCTTACGTTCACACCCTCGGAGATGATTAAGGACCCTGAAGGCAGATACTTGCTCTTGGTCGGGACTTTGAATGGGATTCGCAAATGTCTACACCCCTAATCAATCTCAGACTAATTTTTTCAATTTCCTCAATAGTTTATTGGTACTCCATAGACTGGGCATAGTAGTTATGGGTGGGGACTTTACTGTGACCCTTGATTGCCACCTGGATAAGTCCAAACCCCTCCCCAAATCCCTTCAATAATCTCACTCTTGTAACTCTACTGCCCTAAATCTCCTTTTATCGAAACACCTTCTTTTTGATGCTTGGAGAGTGAAGGAACCCACCGCCCAAGACTATACATATTACTCTCCCATATATGACTTGTATACAAGGTTGGACATGATATTTCTGCGCACTGAACCATCCCAGTGCATATTGGACTCTTCCATCCATCCCAGCACATGGTCCGATCACTGTCCAATTACAGTAGATGTACCCGGTCCCCAAATGCCTAATCGCCAGCCTTCATGGTGTTTAAATTACAACTCCTTCTTAATCCCTTACTCAAAACCCAATTAACAGAAGAATTGACACATTACTTTAGATCTAATAAGAATCCAAATATTACCCCTATGATTTTATGGGATGCCCATAAGGCAGTTATGCGGAGTTATCTAATCAGAGCATCCGCCCACGCTACTAAAACTAGGACTAAACTCATTCAAGACCTCTCAGAGCAAATATGGTCACTCTCTTTAAAACACAAACACTCAGGATCACATGCGGATCTATCCGCTCTGTTGTCTGCTAGGGGTGAATTGAACTTGCTTTTGACAGCTAAGGCCGAGACTAGTCTAAAATGGCTAAATCAATCTTTCTACGAGAAAGGGGACAAAGCCGACATGCTTCTCGCCTCTAGACTGCGGTCTAAACTCGCTCAAAGTAATGTTCTTTCCATCCGATCTTCCACAGGTCAAATTTTGTGAGATCCTAAACTCATCACCCAAGCTTTCTTTCACTTCCATGACAAACTCTATAATGCTTTTGGGTCCTCTAGGGCTTCGCCTACATTTGGTGCAGAGATCCGGGATTTCCTGTCACAATGCCACCTGCCCCGCTTATCTCCAGAGGCAGCATATGCGCTTAATACTGAAATATCTGAGGATGAGGTCGCCCCCGCCATTAAAACTCTAAAGAGCAACAAAGCGCCGGGCCCTGATGGCTTTACGGCCAGCTCTTACTAGACCTTCCAGCATCATCTTATATCCCACTTATCGGTTCTATTTAATGATATACTACAAGGCGCCCACCTCTCTAGCTCTGCTCTTGAGGCCAAGATTATTGTTATACCTAAAGATGGTAAAGACGCAACGATTTTGTGCTATTCACCCATATTGTTACTTAACATCGATATTAAGTTATATGCTAAAATTCTGGCCTTACGATTAAACACTGTATTGCCTCAACTTATTCATAATGATCAAGTGGGGTTTATCCCAGGCAGACCAGCACGGTACAACACAAGACGCATCATTGGTCTTATGCATTCTATAAACTCTCTGCACACTCCTGCACTTATACTTTCTCTGGACGCAGAGAAAGCGTTTGATAGGATTAGTTGGCCTTTTGTTTGAGACTAAGACATTTTGGGCTTGGTGGAGACTTCCTCACTGGGATCCAGACCTTGTACTCAGGCCCATCGGCTAAGGTGTCTGTAAATGGACTAGCCTCGTGTCCAGTGGAGATTACGAATGGCACTAGACAGTGGTGCCCTTTGTCACCCCTGATCTTTGCCGTAACCATCGAACCCCTGGCGGCCTGTATCCACGCTTCAAATGATATCACAGGGATTGTTGTTGTTGGGTCGGATTACAAGATTTCATTGTTTGCATGATGACATTCTGCTTTCCCTGTACTCTCCCCACACTTCCCTGACAAATTTGTTCCAACTTCTCACTGAATATGGCCGTCTGTCGGACTATAAAATTAATTGGTAAAAAAAATGAAGCCTTGCCTCTCCACATTTAATCCGGCCTGTCTGTCACTCTTACAAACCAACTACAGATTCGCTTGGCGACTTACTAAGATCCGATACCTGAGCATCTCTATTACAAACCACTATAGTACTCTTTATAAAGAGAACTTTCTACCTCTGATCTCGTCCATCAAAGCAGACCTGCTCAGGTGGCATTCTCTTATCACCTGGTTGGGTCGTATTGTGGTCCTTAAAATGAATATACTTCCACGTATTTTATACCGGTTTCAAACTTTGCTGGTTAAGGTTCCAGAATCAGTTTTAGCTCAGCTGCACACATGGTTTCTCCGTTTGTCTGGAGGAACAAGGTGCCCAGAACAGGATTTTCGATTCTACGGAGACCTGTAATGGAATGAGAGAGGGGTTTCCCGGACATCCATCTATACTATTATGATTCTCATTTAAGTCAAGCTATTGCCTGGTTCGCCCCCACCTCAACTCTTAGGTGGCTCCAACTAGAGACTGATCCAAGTCAAGCTAACTTAATGGCCTCCCAACTACTGATACCCTCCAAGTCCAGATCTCCTCAAATTGGTTTACATCCTGTCCTTAATTTTACCTGCCATACCTGGGACTACTGTACCAGTCACTTCAAACTCTTCTCGTCTCCCTCTTCCCTTACCCCTTTATGGGATAATCCTGCTTTCCCACCAGGCCAATCCTCGATACGTGCTCGTCCCTGGATTAGTATAAATATATGATTTGCTATAGATTTTTTTGGATAATGGTTTATGTAGGATGCTACCGGAAATTATTACTAAATTTAATTTCCCTGAGGTGAATCCATTTATATGCTTTCAAATAAGGCATTTTGTGATCTATAACTAGCCCTATACCACTTTGCTATCTATCAGTCCCCTAGCTCAGGGCATTATATCTGCCACTTATTCACTCCTATCATATGAGCAATCTCCTTCCCCATCGTTTGTACTTCAGTGGGAAATAGACCTGGGTCCACCACCTGATAAGCAAGCATGGTCGGATATTTATATGTCTGTTTCAAAGACATCTATTTAAACTTTGGTTAAGGAGAACGCCTATAAGATTTTTTACAGATGGTAACTGGTCCCTACTGGATTACACAAAATGTTTCCTTCGGTCTCCCTTCAGTGCTGGAGAGGATGTGGCACCCTAGGTTATTTTATTCACATATGGTGGACATGCCCCAAAATAGCGCTATATTGGAACATGATTGCAAATTTATTAAGTGAAGTCATTAATGTCCCTATAGTTAAAGACCCTTGGTCTTTTCTCTTAGGTCTACCAATTGGAACACTAGATGCAACCTCTAGTAAGTTAATGGTTCAAATATTGAATGCAGCCAGATGCCTCGTTACTCTAATTTGGAAACGTTTAGAAACTCCTCTCCGCATAGTTATTGATAAAATCTGGTACCTGGCAAGTAATAATAGATCCATTAGTTTCTTACAGGTCTGGAATCCCTGGTACAAGTATCAAAACCCCTCACATAGCCCCCACTCGTTGGGTGGACTCTCAGCCTTTCTGTTCTAATTGTTTGATTTTGTCTATTCATTTATTTATTTTTTGTGTGCTTTTGCATGCTTTCTCAAATCTAGTTTAGTACCATTTGATAATGCCCCGCTCTTTGCTGAGGTGTTATACCAGTGAGGTTCCCATATCCCCCTCTCCGTTTCTTCTTTCTCTCACTTTCTTCGCCCTCTATTTTTCTTTTTTCTACCCTTTTCTTCTACCCTTTTTTCCTATAGCTAATTTTAAATAGTCAATCGTATATAGCATAGCAGATAACTATGTCTAACATATTCTCCAGATGTATATTTGACTCACAATGTTTTCTTATTATCTAAAAGCTTATGTTGTGAATGTTTTATGTATTTTAAATAAAAATAAACTATTTAAAAAAAAAAAAATGCTCAGAAAAATAGCGAGGGACATAGTCACAACCAAATGCTTAGTGTGTGCAGAGATGAGGGGAATGGACATAGAAGTGTCCACGTACATCTATCCTCCATGCGCTACAAGTCGCGCCACACAATGCGGGAACTCTGTGTGCCTCGGTAGCACTGAGCATCTTTCGTGCGCCTTTTTATCTTCAAATGCGTCTTATTCACACAGTGATGCAAATAGCTAGCACAAGCAGCTTCTGCTGATTTTAAATGATATGCAGCATGCCTATATTCTGTGTGCATATGCGGGTGTATCTGCATGTGAAATGCTACGTTAGTGTCAGCGGCTGTAACACTGTAACGTAGCGTTTCGCATGCAGATACACCCGCAGACGCAAAGAAAAAATATGCAGCATGCCTATCATTTTATTCAGCTGCTGTGTGAATAAGACACATTTGAAGGTAAAAAGTTGCACAAAAAAATGCTCGGCGCTACCAAGTCACGCCACAGCATGGCGCAATTAGAAGTGCTGTTTAACGCGCAAGGAGGCTAGATGTATGAGGACACCTCTGTATACTAAATTTATACATAGTCTTACAAACATGTACAATAAAAAAAATTAAAATAAGCAAACCTGAGCAGAATATGGAATATACAAGGACTATAGGGATAGTGTATTTAATGGATAGAAGTGTCCTAATTAACACAAAGGTAATCCTTGTGTAAATTGCAGCATATACCGGTAGGTGAATTTCTTGTGAGTGGAAGTATCTGTTTTATCAAAGGGAATTTGTGTCAATCATTGAAAGTGCGTTAAGGGGCCCATACAGTAGGCGACAGGTTGTGCGATGCTGCAATCTGATTGGAAACGCCGATCCGCCAGAGGATCAGTGCCATCGATGTTCCGCAATCCGTTGGAGGATCAGTGAAATTTTCAATGTTAAATTTTCACATATTTTGCTAATCACAATCATATTTTGATCGCGATCAGCAAATCGGTGAAATCCAACATGTTGGATTTCACGATCCTGCAACCCGGCATCTCAGGATCGTAGGAACCCGACAATCCATCGCTAGTGTAAAGGGCCATAAAACACATAAACTGGTCAAACACAGGTTTGAACATCTGTAGATTGCTGATTCATTCACAAGTAATATTATTAGTGCCATTATAATAGGTAGCAGCACATGAAAAGTTCCCTGATACTACCATAATCAGATTGCAATGGAACCTGCACTTGAAATAAAATGTTGCAAGACAGACCGAAAAAAAGTGGACTTTTACTTATTTTTATTTTTGCGGGGGAAGGGAGGGGGGGGGGGCGCACACTTTAAGTAATGGTGTTAATTTTTAAATATAACCATTTTATTATTGTAATAGCAATGACCCAAAGTTTTAAACATAAGACAGCAAAGTTTAAGAAAAACAAACTATAAAAACATATGTTTTAAAAAGAAGTTATGTGACATCTGTGAGTAATTAAGCAGGGCATACCTGGCCAGATAGATTAAATGTCTGTTTGTCTGTCAGGAATTCTGACACATGGCGCTATACACTGTGAGATCTCAGTGTATCAGACCCAACATCTGTGCTCCGCCCCCCGGGGGAAGAGACATTTCCATGTTCCTTCCATGGGAAGGAACACCGGAAATGTCAGTCTGTCCGCCGTGGCTGGGCATACACTGCCCGATGCAGCCGACATTTTAACTCACAAATATTGCATCGGACAGGCATGCTGGTAGATCTGGCATGCCCGACTGAGCGATATTTAACCCTCGGTCGCCTGCACAAATGCTACAATTATCGGGCGGATCGCCCCGATAATTGTAGTGTGTATGACCAGCTTTAGTCCTTCACACAAGTAGCCCATAGGTTTCTGTTACAGGTGGCAAAATATTTATTTACAAAATCTTTTGAAACAATCTTTAGTCTTCACAATTGGCACTCTAATATGCCGTGTATTTTTTCAAATTTTGTGGTGAACTGTTTTCAAGGGTATAACCAATGATCGTGTCATGTTACATATCAGCAGAATGCGGTTTACCCCTTCAAAGTCCTTCATAATATCATATAAGCACAGTGGCCGAGTAAAATTGAGCATATATTTACGGCTAAAGAGTGGGGTTACACACATTCGTGACCCAGAATGTTTCTTTACATCAAGAAAGTAAGATTTGGCACATTATTACACTAGGGCATTGTGGTACAACACATTAGTCCACTATCAAAGTATGTTTTGGCACATTATTCCATAAACCGTGTCCCAGCAGAATATGGTACAACACATTAGGGCAACATCAAAGTGTGGTTAAACATAGTACAGTAATGAAAATTTCTATAGCCTATCAACACATCAGCCGAATGAGATGGCAGAATACGATTGCATGATTGCAAATTCTGTAAGATCAGGCACAGAAATGGAAAAATCTCAGGTGCACAACTCCAAATTATTGATAATATATAAATGCAATAAAATTTTGCAATCAATAGAGGTTTTTAGCATAATCATGGCCATATCCAGGTAATCTCTTTAGGGTAGGTCCCATAACCTTGGCCATGATTATGCTAAAAACCTCTATTGATTGCAAAATGTTATTGCATTTATATATTATCAAAAATTCGAAGTTGTGCACCTGAGATTTGTCTATTTCTGTGCCTGCAATTAGTCTCATCAGGTAGCTCCTCCCATTATATATATATATATATATATATATATATATATATATATATATATATATATATATTCAGGTTGTGCAGTCCAGGAATCTTCCCATATACTCCATTTAATGTGCTTTATTGCACACTTGAGGGAAAGGAGATGCCCTCAGTCTGGATTAACACCCTTCCTTATTGGTTTAAAGGCATGGAGTCTGGTATAGTATATGCACACTGGTATGAGGCACAATTCTAGGTAAGTCCTACAAGTTATATACTGTAGTGCAACTTTGGTTCATTTTTGTGGCATGGGTCCCCCTGGATTGCTTTGGTTGATCTGTTTCAGGGCACTGCATTATAACATATTATTCTTTTAGAACACATTTTAACCCTTCACAGCTGTGGCTGCTCTTGACTATCTTTCACTGCACTTTTCTTACTATGGTGGTGCCCTGGGGCAACTTAGCTGGGCCAGTTTGGGGGGGGGTGTCTTGCGCTCTGGATTTGAACCCTAGTATGTTAGGGACCTATCCTAAAGAGGTTACCTGGGTATGGTGGGTAGGCCCATAACCTTGGCCATGATTATGCGAAAACCCTCTATTGATTGCAACATTTTATTGCATTTATATATTATCAATAATTTGGAGTTGTGCACCTGAGATTTGTCTGCTTCTGTGCCTGCAATTAGTCTCATCAGGTAGCACCTCCTATTATATATATTCAGGTTGTGCAGTCCAGGAATCTTTCCCATAAATTCTATAAGATCTCAACTCTAAAGAAGCTTTTTGACAATGTTACAGTTAATTTAATAGGATATGTTAATAGTCCTCAGACTGGTGTGGTAGCATTATGACCCTATCATCAGATTTAAGGGATGATGGTATCGGGGTCTATATGGTTAACTTCCTTTATCTACTTTTCTCCTGTGTGCTATAATATCGGTGGACAGGAGAGTGAGAGCCCAGGGGGAAGAAGCAACCTTGATAGAAAAAAAGCACAGTAATTGGATCTGCTTTTGCAGGGAGCCAGAATTGTGTCCCCTGATGGACTGGCCAGCGCAGGGAAGGCAAAATTAGTCCAAAATGAAAAGGAGAGATATAGTAGACAGGTAGTGATTTAATCTATCTTGCACGTCAGTTTTTTTCAGAAATGACATTCAAAAGTTTGGGGTCACTTAGTGCTTTTCTTTCAAAAATAAGGAAATTTCTGTTTTTTTTTCAATGAAGATGACATTAACAATGTATAGTGTATTTCTGATTAATTTAATGTGGTAAATGACTATACTAGCTGCAAACGTCTGTTTTTTAAAGGAATATCTACATAGGTGTATAGAGGCCCATTTCCAGCAACCATCACCCCAGTGTTCTAATGGTACATTGTGTTTGCTAAGCACGTTAGGAGACTAATGGATGATTAGAAAACCCTTGAAATCCCTTGTGCAATTATGTTAGCACAGCTGAAAGTGGGTTTGCTCATTAGAGAAGCTATAAAACTGGCCATCCTTTGAGCTAGTTGAGTATCTGGAGCATCACATTTGTGGGTTCGATTTATACTCTCCAAATGGACAGAAAAAGAGAACTTTCATGTGAAACTCGACAGTCTATTCTTGTTCTTAGAAATGAAGGCTATTCCATGCGAGAAAATTGCCAAGAAACCGAACATTTCCTACAACGGTGTGTACTACTCCCTTCAGAGAACAGCACAAACAGGCTCTAACCAGAGAAGTGGGAGGCCCTGGTGCACAACTGTGCAAGAAGACAAGTACATTAGAGTCTCTAGTTTGAGAAATAAACTCCTCACGTCCTCAACTGGCAGTTTCATTAAATGGTACCCGCAAAACGCCAGTGTCAACGTCTACAGTGAAGAGGTGACTCCGGGATGCTGGCCTTCTAGGCAGACTGGCCGCAAAAGGAAAAGATTAATATGGGCAAAAGAACAGACATTGGACAGAGGAAGATTGGAAAGTGTTATGGACAGACGAATCGAAGTTTGAGGTGTTTGGTTCACACAGAAGAACATTTGTGAGATGCAGAACAAGTGAAAAGATGCTGGAAGAGTGCATGACGCCATCTGTCAAGCATGGTGGAGGTAATGTGATGACCTGGGGCTGTTTTGGTGCTGGTAAAGTGGGAGATTTGTATAAGGTTAAAGGATTTTGAATAAGGAAGGCTATCACTCCATTTTGCAACGCCATGCCATACCCCGTGGACAGCGACAATGACTCAAAGCACACCTCCAAATTATGCAAGAACTATTTGGGGATGAAGCAGGCAGCTGGTATTCTGTCTGCACTGGCCACTCCATTACAGTCACCAGATCTCAACCCCATTGAGCTGTTGTGGGACAAGCTGGACCGTATGGTACGCAAGAAGTGCCCATCAAGCCAATCCAACTTGTGGGAGGTGCTTCAGGAAGTGTGGGGTGAATTTCTTCAGATTACCTCAACAAATTAACAGCTAGAATGCCAAAGGTCTGCAATGCTGTAATTGCTGCAAAAGGAGCATTCTTTGATGATCGCAAAGTTTTTGAGGGACAAAATTATTTCAAATAAAAAAACATTATTTCTAACATGGCCAATGTCTTGACTATGTGTTCTATTCATTTTGCAACTCATTTTGCAACTGAAGTCAGTTTTCATGTAAAACACAAAATTGTCTGGGTGACCCCAAACTTTTGAACCGAGTGTATATTTAGCACATATTCTGTATTTTTCATGGTGACATCACAATTTTCACACTATGCAATAACATGTTCAGAATGATCACAATGAGAGATTTGAATGGTATTTTATACATATTATACCACTTGTAGTGTGATCAGTGTTGTACTAGTATTCTGTGAACACTTGATATCTGGATACAGCAAATGCAAACAACCTAATTATGTTCACCTTTGGTGACTGAGTTTCTAATATGTAACATTCTAGAATTGTATATGTATGATGTTTAAGAATCTGGAAGTAGGTGTGCAGCCTTTACAAGGTTTCAAGGTCAGCCCAGATATATATGTGTGTATGTATATATATGTGTGTATGTATATATGTGTGTGTGTGTGTATGTGTATGTATATATGTATGTATATATATATATATATATATATATATATATATACACACACACATACACACACACACGGATTGGCCACTATCTTAAGCTGGAAGATTCCCTGGTGGGTCGATTGGTCTCTGGGGATGCTTATCTATGGCCCCGCCCCTCGAATCGCGTCATCTTTTTCTGCATTTTTGCATCGCAGGCTGTTACAGCCAGCCTGAAACTGTACCGCCAGGAATAGTCGGGGGAGATCGCGGGAGGACGGGGCCTTATACAGGTGACCAACGGTGATGATTTTATTTACTATTGCCGCCTGCAGTCATCAGACTGACCCGGCGGCGGCTGCGGGCTCCTTCACAGTCTGAGTATGATGCACCAGCAGACGATAATGTCACATCCTGTCAGCGGGAGGGAGAAGCCCATCTGCAGGCGCTCCCTGCACAGAGGAGCCACGTCGTCCGTCTGAGCAGAACAGGGAACTGCTGCATCCTTACCAGTGTGGCTGTGGCTGGATACAGGGGATCTCTAGTGACGCAGGGGCCGAGTAGCAGAGTGCTACACAAGTAGCCCGGACAGTAGCACCAGACTGCAGGGACAGTACCCACTATATATCTGACCTGTTCTCTTCTGGGGCTCCTGGACACCTGCTAGTGACCACAGAAACACGATTGTCCCTTAGTGATGTGGAACAAGTCACCTGCATAGGGGTGAGTGAGGGGATATGCATGGGGTTATGGGATAACTGGGAAATGCCATGCATAGAGATGGCTGGGGCAGCACAAACATTTGGGTGTTCAGTACAAAAGGAGCTGGTTACTGTATATGGGGTCATATGGAGGACAATGTGGGGACATATATGTATTAAGTTGTCAAACCACTATTCAGGTTCTGCCTGTAAAAGAAACAGTGATAAATGCCTCTGCATTCCTAATGCTGGCCATACACGCTACAATTATCGGGGCGAACTGCCTGATATCGCCTGATAATTGTGTGGGGGGGGGCGACCGAGGGTTAAATATTGCTCGGTCGGGCATGCCGGATTGTCCAGCATGCCCGTCCGATGCGATATTTCCCGGTAAACTGTCGGCCGCATTGGGCAGTGTATGCCCAGCCGCGGCTGACAGACAGACATTTCCTGTGTTCCTTCCTACGGAAGGAACAGGGAAATGTCTCCTCCCCCGGGGGCGGAGCGCGGATGTCGGGCTGATACACTGTGAGAGAAATCTCAGTGTATGCCGGTGACATCTGCAGCTGGCAGTCTGCCAGATAAAATGTCTGTCGGTCTGACAGACATTTTATCTGGCCGTGTATGCCCAGCATAAGACATCACAAATGCATGGTGATGTGTAGATGTGCAACTAGTGATCTGTAATTTGTACTAAAGTGTGCGCCAGTGAGTCATGTGAGCAAGATATAAAAAGACTAATGGAATTTTCTGAGTTAGAAATGGCACAAAATGTGGGGTTGCCACAAATCCAAGAAAAGGATTTTAGCAAGATTTATTTCTGCTGAGTCCTTGAGATTAATGTATACGTAGGACATTAAATTATTTAACTCTTCATCATTCTGAGGCTCCATCCCAACATTGTTTTAAGGAGACATTGGAATAAATTAGTTTGACGAAGAGTGCACTTCTAGAGTGGTTGATGTAAAGTTGCTGGGCGTGTGTGTGTGTATGTATATATATGTGTGTATGTACATGTGTATGTTTGTATGTATTATATTATATATATATATATGTATATGTGTGTATGTATATATATATATATATATGTATATATTATATATATATATATTATATATAATATATTTTCGATCTATCCTAAATACCAGGAGGTGTAGATGTGCGTTTCGCCAGTGTGTGGTTTTCCCCTGTCTTACAACATAGTACTACTTTGACTCTGGGGACCACTACTAACACTGATCAATAGCCAGATTCTCAGTTGGGTTATAAATGACCTTATGTTGGCATACTACATTACAATATACTTAAACTATTGACTACATAATAAAAGTTTCAGTGCGGAATCCCTCAAAATTAGCTTGAAATAAAATGTCTGCTTAAGCATTAACCGTTTAATTTAATGTTACCAAACACTGCACAATGCAGTTTTAGTGATATATATACGTTTTTACACACATTTCTTACGTCTTTCATTAAATATTTGAGGGGAAAAAGGGCTCTTGTAACACAAAGAGAACTCAATTTAATTTTATTTCAGGTTTTGATGACCCATCTGTTGGAAGCAACCGCATTAATAGTATTGACCGATTTGGATCGGGTATTGGTCTCGGAATATTAAGTGGAGGTGAGAAGTACAAATTATTTAAACATAGTGGATATACAGTAGTGTACAGGTTGAGTCTCTCATACCCAAATATTTCAAAATACAAAATATTTTTATTTTTTAGCATGACTGAGATGTGAAATCTTTTGCTTTAAGGTTCAATGCACACAAACTTTGTTTAAGGCACAAAATTACTAAAAACAAAGTATATAATTACCTTCAGGGTTTGTATATAAGGTGTATATGAAACATAAATGAATTTCATGTATGTACACAACTTTTTGAGGCACAAAATTATTGAAAATATGGTATAAAATTATCTGCAGGCTGTATGTATAAGGTGTATATGAAACCTACATTCATTCTGTGTTTAGATTTGGGTCCTATTCCCAAGATATTTCATTATTGTATGCAATTATTCCAAAATACAGAATATTCCGATATCCAAAATTCCCCTGTTCCCAAGCATTTTGAATATGGGAGATTCAACCTGTACTATTTTATTAAATGCATGCTGTACCCCAATTTATTAATCTGTAACAAACATGAAAGTATGTAATGGACAACTCTATATAACCCTATGCTTTGCAATCTGGAACCAGTGTGTATGGCAGTGATTTTTAGAGCAACAGTTTTCCCTTCCTGATGTCAGGGTATGTGTAAATCTCCTATTGAACAAAGTTTAAGCTCTTTGCTATCTATAGTTCCAATTAATGATAACTTCCTGCCTCTCTTGTGGCAGCAAAGAGGTGGTCATTATTTTTATTCAGCTATCTTTTGTTATCCATGACACTGACTGCTGTCAGGATAGATATAGATTGGAAAGTAACATTTCTCTTCTCACCCATGGGGGACACTGGCTTAACCATGGGTATAGATCAGCGTTTTTCAACCGCTGTGCCGCGGTTGTTAAGTGTGCCGCACGGTCAGATCTGCCGTATTGCGGACCGGGCAGTGCTGAGCTCTTCTGGGAGTCTCGGGCGCGCTCGGGTCATCTATGCAGACACGGCGTGCGTGACCTGTGATGTTTCCAGTCAGGCTGCCCGCCAGCTCCGCGGCCCTTGCAGATCTGCATGAAGGCCGTCAGCACCCCCAGTCAGCCTGCCTACCTCACCAGCCAGCCCCGCGACCACCAGCACCCCCAACACGCCAGCCAGCCCTGCGACTACCAGCCAGCCTGTCTCACCAGTCAGTCCCGCGGCCACCAGCACCGCCAACATGCCTGCCAGCCTCACTATCCAGCCAGCCACCAGCTCTACCTGCACGCCCAGCCAGCCTCGTGGCCACAAACCAGCCTGCCTGCACTCTGCTGAACAGGTAGGGACAAAAAAATGTATATTATTTTATGTGGGAGCCAGTGTACTTTGTTTTTTTGGGGGGAGCAATGTGGGTTATTTTTTTTTTCTTTATGGGCCAACAATGTATTTTTTTTTTTGTTTGTTTCTGTGGGGGCCAGCCAGTGTTAATTTTTACTGTGGGGGCCAATGTATTGCCTTTTATTCCTGTGAGGGCCAATGTATGTGTTTTTTTTTTTTTTAATGTGGGAGCCAATATGTATGTTTTTTTTTTCCAAGGTCGCGCACGCCGCATCGCTGAATGGTGTGCCTTGTTAATATTATGATCTTGTGTAGTGTGCCTCCAGTTGAAGGTTGAAAATCACTGGTATAGATGGTGAGCTGGGCACCAAACTGTTTTCTTCCCACAGCGTAGGCTCCCCCTCCCCTATGCCCCGCCTAGCAGGCCAGTTTTTTGTTTGGTGCCCAAGGATTGGTTTTAGGGGGCCCTACAGCCCCTCTTTTATTCATATTTATTTTATTTTCTGAGCGGGTGGTGGGTCAGCGCCTTGGCGCCCCCGCTGTCGCTCCGACACTCCCTGTGCCAGCGGTCCGAGCACTGGCGACTGGGTCAGTGACGCTGGCCATGCTCCAGCATACACTAAAGGAGCCGAAGCGCTGGGGATCAGGTAAGGTGACTCCCTGCTTGCATGGAACCTCATATCGCGACTGTCGCCACTGGGGAGGTGCTGGCAGTGGGTGCCATGTAGTCTCCGTGCCCCCACTAGACCACCAGGATAGTTTTATGGTAACAGGACACTACTGTAAGTAGTGACCATAACCCTGGTGTTGATGCCAAAAGAGGGGGGGGAGTGGGGGTTAGGCTGTCAATGTTAGCCCTTTCCCTGCCCCTTTTGGCATGTCCCCGCATGCAGGCTCCCCATCACTGGAATTATTTCTCCTCTCCCTAACTTCCCCTCCCTCACTGAGAAGCTGAGCAGCCATTTTAGCACAGATGCCTTGAAAAAGACCAAAAACACGTTGGTGATGGTTACACAGGAAGGAGAGGACACTAACCGGAGAGGGACATTCTGTATATGCATTGGGACCCTATCCATCCATCCCCTTGTTAAAATTTTCAGATATCTTTAAGGGGGTCCCAGTGCATACCTATTTGGTATGATTTGCTCTCCAATATTCTTTGTTTAATATTGTACTGGTGAGCTGAGATCATTATTGCTGACAGTGTTCGCCAATACGCGCTATAGCGCATAATTTGCCCCATAATAAGGACTGAGGAATTGCTTTTAAAAAAGAGCTGGATCCCCGTGGACTCGCTATGCCGCTGCCAATCCCTATCAGGCTGTCAGGGATTGGCCACAGCACGTCTCCGATGACACGGGCCTGCACTCATCGCTGAAAGTACCTGCTGTGAATCAAATAGGCGCCGGTCATGAGCCATTTGGAGCTCGCGGACCGACAGCCAATTAGCAGCAGCTGCCGGTCCGCGAGCTCCGATTGGCTCGCGTGCGGTCGCC
Organism: Taudactylus pleione; assembly: GCA_031769625.1. Taxonomy (NCBI): domain Eukaryota; kingdom Metazoa; phylum Chordata; class Amphibia; order Anura; family Myobatrachidae; genus Taudactylus; species Taudactylus pleione. Next base: position 579,470 of record JAUIMM010000345.1, on the reverse strand, counting down.
AGACTTGTATTACAGTAGCACCTTTTTCAACGGCTGCACTGAGTGCTGCGGGCTGGTGTGGCTGCCTGATGCAGGCGCATGGGGGCCAGGCAGCAGGTGAGGTCTGCTAGAGGGACACATTAGTTAAGATTTACATAATATTAAGTAGCCCTAACACAATTTCTCAATTAATATTTTAAGAAAAAATGGCCATAATTTAGCATAAAAATTCATATATAAATACATATAATGAATGGATGTCTCTCCTTATTTTCTGCTATTCATTATCGTCTGAGGAAGCTGCCGTACAGGCGGGGAAACGTGTCACTTTGTATTGGATCTGTTAATGAATAGCACCAATTAAGGAGAGCCATCCACATATTTAATATGCTGTTCAGCTGTGGACCTTGGAGAAACAACGTTACCTTTCCTTTTGGACTGCATTGTGGAGATCCTGGCAGGAGGAGATGTGCTAATTCGCATCCCGTGATCGGAGGGTCGGAGACAGCACATATATAAATTATCCCAAAGAAACCAGGATATCCCGCACAGGAATGATAACCAGTGTTATATTTCACATCTATAAGTAAAACCAGTAATAGGTAATATATACCATATCTTATATCGTATATCGTAATTTTATCATAAGATAAATTTTTATACGCTGGAGGTGCTCCCTGGAATCGAGTAACGAACTCAAAAAGTAACAATAATTGGAAAAACAAATCATCAGTATAGTGATTCCTTCGTGGGGCACTCTTTTGTACATAAATGATTTGTTAGTATAATTAAAAATTAGCTTTTAATATATCTCCAATAAAAGAATAGGGATTTGTGCTAATTTATAAAATATCTAATTGAGCTCCCTTAGCAATTAATCTCATGAATTTATAAAAATATATCTATTATAAGAATTAGCATAAAGTATCTGGTGACTATGCTTGTTTGAATTCATGTGCTCATATAGCTCCTGATGGGTACATAATATATTATAATAGCAGGGTCAGGTACAGTTCGTATGACATATAAAAATTGTAAATAATAATAGGAAATAACTCATAAATTAGAACTGTATGTAATAATAACTACTCCGTCATTTGAGATAAATCTATACATTGAGTGTGATAATAGCGTGTCTGCTGAGTATCATCCCAAATTCATATACCATGTATGGCCAAACACATATATGCAAATGATCCCCGGCTTGCAACAAATTATTTAATCCTATTGCCGGGTTGGATACTACCTCAATGTAACCAAAAATATATAAATATACACATGAAATGCTAGCAGAGTACTCTGAAAAAAGAGGAGAGCAAAGACCACCCTGTAGGGGTAAATAATCCCAGATGACCTGATACTGATTTATATCAGGATAGCAATCCCGGATGACATACTTAAATATTATAAACTACTATGGGCAGATAATATCATGTTGTGTCACATAACCCCATAGAAATGTAAATAGTAAGTACAGAGTACAAGTACCTGGTCCCCTCTGCTGTCCAGGGTCTTCTATGACCGGATGGATTGGCTCACAAGATTCTAAATCTGAATAAGACTAACATCTATGCCTTATTTTGGAAGAAAAAGTGCAATTGCTGATTAATGCTTATTACTACAAGTATCTTTTAATAGTATATATCGAATTTATAATAGCTTGGATTTTACAACAAATAGCGGTTTTGTTTTGAAAGCGGTTATTATGTGCATTCATTATATGTATTTATATAAATTTTTGTTATATTATGGCCATTTTTTAATACTTGAAATGTTAATTGAGAAATTGTGTTAATTATTTGAGCAGTGCTTCTTAATATTATGTAAATTTTGTTGAGATTTATTGGGTACAGATAGCAGGTACCCTTTTTAGAAGCTGCAGCCCAAATAAATTGTCATCTGATAGGTTAGGCGCCAGGTGAGTGTCTATATTTTTGTACAAAAAAAACATTAGGCAAGCGGCTGCTGGGGAGGGGGGATGCGTAATGTATAACTGGTATTACTGCGTGGCATAATGTGTAAAGGGCACCAATGTGCGTCATAATGTGTAAAGGCCGGTCATGCCTGTGTGGCATAATTTGTAAGGGGTATTACTGCATGGCATAATCTGTAAAGTCCGGGCATAGCTGTGCGGCATAATATGTAAAGGCCGGGCATTAATATGTGGCATAATGTGTAAAAAGGCATTACTGCGTGGCATAAATGTTATAAGAGGCACTACTGTGTGGCGTAACGTGAATAAGGCTACTATACAGTGAAAAGCTAAAGCAGCCATCCCCACTCGTGTACCGCAGTGACCGGCATGGCATGTATATTCACACTGCAGGGAGAGCTTGCCTTGAGGGCAGCCCATCATCTTCTTGAGTACTGGGCATGCTCCCTACGGTGAGGAAAAGGACGCATCTCAAGGACACACCACTTTTTAGGGTGAGCGAAAAAGGCGTGCGGAGTGTCCCTTTCTGAAAGGTGCCTCCCCGTCTGCCCTAATAAGACGACTAGGGCATTGCAGCAGATATCTGGAATATCTGCTGTGGTCTCCTGTACATACATCCCGGTAGTTTTTAATATTTATATACCACCTCAGAAAATGGTTGCCTTTTAGGATATACCACATATATCCTTTGATAAATATGACTGTTATTACCTAAAGCGTTATTCATAGGCTAACATACTATCGCTTTAAAACGGGACTCATGAATTAATTACAAAGGTTCTGTGACTGGCTGACTTCATGCCTGGATTTCACCTGGTTTTAATGAGCCACAGAACCTGTGTAATCCAAGAGTGTCCCAGTTTAAAGGGATGATATGGTAAGCCTACTTATTCACTATTGGTTTTGTGAACAGACAAGTCATATCACCTGTAAGATCATGGAGGCATTAAAACATGTATTTAAGGGGCATGTGGGGATATCTGATACTGTTGGGGGTATCAGATGGGCATTTTAGGGGCATATGGGAATGTGTTGTGGTATGTGAGGATCTTTAAAGCTTAAATTATAATGGGACCCAGAAATGGTCAGTTAGGACCCCATTTTATTTATTTTTTATATAAAGTGGAGGGTCCCTGGGACCCACATATTTTGTCACTCCCCGCGATCACTGTTGCAGATGTTGTTTTTTCATCATTTATGCTTTATATAATTCCCTTTGATAGGGTAATTATACATATATTTTGCTCTTTATATTAAATACATGTTTTTATCCCTGTTGTAGTTAAGATATTTTTCTCCTAAGGGTAATTATGGCACTGTTTCATCTTGATCTTACCAAGTCTGGGCGCCATCATGATATCCCTACCCTACCAGCGCCAGCATCCCGACGGTTAGGGGGAGGGTTAGATTTAGGGTTACCACTAGAGGGAGTGTTAGGGATAGTCTGCGGGGAGGGGGAAGTTAGGGTAAGGCTGTGAGGGGGGGGAGAGGTTAGGGTTAGCATACTTACCTACATACAGGATTCTGACTGTTGGTATACTGACCGCCAGGATCCCGTACCCAACCTGGTTATACATTTTTGCTCCTTACTCCCCTGTTGGGGTTGGTTTGTTGATCACTTATTTGGCCGGTATTTCATGCATTGTATGTTTGTGTGCCTGTTTAGCTTTTCTAAGTATATAGGAGTACTTAGTTTCTATACCTATCTCTCATCATTTTTTTTTGTTTTCAGCTGCAGTGATTTCACACATTGGCCCTGGTAGTAAAATAAATATTGGCCCACACAGGAAGAAAAAAAAAAAAAAACCAGCAAACACATGTTCATTTAGGAAATGCTCAGTTAGGAAAAACCAAACACTTGTCCCCACCAGAAAAAAAAAACAAACACATTTGCCCTCACAGGAAAACAAAAAAATGTAACTGATTAAAATGTATTGCTCTGCTGTATCACTGCATCACTGTAGCGGAAGGTGGCATTCAGCTACCTGTAGTCATGTCAACGCATCACCGTCTGAGTCACGCCAGGAATGAGCTTAGTCTGAGTCTCCTTGAAAAGTCCAGCAATGGCTACTAGGATGCAGCAGGCAGAGTTACATCAGAATTTGTGGGGCCCAGTATAAATTAAACAAGGCTGGGTGGGCAGAGACATATTCGTGGAGGGTGGGCAGAGGGACACATGATAGCAGGTAAGGGCACACATGGGGGTTGGGGACAGAGGCACACATAGGGAAGAGGGTTGAGAGAGAAAATTATAAATATATGTATATGTGTGTGTGTGTGTATATTTGTGTGTGTGTGTATATATATATATATATATATATATATATATGTATATGTGTGTGTATATATATATATGTATGTGTGTATGTGTATATATATATATATATATATATATATATATTTTTTTTTTTTATTTAGTGTGTATATATAATAAAAAAAAAAAGCTAGCAGTGGCATCAGATTGTCTGCGTGTCATTACTGCGCCTGCTGCGGAGAACTGTGTGCTGAGCTGTCTCGGGAGCTTCTGTGCACACTGAGCTCCGCATGGCTGCCGCACTATAATTACGACAGGCAGCCAATCACTCAATGCTGCAGGGATGGCGAGTATGGACAGCCGCCCGGCAGCTGTCAGCAACTCCCCCTCCCCTGCTGCAAACATACGCGAACACTACTGGTGGCCCTGGGTGCTGGTCCCAGTAGCCTACTGCAGCCACTCCGCCTCAAGCTGGCCCTGAGCACCAGTCGCCTGCTCACCTAACCCCCACCTGCTACCCGCTTAGGTGCTTCCACTTACTGGAGGACTTCACTCCAGGTGTAGGGGCTGTGTCACGCGGGGCCACAGAGCCGCATGTCCCTGTAGTGACCTCCTCCTCTGCTTTTTATTGCCTGCAGCCGGGCCAGGGACATCAATCATGTTAATAAGGGAGCAAGAGATTGGCCGCAGTGAGTCACTGGTCCTCGATAAAGGGTAAAATACGTGCTATAGCGCGTATTTGCGATCACTGGTCCTCGGTAAATTGAAGTTGGAAAGCGGCACAGTGATCCTCGTGGCTCCGGATTGACCACGCAGAGCTTGGTATGCGGACCTTCTTTGTCTGTCGCCGCTCCGCTGCATCTTCCGCTCAAGGCCCATGCTTCCAACTGGACCCAGGACGTCTCTTTTTGACGGGGTGGCTCTTGAGACACCCGTCCTTTGAGTTAAGGGGTTCTCACGTCTCCATCATTCACACCATGCATCAGGCCAGAAAACCTCCTTCGGACAGGATTTATTAGTTTGTAGGACATACTTTGACTGGTGTTCGGCTCGAGACTTCAACCCGTGATCCTTCCTCCTGTCGTGAGTTCTGGCTTTCTTACAAGCTGGTCTGGATTTGGGCCTCCGCCTCTCCTTATTAAAAGTACAGGTTTTGACCCTTTTTCTCCCAGCAGCAGATTGCGCTTTTGCCTGTTGTACAGATTTTTCTGCAGGGCGTCCTCCACGTACAGCCTCTGGTGGCTCCGTGGAACGTAGCTTTCGGTTCTGCAGGCTCTCCAGTCATCTCCTTTTGAGCCTTTGGCCATCTTGGACATTCGTTGGCTCTTATGGAAGATGGTCTTCGACCTTGCGTTCTCATCGGTTGTAGGGTTTCGGACTTGAGCGCATTGTCTTGTCACTCTGCATTTCTTATTTATCACCTGGATCAGGCTGTACTTCGGATACGTTTGGGCTACCTTTCCAAGGAATCTAAGTCAATTCTGCTCGCTGATTTCCTGGCTGCCCCACATTTCCGCATTTGTATGTTTGAACTTTTGCCATTTTCTCCTACTCCTTGCCTTGAGTTTGTTAACCTAATTGTCCTGCTAGGCTGGGGACAGGGGAGGGGCTGGGTTACTGGGAAGAAAAGTTAACTGGTGCCCGACTCCAGCACTTCACCTATACCCATGGTTAAGCCTGTGTCCCCCATGGATTCGAAGAAAAGAATTTTACAGATAAGAACAAAAATCTCCTTTCCTTGTGTATAGTTCATGGTCTCCATGCCATACAAAATGTAGACAGAAGAACAAATTCTGTATAGTATTAACTAATATAGCGAAGAAAGAAAAAAAAAAATCTCCTCCGCAGTTCTCCACAATTGTGTTGGTTGGATGAGTGGGAAATTGGTCTACAGGGTACAGTAAAATTTGTTTAGTGAATTTTCCACACCCTTCTGTCCCCAAATCCTCAGACTGAGCACCCTTTTGTTGAAGAACCCTTTCCTGTATTTTTCTGTCTCCAGTGGTAGTGAATGTCCCCTCGCTTTGTAAAGTCCAATGTATGAAAATGTTGTTAGTCAAATGTTTTTGGGGCCTTGAATAAATAAGTAACCTTTTGAAAACTGATCACACATGGGCAGATCCTACTGCTTTTCCCCATAGTTTGATTTGTGTTAGTGCGGTTGGAAGATGACTCGCATACATAAGCGGTCATCTTCCAGCTATATATTCCGCCACTCTCTGCAATGATTGTCAACTTTGAGGAAATTATGAGGAACCATGGTTGTCTTTCAGCACATGCTGCAATTTCAGTCTATTTGGCCAAATAATGAGTACAATTGTGTGTGGCAATTGTAAACGGCCTTATTTCAGCAGGAATCAAACCTAATTTTTGTTTCCTCTTTATAATTTATCCATTCTTTTTTTTTATTCAGTTATTTCTGAAGTTGAATATTTTATTGTTAGTTAAAGAGGAACCCTGACTAATAAATGAGCTCCTAATTAGTACAGCTGCCTGGCATGACCACTCACTGGCATCACAAGGGGAATGTGGGCCGCATCGGGTGACACTATCCGAGAGGGTGACAGCAAAATAGCAGAGCTGCTCCATTTTGATGTCACCCCTTTGGATGGTTTCACCGAGCAGCCACACTGCAGTGAGAAGCAGGGGAGAGGATTGGAGGCTGCCCAGCTGAGTAAGCCGGGCTTACTCAGTGGAGCAGCAGATACTAGGCAACCCTCAGCCTCTCGCCTGTCTCCAAGGCCCATTGAGTGCTGAGAACGGGTGGGACGTGACATGCGGTCATGCCTCCAAGAGTGGCACACATGAGTGGCTTTGCGTTACGAGACCACGCCTTCTTCCGCGTGGATCCTGGACCACCGCATTGGGTGTCAGTAAGGTAAGCAACGCCACTGTGACTACTGGCTTTCCCATGTTGTGAAACCATGCAGATTTTGCCAGTTAGAAACTTTTATAAACCAGCCACCTGATTCTTTGGACTTTTCAATCATTCTATAATCAAGTTGTATCACCTGATAGCTATAGCTTACCATCTGACATGACCTACAATATTCACTTTTTAGAAGAGACACATCTTTACAACTAATATGCTTTAGATTTTTTCTAAAAAGTGCATTAGAGAGTGAAAGGTAGTACCAATTACTAAAATTATACATTTAGATATATAAAGAAAGATGATGAAATTTGAGTGTTATTTTAAGTTAAATGTGATATGTATAGGTTCATATTTATAACAATGAAGTAGGAAAATATTGTGCGTTGACTATTCATAAGCTTGTCTTTTCTCCCATAGAAATTGATCGTGGATTGAGTGGCGACAGAATTGAGTTGAATTCTCTGTCCAGGAGTTATGGTGATTCTTTTGATAGAGGGTTAGGTAAGTTACTACAGCTTAACAATTTCCATGTTGTATGTATTAAAAAAAAAAAAAAAAAAACTGTTTTACAGATTATGCTCAATTTGCTAGCATACTGACTGTAAAAGCGCTTTGCACGTTGTTTTCCAAGCTGTCTGTAACTGCAAAAAGGGCCGGGAGAAGAACACTATAAATTTAATTTTCCTATTTATGTAAGCCCATACCGCAAAACCAAATACAAATTTCCACCCGTTTACAGAATTCACACTTGCTTAGGAACATCTCTGATCTGTCTAATGGCCTCTGTACACCAGTGACGGATTGCTGCGATGCTGTGTTCCTGCGATGCCCAGTTGGAGGATCGGTGAAATCCAACATTGTTGGATTTTCACTAGTTTTGTAAATCACGATCCAAAATGATTGATTTACATCTGAAATGTAACATGTAGAATTTCACCGATCCTCAGATGGTCTGCGTTTCCGACCGGCAGATCGGCGTTTCCGATCCCAACGCAGGATTTTGAAATCTGTCGCCTAGTGTATGGGGGGGACTTACCTCTTCGAATCAGCTACCACTTAAGTACCTCCTCATCATCATGGCCTGCAGTTGCACTTACATATAGGATGCATTGTGCTGCTTTTTCACATGTGCAGTTAGGAAATCTACCTTTTAATTTCAAAAGAAGTTGGTTCCAAATTAGCCAGAAGCTTATTATTTAGATCAGAGTGTTCCAGTAGGGCACCACGCAGTTAAAGCTTTCAGCCCCCAGGATGCATCGGTCCATCCCCCCTATACCCAGCCCCCGAGCCAGAGGCACCTCAGTTTCGTCAGTGCCTGGCTGGAGTCGGGTGACTATTATGCAGTGGGCTGCTTAGGCAGCCCAAATAGCTTTTATTTTATGATTTGTTTATTTTATATTTTCCTGCTGAGCGTGTAGCAGCAGACTGTTCACAGGACATCTGAGCTGCCGCTCCGTCACCTCTCCGGGCGCCAGCTTCGGCTTGGGATTTCAGCGGGCATCCTGGGGTCCTCGCTCACCGGCTCTGCGGACGGACCCAGACTGCAGCCCGGACGCAAGGGGACAGTTAAGGCGGGTCATCGGTGCGGTGACCCGCAGATTGTCAGTCATACCTCCGGTCTCAGGGGACAGAACGGAGGCGCTGAGAGTGAACACACAGGCTTTGTCCAAAGTGATCCACTAGACCAACAGGGTACATATGGAGCGGGAATCCAGCGTCCCGTGATTAAAAATCAGCATGGGGAGGTCAGCTTTCCCCATTAAAGCAGCCACTCCCCTCAGCTCAGGGCGTCATTCCTCTGAGGTCTCTTCCCTGAACTGCTCTCCTCCTCCGGCCACGCCCCCTCAGAGGTCCCGGCGGCCATTTTCTCCAGTCACAGCTCTCAGGGAAACGCAGGGTCTGGTCCCAGCTACATACCTCTCTCTGGAGTAAGGTTGTGTAGCGCTATAGCCTACCAAATATTGAGCCACTGACCACAGAATCTCTGTAGTTGATTGTAGTGCCCTTCTGCAGTTATATGGTATTTCTGCATTGAATGCGACTTATGCTAGCGCTGCCTGTCTGTTCTTTCTCTATACTGTCAAGTATATATCTTTCCATCTTTTTTTCTTACTTTGCCCTAACATACAGGTGTATTCATGGTTTTTCCAGTGCCTCACCTCTCTACAACAAATGTATTTGTGAGTTTTTTTGCATACGGTTGGTTACTGCACTGTGCCACATTTGTGCTGTGTGCTCCTGCAGCTTGCCCAAGCATAAGACAGGATCAGTATATTGCATTCATACTTGTATCCTACATACCCATATTGTGTGTTATACTACTCTACAGCTATGTCTAGCAAAGGCAAGAGCAGCAAGCTAGCAGCTGCACCCATACTGCTGTCATGCAAATTAGGTGCTGCAGGCTTAATTGAGGATTTGATACAAGATGGGTTATGTGTTAAGTGTTATACTCCACCAGGTCCATCAGAGCTCCTGCACAAGAGCCCCCCTGGGCTTCCTTTTCTCAGGTGCTGGCTACTATTGCGGACCACCTAGCGGTACTGGCTGTAATTCCCCCTATGGGGTTATCACAACAGGCCATAATTCCCCCTATAGGGTTGACACAACAGGTTCACGCGATACAGGTACCTCCTGTGCCCCCTCCATGGGTTAACCTACTCTCTAACTCAGTATAGAGTCTGGTGGATACCTCTACAGCTTTTCAAACTATGTTGCAAGGTGAGAAGCCCCTACCCAGTAAGCCTTCTAAGCGTCCTGTGTTAACATCACAGTCCACGCTGCTCCGATTCTGAAGTGTCATCTGAGGAGGCAGAAGATCTCTCTAACACCGACTCCCCTCTGGGGGAGGACGTGAGTCAGTCTAAAATTTAATATTCCTGCCTTGGTGCGAGCTGTTAGATCCATCTTACTCATAGAACATGATGAGCCAGCCCCTAAATCTAAGCACCCACTGTGTAAATGACAGAAGGTGGCTTCAGCAGAGTTCCCGCTATCGGATCAACTAGCTGAACACATGGCTACAGTCTGGCAGATGCCTGGTAAGAGGTTTCAGCCCAAAAAATGTCTGACCACCTGTTATCCATTTCCTGCGTCTCATTGTTCAAAATGGGAGACTTCCCCTGCAGTATATTCACATGTTGCGCGTTTAATTAAAAGCGCTACGTTACCTATCCCTACAGTAACCTCTTTGAAGGATCCTAGAAAGGTGGAATCTTGCCTTAAATCGATATACTCTTTCAGGCACTGTTGCCTGTGCGACCATGTCTATTGCATGGGTGGCTAAAGCTAGAGAGAGCTGGGCTGACTTACTTGAAGACTCTTTTCCCTCAGATGCTTCTAGGGATCAGATGTCTTTCGGCGCTCACATACGAGATGCAGCAGCTCCAGTCTCATAACATCCAGAGTCTCTTCCACAGCAGTGTCTCTCCGCCGTACCATGTGGCTACGCTCATGTAAGGCATATGCGGATTCCAAGAAAGGTCTAGAAGTGTTACCCTACAATGGGGAGATCTTGTTTGGCGCAGACCTTGACTTGTAACTACGTTGGCAGCATCAAAAACTGCATTTCTGCCTTCAGCAACTGCTGCTACAAAGCCTCGGGCTACATCTAAGTCCTTTCGTCCTCACGGAAAGCCTAACGGTCAGACCTTTCCTAGGCAGTCGGCTTCCACTAGGGACGCCAAGCCCAGGACCAAGCAGGCTTGGATCACCAGATGCCCTGCTTAAAAACCTGAGGATAAGCCCTCAGCCTGACGGGACGGGCCTCCCTCTGGGGTATCCCAGAGTGGGAGGCCGACTTCTTCAGTTTGCCCAGTGCTGGTGTCAAACCACCACGGATGCTTGGGTAAAAGAAGTGGTTTCTCACGGGTACGCCCTCTCATTTCTTCGACTGCCTCCCCACCAGTTTTTCTACACCGGCCCTCCTTCATATCCGAACAAGGCCGTACAAATCCAGAAAGCCATACAGTCCTTGCTGCAGGCAGGGGTAATTGTTCCAGTCCCGCTATTATTATTCTACTCTATTTCTGGTTCAGAAGCCTAATGGGTCTCATTGGCCAATCCTCAACCTCAAATCGATGAACAAATTTCTCAGGGTATCCAGGTTCAGGATGGAAACCTTACGGTCTATCATCCTAGCTATGGAGCCTGGGGACTTTATGGTATCTCTGGACATTCAGGACACGTACCTATAGCGCCCTCACATCAGCGATATCTCCAGTTTGCTATACTACAGCAACACTTCCAACTTCAGGCTCTGCCCTTTGGACAATCCATGGGTGTTTACCAAAATTATGGCTATCATGGCGGCCCACCTGCGTGGTCAGAGTGTCCGACTGCTACCATATCTGGATGACCACCTTGGGATCCCCAGATGTGCTTCACCGCCATCTGCAGCTAACCATTGCTTTCCTTCAAAAGCACGGATGGTTAATTAACTGGAAAAAGTCCTCCCTGAATCCCTCACAGAGAGTGATTTCATCTGGGAGCCCTGCTGGATTGTCAAGATCAGAGAATCTTTCTGACAGACAAGATCTCCACACTTCAACTACTACGCAGATGTCTCCACAGTCGCCAGGTGTCTCAGCAATGCAGGTTCTCAGATCCATGGTGTCCACCTTCGACATTTTATAGCGTATGCTCAGTTCCACTCCAGGCCTTTGCAAAGGCTGATCCTCTCCAGGTGGAACTGGTTACCCCATCTGATCAAAACTCAGATGATGGTACTCTCTCCATAGGTGCTTCTGTTCCTATCTTGGTGGCTACAGACATCCCATCTAACCAAGGGTTGTTCCTTTTGAATCCCGGACTGGGTACTTCTAACAACGGACTCCAGTCTCTGGGGTTGGGGCACAGTGACCGGTCTACACTCCTTTCAGGGCCGTTGGACATTGGTCGAATCAACCGTGCCAATCAACATATTGGAACTTCGAGCTGTCTACAGGGCCCTCATACTGGCCCAGGACATACTTCACGGAAAACCTGTACAGGTACAGTCCGACAATGCCACTACAGTGGCTTACATCAACCATCAAGGAGGCACTCGAAGTCGGGCAGCAATGACAGAAGTGTTATGCATTCCGACATGGGCCGATGGTCACCTCCCGGCCATCTCTGCGGTGTTTGTTCCGGGAGTTCTTAGTTGGGAAGCTGACTTCCACAGCCGTCACAACGTGCATCCCGGGGAATGGTCTCTTCACCAAGATGTTTTTTAAATCCTATTAAGCAGATGGGGCCTCTCAGAGGTGGACCTCATGGCCTCCCGACACGATCACAAACTGCCGGTGTACGAGTCCAGAACAAGGGATGCCGAGGCAACCTTTTGTAGATGCATTCAGTGAAGTAGGACCTTCCAGTTTGCGTACCTATTCCCTCCAATCTCCCTTCTTCCTCGGGTTCTTCGGAAGTTTAAACAAGACTGAGGCACTGTCCTGCTGGTGGCTCCAGCTTGGCCCAGACGTCATTGGCACTCAGATCTTCGGAGTCTCTCCATTGACACTCCGTTCCTGCTGCCTCAACGACCGGACCTGTTGTCTCAGGTTCCTTGCCTTTACCCGGACCTGGGTCATCTGTCTTTTGACGGTGTGGCTCTTGAGACATCCCTTCTGAGGTCCAAAGGATTCTCTAGCCCTGTTGTCAAAACTATGCTCAGAGCGCATAAGCCAACCTCTGCTCGGATCTACCACAGAGTGTGGCATACATATTTCCAATGGTGTCGTACCAGAAGCTACGACCCCCAAGTGTTTAAAATTTACAGAGTCCTGGCTTTCCTTCAAGCTGGATTAGACCTTGGGCTCCGCCTGGTTTCCCTGAAAGTGCATGTCTCTGCTCTATCCATTTGGTTCCAGCGTAGACTTGCTCCACTACCAGATGTCCACACCTTCCTCCAGGGTGTCCTCCGTATACGTCCTCCATATACAACCTCCCTTTGTCCCTCCAGTGACTCCATGGGATTTGTCAGTAGTGCTTTGTGCCCTCCAGGGTCCCCCGTTTGAACCCCTGGATTCTGTGGAACTCAAGTGGCTCACAGCGAATACTTTTTCTTCTGGCTGTGGCGTCCGCCAGAAAGGTGTCAGATTTAGGGGCACTCTCCTGTCGCTTCCCATTTCTGATATTCCATCAGGGCAGGGCTGTGTTTTGGACTCGTCCTGGTTTCCTTCCAAAAGTTGTTACTCGTTTCCACGTTAATGAGGAAATTTTAGTCCCGGCCTTTCAATCTCCAGACCTATCGGCAGGTGAGGCCTCCTTGGATGTGGTCTGTGCCCTCAGTATATACGGGACCATACCAGTTCCCTTCGGAGATCAGACTCCTTATTTGTCCTCTATGGATTACACAAGAAGGATTGGCCAGCCAACAAACAGACATTGGCTAGATGGCTTCGCATGACTGTCTCACAGGCTTACATGCAGGCAGACCTTCCTGTACCGGCTACGGTTACTGCTCATTTTATATGCTCTGTGGGTCCTTCGTGGGCAGCTCGCCGTGGCGCCTCAGTTGAATAGCTTTGTATGAGAGCCGCGTGGTCCTCTGTCCATACATTTCTGAGGTTTTATGCCTTTGATACATTGTCTCGCAGGATGCTTAATTTGGGTGCCGGATTCTCCTCTCAACACAGGAGCGTACCCACCCTTAAATGACTGTTTTGGGCCATCCCCAAGGTCTACCTGTGGAGCCCTATGGATCCTGAAAGAAAATTAGTTATGGTAAAACTTACCTTTGACTCTCCTTTTGAAGTCCATAGGGTCCACAGGGCACCTGCCCTGACGCCATTGGCTTCATATTGGCTGTTTCTGGTCATCGATTTCCAGTGTGATTCTTGTGTGTACCAGTCTTCCTTCTCCGGCCTTTGACTTGTCATGAACTGAGGTACCTCTGGCTCGGGGGCGGGGTATAGACCGATGCACCCTGGGAGCTGAAAGCTTTGACCTCGTGGTGCCCAGTCCTCAACCACCACCTACACCCCAACGTCTCCCTGTAGACCCTATGGACTTCGAAAAAAGAGTTAACAAAGGTACCATAACTCATTTTTTTTCTGAAACCAAAGAGCACAACGGTTTATAGCAGAGGGTCCCAAACTCCGCCATTACAGTCCACTTTTTAATAATATCCATGCTTGAGTCCAGATGGTTAAACCAAATTGACTGGTGTACTAAAGTCACCAGTGTTCAAGCATGGATATCCTTACAGCGTGGACTGTAATGGCAGAGTTTGGGAACTTCTGGTGTTTAGCGGTATGTAGTCATTGTTGTCATTACAGGGTTAAGGCTCGAACAGTAGAAAATTAATTAAATCTGTTTGTATAATACAAATCCAGTAAACATTGGATCTTCTGTAAATTATATTTGAATGTTATAAAATTATTTAAAACTGTCTGACCATGGTCACACTGCTGCAGCTTTTACATGTCTCCCGGTCTTGTTAATGTAAATTGATTAAACCACTCACGCCTATGTCTTTGATCTCCATAATATGAACTAAAGTTGCAGCCGGTTTCAAAAGTAGTAAATCATAAAGATGTGATATTTTCTTCAATAGACCACATCACCAGACTTCTTGCTGTGTAGGGGAAACAGGGAAAAATGTATGGCTTTCATATTACATAGCAAGAAGATGGGGGGATCCGGGTGGAGCCGGTTTCAATCTCTGTGAATAAATGCTTTAAATTTGATGTTTGTTTAGACCTCTTTTCTGAACCAGTTTAAGAACTATTGTTTGATTACTAATGGCATTTTGTCTTTTTTTTTTTTTATAGCCGGGTCTGTAGCAAGCAACCTTGTTGGCAGCATCGACAGAATGAGCTCTAGCATTGGACAAGGAATAGACCGGGTAGGGCCAGAAGTTGATAGAATGGGGATGGTCATGGATCGCCTCAGTTCTAGTGCAGCAAGGCTTGCATCTGGCATTGGTTCAACAAGAAGTATAGACTACTCCGCCAGTCTTGATAGAATTGTAGCCTCTAATCTAGATAGGATGGGCACTAGTATGGGTTATGGTGTGGATCGATTGGGCTCTTCAGTTGACAGAACTAGTTCCAGCATAGAACGAATGGGATCAAGCTTGGACCGCATTGGCTCTGGTGTTGACAGAGTTGATGTTACCATTGATCATTTGGGGTCCTCATCATTTGGATCAAGTTTGGATCGTATGGGCCCTATAATAGACAGACTACCATCTATGGGCATTCTTGGCAGCAACTCCATAACTAGAACGGGACTAGACCGTATTGGCTCAAATGCTTTTGATAGGATGGGAACGATCCTTGGGATGGGGTCCATTATGGGACAAGGTATAGGGTCAAATTTTGGCAGACCAATGGACATCGAACAAAGCCATTTTGCGGGTTCTTCTGGAGGAACTGGTGGAGCTCGAATAAATGTCTTGCCGCGTAAGGGATGCCAAATTTTTGTTCGAAATGTGAGTATGGTCATTTTTTTTTTTTATAATGCAACAGTTTGTGGGTGACTGTTTTGTTCTGTTTATATTGATAGACATAGAGCATGTTTAAAAGCTATTTTAATCTGTTTTTGCGACATTCATTGAATTAATAAGTTTGGAGAAATCATTAATCAATTACACATGCTTTTGAGAAATCCTTTAATCATTAACACAGGCTTTTTCCCGCATTGTTCTATCAGTGTTACCTAGTGTACTTTGCACATTCTCCTAAGTATGTGAGCAAAGCAGTTAGGTAGCTCCATAGTACATATTAAATTAATGAGTAAGTTTATATAAAGGGACTTATGTTAATATAGTATGACCGTAATAATATAATTGTGTATTAGCTTTATAGATCATATAACTTTAGTCATGTGCTCCAAGGTAAATTAATGACTCTTCTAATAAATATTAAAAAATAAAATGTTAACTAGACTACTGAAAATTTGTTAAACTTTTATTTTTTATTAGATGTTAATTTAATCTTTTTAATTTTAGTTTAGATACCCATATATTTGTGTTTCTAAAATTATATTTTTTGTTTTCTAATTACTCCCAGCTCACATTCTGTGCTAAGGGACATTTTCTATGAAATACTGAAGTTCAAAACCAAGTAATGCAGTCTGTGTACAGTCCTTTTGTTAGAGCTTTCAGAGCTATAGTACAGAGAACTGGCAGCTCTCCAGTGCTTTGAGCAGATTATATTTAAAGTGGGGTCATTCTAGGTGGACCACCCTTTCTAAATAATGACAAAGCAACGGGATATGTGAAAAATAGATCTGGTTAGCAAAGATAGAAACTTAAAAGCCTTTTTTGGAACAACATGACCTTTAGCAAGCCGTTGTACCCCCTTTGCTGCGTATGACGTCAACTGCATGTACACCTAAACAGCGGACGGTGAGTCCCACTCATCTGGTCTGGATGACTTGTGGGCACTGACTTCTAGCTGGATTCAAGGTGCTGACTAAAAACAAAAAATGAAAATATGGGCGAGCGACTTGAGGTCCCTCTATGTCCACAACCCTGGCACCTACAAATATGGGAAATGCCCCCTCTTTCAAAGCAGTATGAAGTGCTTGAGAGCACTTCGTATTCTCAAGCCCATAATTGCACCTGTTCACACTGGGGCACCAACACCAACATTTGAAAGGAGCTAGTCCCCTCTTTCAAATGATGTTTCCCTTTAGCAGCTAAGGGGACACTTCACCTGCAATCACCATTGATCACAAAGAGCTATGGAAAAAAAAAATATTTTCCATAGATCAAGGGAGGGGCACCCTTGTTTGAAAGATGAGTCTCCTCTTTCATACGATGTGTCCCTTTTGTAGTTTTTGTCTGGTGATCATACACAAACAAAATTCCTTGCATGGGGAGAGAGTCCAAAGCTCCCCTATGTTGTATAAACTTGAAAACCTACCGCATTAAATGAGGTGATGATTTTTTATGTTTAAAAAAAACTGTAGGCCTTTTTGGGCTGTGATTATTATTCCTATACCGTTAGTGAGACAGCAAATAAAGATTTTCAAGTGTAATTTTTTTATTTTTTTTCATGAAAACCTATACGTACAATCCTGCTAGTTGCAATTTTGAATGGTAAATTAATGCTAAAGCAAGAACCACAAAGTATTTATTTGTGGTGTTTACAAAAAAAAAAAAATAAATAAAAAATAATCCGGTTTGCTTTCTTTACACTTAAATAAAATTTAACCAAAATTGCCAAAAAAGTTTTGATATTGAAATGTTGACATGTTAAAAAATACTATTAGACTTTTTACTCATTCTAAGTACAGGTCTTAAAAAAATATTTTTTGTGGATACTGTATAACAAAATCATTGATGTTGGAATGTGAAGAGTATGACTTACCTCAGCATAGGGGTGAAAAAACCCTCAGCAACCAAAAGGTTAAGCAGTAAATTGACTGTGTATAACCAAAGGAATGAAAGTGTAGTGTCTCATACATCCATCCATATGGTGAACCATGCAGGCTCACACTTAGACATGTTTTACATCACATTTTTGTGATCGCTTTTCTCTCTCCTGTCCTGCTATTGCCACTTGTTTATCTTTCATCCGATCTGGGGGACACTGGACCATGGGGTTGCTTGAGGGACCGAAGGAGCTGGTACTTAATTAGACTTAATTTTTTTTTTTTTTAAAGTTATACTAATTAAGACCACAGTTTGCAGATTGGGAGGAGCTACTCCCTTAAAGTACCCAGGGAACCTGGGCTGTTTCTGGGTACTTTAGATTTAGTTTTTCTTTTATTAACTTTTTTACTTTGTCTGCGATGTGTGCCCCACCCGTTGCACACATCGAGAGGTCCGGCGGCTGTGTTAATCAGCGCTACTGGGGATGTGAACTGCGTTCACTTCCGGCCTGCTATTGATTGAGCTATTTCACATTTGCCGGTTTTGGCCGGGCGACAAAAAGCAGCCCGGTTTTTAGCCAGCTGTGAAATATAGTAATGCAGGGAATCTGCTGGCTCCTTTCACACGGCACGGTCGCCGTGTTACAGCCGGAAATATCTACTGTGCATGACGGCTGCCGTGCCGTGGCTGTGCCGTCCCTGCACGCCAGTGGTGTAAAGGAAACAATGTTTCCTTTCTCACACACTGGCTTCTGCCGGCCGGCCTTGTGCAGCAGCTGCTGCTGTGCATGTCCAATTGGTTTATAAAAAAAAATAAAAAATACATACAAAGCGGCTCAAAGCTGCTGCTTGTGAAAGGCACACCGTGCCTGGAAAAACCCGGGTTGCTACCGCCCGATTCATGCCTGGCTGGTCAAAACCGGCAGGTGTGAAACTGGCCATTGGGCTTCCGTTCCGGAGCACGCCTGAACCCGCAGCCGGCCGGCACTACTGCCCTTCTAGAGGGTAGCAGTTTGCCGCGCTGGCTGAGCATGGCTTCCATCTTGCGTTATTGGTCGGCTGCTCCCCTCTTCACAAGATGAGGAGCGCACGTGGCATCGGACACACTGGAGGAAGGGAAGCAGACAGGCTGCTACACTGAGTGTTTTCCCTTATTATGGGAAGTTCACTTGTGTCTGTGCCCGCAGCAGTGAGAGACAGCGCCAGGGGAGGAGCTGGCTGCACACCCCGACTCCCCCTTGTGGTACCAGCAACCTTCCCTGCCTGGAAAAGGTTTGCCAGGAAATAGTACAATAATGGTTTCTGCCTCTTCAGGAAGGTTAAGTATGATGGCTGGTTTTGTGTTTAGAATGTTTGTTACCCAGTTGCATTACTGTGAAATTTACATGTTTAAGCTGTTTGAGCTTTTCTCCCTCCCCCCCCCCCCCCCCTCCACATAACCTGACTCTGGGCTTCTAGCCAACAGGGATCAAGTTACAATTTACACTGACTGTGGTCGGCTTTAGTCACCTGTTTGTGGGATTTGCAGCTGTCTGTGTACAAGCTCCACTTTCCCCCTATGATGGCTATGTAGAGTTTGTGGTTTTTCCCAGTATTTACATGAGAGAGCCCAGGTGCGATACTGGTCACCTTACTTTGTTCCTGCCGAGATCCAACCCATGGAGGTTTAGGTTCCCCTGTTACAGTACGAGGGTTATCGGGGGGTAGCGCTGCAGAATATGTGCGCTATATAAATATTTATATATATACAGTCTCTCCTGCATGGTCTCCTTATGGGTGGTTCATCAGGGTCTACCCTACTGGTCTGTAGCTCGGACAGTCTGTGTTCTGTCTGTATAGAGGACATGGAAGCTAGAGACTGACGCAGGAAATCATGGTACTGTTTGGTTTACTGTGATTCGGGTGACTCTGTATCCTTTTAAAGATTTTGTACATATGACAGATATCATAATAGAGGGTATATCTGGCTGTCTCAATTTCCCCTCTGCAGTAAGCTATTGCTGAGGCTCAGCCTACAGTCATACAGTTGCACAGGGTCCTAGGTTTGGTTCCCTGACCGCTGTCGGTGACATTGGGATGATAGAGCCGGATAAAATTGCCTAGTTCAAATACATTAGATCCAGTATGGCACTGTACCGAGGGGTTTCTATTGTGGGTCATCACCAGTGTTTAGGTGTCTTTGCATAATGTGCGCACACACCCTGCATTCTCTGGGTTATGAGCCTGCTATAAAAAAAAAATCTATTTTATGGAGTTCCTCTAAACTACCTGGTTGTTCATCTGGTTCACCTGCTGGAACAACAGCACAGCTCTTCTCTATGTTGAAGGCTGGTTTCCAATCCTGACAGAGATATAGCTTTTAGTCAGTCCATCTGGTGAGATTTGCGTGCAATTTCACAGCTTCAGGACTTGTCCTGTGTAACACCGTACGGTGTTGCTTTCGACTACACTGTGTTCGCTAGAGTGCACTTTGTGTAGACAGCCTAGCCCAAGTCAGTGTTCCTGCGTGGTAAGGGTCTGTCCCCTGACTTGGGTCAGGGCTCTGCATGTTACTGACCGGTTGTAGTTTTCAGTTACTGTGGTCTCTTACTCTGTTATGAGTTGTTTCTGAGTGTCTGTTTGCTTTTCTTTTGCAGCAGGCGACCAGTTGCGGAAGTATTACCAGTGTGTGAACTGCTGCAGCCTAACGCATAACCTGTCGTCAGGTTCCAGGGTATCCTGGTTAGCACTCTGGGCTCTGAATCCAGCAATCTGAGTTGAGATCTAGGTGGACCCTTATTTTACAGGTACAGGTTGAATACAAGGAGTAGTGACAAAGCCATTGGGCAGGCCTGTTCGCCAGGTGACCGCAATAGACAGTACTCGCGGGGACTTTGTCCGGCAGGGCTGGGTTACTCTCAACCATGCTTCCTTGGCTGTTTTTTTTTTTTTTTTTTTCTCTCATGGTGTCAGTAGGTGTGCCCTACTGTTCAGACAGTCTTTAGTCTATTTCTTAAATTCAGGCGGGATGTCTGAGGTTTCAAGTCCTGACTTTGGGCGTACCAACATCGTCTGATATGTTTGTTTTTTTTTTTAGTGGAGGTTTCACAACCGCTATTCGTAGTCCCGGCATGGTGTGGCCTTGCTGGGTCTTCAGTGTACTGCCGAGTGGTGTCTGTCCACAAGGGCCATTCAATGTTAACTCATCACACTTTTTGTTAAAATTTTACCTCACCAGTTCAGATTTTGTTCAAATTTGGTATATGGAGAGTATATATGTAGTCTAAGAAAAATAAAAAATTGTATTTAAATCTCTTATGCCGTTTCCAAAATGTGTAAAGTTTTCAAAAATCTGTCAAACTCACAACCAGCATATTTTCAAATAGCCATGGCAGCTCTCCTAATTTAAGCTATAGAGGTGGTGTCATTCATATGATATACAATAGGCTTTGTGAGGAAAACCTTTCAGGAAATAGTTTATACTAATGTTAAATTTTTTTGGGAGGATAACGGGTTCATAGTTAAAAATAATCTTAAACCGGATTAGGCACTACATTTGAGAAAATCAGGCCCTACTTTTAAATCCAATTATATGATGGAACAACTAAAATTAGCCCAACACTCAATATTTGAATTAAATGTAAATTCTCTTCATTACTTTTTGTCAATATCTACATGTGAGAAAATATAATATAGATATATTATATTCTCACATGTAGAGATTGTCAAAGTAATTAAGAGAATTTACAAAAAGTCAAATATTGTAGGCCAAATTAAAAAAAATTCCTATATGACTTTATTAACTAAAAACAATGAATAATGCTTGCAAGAAAATAAAAAATAATCTTCTATAATGTTAATGCATTGTTTATGAATCATGCTCATGAATCATTGTTCTCCTGAATCAATGGTCAGGAATCATGCTCAGTATTGCAGGGCAGTTTGTAGCATGTCTGGGTGCAGTGTCAAAACTTGTCAAGAACTTGCACAGTCAGACTATATTGAGTCTGAAACATTTTTGAATTCTCATTTCAGCCAGTCAGTAACTATTCAGGGAACACAAAAGTATCTTGATTTAATAAGCTGCACGAGCTGTATCCAATTTCTAATTGCCTATAAAGCACCTACCACTTTGCCTTGAAGGGCTGTACTTATTGCAAAGAGAACTATTTTTATTAAATTTTTTGATTAGCGGTGGAAGTGTTAATAGGTGTAGTTGGAAATACATGCTTCAGAATATGTTAATAGGAGCCGACATCACATCATGATTTAATCTACAGAGATTGTCTTATTGAAAGCTGGAAGGAAACATACAAAAACATATAGGGAAGATATTTATGGAAATCAGGCAGTCTGTCCAAAAACATATCAAGATTCTCTGGATATCCAGCCACATTTATCTGTTGTAGCACTAGCTCACAGGAGCATGAAGTTACTTTGTATCAAAGTTTAACACAAGGCTACTTATGACCTACGTTTCTCTGTATTATCTGTAATAAGGAGCACAGTGTTCAGGTATACCAATAATTGGGGTACATTCATGTCCAATTATTGGTTTATTGTTTGTGTTTTATGTATTTTTTGAATGTTATTTATTATTTCTCTTTTATTGTCTAGATTATTGTTTTTATGTGCTAGTATTGGCTAATGTTTAATTTTTATACATCTCATTGCTAGGTAATTATCCTTAGTCCATTTTTTAAACTCATATCATTCTTTATTGTGCTTACTGGAGTGTAGGCGCTGAGTTTTTGTTTTTTTCTATAATTATATACCTTGGCAATCACCAGCCTCTATAATAGGGTAATTACCAATCCCCAAAAAGGAACCAAATAAATATAGAAAATAGAGGCGCTGATTGTCCAAACAAATTTATTTAAAACACAATTTTTAGATTGCAGCTATTAAAATATCATTGGCCATATAATCCACATAAAATTACAAACTTTATATGGTTACATAGATAATACACATTTTATATTTAGAGTATAACACTAAGCCCAGTATATCATTTAATTTCTGTTCATAGAACAGTTTAACAACACTATTAAAAACCTGATATTACTCATCAAACAGGTTCAGCTCTATATATGGCACTAGTGTTTTTTGAACTGTATAATATAACTATATTGCTGACTATCACTTAGAAAATAGGCAGTTTAATCTCTACCTAGTATTACAATTTGATGAAAAAGTATACTGGCAGATATGTATTTAATAGTAAAACTAAAAACACTAGTGCCATATATAGAGCTGAATCTGTTTGAGTGATAACATTGTTGACTGACTCATATAATTAAACTAATGACGTTTTTCCTCACAGAGCCTATTGTGTTGTATATCATAGGGCAAAAACACAGTAAAATGACACCACTCCCCCCTCTGTAGCTTAATTAGGAGAGCTGCTATAGTGATTTGAAAAAATGCTGGTTGTGCGTTTTTGAAGACTATACATAGCCATATTTTGGAAACTGCATGATATATTTAAATATTTTGTATTTTTCTTAACTACATACACTGGTGGCCAAAATTGCGGACACATTTTGAAATTTGCAAGACCTCAGCATACACGCTTGTAATAAAAAAGTTACATGTATCTATTGAGCATGTTATGAGCAATCCTAAACTTATACACTCTGATACAGTATGGCCACTCTGTAACTGAAATAATAAAATGTATCGATGGAATGAGATGTACAAGGATGATATCTAAATAAAACAAATATTAAAATAGACCGGCAATGTCTGATACCGTGTGCGCTACATATAAAAACATAAACGGTAAGATGTTTAAAGCTCTTTTAGTGGAGTGTTTGCCAGTTGGGAGTCCCGTATATCAGATGAATGAAAAGGATCCGGAGCACCGGTGGACTTACCCTATCTTTCCCTGACGGTAGCAAGAGCGGCAGTAGACAAGCGGCTAGCAGAATGAAATGTGAACTGCTGCACGCTGTGCGCCTCCTGCTTGTGCTTGTCCGGGATATGCTTTCTCCTTGGCTTCTTGTAACACGCCGAAAAACGGGAGTCTTCTACCTCGTGTGCTCGAGCTTCCTCTGTCGAATGACGTCAGTCCGGGGTCCCGCTTACACCAACACGTTTCGTCACATCAGTGACTTTTTCAAGGTGTCTGTAGTGCTGTATTCGCCTTGTTATATCCTCAAGGAAATGTTCTGATTGGTTCCTTGCTCACTTCCATAGTTGGAAGCTAGAATCCATGAATAAGGTTGTTAAATGATTGGTGGTTAAAAGAGATATTCTTTATTAATATTTAGATGTAGATAAAATATATAGCACAATGTTTTTGAATAAAATAAAATATTTATCTACATCTAAATATTAATAAAGAATATCTCTTTTAACCACCAATCATTTAACAACCTTATTCATGGATTCTAGCTTCCAACTATGGAAGTGAGCAAGGAACCAATCAACATTTCCTTGAGGATATAACAAGGCGAATACAGCACTACAGACACCTTGAAAAAGTCACTGATGTGAAGAAACGCGTTGGTGTAAGCGGGACCCCGGAGGTAGAAGACTCCCGTTTTTCGGCGTGTTACATGAAGCCAAGGAGAAAGCATATCCCGGACAAGCACAAGCAGGAGGCGCACAGCGTGCAGCAGTTCACATTTCATTCTGCTAGCCGCTTGTCTACTGCCGCTCTTGCTACCGTCAGGGAAAGATTGAAAAGGATCCGGAGCACCGGTGGACTTACCCTTTCATCTGATATACGGGACTCCCAACTGGCAAACACTCCACTAAAAGAGCTTTAAACATCTTACCGTTTATGTTTTTATATGTAGCGCACACGGTATCAGACATTGCCGGTCTATTTTAATATTTGTTTTATTTAGATATCATCCTTGTACATCTCATTCCATCGATACAGTATGGCCACTCGGTAACTGAAATAATAAAATGTATCAGTTTAGGATTGCTCATAACATGCTCAATAGATGCATGTAACTTTTTTTATTACAAGTGCGTCTATACTGAGGTCTTGTAACGTTGGTTATCAGTTTTTTCTGATTTAACTTAATAGACAGCTGCTTATACATTTATTAAGAGCGCACGATTTTCTCTTATCACATTTTGAAATTTGAATGTTTATCAATTTCGAATGCTTATATAAACTGTTTCACTTCACGCAGTGCAATGATTCATATATCAAATGAAAGGAAATTTAATGCTGAATTCAACACAATAAACAGAGGTCAAATATTTGCATTACAAGGGAAGTTATGCCATGAAAACAACACTTAGGACAGTAACATCATAATTACACAGGGATTTTCACCCCATCAGTATTTCGTTAATATCCTTTATTTTTTATTTTTCAAGACAACACCACAATCCTGGATCAAGTCACTGTGCTGCGAAGTGGAAATGGTCTTTCATATGCAGCAATTGCGAGAGAAATTGGTGGGAATGTGACAACATCAGGAGTACGAAAGTTTTGTTTACGCTATCAGGAAACACAATCTATACAAAACAAAGAAGGAAAAGGCCGGAAAAAGTGCACAACAGCTATTGATGATAGGAGAATAAAACGAATTTGCCTCAGGGACAGATGGATGTCATCTGCGGCCATTAGCAGTAAACTGAGTGCAACTGGTGTTAGTCTTCTACGTTCCGTTCTTGCACTGACAAACGGAGGTTGGCCTAAAAGGTAGGATTCCCCGAAAAAAGCCATTGCTGAATAAAAAGCAGCAGCAGAAACTAATACAGTGGGCAAAAGAACACATTGCATGGACAGAAGGTCAGTGGAAACAAGTGTTAAGGAGTGACGAAACTAAGATATCGATATTTGGTAGTGATGGGAGAAAATGAGACGTCGCCTCGGGGAAGAGGTACATCCAGACTGCATTCAAGCGACAACAAAGCATCCTACAAGTGTTATGATCTGGGCATGTATGACCGCAGATGGCACACTGAACAGCAGAAGTACATTGACACCATCCTACAACCAAAACTTCTACCTTCTATCAGGGATCTTTTTCCAGATAATGCCCCATTTTTTTTCCAGCAGGATTCAGCTCCCTGCCACACTGCACGGACATGCAAAAAGGGGTTCACGGAGAATGACATACAGGTGCTGGGATGGCCAGGAAACAGCCAAGACCTGAACCCCATAGAACCTTTGTGGTTCTGTTTGAAAAAACTGGTACATCTGAGGCATCCATCCAATTAAACACAATTAATTGAGGCTATAATTGTCTCATGGCACCACATAAAGAAGGAAGAGCTCCAAACATTGGTTGGCTCAATGACACATCGCTGTGCTGCTGTCTTGAAAAATGATACCCAACGAAATACTGATAGGACAGTAACATCATAAGTACACAGGGATTTTCACCCTAAGTGTTCTTTTCACTGCATTAACTTCCCTTGTAATGCAAATATTTGACCTGTTTATTGTGTTGAATTCAGCATTAAATTTCCTTTCATTTGATATATGAATCATTGCACTGCGTGAAGTGAAACAGTTTATATAAGCATTCGAAGTTGAAAAACATAAAAATTTCAAAATGTGTCAGCAATTTTGGCCACCACTGTATATACTCAGTGGCGGCTCCAGAGATGGGGCTGTAGCACAGTCCAAAATTCAAATAGCCACACCAACTGCCATTTCAAACGCTGCCAAACACAGATGCCTGGACTCACTGGCAGTTGGTGTGATTCCCCTATTTGAATTTTGCACTGCGCTGCAGCCCCATCTCTGGAGCCGCCACTGCTCTTCATATATCAAATTATAACAAAATCTGAGCTGGTGAGGTAAAATCAGAGTGTTGATTTGACACGGAATGACCCACAATAGACCCGGTTGTCTCAGGCACCTGGGTTCCAGTGCCCTGCCGTTGGTGCAATTTATTTTCTAACAGGTCAAGCTTTTTATTCTTCAGTGTTAATTTAGCAGATTCTGCTTCTCCCGCTGTGATGGTCCCCTAAATGGAGAGAGTATCTGTATCCCAGCCTGAACTTTGAGTCACAGGCTTGTGTCTATCCATTTCCCAGTGGCCCTGAGACTGTCTTAGTCTGTAGCACCTGCACTGGTCCTGCTACAGTGTCCTGCACTGTGGTGGCAGCTGCCCTTGACAGGCAAGGGTTCCCTTTTTTTATGATGGTCGGTCGCCCTTTCGCCTTGTCTGCATCCAGGGGATGTATCTGGAAGGTCTTCTGTTATCGTCGTTAGGTGACCATTATCATTGGGGTATGGATGTTTTACATCAGTCTCCCACACCCAGGTACCTTTTTGGTATGTTTTTTTTTTTTTTTTCAGAGCTTTCCTCCTTGTCGTATTGGGCTACGTTCCATTCCCTTGGAGTGTTTTTCCGCAGGGTTGGCATCATCTTTGAGTCAGACCTAGCCGTGCTTACAGGGGGGTGGAAGTACTAGTAGGGAATTAAGTATGTTCAATACAACACCCTAGCGCTCCTGGAGAAGCAACCTAGGTAAAGCACTTGGGTCACCTTAAAACCCAGAAATTGAATACAATATAAACAGTAATGTGCAACACCCAATGGCGCTAGACCGTGATGATAAGAAATAAAAAAAAAGTTACTTCTCTCGTAGATCTCAATTTCAATAATATTTTCATATATATGGAAAAAGAAAAAAACAAATCATAGCATAATACTGTATTAGTAAAATCTAGAATTTATTTAGCTAATAGCCAAACGATAATAGCCAACCATACATAAGTTGGCATATATACTGGTCTGGGCGCAGTGTTGATCACACGTGGGTTTACGCCTAGGCAAGGCCGGTATACTGCAGCCTTGACGACAAATCAGGACGCAGTCTTTTTCTTCCGTGAAGCTGATTTATGCTTGTTTCTTTCCGCTGGGAGTAGTCCTTTGGTGTCTTGTATCCTCGTTTTCCTGCCGGGACGGCTCCCTGCTGAACTTACAGGGGCTGTTTTTCAATTCTGTGAGTCTACCTCTATGTGAGCTGTGGCTTTTCTGTGGCAGCCACTCTACCAGTGATGGTTAGGTCATCTGTTTAGACTCCAGAAAGCAAGAAAAACATGGTGAACCTGTTGGTAGTCTAAGAATGCTAGTTTTGGTTGGAAAGTCTTACATGCTGAGCGTAACTTCCCCTAGGGGCGGCTTTTGAACGTCACCATGGTCCAGTGTCACCCAGATCGGATGAAAGAGAAAATTGGATTTTTGTACTTACGTTGAATCCTTTTCTCTGAATACATCTGGGAG
This sequence comes from Taudactylus pleione, assembly GCA_031769625.1. Lineage (NCBI taxonomy): Eukaryota > Metazoa > Chordata > Amphibia > Anura > Myobatrachidae > Taudactylus > Taudactylus pleione. Next base: position 551,934 of record JAUIMM010000345.1, on the reverse strand, counting down.
ACACTGCGTTCCCACCCTTATGCTCAGTTCTTTGCTCAGGAGTGGGTTGTGGTTGATCTGTAAGTTTCACTAGGTGATTCACCCTTGGTTTAGGGCTACTTTTGAAGTTGTACTGAAGACCATGGGTTGCAGAGAGGAGGAACTACTCCCTTAGTTATACTAGTCTAAGTACCAGCTCCTTTGGTCTCTCAAGCGACCCCATGGTCCAGTATCCCCAGATGAATTTTTTTACTTGCGTTGAATCCTTTTCTCTGAATCCAGTTTTTTTTTTTTTTTTTTAACCATAAGATGCATACAAATTTTACACACTTTCATACATTTATACACACCATATATATAAATCCATGCTTCTCCAATACTACTGTGCGGAGTCACCAGAGGCTCAAAGTAATGCTATAGTTTTAACTGATTATGAGCAAAGATTAGGGCAAATTGGTCCTGCTTTTCAGTACAGGTTGAGTCTCCCATATCCAAATATTCCGAAATACAGATTTTTTTTGTAACATGACTGAGATAGTTAAACCTTTTGATTTTTGATGGTTCAATGTACACAAACTTTGTTTAAGGCACAAAATTATTGAAAATATTGTATATAATGAACTTCAGGCTATGTGTATAAGAGTATAGAAAACAAACTTCATGTATGTAAACAAAATTTGTTTGAGACACAAAATTATTGAAAATATTGTATACAAATTACCTGCAGGCTGTGTATAAGGTGTGTATAATATACATAGTGCATTCTGTGTTTACATTTGGGTCCTAATTCCAAGACATTTCATTATGGTATGCAAATATTCCAAAATACGGAATATTCCGATATTCAAAATACCCCTGTTCCCAAACATTTTGGATATGGGAGACTCAACCTGTAATAGTCTGGCCATAAACATCACTGCTGCCCATGATTCGGTGTGATGCTGACTGGCAACCTATAACAAATATTTAAATAATTTTCCACTAGTCTGTCGTCAGCCTGCCAATAAACAGTACATGTAAATATGATCTTCAATATTTTTTCCTCGCAGCTGTCTTTCGATTGTACCTGGAAAATGCTGAAAGACCAATTTAGTGCATTTGGTAAGAATGATCATTTTTCTGCTAATATTATATTTGTCTGTTCGGTTTAAGACTATTTGTAAAGAGAATATGCCACTTTTATTGTCTATAAATGCCTGGTATTCTACATGACAGCCTATCACATTCTTATTAGCAACATATACTATACACCATATGTTTCCTTATCATATGCCTGTACTTTGCATTAATATGGGTGGTGCATACTTATGTACCAGATTGACCAATTAAAACAAAAGAAAAAGGGGTTACATTTAGTGATGCACTAAATTTTGTACATCAGTTATAACAATTTTATCTTTATTACGGTCTAAAATGAAATCAACTTCCCAAAGTCCTATTTTATTTTTATTTTATATTCATTTTGTATATTTGGAAAGTGCCTAAAAATTGTATTATATTAAAAATAAAATTTTTGACATTTATTCTTTCTTTTTACATCTTGACTTTTATGCTAAATTGCAGTGCAGTTCTAAGCAATACCCCCTCATTTCTGTATAGGAACTAGCCCTCTATTACTTCCCACAAACTCTACATTCCATACTGTATGTATTATATACATTATAGGTAATGTTTGCTGCTTTGGTGGAAAGGACTGTGGGGGCGATTCACTTGGGAGGGTGCAAGCAAAAATGTGTGAGAAACCCGTGGTTAGGGCGCCCTAACCAGGACTTTAGACTGGTTTAGCAGTTTTACACTTTTAACCCTGTCTAATAGGGGGTGAAGAAGCCGATAATTAATGAACTACTAGAACAATTGAATTGCAAAACTGGGCACTCATTAATTATTACCGCTGATGATTGAATTGCCCCCTGTGTGTCTTGTGTGATCAAATCTATAAATAAGATGGCCATTTTGCATTAAGAAGTATTAGATTGTAGTATTCGCTGCACTATATAATTGTTGAAACCAGGTCCCCTAACCAGGATTTATCTCCCCTCTTTGGTCCTGTACCATATAGAATGTGTGAAAACATGCATGTAAACGTGTTAAACACACATAATACCAACTGGTCTGTAAAAATCTGTTCCCTACCTACCAACCATATTGTAACCTAGGGGTAGGCAATATGGCACTCCAGCTGTTGTGGAACTACACATCTCTGCATGTCCTGCCACAGTTTCCTTTTTAGGGCAAGCGAAAACTGGCAGGGCATGCTGGGATGTGTGGTTTAACAGTTGCTGGAGTGCCACAGGTTGTCTGTCTGGTCTAAACTACTGCTTGAGGTGTATGAACACTTTGTGCAGCTGCTCTGAGCTCATAAGCCTAATTTAATTGTTAACTTTTTCATAAAACATTCCAATTTACAATTAAGGGGTCAGAACATTGTGGTGACAGGTTATCCATGAAGACCCTGAAAGACACATGTGCCATAATCTGGTGGCCACTGGTGGTGCATTGTCATGCTGAAAGAGCCAGCTCCCGTCTGTGTGAATGCATGACATGAGCAGGTGCAAAAGATCTGTAAGGATGGTAGTGTAACGCCCGCTGGTCATTGATATCTACAGATGTATCACGGGTCCTAATGCACTGCTGCCCTGGACTGTCCCTTTGTTGGCATGCAAAGTCAATTGCTTTGTGGGGTTTTCTCCACACAAGTAATCGTCCATCTGCCCAAAACATTTGGAACCTCAGGCTACGTTTCCAGTCATCTTGCGTCCAGTGGCGGTCTTCCAGAACCCAGGCGATGCACAGTGCCTTGTGCTGAGGTGTCAGGAATGGGACTCGAGTAGGTCATTGGTTCCTGTATAATCTATAGAAGGGAACATTGCACTGTTTGAAACACTAATGCTACTTGTGGCCCCATCATTAAATTGTGCTATTATCCACAGCAATGTAGTATGCCGGTCAGATGTTACAATGTCCAAAATCGTGCAAAGTTTTTTGTTGTCGCACGCTGGATATCTTACCTGATGTGTAGTCGCACTACACCTGTAAAATTGTTGCACTTAAAAAATAAAATAAAAAAAATTGGAAATATCTCTGGCACCTACTATTAAGTCTTGTGCAAAGTCGCTTAAATCGTGATATGCTGCAATCTTCACTGCGAATTATATGACAAATGATTGCAGAGGTATCTGCCTATATATAGTACTACAATTGCAGAAGATTCCATTTAATGTGGAGGTGTGGTGGCATACTGGGAGTGGCTCTGTTTTTTTTTTTCCCTGGCACATGGGTGTATATTTTGTTGCCCACCACTGCATTTTATAGTTGCACTTACCATTGTCTTGCTGTTTTTTTAAAGCAATTATAATATGAAACACTAACTTCTGGCGCTACTAATTATTGGAGTGGCAAAACCCAATATCTCTTATGCCATGGTGTTGTGCAAATTATTATATAAATAATAATCACTAAAGCTGCAGTCTCCTAATGTGAGCTTGTGAGTGCTCACCTAAAATGTGAAATAAAACTAAAATAAAAGGGAACTTAAAACTGTGCTAATTATATAAGCTTGTCAGACAGCAGATATTTCACCAGGCATGACACAGATATATATCATTAAAACATTTATTCACAGACCATTAAAAAAAAGTAAATAAATAATTCACTTGCTTGTATCCTTAAAAAGATATATATCCAGTTTTGGTATTTTTGCATATATACACTGTAATCCGGTCCAACATAGAGGAGCCTGTATTGCCAGCTGACAATTCGGATATTCACCCAATTGTGTGTCCGTGTCCTCCTTGTACTGTGCCAAATTAACCCTAGTGACCGGAATCTCATGTACCGTCGTTGCGGATGGACCCGTCACTGTTAGTGGCCACCACATATTTATTCAGGATTGTATTATTACTCACACAATAAGGAGCCCTTCTGATGCACAATTAGCTGGTAAAGTACTGGTAATGGGACTTTGATATTTGCATACATTGTATATTCACTGTGTAGGAACTAATTATTATAACAATATTTATAAAAGGACAGTGGACCTGATTAGAGTATATATTCAGAAATACCAAAACCGTTTGGAGATATAGATTTTATATATATATATATATATATATATATATATATATATATATATATATATATAAATTTATTTTATTTTTATAAATTTATTTTATTTTTTTGTAAGGATATATGCAAGTGAATTTATTGGCTTTTTTGAATTGTCTATGAAATAATGTTTTAATGATGTATGTCTGTCACGACTGATGAAGCATCTACCATCTCCCCATCTTGTATAATTCTTTTATTAACTGTCTTTCTTTTGAGACTATTTTGAGGGCTCTAAACAATTATGTAAGATATACAGTACATTAAGGTCATTCCATACCAAATCATCTCAAAAAATTAAGTTTTTGACCCGTCCATCTCAATTTTTGTAAAATTTGGTAGGATGGTAGACGGCATAAAGTAACTTTCATATGTAAAATTTTAGTTCTCAATGATACACAGTGTTCATGCTACATGGTTTCAAACATGACGACAAATTTAAAATGTATGCTTGCAAGGTCAACTAAAACAAATCATAACTTTGCTTCTAATTGTGGTAGAACTTTCATGTTGGTCTTGTTTTGAAGCAAAGGGACCAGAGTTTTCATAGTTTTATATTTAAATATTGTTTTTTTTACATTTCAAGGTCACTTGAAGTGACGTTTGACTTTGAATATCTGAAAAAAAAAGTTTAATTTTTTTGTACATAAATACAATCTTTTGTATAACATACTTTATGTACAAAAAAATAATTATTTTTTTTAGATATTCAAGGTCAAAGGTCACTTCATGTGACCTTGAAATGTAAAAGACAATATTTAAATATAAAACTATGAAAACTCTGGTCCCTTAGAAATTTCATGTGGGTCTTGTTTTGAAGCTACCACAATTAGAAAACAAAGTTATGATTTGTTTTAGTTGACCTTGCAAGCATACGTTTTAAATGTGTCGTCATGTTTGAAACCCTGTAGCATGAACACTGTGTATCACTGAGAACTAAAATTTTACATATGAAAGTTACTTTATGCCGTCTATCAGTCTCAGATTTTCATGAAAATCTGGTAGGATGTCTGGAAGCTGTGATGATTTGGCATGGAATTACCCCTTATGAAAAATGTAATCTGAAGGAGGATTGTTCTTCGTAACTACATCATTCTGAACAATGTTGGTGGTGATTTAAATTTATTATTTTTTCCAGGGCTTGTGGTGTTTGCAGATATTAAGATGGAGAACGGAAAGTCCAAGGGCTGTGGCGTAGTGAAGTTTGATAGTCCAGAAGCTGCTCAGCGTGCCTGCCATATTATGAATGGGGCAAAATTTGGAACGAGAGAGATTGATGTCCGAATGGACAGAAATGCTTAGGCTCTGTTAGACTCTGCCACACCATACTTGTTAACTTTTTGTTTTTATTTCTTTCACTTCCTATTGTTGGATGTAGGAACTTGAGCTGTAGCGGCAGAAATTGTGCCCCTGCCACTTATTTTAATTACATTTTTGCAGGTAATGGGATGCATTTTACTGTGACAGAATGTGCACATAATTTTGTAGTTGTAACTTTTTGGACATCTTTAAGGGAACAAAGTGTATGCAGTAATAAAGCTGTGGGAGCTGCAAGACTGGTCTTGTACAATGTTTTATGTTCAGGTGGTGAATACACCTACAATTTAAATTTGGGCTAAATAAATCCTTATCATAAAATAACATTAGATTAGCTTGCTATTATTGCTGTTTTGTGTTCAGTAATGTATATTAATGTAGCAACATACTGTGTACTCCTTTTTTGGTGGTAATGTAGTTTTACAGAAACAGAGTTACATTTTGGAGTAGGTGCTACTTTATTTATACCTTTTGTGTTTGCACTGCCAGGTGGGATAATAACAGACAAGATAGTATTTGTAGTGTTCATTCTAGCACCCTGCATCTGTCACAACCCGTGCCGTTACGCTTTCCTTCCTGGGGGGTGTGTCTGCTTCTAGCACACTGTGGTCTGTATCTCAGTAGTTTGTTGCATCAGCTGAGTGTGCTAGAAGCACCAGAGCAGAGAGCGACAGTCCAGGCAGAAAAGAGGACCTGCATGAGTTGTGACAGATGCAGGGTGCTAGAATGAACACTAATTTGTGTGAAAATTATCTGCTGGTGACTAGATAATGACATTCACAATAACCTGTACCTAATGGTAAAGTGATTCTAGTTGCTCTATAACCTGCCTGAATGAAATGGTTGAGACATTGAATTTCCAAAAAGTAGCGGTGAAAATTGGCATTACACATTGAGGTAGATTTACTAAGGCTTCTAAAACAGATGACTGCTGGTGTTACCCATATCAATCAATCAGAGATTAGCTATCATTTCTCCATTTCATTATAAAAAAAAAATAGACAATCTGGTTGCTATGGGCATCACCTCCAATTGTCTGTTTTAGAAGCATTAGTAAGTACGTAGTCTCGTTAATAGTTGCATATTTATTGGTAGTAAATGTAATCTCAATATAACATTAAGCACTTAGAATTTATTCTTAATCTGCAAATAACCACAGAGTTTGAGCAATTTTCTATGTTTCTGATCATTTAAATGTACCATATATATTCATCTCCTTGCCAATAATTAAGAGGATAAAATAGGGTAACACTAGTAATCAAATAAATGCCTGCAGAATGATCTCACTGGTTTTAGTTCCGTGCACCAAGCACCACCTTTAATTATGGAAATTATGCTCCTGAGGAAGTCCATAGATTGGAGGAACTTAAATAAGCAGATAATCAATTCATTATCAGCTGAAATAAAATGTATCTGCATTATCTAAATATATATACACGTGAATTTTAAAATGGACATGAGGTTGTGTGTATAGATTTGATTTATTCCCGAATGAAGCAGAAAAATAAGTTCTTCAGAAAATTACCCTCTATAATGGAAGACATTCTAAAAACAAAAATTATCTGGGCTATTTGTAATGATTATTCTAGTAAACACTGGTAAACCACATTTATATATTTATATATATATATATATATATTTATTTATTTTTTTCCTGGGGTATTTTTCTTTAACTTAGGCATTCTTCTGTAAATGGCTAATTTTAATTAAATTAATATAAGTCTTTCTCATTTCTGAGTCAAAAACATAAAGTTAGGTGGTGGTCCAGAATACTAATTCCAATAGCAGTATTGAAGAAAGCAGCATCTTATGAATATGATCAGAGATGTAGTTAGTATAAAACAGATCTGGAATATAGTATAGGGAGCATAATCTGAAGTTTAGTTGTCTGCTAGTTCTCAGATTCAGTAATATCAAAAATCAGATAAAATATATGAACATATACAAATATGAAATAAGATCTGACACAGTGGGTCCTGCTCGAAGCATGTCTACAATTTGACTAAACACACAATGATGAGTTGTTTGGATCATACGGGTAAGACAGTCGTCCCTATAGGGCCTAATCTGTGCAGAATGCAAACTCCAAAAAGTGTAGTGTCTACTTCAGGGTCCATAGGGGGTCCACAGGGTTGACCTTGGGGTATAGCTGGATCTGGATCCACAGGCACCATGCAGTTAAAGCTTTCCTGCTCCCAGGATGCACTTGGGTCCGTCCTCTATACCCCGACCACAGGCACCTCCGCTTTAGCTGGTGCCCGGCCGGAGTCGGGTCACCCTGGAGCAGTGGGGCTGCATAAGCAGCCCATAAGCTTTATTTTAATTTTTTAAAGAAGATATTTTATTTTTTACTATCTTCAGAGCGGCAGCATAAGACTGTCCATCTGGACGTCCATGCTGCCGCTCCAACAAGCCCCGCTGGCGCTGCGACGCCGGTACTGATCCGGGGATCGCAGCGGGACCCCGGAGTCAGTGCTAGCGTGGCTCCGGGACCTCCCACAGACTGCTGCCGGACGCAAGGGGCCAGGTAAGCCGCGTGCAGCGCTGCGCGCGGGCGAAGTGTAAATGCAGTCTTTATGCCGCCGGTCTCTGGGGACAGACCGGCGGCGGGCTTCCCCTGTAAAGGAATACCCCGCGTGACCGCTGGACCAACAGGGTGTAAGGCCGGCAGGGAACGGCGTCCCTGGGGTTCCATTACTAGCAGGGGAGGCAGCCTTCCCTGCTTGAGCGGCTCCTCCCCTCAGCCCAGCGCGCCTTCTCTCAAGCGTGCTGGCGTCGCTGGGCTGGGCTCTCTCGGCCACTCCTCCTCAGAGTTCTCCGGCGGCCATCTTCCCAGGCAGCAACGCAGAGCTCCCAGGCAGGCTTCCAGTGGACCGGTCCCCCTGCGTACCTCTCCCCTGATCAGGACAGTGTTCGCAGCGCTATAGCCCTCCCAGACACTGAATCTGGAAGGTTGATTGCATGGTATGTGACTATTGCTAGTGCTGCTGAGAAGTATACTCACTGCACCTTCAGCTACAGTCTGTGCTTTTTCTACTTACTGTCAGCTTTTTACCTATCCCTTTCCTTCTCCTACGGCTCGCAGGTGCGTGGGGGAGGGGTGTTCTTTCTGTGTACCTCACTTTTATAGATCAACGTATTTGTGAGGTCCGTCACATACAGCGGTGTGCTACTCAGTACCAGATTGTGGGCTGTTTGTGTTGCATACTTGGGAGTGTGTTGGTGTTATACGCCTTACCTCGTTTCGGTGATGCACGTTTATTGCAAAAAGTTTGTGTCATGTCTGATGAGGAGAATGAGCGCTCCGAGGCTCCTGTGTTGTTTTCCTGCCGTCGCTGTTCGGCAGGGGTCGACGGGGTGGATTTGTCTCAGGACGGTCTGTGCGTGCGGTGCCAGCTGGTGCCTTGTCCCTCTAATCCCCCGGTGGCGCAGGATCCTCCGTGGTCGATGTTTACGCCGCTGCTGGCGTCGATCGCGGCCCGGCTTGCGGTCCCGACTGCGGCCCCTACTAGGGCGTTGCCCCAGCCTACCAAACCATGTTCCCCAGGTATGACGCGTCTGGTGCAGTCTCCGCCCGGGTCTCAGACTGTGGGTCCTTATGCGGGTTTGCCTGTATTTGTGCAATCTCCCACGGTGCCGCAGCAGTCCATGGTGCTGTTTCAGGGGTATTCTCCAACGGTGCCCCCTCCCTGGGTGGATGTCCTCTCCAGCTCTGTTCAGAGCCTGGCGGCTTCGTCATCGGCCTTTCAATCTATGTTGCACAGTGATTTGCCCCCACGGACGTCCAAGCAACCCGTTTCGGCTTCACTGGCGGCTCAGTTTACAGACACGGATGTGTCTTCGGATGACGGGGAGATCCATGAAGACTCAGCCTCCACCTCCTGGGCCCCGGCATCCGAGTCAAAGTCCTCCATTAATGTGCCGGCATTGGTTAGGGCGGTGCGGGCCATCCTTCATATTGAGGAGGATGTGCAGGTCAAAGTACCCTAACTTTAAAAAGGCCAAGGTGACTTCGACGGTTTTTCCCCTGTCAGAACAGTTAACGGATCATATGGCAGGGGCCTGGCAGTTGCCCAGCAAGAGATTCCAACCGCAGAAACGGTTGGGTTCAACTATCCGTTTCCTGAGGCTCATTGCAGGAAGTGGGAAACTCCGCCTGCGGTGGATTCCCACGTTACCCGCTTAATTAAAAGCGCTACGCTGCCTCTGCCATCTATCTCCTCCCTGAAAGATCCCATGGACAGGAAAGTGGAGATTTGTTTAAAGTCTATTTACGCTCTCTCGAGGGCGGTGGCCCGTCCGTCCATGGCCATCTCTTGGGTGGCTAAGGCCATTGAGAGCTGGGCCAACGCTTTGGAGGATACCTTTCCGGAAGATGCTCCGGAGATCCAGAAAGCGTTGATAGGACAAATGAGGGATGCGGCTTCCTACATTGGGAAAGCTTCGTTAGACGCGAGCCTGCTGACCTTTCGGGTGTCGGCGCGTCAGTCCTTGTGGCTGAGGTCTTGGAGAGCTGATGCGGACTCCAAAAAGGGCCTGGAGGCCTTGCCTTTTAATGGGGAGTTGCTTTTTGGTCCAGACTTAGACTTAGCCAGCATATCCACAATTTTGTCCAAGTTAGCCTTCCTCCCTTCGGCTTCTGCCCCTACCAAGGTATGGAGCTCGTCCTTTCGGGTTCAGGGCAAGGCTAAAGGTCAGTCTTTCCCGAGGCAGTCGGCGACCAAGGCCGCTTCTAAGCCCAAGGAGCAGGCCTGGAGTGCCAGGCGCCCTTCCAAGCAGGAGAATAAACCCTCTGCCTGATGGCACGGGCCTCCCTCTGGGGGACCCCAGAGTGGGAGGCCGACTTCTTCTGTTTGCCCAGTGCTGTCACGATACCACCACGGATGCCTGGGTTCGAGAAGTGGTCTCCCAGGGGTACGCCCTGTCTTTTCGGCACAGACCGCCCCACCAGTTTTTCGGCACCAGTCCTTCTCAGGATACGACCAAGACCTTACAGATTCAAGTAGCCATAGAATCCTTGCTGAAAGCAGGGGTCATTGTTCCCATTCCTCAATTACAACGAGGGATGGGGTACTATTCTTCTGTTTCTGGTGCAGAAACCCAATGGTTCTCATCGCCCTATCCTCAACTTGAAGTGTCTGAACAAATTCCTCAGAGTTCCCAAGTTCAGGATGGAGACGTTACGTTCCATCATTCTGGCGATGGAACCGGGGGATTACATGGTGTCCCTGGATATCCAGGACGCCTACCTCCATGTTCCGATAGCACCTTTGCACCAGAGGTATCTGAGGTTCGCTATCCTTCAATACCACTATCCATTCTGGGCGCTACCCTTTGGTCTCTCCACGGCACCGCGGGTGTTCACGAAGATAATGGCGGTCATGGCCGCACATCTGCGGAACCAGAATGTACGGCTGCTGCCGTATCTGGACGACCTCCTGTTGCTGGCGAGCTCCCCGGAGGTACTGCTTCAACATCTCCACCTGACAATCGCTTGCCTGATAAATTGGAGAAAGTCCTCCCTGATTCCATCTCAGCGGATGGTTCATTTGGGGGCCCTGCTGGATTCTCGTCAGCAGAGGATCTTCCTGACTCCGGAAAAGGTCTCCTCCCTCCAGCTGCGGATACACAGTTGCCTGAGCAGTTGCCGCCTGTCGGTTCATTCGGCTATGAGAGTTCTGGGGTCCATTGTGTCGACATTCGACATGGTGGAATTTGCCCAGTTCCATTCCCGGCCCCTGCAGGGGCTGATTCTATCGGAATGGAACTGGTTACCTCACCGGATCTGCTCTCAGATGCTGGTGTTGTTCCCGAAGGTTCAGCAGTCTTTGGCTTGGTGGCTTCAGACTGCTCATCTGCTCGAGGGGCGCCCCTTTTGGATCCCGGACTGGGTCCTGCTCACGACGGATTCCAGTCTTCGGGGTTGGGGGGCAGTGACCGGCTCATTATCGCTTCAGGGTCGTTGGTCCGCGGAAGAAGCTCTTCCCATCAACATTCTGGAACTGCGGGCAGTATACAGGGCCCTGCAGTCATCCGGCCCCGCTCTTCACGGAAGGGCGGTTCAGGTGCAGTCCGCCAACGCCACCACGGTGGCGTACATCAACCACCAAGGAGGAACTTTCAGTCAGGCAGCGATGTCGGAGGTGTCTCGCATTCTTGCTTGGGCGGAGTGTCACATTCCAGAGATCTCGGCAGTCTTCATTCCCGGAGTCCTCAATTGGGAGGCGGACTTCCTCAGCCGTCACGACGTGCATCCCGGGGAATGGTCGCTTCACCCAGAGGTGTTTCAGCTACTCGTGGACAGGTGGGGGTTGCCGGAGCTGGACTTGATGGCCTCCCGTCACAATCACAAGTTGCCCGTTTACGGGTCAAGGACGAGACGCAGGCGCCTGTCTGGTAGACGCACTGTCGGTGAAATGGACGTTTCACCTGGCGTATCTGTTTCCTCCGATATCCCTGCTTCCTCGGGTTCTGCGGAAATTCAAGCAGGACAGCGGCACGCTCGTGCTGGTAGCTCCGGCGTGGCCCAGACGTCCTTGGTACTCCGATCTGAGGTGCCTCTCCATCGACGCTCCGTACCTTCTTCCTCAGCGTCGGGACCTATTGTCTCAAGGGCCCTGCCTTTACCCGGATCTGGGTCGGCTGTCTTTGACGGCGTGGCTCTTGAGACAGCAGTCTTAAGGTCTCGGGGTTTCTCCAGTTCGGTCATTGGTACCATGCTTGGGGCACGCAAGCCTGCTTCCGCACGGATTTACCATAGGGTGTGGCACACTTACTTTCGGTGGTGTAAATCCAAAAGCTATGATCCTCAGGTGTTCCGGGTTTCCAGAATCTTGGAGTTCCTTCAATCAGGTTTGGACCTCGGCTTACGCCTTACCTCTCTGAAGGTTCATGTGTCTGCTTTGTCCGTGTGGTTTCAACGACGGATTGCTACACTGCCAGATGTTCACACCTTTTTCCAGGGTGTTCTCAGGATCTAGCCTCCCTTTGTGCCTCCGGTGGCTCCTTGGGACTTGGCGGTGGTACTACGGGTCTTGCAGGGTCCTCCTTTTGAGCCGCTTGAGTCGGTGGAACTCAAGTGGCTGACGTTTAAGACCGTTTTTCTCCTGGCAATTGCTTCTGCCAGGAGGGTGTCAGAATTGGGGGTGCTTTCCTGTCGTCCTCCTTTTCTGATTTTTCACCAGAACAGAGCGGTGCTCCGCACTCGTCCTGAGTTTTTGCCCAAAGTGGTCTCAAAGTTCCACATTAATCAGGAACTTGTGCCAGCTTTTCAGTCACCTGATCTTTCAGCTGGTGAGGCTTCCTTAGATGTAGTCCGGGCACTAAGAATTTATGTGGACCGGACTGCTTCGGTTAGGAAGTCTGATTCATTGTTTGTCCTTCGGTTTTTACAAGAGGGGTTGGCCTGCCAACAAGCAAACGTTAGCCCGTTGGCTTAGTTTCGTTATTTGTGAGGCTTATGCACAGGAGGGTTTACCTGTGCTAGCCTCTGTTAAGGCTCATTCCACTCGTTCTGTGGGTCCCTCTTGGGCTGCTAGACGTGGCGTGGCTGTGTAAGGCGGCCACTTGGTCTTCAATTCAAACGCTTTTGAGGTTCTATGCGTTTGACACCTCCGCCTCTCAGGATGCCTCCTTCGGGCGCCGGGTGCTCCTTTCAGCACAGGAGCGTCCCCGCCCTTAGTTGAACTGCTTTGGGACATCCCCAAGGTCAACCCTGTGGACCCCCTATGGACCCTGAAGTAGAAAACAAGAGATATAGTAAGAACTTTTATCTCTGTTTCTACGAAGTTCATAGGGTCCACAGGGTGCCCGCCCTGACGCACCTGGCTTCATATGGGCTATGTGGCTGGTCACCGGTTTTCCGTCTCCCATTTCTGAGTATGGTTTCTTGTGTGTTCCAGTCTTCCTTCTCTGTTTAGTCTCCTCCTCCGGCCTTAGCTGCTTACCAACTGAGTGCCTGTGGTCGGGGTGGGGTATAGAGGAGGATGGACCCAAGTGCATCCTGGGAGCAGCAAAGCTTTAACTGCGTGGTGCCCGTGGATCTAGATCCAGCTATACCCCCAAGGTCAACCCTATGGACTTCGTAGAAACAGAGATAACAAAGGTAAGTTCTTACCATATCTCTTGTTTTTTTTGGAGTTTGGCCCTGTCTGTTAACTCTATCCTCAAACAGCATTAATCGCTTTAAGCAGTTGGAGGCATGCTTGCAAGGGAGGGCTCTTGTGATGCCTTTTCCTCAGCCTCTGACACTGATCTATGTTGGGCAGTTTTCAGATTTTAGGAGGAGTCTTCAAAAAATGGGAAGACTTCCCGATTGTGGCGGGGATGTAACTTGCCATGACCGTAGTTCTCACAACCACTGTCTCTTATTAGGTAGGCTTTTTTTTTTTTTTAACCAACTGATTATTTTAAAGAGGCATTTGTGTTGATCACAATTAAGAAGCAATTTACAAAGCAAACTGTATTTTTGCAATATATTGACTTTTTTGTGACCAAGAACTATACTATTATTTTTTTAAATTATATATTGACATTCATTCATTCATTGACATTCATTTTCTGTCTGTCTGTTCTAAACAAATTTGCTAGCCTTCAGGCGATTGTTACTTGTTAAACGCTAGACCACAAACACTCAAAGTATTTAATCCTTTGATTTCAGAATAGTTATACACGCTGATACGTGGTAGGCAAGGGGCTATTTGTGACTAAGCTTACCAGGAAGTGGTGAGTGGTCTCAGCCAGAAGGGGTGATGTCAGGGAGCCACAACCAGATTAAGTTCTTGCACACACCTCATTTTAGGCAATAGAATAACTAATCAGGCACACATGTGAGATTTTAATCCCTCAGATCTTGATATGACATTTTTGGTGGAGTTTCTTTCGAGATAAGACTAATTTTATTAAGAAAAAAAAAATTATTAAAAATGACAGCACTGTCTCACTTATTCATCAATATATTTTCTTAAATGTGTGCTTAAAATACTTGTACTCTGTATATCAATCTTCTGAGATATTATTATCCTTATGTGGAGCCACAAAGAATCTGCAACAGTATAACCACAACAAGAAAAAAAGTGCAGGACATAGTCAATGTTTATAAAAATTGCTGCATTAGCAGTAATACCAAAATAAGCAACAGGATGGCAGATTCCAAAGGTTTGGTGCCATTGTAGGCAGTTGTGAGAAGGTGATGGCATACATGAGGGAAGGAAAGAGAGTAGTGAGTTGTGATTAGAGCTGGAAGGCTTTGATGAAGAAGCAGGTCTTGAGAGCCTGTTTTGTGTAGAGGAAGAGAATGGTAGAGCAGGATGGGCAAAATTTCAGAGGCAGGAGTGGGTGAATGGGAGTGAAGGGAGATTGGGTTAGATATAAATAGGAGAGGATTAGTTGAGAGCTTTGTAAATGAGTGAGAATTTTGAATTGGGTTTTGAAGGGGAAGAGGAGTCAGTATAGGGCTTGTAGGAGGGAATGGAAATGAGCTTGGCAGCACAATGAGGACAGTTTGGAGTGGAGAGTGTTGGGAGACAGGGAAGCTAGATACGGGTTTACAGTAGTCCAGTCTAGAGATGACCAGTGATTGGATGAGGGTCTGACCCTGGAGATTTTTGTTAAGATGGAAATAGCAGGACTGGGAAAGATACTGAATGGTTGGAGGAGAGCAAGTTATTCTTGACTCACACAAAAGACCATGTTTGCAGGCTAGAGGAGATGGTGATACTGTCAATAGATAATAAAATTGAGGGAGGGGAGGTCATTCGGAAAGGTGGTAAGATTAAGAGCTAAGTCTTAGACGTTAAATGTAAGAGCAGTGGGACATTCAGGAGGAAATAGCTGGAGAGACGGGAGAGAGGTAGAACTGAGTGTCCTCAGCATAAAGATAATATTGGAGGTACAAGAACAGAATGTTGGGGAACACCTACTGGTAGACTGAATGGAATCCAGAGAGAAAGACACAGAAAGAACAGTTGGGTTAGGAGCACAGCCAGAAGAGGGCAGTATCTCGCAGACCGAGGGAGTGAAGGATTTGCAGGAGGAGAGAGCTCAAGGAGAAAGAGTAAAGAGTAATGGCCCTTGGATTTGGCAGCAAGGTCATTGCTGACCTTAGTGAGGGCAGTTTCTGTGGCGAGAACGAAAGCCAGACTGAAATGGGTCAACCTGAGAGAGAGAGAGAGGGGAAAGGTGGTTGTGGAAAATTTTTAAAGGAGAGGAAAGAGATGGGGAGGTAATTAGAGAGCGTGTCAGGATCAAGGCTAGTTTTTTTTTTTTTTTTTTAAAGAATGGAGAAGACATGGGCATGCTTGAATGCAGAGGGGACATTGTTCATTCTTTCCCTCTCATCAGGCAGAGGGTAAAAATCTAGCAGGCTTTATCTTGCCCATCAGCAGGGACCCAGAATTAACACTATATATCGGCACTGGTGAACTTTACCATCTATAAAGACAGACTGACATTAATTCCAGAAACCCTCCCCGGTCATATACAGCCTAACCAGCATCCAGCACTCCCCCTCAAGGTCGTTAGTGGGAGCGCTTAGATCTACAGCTGCCAGTGTAGCGATGGCTTCTCTGAGTGTCTGGTGGGATTCCAATACAAGTGCGACTATTGTGGTAAACCGCTCATCTATTGCTGATAGTGGAGACTGTTTGGGGGCCTCACTGGAGCAACTGTGCGGTCTATTGGGAGAGAGAGAGCATATGCCCCACTGTTTCCCATTGTGGATAGAGCCGGCACTATGTGAACTTTTATCCTATATACTGGCAGAATCATTCAGTCTATTTTTACTATCTTCAATCACTTAATTGTGTTGGATTCACTTAATTGTGAACAGTGCAGTTTTCATTACCCCTATATATTTTTTGGACCCTGGACACCAGACCAATTAGTTTGAATCTTCTGGGTAAAATGACCACTCACAACTGTTTCTTTTTAATGATTAATATTGTTATATTTTAATCATGATGGAACCAATGCATTATTGTATTTAAAATGAGTAGTTTTATATTAAACAATACTGTATGTTGTACTAATTGCACTTGGAATTAATATTAGCAACAGTTAGTATTCTGTTTGACAGATTTAGCGCAGTTCATATTTTTTTTTTTTAATCTGGTTTTAAATTTTAAAACTGCAGAATTTTATTCTGAACAGCTTAATTAGGCTATTGTAGTAGTCCTATTTTATATAGAAACAATCAGCACCCACTGTTATTTTTTTTTTTTAAAGAGAAGCACTGTAGGTCGAGAGCATGCATTTCATATATAAGTGACCTGGATTGGAGCGTTATTTCCTCCACTTGCTCTGCAATTTGAACACTTTTGCAGGTAGCCAAGGTTGAGGCGTGAATCTGTTGCTCTGGCAGTAACTACTCACCTTTGCAAAGTCTAGAGCAGAAGGAAGGGAGATTTTTGTATAGGGAAACAGCTTGGTCTAGACAGGAAAGACAAATGGGGTTGGAAGAGAGTACAAGGACATAGGACCTCCATTCAGACCTGGTCGCAAGCGCTGCGCGCTTGCAACCGGGTCGATGTTTTGGTCCTGCGCAAGCCCCGGAGCGACAGAGAAACTCTCTAGCTCCGGAGCTCACTACAAAAGGGACGGCTGTCGATGTTGATCGACAGCTCGGCCCATTATGTAGGCGGGGCGAGGGGGTGGCTACACAAACTGAGGCTTTCCTGACTGAATGCTTGCCTTTTTTTGGGTGGCCGCAATGACATCAGCAGTGATGTCAGTGGGGAGCTTCCTACTCGATCAGAGCAGGAAGCTCCCTGGGGCTTGCGGTTGCCGAGACCCAACCTTAGAGTCTCGTCGCAAGCCCCGATGGTCGTGACCATCACCCTGGTTGGTCGCTAAGCTGTGGGTGGTAACCCACAGCTTAGCTAGCGACCAGGAGGCCGCACTAAAAAAAAAAAAAAAAAAGCGCCCACCCTCATTCAGACCACCCTCATTGCGACCGCCTCTGAATGAGGGCCATAGTGTCAATAGCCTCAACATTACACTTGGTGATGGTAGCCTTGGTAGGCAGAGGTAAAGGAGTAAGGGATGAGTTAAAAGAAAAGATGGTCAGAGAGAAGGAATGGGGAATTGGTAAATTCAGAGATATTACAATAGTGAGTGAAGACCAGATCAATTGAGTGTCCTCACCACCACCATGTTGACCCCCAGGGCGGGGGTATGAGAGAACACAAGTAAACTAGAGAGTACAGTTGGAGAAGGTGTGTCTGAAGGATAAATCCAAGGTTTGGTGATTGCTAGAAGATTCAAAGAGTTGAATATGAAAAGATCTGGTGTGGACCAGTTTGTTGCAGACATATCTTCCAGAGGGAACAGGAGATAGGAACAGACTTAAGGGGAGAAGTGAATTAGATTATCAGGGTGCTGCATCATGGAGGAGAGATTGATTTGGAGCAGAGAAATGAGAATGTTGGGATGGTGCATGCTCCTAATTGAGGAAGGGAAACTGCAGGTGATGAGCAAGAAGGGAGTTTAGAACGATGTGTGTGGAGGTGAGGGTGCAGGGCTTAGTGGTCGGGTAGCAGGACCATGGGAGAGGTTATTCAAACTGGAGGAATGGGAGAGTTGGGGGAGGGTAGCAGAGGGGTGGAAGGGACACAAAGCAGGTTATATGTGTAACAATAAAACAACATTTTACAATCCCCCATCTTTTTTTTTTTATTGAGTTTGTGCCAAATAAAAATGGTATCTTACATATATGACAGACATTGGTGTTGGAATAGTAGGGTGAAGTATGTTAAACTAAACAAATGCAGCATTACATGTTATTGGGAGGATATTATGAAAAAACTTATTTTTCTTTACAGGTTTTCAATAGGCATGTAAATGGTGAAAATCTGTTACATACATATATATATTCCTGGTACTGTAATAAAATTTGGGTTTAAAAAAAAAAAATTATATGCAGAAAAATGTTGTGCTCCATTCCTCATTGTATTTTTCTCTGTATTCATATAAATTGTTATGCTGGGACAAATAACCCCCCTAAAGGTTTGTCCAGGCAAAAAAAAAAAAACTTGCCTGCAGTGGCCTCTTTTTGCATATGTTTGTTGCCAGCTCCTGGCATTTACACAGAACAGGTGTAGAAAGAACTCTGGGAACTCTTTCCTGCTCTTCAGTGGGATTGGATATTGCACCATCTTCCAATTATTATTTTTAATGTTTGTTTTGCATTGCAAAACTTTTGTCTTCTTTAAATCGCGTAAGTGCATGAACCCCATTGTAAGATATGGGGCTGCACTTCCAGTTTTTGCGAAACAGCAGAGATCTGGGTGTTTCTCTGCTCTTTCAGCTTTTTATAGATAGTGTCAACTTATTTCACCTGCTAAAGATCTGGAGAAAAGGGCTTTATTATTCCAGAGAGTTCTATTTCTAAATGTACTAGAGGAATCAGAAACCTTTCATATTGGAGTAAATAAATAAAAAAAATTTAAAAAAGGAGAAACCCCTGGGTAAATGAAGTGGTGTAGCTACTGTATTAATAAGCAAGTAATAAGTAACATTCAACATGGTCTATTATATTTTGGGGGTTCAGTCTGCTGCTCTTGTGCCGTTTGTCCTCTGTTTAGTTTCTGGCCTGTGTATTTGCCTTTTGTTGACCTCATTCATTCCAGTGGTGCATCAATGTATTTATCCATTATAGGTTGCAGGTATGATTCCAGTGATTTATCGATCTAGATTGAACTACTTGCCTGGCGTTGTTGCATCAGATGCATCCACACCAGACTACGCTTTCCCTGACATGGTTGCTCCTGATGCAGCTGTCCTACTCAACCCATCCAGCCCCTCAGTTGAAGTGGCAACCTCTCCACCACCTCCTCCATCCACACTACTGAAGGGGGACAATCCTAAAAGAATTGCCAACCCACAGCTGAAGGAAGACAGTCTCCCTGCAGCCCAGGCTCAGGGAAGCAGTGGCTTCCCTTCTCCCCTTACAGGTGGTGCCGGGGGGAGGGTTTGAGCTGCTGAACCAGGTAAAACTGCCAGCTGCCCCATCTTCCCTTGCCTCTCAGCCAGTAGTGAGGCATGGGTGATCCATAGAAACGCCCACTTCTGCTGGCTGATCCTCCTGCAAAAAGTATGAGTATAATTATGTTTTATGTAATTAAAATAAAACAAACTTTAGTTACACATATACATACACCACAATTGATTTTTTTTTATTATTTTGCCAAAATTTATTGTTTTTTTCCAAATGGTGACATTATGTAAATACGAGATTAACCCTTAGTATATATTTTTAACAAATCTGCATATTTGGTAATAAAATTACTCTGAATCAGGTTTAACAAGCTTTTTTTTTGAACATAAATTGATAATAGAATAAAAAAAAAAATCGACAATATTAGAAAAAATATTAGCCAGTTAAGTGGTTCAAAATTGGGAACCACTGCTTTATTTTTAATCTAGGCACCCTAGTGCATCAGCACCGTTTTCATGGCACCCCTAAGCCAAAAGTTTGTTATTGAGAAATTCAGAAAAAAAAATGTAGTAAAGTGAAGTAAATTGTGCTTACCTGTCATCTTTAGGTTCAGTTATGTGGTGGTGGACAGGTTTGCGCTTCTGTTTGCCCACATATTTACATTACATTGACCATAAAGAATTTGATTTGGTGCTGGACCACCAACCCGAGGCACCCCCAGGGTGCTGTTGTGCACAGTTTCGGAACCACTGGATTAAAGCAATAATCATTTTGAAAAAACGAACCTGGTTTTTGCCTTTTAAATTATTGCTAATTTAAATTGCCAGAATAGGGTCTGTGCCTGCAGACCATTACTTAATGGCAATAGTCCTGGCTATTTGGTTTCCCAGTGTTTTGCATAAATAAAATGATAAATTTGTGCATCGTCATCAACAATTTTCTAAAACAGCAGCAATACTTGGTCACCCCTGTTCTACAGCCATTAAAACAAACAGCAATTGCCTCCTCTGGAGATCGCGACTGCAAATGCTCCATGTTGCTCCTTTAGGGGAGTGCCATCTTGTAACTGTGATTGAGCCCCACAATGAGAGATGGACGTCTTCAACTTCGCTCAGGGAGACCTGGCTAATAACTTGTTCCACCTTTAGACTTCATGGGGCTTTAGGCACGATACTTGTTTGGGGCCCCCTTCCCTCAAACAATTCTGTACAGTATATGATATGTGTATCTTGCTCCAGGGAAACCTACTGTAATATATGCATATACATACGCAGTAATGTGTGCATCTTGCTCCAGTAACACAAACTGTAATATATGCATAGTTATTACAGTAGGTGTTACTAGATCACATTATATAATGTATATATTTATATATACATGGGATAAACGGAGACAGGAGAAAAAAATAAGGCGAGATGAGAGGATAGAGGGAGATGGGAGGACAGAGTGAGACAGGAGGAAAGGAGGATGACAGGACACGGGAGAAAAGGGGGACAAACGGAGATGGGAGGAAAGAAGGACAAACGGAAACGGTAGAGTAACGGAGGACAAATAGAAGGAGACGGTAGGAAAGGGGTGGGATGAAAAGGAGAAGAACATGGTGAGAGAAGGAAAGAGGGAAGAACAGAGCGAGACAAAAGAAGGTGGGAATCATAAAAAAAAAGGAATTCCTACACAATAGTTAGTGACTCGCGAATATATATATCAGAAGAAATAAACTGCGGCACTCCAAGACTGATTGAATAAAATAAAGTTGTATTAGATGTATGGACCGACGTTTCAAAGCCTTCGGGCTGTTTTTATCAAGGCTCATACAATATAACATAGTTATATTGTATGAGCCTTCTGCTATCTCTATTGCACTGTAGGCAACCAAGCAGCGGTCCATTGAGTATTGAAGTGCCGGTCCACATTGTGTGTGTGTGTGTGTATATATATATATATATATATAGAGATAGATAGATATAGAAAAACATCCAGGATGGCACTCCCAAGATATGTAGGTGCCCTCCAAATGGTGCCAATATGTATCGGCCCAAACAGATCCAGCCAGGTGGCACTCTATGAAAAAAATGCACTAAACACAGGGATAAAGTTCCAACGTTTCGGAGCTATTTAATGCTCTGTCCTCAAGGTACAACCACAAATACAAACATTGCACATTTAAATACACTCACATACCATCACGTGTCCTCCGTGTTGCCCGCCGTCCGGGACCGGGGTGCACTCTGATGACATCAAACCACCAATCTCCCGCTCCAGCGCATCACAATGACGCGTCGGCGTCAGGACAGGGGAGGACCTCTACGGACCGTGTCCCGATTACCCATTCAACGCGAAGCAACACATCAAAAGACAACATGTTAGATGTTCTGGACATCAAACGAACAAAATACAACACATTTATCAAAAAATGATCAAACATGAATAAGAACAATACCATAATCACATGTCTGACACCTTAGTGAATAAAAAACCTTTTCCTATGACACATATTCCTGGAGAACACATCACGAATCATCTGAGTTTAAGGTTCTTCAAATATGCAAATATAAATTCACAACAAATCATTAATGGCAGCCTGAAGATCCATCTAGAGTCGCACTGCAAAAGTATCCTTGATCTGTCACCACCCCTAAGTAGGGGAGGGACATGATCAATGATAATATATCGTAATGTGGACAGATAGTGGCAAAATGCCGGGCTACCGGCTAAGGGCCACAGTTACCTGAACTAATGGCAGCGCGAATGGCTGACCGATGTAATGCCATGTGCTCTCTTAGGGTTCTATCAGTCTTCCCCAGTCTTTGCCATGTGC
Organism: Taudactylus pleione; assembly: GCA_031769625.1. Taxonomy (NCBI): domain Eukaryota; kingdom Metazoa; phylum Chordata; class Amphibia; order Anura; family Myobatrachidae; genus Taudactylus; species Taudactylus pleione. The sequence goes on along the minus strand of JAUIMM010000345.1, from coordinate 529,783 downwards.
TCTCTTAGGGTTCTATCAGTCTTCTGAGGTCACAAGGACACACAATCATGTACACTATGGGGCATATTCAATTCTCCCACGAGTAATTGTGGGGTGAAAGTCCCCGCGGCGCGGGGTTAAGCTATTCAATACAATAGCTTTTTCCCCGCGTCAAAAAACGGAACTTCCACGCGAGAGCACACTGATTCCGCGAGAACTGCGGAATCAGTGTGTTGTTATTGCTCGCGCGAGGCCGAATAGGGTGGCCTCACGCTGATTTTACCTCGCACCTACATAAGGTGCGAGGTAAAATCAGACAGCGGGGACTCGCGCGCGGGGTCTCAGGGACACCCGCACGTGGAATCCCCGCTAAATGAATCCCGTCCAGCGCGCCAATTAGCCCCGCGGCTAATTGAATATGCCCCTATGAATCTAGTAGTAAATGTCACCCGATGACTTATTTTAAATTTCTTGCCACTATAAGGATGGCAAAAATTACTTCCTGTCATAAGTGACCGGCACGTTAAACAGTTCAAACATTTAAAACATCCAACTTTGGAGCTTAAGAAACTCTCCGGTTTCTCTACTCCAAAAGTACTGACGTCTGTCTTAACAATCCAATTGCGTAAATTACGCCCCCTGGTGTAACAGGGCATAACACGTGACTTCTGTAATTTTAAATCGGGATCTGTGCCCACAGCAGAACACCAGTGATTCTGATACTGGTATTGACAACATATCTCAACATCTCGGCCCTTTAGGGAGAGGTATTTTGCACCCACTACCCCCAAGAGGTGACGCAGGTTCACCAGGAGGGGTAGACAGTGGTCTCACATATGTACCCACCACGAAGTTGGAACCCATGCAATGGGAGATTGAAAGATATCGTCTCAATAGACAATTGAAGCGACACAAATTCTATAATGGAGCTAAAGCTGTACCGAGACTGCCACAGGAATCCATTAGTGATATTCCAAGATCGTTGAATAAATTCCAATCTAGATCTCTCTTTGAGCCAGTATTGGATAATGCTGAGATAAAAACGTATATTCGATTCATAGTGTACATGATTGTGTGTCCTTGTGGCCTCATATACGTGGGGAAGACTGATAGAACCCTAAGAGAGCGCATGGCATTACATCGGTCAGCCATTCGCGCTGCCATTAGTTCAGGTAACAGCGAACAGCCGGTAGCCCGGCATTTTGCCACTAAGGGCCACAATCTGTCCACATTACGATATATTATCATTGATCATGTCCCTCCCCTACTTAGGGGTGGTGACAGATCAAGGATACTTTTGCAGTGCGAATCCAGATGGATCTTCAGACTTGAAGCGCTGGCACCTAGGGTATTGAATGAAAATCTGGGACTACATTATTTCCTGTGAATTTATTTATTGCAGGTATCCCTGGGTTATGTTACAGTATTGGTATGTGTTTTCCTGAGTAAGGGGTAACAACTAGTGGATCTATTATAATATACAATATATTTGTGTGGGTTTTATATGTACTCTTTTTAAGACTTACTGTGGCTGCCATTAATGATTTGTTGAGAATTTATATTTGCATATTTGAAGAACCTTAAACTATATCAGATGATATATGATGTGTTCTCCAGGAATATGTGTCATAGGAAAAGGCTTTTTATTCACTAAGGTGTCAGACATGTGATTATGGTATTGTTCTTATTCATGTTGGTTAATTTTTTGATAAATGTGTTGTATTTTGTTCGCTTGATGTCCAGAACATCTAACATGTTGTCTTTTGATGTGTTGCTTCGGTTGCCTGGGTAACCGGGACGCGGTCCGTAGAGGTCCTCCCCTGTTCTGAGGCCGACGCGGCATTGTGATGCGCTGGCGCGGGAGATTGGTGGTTTGACGTCATTAAGAGTGCGCCCCGGTCCCGGACGTCGGGCAACATGGAGGACACGTGATGGTATGTGAGTGTATTTAAATGTGCAATGTTTGTATTTGTGGTTGTACCTTGAGGACGGAGCATTAAATAGCTTTGAAACGTCGGAACTTTATCCCTGTGTTTAGTGCATTTTTTTCATAGAGTGCCGCCTGGCTGGATCTATATAATATATATAGTCTGTACATATACACACACAAAGTGCTTACACAAATACAGTAAATAACAGGTAGATAGCTGTATTATTTGACTCTGAACTGAAAGTTTTCAGTTACACTTACCAAGAGTGCCTCTATCTGTCTGTGCTGGTTCATGTTGTTTTCATAGGCAGAACAAAAATTAGTCAGGGAGTGGAAGTATCCTGCTTTGGAGGGTGGATGTAATGCACACTGAGGCAGGGGGCACTTACTGTGACTGTGGAGGAGGGGGAAGCTGAGAGCAGGGTAGGCTGTGGGGGGCTGCAATTGAGGCGGAGACTGACTGCGGATTTAGAGAGGAGGAGGGGTGTTGCCTGGTTACAGTAACAGCAGCACAGGCTATGGGGAGGTTGGTTGGAGGCGCTGGGCTTGATCAGCACACGCTGCGGTGTGGGGAGCTGGCTACACTGTCGGGAGGATGGCAAAGGAGACTGGCTGCACTCGCTGTTAATGCTTTGACTAACGCTGCACACATCACGTGACAGGGGTGGAGCTGAATGAGGTGAGGAGCAGAAAATGGAGCCCGGGCTGCTATACTGCCTTCGTGTCCAGCAGCAGCCATTCAAACACAGTGCAGCCGGACATCGTGGGGGGACGTACTAAAAGGAATGACAAGCTGGTCTGAAGAAAAAGAATGCCAATTGACTATAATGGGAGCAGACTAAACCTTTATGAATATTTAAAAAAAATCGTAAACCTATGAACTATATCTTCTGTACACTTCTTACTAAGATGATTTCACATATTTTACATGTGGAATGACATGGAATGACGCACGTTAACTACGGAATGACAGCTGTTTTATTCGCCATCCCCAGGCAAATCTATCATTAAAACAGTGCATATGTCCCATATAAATACACCGATTTTTATATGATCCCCTAAGCGCACGAACTTTTCCCTTTGTACATATATCCGCCTATACCTGTACCCTACGATACCTGTCACGTAATGTGGAATGACGCACGTTTACTACGGAATGACAGCTGTTCCAGTTGCCATCCCCAGGCAAATCTGTCAATAAAACAGTGCATATGTCCCATATAAATACACCGATTTTTATATGAACCCCTCAGCGCGCGCACTTTTCCCTTTCTACATATATCCACCTATACCTGTACCCTACTATACATGTCACATAATAAGGAATGACGCACGTTTACTACGGAATGACAGCTGTTCCGGTTAACATCCCCAGGCAAATCTGTCAATAAAACAGTGCATATGTCCCATATAAATACACCGATTTTTATATGAACCCCTCAGTGCACACACTTTTCCCTTTCTACATACATCCACCTATACCTGTACCCTACTATACATGTCACGTAATGCGGAATGACGCATGTTTACTACGGAATGACAGCTGTTCCGGTTGCCATCCCCAGGCAAATCTGTCATTAAAACAGTGCATATGTCCCATATAAAGACTCCGATTTTTATATGATCCCCTCAGCGCACAAACTTTTCCCTTTCTACATACATCCGCCTATACCTGTACCCTACTATACATGTCACGTAAGGCGGAATGACGCACGTTTACTACGGAATGACAGCTGTTCCGGTTAACATCCCCAGTCAAATCTGTCATTAAAACAGTGCATATGTCCCATATAAAGACTCCGATTTTTATATGATCCCCTCAGCGCACAAACTTTTCCCTATGTACATACATCCGCCTATACCTGTACCCTACGATACATGTCACATAATGTGGAATGACGCACGTTTACTACGGAATGACTGCTGTTCCGGTTGCCACCCCCAGGCAAATCCATCATTAAAACAGTGCATATGTCCCATATAAAGACTCCGATTTTATATGATCCCCTCAGCGCACAAACTTTTCCCTTTGTACATACATCCGCCTATACCTGTACCCTACTGTACATGTCACGTAATGCGGAATGACGCACGTTTATTACGGAATGACAGCTGTTTTATTTGCCATCCTAATGCAAATCTGTCATTAAAAGTGCATATGTCCCATATAAAGACTCCGATTTTATATGATCCCCTCAGCGCACAAACTTTTCCTTTTCTACATACATCCACCTATAAGTGTACCCTACTATACATGTCACATAATAAGGATTGACGCACGTTTACTACGGAATGACAGCTGTTCCAGTTACTGTCCCCATGCAAATCTGTCATTAAAACAGTGCATATGTCCCATATAAAGACTCAGATTTTTATATGATTCCCTAAGCGCACACACTTTTCCCTTTCTATATGCGTCCGCCTATAAGCGTACCCTACTATACATGTCACATAATAAGGAATGACGCACATTTACTACGGAATGACAGCTGTTTTATTTGCCATCCTAAGGCAAATCTGTCATTAAAACAGTGCATATGTTATGTGGCCGGAGGCTGGCCACACATGGCTAATGGTGGCTGCGGAACTGAAGGGGATAACCCCTAATGCTGCAGCGCTATTTTTAAATAGAACATTAGGCACTAGGTGGCCATTTTAAATGCTAGGCACTGGGTGTGTTAAAGTGTATTTGTAGCTGTATTGTCTGCTGTGGCCTGGTCCCCCTCCGAAGTACGCAGCAATGGTGTTAACCCCTCTTTGCGCTGCACCAGGGGACGGGTGTTAGGAGCCGCTTAGTGCTCCATGCTGGGGACTGAGAGCTTAGCTCCCGGCGTCCTAGCTACATAGCAAGGCTGCTGGTCCACCCCTGATGTGCTGCACTGTGGGGGGCGGTGTGCAATCAGCCACTGCAGCCAGGACATAGGGCCTGATTCAGACCTGCTCGCTAAGATGCATACTCTCGCTGCTATCGATGGTTTGCAGTGTGTATGCATTGTGCACATGCGTAAGCATCGCAATACGCATGTGCATACCTTAGCGAAGGTTCACAATGCATTCGCTCGCTGCGCATAGACAGCCCAGCAGAGTGAGTTACAGGGGAAGCCATTTGTAGGTGGTAACAGGGGCTGGCCATTAAAAACGGGGGAGTGGAGGTGCAAAAGCAGGCGTGTCTGAGCATCTCAATGGCGTTTTATATGTGTGAATTATTAAAAGACAGCATCATAGTACACGTCACCTGGCTTGTTTTACACTGAAGTGCTCGCAGTGCTTGTGGCAGGGTATGGTCAACCTCAAGCGCTGTCATAGCATCCAATGTGACACGATGTACCGATGGTTGCATGCACTTCCTGGACATGACGTGCACAAGTGGGCGTCTTAAAACATGATGGTGGGTGTCTGCACACACTATGTGATCGCTCTCTAAGAAATACTGGGCGTGCTAATGCATTGCTATGTGGGAGCACTGCCTATGCAATTTGCATACACATCATGTGAGCGATCACATCTAGTGAGCTCCTCTGAATCAGACCCATAGTCCCAGGGCTGCAGGACAGTATGTGGGCTGACTGCTGGGAAGGCGCTCCAGCTCTACAGGGTGGCAGGGACAGGCTGCAGCTGGGATGCTTGTCCTGGACTGCTGGGTAGAGTAGCCGCCCACTGGAGGACAGGGTGAGCCAGTTCTCTGTACCTCTAGCACAGAGGCGCATGCTGGGTATCAGGATTGCCGGCTCCTGCTACCCCAGAGAGGCAAAAGGGTAGATGGCTGCAGGTGGTGCTTGGCACCGAGTGCCAGGCACTGCTTGTGTTGCAGAGTGCTGGGGACTGAGGGCCTAATTCAGACCCGCTCGCGAGTGCTGAGCACTCGCAAGCGGGTCAATGTTAGCCCAGTGCGCATGCGCACGACGGAGGCGGCTCCGTCGTGCGCATGCGCGAGACCCGGATAGCGAAAGGGAAAGCCGTCGCTATGGGTCTCGCTACAAAGGGGGTGTGCTGTCGATGGTGAGTGACAGTACGCCCCCTTTGGTGGACGTTCCGGGGGCGTGGCTGGCCAGACAGAGGCGTTCCCATGGGAATGCCTACCGTCTGGGGCCGGCCCCACTGACATCACAAGTGATGTCAGTGGGAGTTCTTTCAGTTCTGATAGAGCCAAAAGTACTCTGATAGAGCCAAAAGTACAAAAGGGCCTCGTCGCAAGCCCGATGGTCGCGATGTTCTTGACCATCGCGACCATCTTCCTGGCCGCTCGCTATAGCTGTGGGTGGTCACCCACGGCTATACAAGGGGCCAGGAGGCCGCTCTAAAATTAAGAAGGACGGCCCTGATTCAGAGCGAGCGCTCTGTCAGAGCGTCTGGCTCTGAATCAGGGCCTGAGAGAGTAGCTCCCAGTGCCGCCAGTACTGGCATATGAAGCCCAGCGCTGAGCACTGGACACAGTAGATAAAAACACATGGGTATAAAATAAAATGTTTAAAAATGTATGTGCAGCACTGAGCCAAGGAAGCAGGTCCTCAGCTGCAGTGCTGCTGTGTGTAAAAGCCTGGTGCCGGGCACCAGGGGTAGAGTACAGTGTTCTCCCCAGAAATTTTTTCCAGCCGGGTGGCATCCAAAAGTAGCCGGGTGGGGGCCTTCGCAATTATGCGAGCGCCCGGAAAAGGGGCATATCCCTTACCAATCCAGCCCGACAGGTCTCAGGCTGCTCCCCCACTGGCTCTCAGTCAAAGTGCCCATTATGCAGTGCCCCCTGTATTTGTGCCCTTAATACAGTGGCCCCTGTAGTTTAGCTTTACCCTTATGCAGTGACCCCTCGCTGCAAGAATAAAGCATCCAACCCGAGTGCATTCCAACTCCTGCGGACCCTATTCCATGAACAGATCCTCATCGGAGTCCTGTCGAAATTCTCATACTCCTGAGAAACACAGTCCTCATCAGAATCATCTGATTGCAAAAGTGCCGGTAAAGCTCTCTTTCTAGATAGCGGCTGTGGTGGAACCCCCCTACTCTGGGAGGAGACCTCCATTACCTGACCCCAAGTTTCCATAGTCCAAGTTAGGGTTTGCACCCAGGCTGGTTCTGTCTGCAAGACCGATGAGGGTCCTGGATTACAACTCTGCATTCTAGACGCCTCCCTTTCTCTGTGAGATTCTGCTAGCTCAGCAGAGAGATGAGACATAACACCTGCTAGTGACACAACCAAAGGAGGTGAAAGGTCCTGTATTGGGGCAGGACCGCCAGGGGCAGGGTCCCACCATCACAAGAATCGCACAACAGAGCCACCTCCGAGTGAGCCTGAGTAAACTTAGCATTACACTTCTTATAGGCATATCATTTTTGTTACGCATTTGATGTTGCTCCCCTGCCTGTCATATTGCTCCACTAACATCAACCAATCAATGCACAGGCACACAGTGACAGTGAGGAGAAAACAGAAATAGAGCAGCCAAACACAGCAATAGAGAGAGGAGTGTCACACAACCCCCTCCCCTAATTAATGGCTCCCCAGATCCACCAAATCTCCCCCCAACAGCACACTCAATGTACCAGAAGCTTGAGGATGAAGATGGCAATCTGCAGAGCTGTTGCTGTGCCCAGGAATCAGCGGGCAGGAGATGCTGACCTGGCGTGCTACGTGGGAACTGAGCACAGGAGAAAGGGAGAAGCGCGCTTTCCCTGTCTAACCCGCCTCTGAAGTGTACTGGAAGCTCCGCCACCATTCTGATTGACATTTGGCCAAAAATGGCCGCCCGCAATACATAGCACCAAGATGTGAGAAAACTGCACTGCCAGGTTTCCCCTGCTGCTTGTTGTGATCGGGAAGGCTGGCCATATACGCATCAGCTGTGCCACCGGACTGTGCAGCAGTCAGGGGAGACATGGACCCAGCCGCGAGCAGCTGCGGCGGGTCCCGGCAGCACTGATGTGCTAAGACCTGGGACCCAGACGCACGCTGCAGGCAGCGGCGGCGGGTCCCTCCAGCTGGCTCCAACAGAGCAGGCAGACAGGGGCTAACTGTCTGCCTGTGTCCTCAATGAGTTGCAATAAAGGAAAAAAATATGAAAAGTAACTGCATCAACAGCCTAAGCTGATGACCAGGGTACCAGCTCCCTGGAGGCACAATTCTTGACTGGGGATGAGGGGGGCATAGAGGTGGAGGAGCCATTCTTAAAGTGCCGGGTCCTCTCTACAGCCCGTCTATACCCCACAGTACTGAGGACCGGATTCAGACCCGGATGCTAAGAAGTATTCACTCGTAGCTGGCCGATGCTCTATTCTGCGCATGCATATGCATCGCTGTGCGCATACCAGTGTGAAAGCTCGGGAAACGTTCGCTCGCTGCACATAGACTTAACAGCAGAGTGAGTAACAGGAGAAGCCGTTTGTGGGTGGTGACAGGGGCTGGCCACTAGAAACGGGGAAGTGGAGGTGTGAACGCAGGCAAGCCTGAGCGTCTCAACGCCGTTTCAGAGGTGTGCATAATTTAGAGACAGCATCATTGTACACATCACCTGGCTGGTTTTTACACTGAAGTGCTCGCAGTACTTGCGGTAGGGTATGGTCAGTCACAAGCGCTGCAATCGTATCCTATGGTACCCGATGTACCGATGGTTGTATACACTTTCTGGAGATGACGTGCGCAAGTGGGCGTCTTAAGACAGATTAGTGGCCATCTGCATACACAGAGTGATCGCACGCCAAGAGTGGGCGTGCTAATGCCTCGCTGTGCGATCGCCTGCCTTCCCAAATTTGCATAGGCATTGCGAACATGTGCGAGCGAACACATCTAGCGAGCGGGTCTGAATGAGCTCCTGAGTTTCCAGAGTCCTCTGTGGCTGTGGAAGAAACATACAAACAAATTATGTTAATATATATAGCCCTGCTCCAGGCTTCCACATGCTGCAGTCCGGGAGCTGCTGTCCCGGCTCAGTGGTGCAAAAAAAGTACCTTTATTACATACATTTATATTTTATACGAGAATACACTTTTTTATTTACTTTTATACTGTGCTCAGCGCTGGGAACCCTTAGCACTGCAATTCAGGACTGCTGGGGCTCTTCTAATTACCTGGCCACAGTGCTGCAGGTCCAGGGAGCTGGCTCTCCCTGTTCCCCAGCATGCAGCCACACTCTCCACACCCTTACCATGTACCGCACAGGGAGCCGGCTAGCCCTGTCCCCCTACGTGCGGTCACCCCCCCGCCTTCCCCGGGTTAGGCTCCACATGGCCACCTTTCTCTGCACGGGGGAATCGGGAGCTGGCTCTCCCGATCCCCTGCGTTTGGTTAATCCACTTTGGAGTGCCGGGAGTTGACCCCCCACGTCCCCAGCGGTCAGGGCACAGTCCCTTCTGGCTTCTGCATCCGGAGCCGGTATTCCCAGTCCCACAGTGTGTGGCCATTCAGCCCTGCAAACCGGGACAGTGGTCCTGGCTTCAACGGCTTCCTGTAACCATTGGAGTGCTGGGTCCCCAGCGTGAAGCCCTCAGCGGCTCCCTGCTTCTAGTCCTCTGGAGCTGGGGCACCGGGAGCAATGCTTCTGGACCCCAGCGTGCAGCCATCAGCGGCTCCTTACCACACCACACAGATGAAACAAAGGTCATCATTTTTACACACCCGGCGCCGGTAACACATTTGCAATGGGGGCCTAGCGCCTATACATTTTAAATATGGGGCCGCAGCACAGGGTTAACCCCTTCATTGCCGTGGCCTCCATTAACCACGTGTGGCTGGAATAGATATGAAGTCCCGATGGCTAAATAGCCGGTTCATATCCCAACGCCGGCAGCTGGAAGGGAGAAGATCCCGAAAGGGCAGGTAAGTACTCTGGACCTCATTCAGAGTCGGTCGTTGCGGCCGCATGGTCGTAAGGGAAAAGGGGCCGGAAATGCAAATGATGCACTCGCAAGTTGCGTCCTTAATATCGGATCGGTAGCTGAACGACCAAGGGGAGGATGCGGCCGTAAGACAAAAAATATATGAGATATGGTAAGAACTTACCCTTGTTATCTCTATTTCTACGAAGTCCATAAGGTTCCACAGGATACCTTGGGGTATAGGTGATGACGTCAGGCACGGACACCACAGAGTTACATTTTCAGCCTCCCAGGATGCACTGGGGTCCCTCTCCTATACCCCACCCCCAAGCCAAGGCAATTCAGTTTCGTAACAAGCCATAGGCCGGAGGAGGAGAACAAAGAGAGAGAAGAAAGTCTGGAACACACAAGAATCACATTCTCACCAGAAGGAGACGGAGAAACCGGTGACCAGATCAAAGCCCATCTGCAGTACAGGTGCGAAAGGGCGGGAGTCCTGTGGAACCCTATGGACTTCGTAGAAATAGAGATATCAAGGGTAAGTTCTTACCATATCTCATATTTTCGACTTCTGGGTCCATAGGGTATCCACAGGATACCTTGGGGATGTCCCAAAGCAGTATCCTTTAAGGGTGGGGACGCTCCTGTGCTGTAAGGAGAAGGAAGCGTCCTGAGAGGCAAAGGTATCAAAAGCATAATAATACCTTACAAAAATATGGACAGATGACCACGTGGCTGCCAATCACCGCTGAACCGCTGAGGCGCCAAGTCGAGCTGCCCACAAAGGACCCACAGACCTAGTGGAAGAGCTTTAATAGAGGATGGAACAGGAAGACCTGTGAATCCATCCTGCCAAAGTTAGCGTAGTGGCAGGCCAACCCTTTTTATGGAAACCAGAAAGGACAAAACCGAGAGTCTGATTTCCTAAATGGGCTGGTACGGTCAACTTAAATTCTTAAGAGCCCGTACCACATCCAAAGAGGCCTCACCAGCAGACAGGACTGGGGAAGTAAAGGCCGGTACTATAATTTCCTCATTGATGTGGAAACTAGACAGCACCGTAGGTAAAAAACCAGGGCAAGTACGCAGCACTGCCCTGTTCCTAGGAAAGATGAGAAAAAGGGAGGTCTACATGACAGAGCCCCCCATTCTGAGATCTTACTGGCCAAATCAATGGCCAGAAGGAATACAGGGCTTCATTCAGAGGCAGCCGTATGGTCTACGACCGCACGGCCGCCTCGATGTTTTCCAGTGCGCATGCGCATGAGGGAGCCGGCTCATAGCGGGTCTCTTTCCAAAGGGGGCGAGCTGTCGATGTTGATTGACAGCTCGCCCCGTTTGGAAGGCGGGCCGGGGGGGTGGCAGCCCAAACGGAGGCGTTCCCATGGGAATGCCTACCGTTTGGGGGAGGCCCCACTGACATCACTAGCGATGTCAGTGGAGAGCTTCCGGCTCTGACAGAGCCAGAAGCTCTCCGGGGCTTACGACAAGTGAGACCCTACCCTAGGGTCTCGTCGTAAGCCCCGATGGTCACGATGGTCTATGACCATCACGACCATCACCCTAGTGGTCATTAGAGCTGTGGGTGTAAACCCACAGCCTAACAACCGAAACAGAAGCGGCCGGTCAGGATGCAAGTGGCCGCCCAGTTTCTGAGCGACCGCTTGCATCCTCCGACCGCCTCTGAATGAGGGCCACAGTCCTAGCTGTAAGCCATTTGAAATCCACTGAGCCCAGTGGGTCAAATGGCGGTCCTCAGGAAGCCCTAAGGAACACAGCCAAATCCCAAGGAGCCACAGGTGGAACAAAGGGATGCTGAATATAACGTACACCCTGCATAAAGGTGCGGACATCAGGAAGAGTAGCAATCCTACGATGAAACCATACTAACAGAGCAGAAACCTGCACCTTCAGGTAAGCAAGGCGAAGACCGTTATCTAAGCCCACCTGTAGGAAAGCCAACACTCTGGATATCCGGAATACCTGAGGAGCATAGCCTCTAGGGTGACACAACTGAAAGAAAGTATGCCATACCTGATGGTAAATTCTTGCAGATAAAAGCTTCCGAGCTCTTAGCATGGACAGAGCCCCTGTTAACTATAGAGCTGGAAAAACTCCTAGACCTTAAGAGGGCAGTCTCCACCGCCACACCAGGTGTGGGTATCAGCCAGGATCCTGAGATAACAGGTCTGGGCGTAGAGGCAACAGCTTTGGAGTGTTAACTGAGAGGCTCTGAAGATCTGAGTAATAGTGCCATCTGGCCCACGCTGGAGCTATCAGCAGGTGTGTGCCTCTGTCTTGCTATTACTGGAGGAAGAAGGGATAATGGAGGGATGAGGTACACAACTTGGAAGGTCCACTGGACCTACATACGTCTACCAGAAGAGTCTCATCTCTGAAAGGCTCCACGTGTTCACCAGAAGATTGAACACCTCCTGATGAAGAGGACATTTCCCTGAATGCACATCTTGACGGCTGAGAAAGCCTGCTTTCCATCTGAGGATTCCTGAATGAACACTGCCGATGATGGCAGGGATATAGCCTTCCACCCAAGCCAGAATTCGGGACACCACTGTTAGTGTCGCCTGACTTCGGGAACCTCCTAGGTGGTTTACATAAGCCATCATGATGGCATTGTCAGACTGTACCTGCACGGTATTTCCATGGAGGACCTGTCCTGCATGCTGGAGAACCTTGAATACTGCTCAGAGTTCTCAGATGTTTATGGGAAGCGCATAAACTGCTGGTGTCCACCTGCCCTGGAACAAGTGTGGACCTGTCAATGCTTCCCAGCCACGGATACTGGCATCCGTCGTCAGAAGGACCCCGTCCGCAATCCCAAAGGGGGTGCCCCTTGTTTAGGTGAGCTTTCCGCAGCCACCAGGCCAGAGAGAGACAAACCTCCGGGGAAAGCACTATTGACTTTATCCTATGGGGCAACCCATCCCATCTGGAGAGGATCAATTTTTTCCAGAGGTTTAGAGTGAAACTGGGTACTCTCCACCATGTCGAACAGTGACACCCTGGAACCCAGGAACCACATTGCCGAGTGAATAGACACTCGGCGACTCTGCAGGCAACTGCGTACCTTTGCCTGTAATGCAGAGATCTTTTCCTCAATCACAAAGATCCTCAGATGTTGGGATATGGAGCATCCTCTGTGAAGAATCAGAGAGGACCATTTCCAGTTTATCAGTCAGCCCTAACGTAGCAACACAGATATTGTCCGTTGCAGATTGCACTGAAGTATCTCTGGAGACCCTGGTAACAACAGGAGGTCGCCCGGATAGGGTAACAAGCGGACCCCCTGCAGCCGCAGGTGGGCTGCCATAACTGCCATGACCCTGGTAAACCGTGAGACGCGGAGGCCAGACCAAGGGGCAATGCCAGAAACTGGAAATGCTTATCGACCAGTGCAAACCTGAGGAAAACACTGGTGTGCTAAGAAAATAGTCACCCTGAATATATCCAATGACACCACAAAATTCCCAGGCTCCATTGAATGATTGAATGCAGGGTCCCCTCCTGAACCAAGGAACCCTTAAGAATTTGTTGAAGGATTCGAGGTTGAGGATGTCCTGGTAAGACCCATTGGGTTTCTATACCAGAAAGAGGATGGAGTAATACCCCGTTCCCCTTTGGGGCAACAGAATAGGTACTATAACTCCTGCCTGGAGCATAGAGTGTAACACCCTCAAAAATTACAGGGTCTTGTCTTGAATTGACAGAAGACCTGTAACGAAAAACCGTCTGGGCCACTTTTACCGGGAGGAGAGGACATACCTTCAAGAAAATACTTATTTAACCCCAGTGTCCGTGGTGTTCAGACACCAGCACTGGATGAACTGGAGAAGCCGGTCTCCAACTCTGGGGTCCCCCGAGAGGAGGCCCGTCCTGTGAGGCTGAAGGATTATAGTCCATCTTGGGAGTAGGACGTCTAGTACTCCAAGCCTGTTCTTATGGCTGAGCAGATTTCCTGGCTACTGACTGTCTTGGAAAGCTGTATTTTAGACTTACCCTGGCCTCACAGGGCCGAAAAGACGAAGCCCCAGACCCCGATGGGATTGTAGCCGATGGCAGACACGCAGACGTAGCTGCTGCCTGCGGGGCCACAATTGTGTCCAGATGAGGGCCAAACAGGACCTGTCCCATAAAAGGCAAAGCATTCCAAATGGAATCTGTGTCCGCTTTCCAAGAGTGCAACCACAGGGAGCCATGAGCCGCTACTGCTGCCGAGGAGATTCTGGAAAGGAGTAGGCTATATGTAAGACTGTCTCATTATGAACGTGGCTAAGTCTCTGAGAATTTGCCACTATCCACCTGCTCTGCTGGAGAGTCAGTGTGCAGAGATCCAGTTACCTACCCAGCGCTCCATGGCTCTGGCCCCCCAGCACATGGCCATAGCCGGCCTGGACGCCCCTCCAGCAAGGGAATAATTGGATTTTAGATATATTTGCACCTTGCAATCTGTAACCTCCTTCAAGGAAGACCTGGGGGGCATGGGCAACGCAGCACTCCTCACTAGGCGTGTAACATGAAAATCTACCCGTAAAGTGAACTCCCATTCGGAAAAGTAATTATCCGCAAAGGGGTATGCAAAATGTCAACCGTTTTTGAGGCTGGAACCGCTTACCCGGATTTTCCATGCCTCCTCTAAATGATCCACCTGACCAGTTAGAGGAATTACAGTGGCAACACCCCTATCCTTAAAGAAGACATATTTGGATTTAGCCACGGGGCATATGTAATAACCAAAGCCGCACGGACTGCCCGTATAAGGCCAGGTATAGAGACTTTAGACCCAGACTACGCCTCCTTTGCACTAAGGGGCTCGTGTCTGAAAAAGTCAATAATGTCACCGTCATCAGACGTCATGTCCTTAGCCGTCTGAGATTCGAAAGGCCGTTTAGAAGGCAAAAATGGTGACTCCCCCTGTAAAACGTCCATCAGGTGCTATACCATTTGGACAATAAATTCACCCACACAGGCTCCTGCGAGACCTGGGGAGGCAAAAACAGGATACACTGGGGTACCATCAACTGCCCAGGGACTCCTGCATGTGATGAGACCACCACTCGCTGCGATAACCCCTATGGGGAGATGCAGGGGGCGTTGCCCACAAGGGCTGTAAGCATCTTAGCCAGCTGAGGGCGGTCCCCTTTTTGTGCAGGCACAGTGACAGAAATGGGGCGTGATATATAATACAACATGCCCTCCATAAATCCTCAGCGTCTACATATCCCTCCGCTAACTGGACATGATATCAGTACATTATAGCTGGAAGAGGATATCCTCGTTCACTTTCCGACATGAGGAGTGTGAACGGGGCGTATGTGACTTCCCACACAGAAAAACCAGGTTTACTGTGAGGTAATAAACACCCTGCAACACCGCACCGCAAGGGCTGTAGCAGAAGAAGAAGAGGGATATGAAAATGGCTGACAGTCAGAAATGAAAGTACAGGCAAACAGCGCTAGCATTTAAGTCACATACAATGCACAGATAACATCCTGCATTACAAGCACTGCGATCAACTACACAGACAAGAAACTGGTAGGAAACAGTGCTGCATAGACTGACCTTAATTGAAGTAGAGGTATGCGGGGGACCCGGACCGCAATGGCACCTGTATCAGCTTCCAGCACCATTTGCCATCCCCAGTACATGCAGAGAGAAAATGGCCACCGAGGAGCAGAGAGGAGGCGGGCCCGGGGGAGGATCGCTGACACAGCCCGCACAGACCGCTGTGGAATGGCACTGTGCAGCGGGGGAGATGCCGGCTGTGAGACAGGGAAGGCGTTCTCCCCTGGCCCGCTATTAACCCCTGGGATGCCGCGCTGTACCACACATGCTGCGGTCCGCTGTCCCTGGTGGTCTAGTGGAAGGAACAGGATCAGTACCTGGCCCCACACGAAGCCGGGCCCCAGGGAGCACCCTGCCTGGGGACCAAAAAGGACTGTGTTACGGGCAGGTGCCCACCGCGGGACCCGGCCGCTTACCTTGTCCCCCGTACATCCGGCCACAGTCCAGGTAGCCGGGGTCACCGCTAGCTGTGACCCCAGCTACCTACCAGCATCCCCGGATCGGTACCGGCGTTCTGGTACCGGCGGGGTGTAGGAGCGACAGCATGGACGTCAGTATTGACTGTCCATGCTGTAAGGTTCATCTTGTGCAGCCACAGGTGCACTCTGAAGAAATCTTCTGGGGCTATTACAGCCCCCTCTGTGAATGTGATCCGACCTCTGGCCGGACACCCACGAAACTGAATTGCCTTGGCTTGGGGGTGGGGTATAGGAGAGGGACCCCAGTGCATCCTGGGAGGCTTAAAATTTAACTCTGTGGTGTCCGTGCCTGACGTCATCACCTATACCCCAAGGTATCCTGTGGATACCCTATGGACCCTGAAGTAGAAATACGCCCCCTTCTCATACGCATTATACGTCATCTCCGGGCATATAAGGATTAATCGAGACCATCGGAACTGGTTGTAGAGCTTAAGGTTGACCTTAAGCACTACGATCATGTCAGTGTAAAAACCTCCCATGTCACGTGTGCCATGACACTACTTTGTTAATTATGCACTCCCATAAAACGCCATTCGCATAATTAGGCACACCTGCGTTCGGATCTCCACTCCCCCATTTTCAAGCACCTTCCCCTGTTACCACCCACAAATGCCTCAACCTATCACTCAAACTACCGACCTGGCTGTGTTCAAGGAGAGAGAAATTTCTGATCGTAGCAGTTAGTTTGCGCACGCGCATTGCGAACTTTATGCATGTGCAGTTTAGCGAACATTGGTGGCATATGACCGTGCAGCCGCAACGACCGACTCTGAATGAGGTCCTCTATCCCTACTCTTCTCCCCCCCTAACCCTCCCTTAGTGGTGCATAACCCTAACCTCCACCCTAGTCCCTAACCTCCCCAGGGGTGCCTAACCCTACTTTGCCGCACCCTAAACCTAACCCTCCCAGGGAAGGTGCCTGACCAATACCTCCTGCTGGGGGTGCCTAACCTCCCCAAAAAAAGGAACCCAAACCCCACTACGCTCCCTAAAGCTAACCCTCCCCCATCCCTGTGCGCGGCTAATGCAAAGGTTGCCCGGACTTTCCTTGTTCGATCCAGTGCCCTTCTCTGTTTCGGTGTCGGGATTAAAGTAGATAGGCGTCGGTATTTTGACACCTATCTTAAATCCCTTGTCGGGATTCGGATGTCGGTAATGAGATCGGCAGCCGCAAAATAACTACATCCAGTGTGGCCGGCCTCCGGGGAATAAAACAGCTGTCTTTCAACATTATGCAACGGGTACAGGTATAGCTGGATGCATATAGAAAGGGAAAAGTGTGTGCGCTTAGGGGAACATAGAAAAATCGGTGTATTTATATGGGACATATGCACTGTTTTATTGACAGATTTGCCTGGGGATGTTAACCGGAACAGCTGTCATTCCGTAGTAAACGTGCGTCATTCCGCATTACGTGACATGTATAGTAGGGTACAGGTATAGACGGATGTATGTAGAAAGCAAAAAGTTTGTGCACTGAGAGGATCATATAAAAATCGGAGTCTTTATATGGGACATATGCACTGTTTTAATGACAGATTTGCCTGGGGATGGCGACTGGAACAGCTGTCATTCCATAGTAAACGTGCGTCATTCCTTATTATGTGACATGTATAGCAGGGTACAGGTATAGGCGGATGTATGTAGAAAGGGAAAAGTGTGTGCGCTGAGGGGTTCATATAAAAATTTGGAGTCTTTATATGGGACATATGCACTGTTTTAATGACAGATTTGCCTGGGGATGGCGACTGGAACAGCTGTCATTCCGTAGTAAACGTGCGTCATTCCTTATTATGTGACATGTATAGTAGGATACAGGTATAGGCGGATGTATGTAGAAAGGGAAAAGTGTGTGCGCTGAGGGGTTCATATAAAAATCGGTGTATTTATATGGGACATATGCACTGTTTTAATGACAGATTTGCCTGGGGATGGCGACTGGAACAGCTGTCATTCCGTAGTAAACATGCGTCATTCCTTATTATGTGACATGTATAGTAGGATACAGGTATAGGCGGATGTATGTAGAAAGCGAAAAGTGTGTGCGCTGAGGGGTTCATATAAAAATCGGTGTATTTATATGGGACATATGCACTGTTTTATTGACAGATTTGCCTGGGGATGTTAACCGGAACAGCTGTCATTCCATAGTAAACATGCGTCATTCTGCATTACGTGACATGTACAGTAGGGTACAGGTATAGGCGGATGTATGTACAAAGGGAAAAGTTTGTGCTCTTAGGGGATCATATAAAATCGGAGTCTTTATATGGGACATATGCACAATTTTAATGACAGATTTGCCTGGGGACATTAAACGGAACAGCTATCATTCCGTAGTAAACGTGCGTCATTCCGCATTACGTGACATGTATAGTAGGGTACAGGTATAGACGGATGTATGTAGAAAGCAAAAAGTTTGTGCACTGAGAGGATCATATAAAAATCGGAGTCTTTATATGGGACATATGCACTGTTTTAATGACAGATTTGCCTGGGGATGGCGACTGGAACAGCTGTCATTCCATAGTAAACGTGCGTCATTCCTTATTATGTGACATGTATAGCAGGGTACAGGTATAGGCGGATGTATGTAGAAAGGGAAAAGTGTGTGCGCTGAGGGGTTCATATAAAAATTTGGAGTCTTTATATGGGACATATGCACTGTTTTAATGACAGATTTGCCTGGGGATGGCGACTGGAACAGCTGTCATTCCGTAGTAAACGTGCGTCATTCCTTATTATGTGACATGTATAGTAGGATACAGGTATAGGCGGATGTATGTAGAAAGGGAAAAGTGTGTGCGCTGAGGGGTTCATATAAAAATCGGTGTATTTATATGGGACATATGCACTGTTTTAATGACAGATTTGCCTGGGGATGGCGACTGGAACAGCTGTCATTCCGTAGTAAACATGCGTCATTCCTTATTATGTGACATGTATAGTAGGATACAGGTATAGGCGGATGTATGTAGAAAGCGAAAAGTGTGTGCGCTGAGGGGTTCATATAAAAATCGGTGTATTTATATGGGACATATGCACTGTTTTATTGACAGATTTGCCTGGGGATGTTAACCGGAACAGCTGTCATTCCATAGTAAACATGCGTCATTCTGCATTACGTGACATGTACAGTAGGGTACAGGTATAGGCGGATGTATGTACAAAGGGAAAAGTTTGTGCTCTTAGGGGATCATATAAAATCGGAGTCTTTATATGGGACATATGCACAATTTTAATGACAGATTTGCCTGGGGACATTAAACGGAACAGCTATCATTCCGTAGTAAACGTGCGTCATTCCGCATTAAGTGACATGTATAGTAGGGTACAGGTCTAGGCGGATGTATGTAGAAAGGGAAAAGTGTGCGCGCTGAGGGGTTCATATAAAAATTGGAGTCTTTATATGGGACATATGCACTGTTTTAATGACAGATTTGCCTGGGGATGGCGAATGGAACAGCTGTCATTCCGTAGTAAACGTGCGTCATTCCTTATTATGTGACATGTATAGTAGGATACAGGTATAGGCGGATGTATGTAGAAAGGGAAAAGTGTGTGCGCTGAGGGGTTCATATAAAAATCGGTGTATTTATATAGGACATATGCACTGTTTTAATGACAGATTTGCCTGGGGATGGCGACTGGAACAGCTGTCATTCCGTAGTAAACGTGCGTCATTCCTTATTATGTGACATGTATAGTAGGATACAGGTATAGGCGGATGTATGTAGAAAGGGAAAAGTGTGGGCGCTGAGGGGTTCATATAAAAATCGGTGTATTTATATGGGACATATGCACTGTTTTATTGACAGATTTGCCTGGGGATGTTAACCGGAACAGCTGTCATTCTGTAGTAAACGTGCGTCATTCCGCATTACGTGACATGTATAGTAGGGTACAGGTATAGGTGGATGTATGTACAAAGGGAAAAGTTTGTGCGCTGAGGGGATCATATAAAAATCGGAGTCTTTATATGGGATATATGCACTGTTTTAATGCAGATTTGCCTGGGGATGGCAACCGGAACAGTTGTCATTCCGTAGTAAACGTGCGTCATTCCGCCTTACGTGAAATGTATAGTAGGGTACAGGTATAGGCGGATGTATGTAGAAAGGGAAAAGTTTGTGCGCTGAGGGGATCATATAAAAATCGGAGTCTTTATATGGGATATATGCACTGTTTTAATGCAGATTTGCCTGGGGATGGCGACTGGAACAGCTGTCATTCCGTAGTAAACGTGTGTCATTCCTTATTATGTGACATGTATAGTAGGGTACAGGTATAGGCGGATGTATGTAGAAAGGGAAAAGTGTGTGCGCTGAGGGGTTCATATAAAAATCGGTGTATTTATATGGGACATATACACTGTTTTAATGACAGATTTGCCTGGGGATGGCAACCGGAACAGCTGTCATTCCGTAGTAAACGTGCGTCATTCCGCATTACGTGATATGTACTGTAGGATACAGGTATAGGTGGATGTATGTAGAAAGGGAAAAGTGTATGCGCTGAGGGGTTCATATAAAAATCGGAGTCTTTATATGGACATATGCACTGTTTTAATGACAGATTTGCCTGGGGATGGCAAATAAAACAGCTGTCATTCCATAGTTAACGTGCGTCATTCCATGTCATTCCACATGTAAAATATGTGAAATCATCTTAGCAAGAAGTGTACAGAAGATATATTTCATAGGTTTAAGATTTTTTTAAATATTCATAAAAGTTTAGTCTGCTCCCATTACAGTCAATTGGCATTCTTTTTCTTCCGACCAGCTTGTCATTCCTTTTAGTACGTCCCCATCGTGGGAAAGGGGTAGTTGGATCAGCTGGGAGGGACAGGGTGGCGGGCCACGGTTCTGGTGACAGCATCAGTGAGTCTGTGCACACACCCTTCCCCCGTGCACAGGCGGCCATGGCACATGACAGTGTGCACACATACACTCTCCGAGAGAGGAACGTGCATATAGCAGCGCGGGACTCTCTGGGAGTGGAGACAGGACCGCGGTACTTGCGCAGTGCTTCTCTGGGAACGCTGTAATTGAGTAGATTTCTTCAAGCAAAGGGGCTGTCCACGGGCCCCTTGGGTCCCGCCGGGCCCTAGGCGAGTGCCTATGTAGCATAATGGAAAATCCGGCCCTGCCTGTATGCTCCTCTTCAATGCAACAGTTGGTGTATGATTAAATGTAAGCACAGCTGTACTTTTCACAATACTGCTAAATAAACCACCCCACTGGTTAAGTACTAGAATCTTCACTGACTCAGGGCATCTTCTGGTATGTGCATACACTCTGCCATACTATCTACGAGTTATATATACATATTTCAACAGGTTATGGGTCCAGGCACAGAAGCAGTAGGTACACAGGCTCCAAGCTGCTAGAATGGAAAAACACAGTGAAGACAGCACAGAGTGTCTCCAGTGCGTCAGCACAAAAAGGTAACCAAAATGCGGGAGCTGCATAGACATAACAGTAAGAAGTAAGCACACAGGAGCTACACCCATATAGGGGTTTTAAAAGTTTATGTATACATCACTGCAGGCAGCATATGAAGATGAGGGTCTAATGAGAAGTACAGTATACTTTTGAGATATGTAAATGCACAATATGAGTGACTACATTGACAGAATGATGCCTATTTCTCAGTAAAACACATATCAAAATATATAGCCTCAGCACTTTAAACAGAAAAATAAACTATAAAAAACTATTTTGTATTTTTTGGCGATTTTCCAAGCTGCAATAATTGAGGTTGCTAGCCAATGACATACAGAGAAAAAGAGAAAATTAACCGTGCTTAGAAAAAATGCTCAATATAGGTTTAGTAATAACACGTGTGCCCCATAAAACACTAAATAATAAAAATAATAATCAAAAAAGATGCAATAAAAAAAGCTATTTTAATAAAAAAACAATAATAACAATGGTACTAAGATGCTATTTCATAGGAAAACTCCAAGCATACATATTGAAACAAAGATTTCATATAACATGAAACAATGTTTCTCTTTATGTTGCCATAAATAGGGGCATATTCAATTGGGTGCAAGATTAGCAAAAATCCCGCACCTGCGAGGTATTTCCTGTAGGTGCGGAATTTTTGCTGTTCAATTAGGTGGGTGTTTTTTTAAATTTTGAGGACGGGAGTTTTTTTTTCACGCACCTCCAGAGCAAGTGTGATTTTTCCTTAAATCATTAATTTAAGGAAAAATCAGTGGAACTTGCTCTGGGTCCCCGGCAGCACCCCCCCCCCCCTCCCCTTAGGACTAATTAAGCAATTGGAAATTTCCAATTAGCTCAATTAGTCCTTAATTACCTTCTGCAGCACGGTCTTCTGCATCCAGCATCGGGAGCCTGATTCTTCTGCAGCAGGGTGAGTAAATCACTGTGTGTGACCCCCACTGTATGTGTATCCTCCCCAATGTATGTGGAGCCCCCCAGATGGGGCGCTGGGAGAACTACATCTCCCAGCAGCCCTTGCCCCTCCCACCAGCCCCTGGAGCCGCCCCCTCTTCAGTAAGATGATAGATGGGAGGCCACCGGGAGCAGTGGAGACCCCCGGCCAGGTAAGTGTAGATTTTTCTTTTAAATTACGCAGTGTGGGATTTTCAGCTCTGAAAACCCAGCGACCACTTTTTTAACATTAGATACTGCGGGTATCGGGAGCGCGCATACCCGCAGTAATCCAAGATTGGGCGCAAGGTATTTTTACCTCGCTAAACCTCGCGCCCAATTGAATATGCCCCATAGAATAATCACAATAAAAAATAGCTACTAAAAGCCCTCTGGTTATATGCTCTTAAACAGAACCAAATGTTTTTTGTTGTTAGATTTGTACAGCCGCGTCCAGCTGTTTATAAAGAATTAATGATCCAGATTACTTTTTTTTATTTGTTTGTCTTAATCAATTCTCATGAATAGTATAGTTAAAAAACTTTAATATCCGGCCACCAAGTGTCTCATTCAACATATCCGTGTAATCTGATGGTTATAGGCACGCTGTTTCATAATCCCTATAGTAAGAGGGGCCACTTAACACACACATATTGCTGCACCTTGTGTCAATGTTCAAAAAAATTTAACTTTGTGCAATTAAAAATGTGCAGTGATATTACCTCCTTGTTTAGTAGATAGAAAAATATTGTTATAGATGTGCTGCAGCACGGTTCTTTAATATCAAATTAGTGGCTCCTCTCCGTAGAACAACCAGCGTGTAGATGCAGTGATGCCGCTGTGCATGGAACTCATTTGTCTTGCTGCTCGCTCCGTTGCTGTGCCGGAGATCAGTGCACATGCAGTGAGCGGGGGACCGGAATTATCCGAGCTGTGCCTCTGTTCCTAGAGGTCAATCCATTCAGTTACTTGCTCTATACCCGAAGTCCTTTATGACAGCAGTATTCAGAGGAAGAGGGTCACACAGAGCTTGATTAGTCCACCGGAAAAAGCGCTCTGGTGTGAGAAGATGTACTTGTCTCTAACGCTTTTCTTCCATTCAGGATTTCTTCAGAGGTGTGTAGTCAGGAGGTAGTGTAGGGCTACTGTCCTCTTTAAATAGGTCTTAGAGACGTTAATTGATAGCACATATTTGTGCTTAGAAACCAATCAGAGGATATCTGGTTCATTTCAGCAAAGATTACCATGAATAGTAAGTAGCTGTTGCAATATGTACCTTTAAGATTACTAATTCATATTGTGCTTTTCAAAAAAAAATAGATTCACATATACAAGATATACTTATTTTGTAGCAAAGAATTATAACAAAATATAATAAATAGTAATAATAGCAGCATTATAATTAACACCTAAAAATCGAATCAATTATAAATACTCATAAAGCAAAAAATAAATAGAGAATGTGTTTATATTTCTGACATATGAACAATGTCAGTAGATGGTATATAAGGCACATTTTATAGTTATTGTCAAATGTGAATTAGTTTGAGGAAGGCTTATCTGAAAGGAGAGATCTATTCCAATCAAGAGGTGAGAGGGTTAATATTCATTTTGCATTCATTCCATTTCTATTCATTTTCATTTATTATCATTATTTTAATTCTTATAATTTTCATCGATTCAATAAACATATCAAATAGTTTTTTATTCTTATTTATTATATATTGTTTATGTTGAATTATTGGTCTTGCATGGTTATTTATATTTAATACTAATATGAACTGTACAACATGTACAATGAAAACAAAGCGAATATATTACGCAAAACAGCATCATAATTAGAGCAGAAAAATTCCCATTGCGTCCAGCCTGGAGAAAAGATAGAAAAATGAAAGAGAAAAAGGGTGGTAGCTTTAAATTATACCTTATTATTTCCTTTGTTTGTGATTTGTAATCTAAAGGAAAGACAATGAGGTTAGTACATAATATAATGCTCAAGGTATAGAGCTAAGGGAAAAAAAAAAAAGGTGTTTGGGATTCTATAACCACATGCAAACATCTCGCCTGATAGACTACAACTTATATACCTATTGCAACCTGAACGATGAAGAGTAAAGTGGAGATGATAGCAGAGATCCAAAAGCAATAACAACAACAATATGGAGGGGGCAGAGGGAGCAGGCTAGGAAAAAAGAAGAGGATCCATATATCCTTCATTTTAGATGACATGATCACCTAATCCAGAGTAAAGATTTTTTATAGAACCTCGTTTAGATCGATGGTCTCATTAAGGCCATCTGGAAAGAGGGAATTGAATTCATGTATCCAATATACCTCTCTTTTACACAGATGCCTGTAGCGATCTCCCCCTCTACTTGTTAATTTAATGTGTTCAATTCCCATAATAGTTAAACTTGCAGGGTTCCAAATGCCGGGATACACTATGTGTCATAACTGTGTTAATGATGTTTCTTCTGTGTTACCCAAATCTTACTTTGAGGTTGCTGATGGTTCTTCCGATGTATGTTAGGTTACAACTTCAGCTTAATAAATATATGACATACTGAGTATTACAATGAATAAATTCTTTAAATTTATAAACTTTTTTTTTTCCTTTTTTCTGTATAAACTCTGAATACTGCTGTCATAAAGGACTTCGGGTATAGAGCAAGTAACTGAATGGATTGACCTCTAGGAACAGAGGCACAGCTCGGATAATTCCGGTCCCCCGCTCACTGCATGTGCACTGATCTCCGGCACAGCAACGGAGCGAGCAGCAAGACAAATGAGTTCCATGCACAGCGGCATCACTGCATCTACACGCTGGTTGTTCTACGGAGAGGAGCCACTAATTTGATATTAAAGAACCGTGCTGCAGCACATCTATAACAATATTTTTCTATCTACTAAACAAGGAGGTAATATCACTGCACATTTTTAATTGCACAAAGTTAAATTTTTTTGAACATTGACACAAGGTGCAGCAATATGTGTGTGTTAAGTGGCCCCTCTTACTATAGGGATTATGAAACAGCGTGCCTATAACCATCAGTTTACACGGATATGTTGAATGAGACACTTGGTGGCCGGATATTAAAGTTTTTTAACTATACCATTCATGAGAATTGATTAAGACAAACAAATAAAAAAAAGTAATCTGGATCATTAATTCTTTCTAAACAGCCGGACGCGGCTGTACAAATCTAACAACAAAAAAACATTTGGTTCTATTTAACAGCATATAACCAGAGGGCTTTTAGTAGCTATTTTTTATTGTGATTATTCTATGTATGGCAACATAAAGAGAAACATTGTTTCATGTTATATGTGTGTTTTGTACAGTATGCTTTGAGTTTTCCTATGAAATAGCATCTTCCTACCATTGTTATTATTAATGGTTTTTTTTATTATTAAAATAGCTTGTTTTTTATTGCATCTTTTTTGAATATTATTTTTATTATTAAGTGTTTTATTGGGCACACGTGTTATTGCTAAACCTATATTAAGCATTTTTTCTAAGCGCGGTTAATTTTCTCTATTTCTCAGTAACTAACAAGATGAGTCAGCACGGAGTGTCACAGACAGCCACAGAGAAGATTGTTGGTATATTGACTCAGGTGCTACCAGATTTTAGCTGCAATGAATAGTGGTTCATTATATTAGCTGCATATGATCCTATAACAATCAAAATAATTAGAAATGAAGTGCTTATAGCTTGGAAAGTTGGAACAATTCCAGCCGGCTTAAAAATTAGAACTAAAACCAGGTCTCGGAAATCCAAGACGTGCTTTATGTACCAGAGATGGGAACAAATCTTATAGCCGTCAGTGTCAGAGAGAAATTGCATTGTATGGAAAAAAAAAGAGACTGTAATAGCATCAAGTTCTTGGTGCAGTCAGTTGTACGTCCTTGATACACAGCAGTGTTATACTATGATGACTGAGTAGCAGTGTATGGAACTCTGTCATCCAAGGAGATCGGAATGATTGGTTCAAATCCCGACAGCGGAAGCCTGGCAGAGGTGAAGATCTCCACTGCACTAAAAGGTAAGTATAAACTAACCTAACCCCCCGCCCAACCCTCCCTTAGGTGTGCCTAACCCTAACACCCCCATCCCCGCTGCCTAAACCTAAGTCTCCCGTGGGGTGCCTAACCCTAACCTCCCCCCGGGGTTGCCTAAACCCCCTTTCCCCTAGCCTAACCCTCCCGGGGCTGCCTAACCCTAAGTCCCCCCCGGGAGCCCCTAACCTAACCCCCCAATTTACCCCCCTAACCTAACCCCCCACCCCGCGGCTGTTCGCACCCGGCTTTCCTTTGATTGGGATGCCGGGCTCCCAGCGTAGGTAAAATGACAGGCATCGGGATTTCGACGCCTGTCATTAGACCCTTGCCAAGATTAGACAGTCGGGATGCCGACGGTCGGCATCCCAACTGCATACCCATCCAATCTGTGCCAGTGTTCAACAGCTTGTGAAGGGGATGGTCACAGGAATGTCAGTGACAAATACAAATAGACTCATAAGTGAAAGTCTTCAGCCATTATCTAAGTCAGGAAGCAGAGCTGAGGCACAATTATAATTAGTCCATACAAGTGTGTTTGGTCTAATGGAAGTTGTGTTATAGAAATGTGTCTACTGCACTAGGAAATATTTTGAATTTGTTATGCATGACTTATTCCCCTTATAATATTTTTTATGAGGTTATACAAATCGCCTTTGAAATAAGGAGATGCTACCACTGATGACGAGTTGTGTAATAAACTCGAAACGTTGACCCAGCGACTGGCTCTTGGCTATTACTACTTATACATTAAGACCGGAGAGTGACCCTGATTCTGCCTGATATATATATATATATATTTTTTAGTTCCCTCAGGAAAAATGTATTTAAAGTTGGTGGTGCTCCCTAGGGTCAATACATAAAGCACTTGAACCAGATAAAAAACAAAAACAAACTTTTTTTGTGTCTGTCTTTTTGGTTCATAAATCACAAAGTACAAGCATTATTGAGGTCAACATGGACACTTACCAAACTGCCTGGTCATGTGTGTCATGGACGTTCAAATGGCTGATGACCTCAGGTGGGAATAGCACTTTCAATGGCTTCTCATAATCCAGGTCGTCAGCCTGGTACAGTGAACCAGAGCACATCTGACGTGCTGCCTTGGCCATCTTCTGCTTGACCTACGTTTTAATATCAAAGAAGCATTTTTGCAGGTGTCCTCAGAGTGACAGATGGGCCCCTCGACATTTATGGCTGAAACAACAACTGTCCAAACTGCCATTTTCCTGTGTGGTGATTTGCAGCAGCCTGACGCCCAAATAGCAAATGGTGGGATTTCTTGACCTGTACCAAGGCCAGGTTCTTCGCAAATGTAAATTTTACATTACGGCCAGATTGGATTTTGCCCTTCTCGGTGGACATCTCATCACTGTCCACATCACTCAAATATTTGGCCTCCTGAGCAGCAACCTACACTACCTCACTCTCCCCTTGCACTTCCTCCTCTCACCCTCCCTGGACAAATACGAAACACAAATAAAAGAGACACACAAAACTACACTACCTCCAAACACTCAGCACACACACCACAGACACACACAAACAGCTACAGGACTTTAAAAAAAAAACAGATCTAAATAAGACAAAGAGAAATGAACTAAAAAAGTACAAAACAACTTACACACCACAAGCAACATTTGCAAAACTATCTCCACCAAAAATACACCAACTTCTCAGTCCTCGCTGTACTTATCCCAACTCCAAACACTGCAACCCATGAGGTGCGATCAGTTTGTGGCGTATGTATATGGTTTGGCCATGATGCTGTTAGGTCATAGCTTGAAATGGAATCAGTACGATTTACCACCGGACCTAAGTCCAGCGGTTCAAATCCCAACGCAGGAAGACCGGAAGTGAAGATCCCGATGGGGTAAGTAAATTAACTAACCCTAACCCTCCCCCCCCCCCCCTAGTGCTTAACCCTAACCTCCCCCCTCTCTGCAGCCTAGACCTAACCCTCCCGGGGGGGTGCCTAACTCTGACCTCCCCCAGGGGTGCCTAACCCCCCTTCCCCTAGCCTAACTCTCCAGGGGGGTGCCTAACCCTAAGTCCCCCTAACCTAACCCTCCCCCCGTGGCTGTCCGCGCCACCTGCCCGGCTTACCTTCGTTCGATATGCCGGGCGTTGGGCTCCCGGCGTAGGGATGATAGGCGTCGGGATTTCAACGCCTATCATTACACCCCTGCCGGGATTTGACAGTCGGCATTTCGACCGTCTGCTTCCTGACTACATACCCCTTGAAACAATGAAAACACAATAGAAAGTGGTTTCCGGGTTCATTTGTGGTCAATCGTATTTGGCTTTGTCGAGTGAATTGTAATAGGAAATGTTCGGCCTCATTCCGAGCAAACTGACACAAAAAAAAACAAAAAGCATAGACCATTGAAAAACATGCTTCAGTCAAACTATTCTTAATAATGTCCCAGCAATGCCCAGCGTGTTCATTCTCAGTCAGACACGGTTCTTATGGAGCGCATCCACTACACGAGAAAAATGAGTGAATACGACATCGTTATTGTTCATTAATTGTGCAGTGAATATGCCAGCAATGACCAGCGATGCGCACTCCCGCTGGTCGTTGCCGGCATCTGGCATCGCCTGAACATGCAGGCCAACCTGCGACAGGTTGTGCATGTTTGGGGATGAGGGAGGGTGCCTGCACTGAATGACATATCGTTCAGTGTGGGCACATTATCCACTGCACAGTATGATGAACGATTACAATGTTGTAATCGTACAGTCGTACTCTCGTGTAGTGAATACACACCTTTAGTAAACCTATCCCCTATAGTCTAAACTTGGTCCGTTTTTTCCATCCCTCTCTGGAACTTGCACCTACTGCAATATTCGTAGTTTCGATATAATTGAACACTACACAATACAATGTGCAGCTGTCCATCGCCATATACATGTGGTCAGCCATTCGTTGACATTCTGTCCATTCAGCTTATTCTACTAAAAGTAACTAAAGAACCATATGATAGACCTTTTACACACAAAACATGTTTGAATATAGAATTATCAAAATAGCAGTATATTATATGGCCTGCAATAATCCAGAATACAATAAGTGACTGTAAATTGAACACACAATCTACAGTAACAGATATGTCACACCCTCCACCTCAAAATTCAAAATTGTATACTGTGAATGAGCCACTTCTTAATCCAGTCTGAAGGAATCTCCCATAGTAGTAAGTAGATGCCACTACTCTGACCCAGCTCCTACGCTATTAGTTGGAGTGAAAATGAAGACAGTGCATCACCAGATTCTGGTCTATGGTTGCGGGTTTGAATCTTGCATTACACACTTTTGCACTCAGGGCTCCTTAATTCAAACAAGCTGTGAATTATTAACAAGTTTTTCTAGTTTGAATATCATCATGTGAATTTATATAATATTTTACGTATAAAAATAGTTAAACTTGATTATTGGAGATCCATACAAACAACATTAATTTAAGTTCATTAAATGTATCATATGTGAGTCTAAGTAACAGTGAGATCTCTGGTGATAAATGAAAATTAAGTTATCTTGCATCATTGTGGGTGTTACGGATGATCTTTAACAAGGTCATGTAAAACATGCTACTGGAAAAGAGAATAGTGCTTGATCTAATGTCATACCCTTAGTTATGCCATTGTTACCAAGTCTCAGGGACAACAGTAGGTCTGCCACAAAGTGGTGGTGGGACACCATCAAAGGAATGGTCATTGCATGTAGTGAGCAGTAGTATTTTTGTCCCAGCTTCCCAGGTCTCCGTGTCTGTTCTGCTTCCCATTGGTTGTGGAAAATGGGCTTGTGTGCCATGTGATTTGCACCACTGTTTTACATGGATTACTTATGAACATTACTCCCAATTACTGCAAGACTAAGGAAGGTTGTGCTGAGGATTGTAGATTGTGAACAGTTCTTGGATGATCTCTCTGAGAGTGATGAAAAAAAGGAGATATATGTTCTTACCTGGTTAAATCCTTTTCTTTGAGAACCATAAAGGGAAACAGGGATAACTGAGTATAGGCTGTGCAGAAGGACTGGGCACCAAACATTTAATGTCTTTGACTCTCCAGCATCTTTCTTCCCTATACCCAGCCCCCAACCAGGCCAGTTAAATTAGCTAGCCCATGGCAGGAGCGAGAAAGGAGAAGGAAGACTGGCACACACATAGATCCAAATACACCGAAGAGATGGACAGGGAGGTCAGATAAAAAAAACAAGCCCCCGCATAGGGGACACAGGGATAACGATGGGACATCCCAAACCAATTTCCCAAAGGGAAGGGAAACCTCTGAGCTGCACTGAGAACTCTACACCCAAATGCCACGTCCACGGAGGTGTCAAAGGAATAGAAATGAATAAACACATGGACAGAAGACCACGTAGCCGCCGCACAAAGCTGCTCTGCCAAGGCACCCAGATGAGCTGCCCAATAAATGCCTACCGGCCTGGCAGAATGAGCAGTCGCCACGGCCAATGCAGGGAGGGCAGCTGCCACGCACACATGGTGGATGGCCAAACGGAGCCAAGGGACCAAGGACTGCTTCGTAGCTGGCCAGCCCCACTTGTAAAGCCATAGAGCACCAAAAAATGGACTTATGGATATCCACAGTGTGTTCTACATAGATCTAGAGGACCTGCACCACATCTTAAGAGGCCTACTCTGGTGAAGAATCAGGTGACTGAAAAGTCAGAACCACAAACTCCTGGGTGATGTGGAACAGAGAAACTACCTTCAGAAGGTAGCCTAACTGCATCCAAAGAATGGCACGGTCCAAGTGAAAGACCCGAAACCGAGAGCAACGCGACCGTGCCTTCAAGACCGACCCGATGGCCAGAAGGAACATAGCATGAGCCATCGAATTTCCACCGACTCTAATGGCTCCAAGGGAGAAGACTAGAGAGCCCTAAGCACTAAAGACCAATCCCACGGAGCAACAAATGGGAGCTGCAAGTGGAGGACTCCCTTAAAGAAAGTTCTGACATCAGACAACAACACCATCAGTCTCTGAAAAAGTAGAGAGGGCTGAATGGATTACTTATGAACATTACTCCCAATTACTGCGAGAGTAAGGAAGGTTGTGCTGAGGATTGTAGATTGTGAACATTTCTTGGATGATCTCTCTGAGAGTGATGAAAAAAAGGAGATTTATGTTCTTATCTGGTTAAATCCTTTTCTTTGGGAACCATAAGGGAAACAGGGATAATGCTGGGTATAGGCTGTGCAGAAGGACTGGGCACCAAACATTTAAAGTCTTTGAATCCCCAGCATCCTTCTCCCCTATACCCCGCCCCCAACCAGGCCAGTTAAGTAAGCAAGCACCAAGCTTTCCGCGGCCAAGCGGGAGCTACGAAGATCATGGCTCTCCTAAACCACCCACCTACCTTCAAAGGATAGCTGGCAAGTTACTGCCCTCCACCCACGTTGCCTGGCATCGGTGGGGAGCAGAACCCAATTCTGAATCCAAAAAGGGGTGGCTTTTGTCCAAGTGGGACACCTGGAACCACCATAAGAGGGACAGCTAGACCTCCTTGAAAGAACTTCCCACTAAAGTGGCCAGGAGTGAAACGGGGCAAACTCCACCATGCCGAAGATGGAGACCAGTAAGCCCAGGATCCGCATGCAGGAGTGAATGGACACTTGGCTGTGATGCAAGAACCTTCGCATCTTGTGCAACTTGTTCTGAAGGTCCAAAAGCCTGTCCGCCAGAAGGAAGACTCCCTGAACAGTGGAGTTCAATATGGCCCCCAGGTTGGCTGAGACGAAGTTAGAGAGAGGTTTTGTTTTTTTAAATTGATGATCCACCAGTGAGACTTGAGAAGATCTATTGCCAGGCAAAGATGTTTCCTGAGAACACTTGGAGACTGGGCCAGGGTAAGCAAATTGTCCAGATAAGGGAAAATCCTGACTTACGTGATGACATGAGGAACCGTGGAAAACAAAATGGCAAGGTCAGAAATTGGTAATGGTCCCTCCGGACCTCAAACCGGAGGAAGGGCAGGTGACTGATCTTGAAAGGAACATGTAAGCAGGCATCATAGACGGCCAAGGAGTCCATGAAATCCCCCGGTTCCAGCACCAGAATGATGGAACGCAGAGATTCCATGCGGAACCCGCAAGAAGCGGTCAAGAGACTTTAGGTATGTGAAGTAGGTATTGGACGAAAAGACCTCTCCGGCTTTTGATCCAAAAAGGGGTTGACATAGAAGCATGTGCCTCTTTGAGCCGGGGGGTACTGGGATAATTACCTAGGAGGCCAGAAGAGAGTGAGAAAATGTACTTCAGCAAGGCTCTGCTTTTCCAGGAACCACTGGGCCTGTGGAAAAGAACTGGGTTAAAGACGCTCTCGGAAGGATAGAGCGTAGCCCTGAGGAACCACTCCGCGAACCTAGGTGTCTGACATGGTCGCCAGCCAGGTCTGGGAGAAAAGCAGCAGCTGAGGTCCCCTCGGTGGAGGCCTGTCGCGTCAGGCAGCAGGCCTGCTGGTGGGGCGTGTGGCAACCCAGGGTTGTTTGCTTCAGGGCATAGAGCCCTTGGTGGCAGAACCCTGGAACCCAGAGAAAGATTAGCCCTAGGCCCTTCCTTGCAGACAAAAGGAGCGAAAATTAGACACTCGTGTCCCAGGGGCTGCTGCAGAAAGGGGAAATGCCATCCTGGGTTGCGCGGAGACAATAATCCTTTCCAATTTAGGACCAAAGAGAATGCCCCCAGAATAAGGAAGAGCCTCCACGCCAGGTGCAAAGCCAGGGGACTCACCTAGCTAAGATGGGGTAAGCTGGCACCTTGGATGTTAGGATACTAGTGTCAAGGACCGCGTCACTTGTGAGTTCCAGAGGAGAGGACCTCTTCCCAGACGTCCAATCAACTGTCCACGGCCTTAGCTACCCAAGCGGAAGCCAGAGCCGAACGTGCAATAGCACCTGCATGGGAAGAAAAAAACCTCAGAGGTTTCCGACATCCTGTCCGTTGGATCCTTAAGGAATACTGTATTAGAGATAGGAAGGGTAGAAATCTCAACTAGGCAGGCAATATGCACATCAACCAGGGAATCAGACTCTCATTTGTGACGCTGCTTGGCAGAGGGCCGCGATGCACTTGATGAAAGCGTCTGTTAGGAATGGCGCCACTCTGCTAAGAGGTCCTCAAGCTGTACTGATTTAGGGAATTCTACCGAAATCTGCATCTGCCCCTTAAAAAAAAACGGAGCCCTGGACCTAGGGGCCGGTTCCTCATACTTGATTTTCAGTACCAAGTTAACTGCCTTAACCAAAGCCGCTACTGCTACTTGAGGCGAGGATTCCTCCTGAACAGAGGAGGTCCCCACATCTGAAGTAAAGGACCTGATCTCCTCAATGGTCTGAGGAAACCTCCGAGTTTGAGGCATAATCAGACCGAGGGGGCAGTGCTTTTTAGCCTGGATGGCCTGTGTTTGTCTCTATCCAGCAGCTGCTGGAAAGAGAGGGACACCTGTGCCAAACCCTGAACTAACTGGGAGAGGGAACAAATCCATAGTGGATCTAAAGTAGGTGGCTGCAGATTAGACTGTAGAACCATGTCAGGGTGGACCCCCATAGGTGGGAGGGAAGGAGCGTGAGTTGTTAAAATAATCAACCAGCTATAACCTTACCTGCGACAGGGAGACAGCCCAAGCCGGCTCCTGTTGGAGGCTGTGAATGGGACTTCTCGCTGCACATCTGTGCAGTACCAGGTACAGAAACCAGCCTGGACTGGATCATGTGGGGAGAGACCAACAGACGTGTGTAACACAGGAGCTCCCCACCTCCTTGGCCACTTCCATAGGTATTTTGCTTTGGAAGACATGGTAGAATCCAAGGCAATCACCACACATGAAGCTGTAGCAACAGATGTGTGCAAGAAGGGGAAAATGCAATGAATGTAAGGCCGCACCAATTGATAAGTAGGCATAATTAAAGGGGAGCTCAGTGAATCCCTCACCCTGTTAATACAGGAGCTAACTGCCAGAGGCACACAGAGAGACTGTTAAACAGGACCGAAAAACTGACAGGCAGAAAGAGAGAAAAGAAAATACTTTGCATGAAGACAAGTACACAATACATTCAATAATATATATATATATATATATATATATATATATATATATATATACACACACGTGTGTGTGTGTATATAAATGTATATATATATATATATATATATATATATATATATAAATAATGGGCAATGAGTTGGTCTAGCAGGGGTGTGGGTGGCCCAGCGGTCTCCAGCGCTGACGGGTGAAGCCGCGCCAATGCAGCTCTCTGCAAGCAGGGAGTCTCCTTACCTGATCCCACACCTGCGGCTGGGATCCTCTGTGCTGTGGAGGTCCCGGCCGAGGCCTCTGACCCGGTCGACAGCGCTGTGGCCACAGGCAGCAGGTGTTGGTGGAGCGGCAGTGCTGAGCGTCCTATAGGATGCACAGCGCTCCACACTCAAAATGAAGATAAAGTTTTAAATAAAAATTGAGGCTGCAATCAAACGACAACTGGGGCTGGGGTATAGAGTAGAAGGAGGCTGGGCTGCCTGGGAAGTCAAAGACTTTAACTATTTGGTGCCCAGTCATTGTGCACAGCCTATACCCAGCGTTATTCCCTATGAAGAAATTAATAATAATTTTACTCCTGCATTTGTCAGTAGGTTTCCACAAGTGTAAAATGATGGAGCCTGGCACTTTTGTGCCAATTCTGGCAAAAGATTTAGTGATAGGTTGCTTTTGCTGGTTATGGAGACATGGACATAGCTGTACACAAGGAAAATGATGGCTGAGGCTATGCTTCAATAAGAAACCATGTTATATCTGTAATTCAACTCATAATCAACAAGTGTGGTATCCGCAGCTTAAAGCAGCACTCAAACCATGAATGTAGTATTATGGCAGTCAAGCAAAATCAGTCGATAACAATATGTTAAAAGGGTCATTCCTCAGTAAATTTGTGGCCAGCTCCATCTGCCTGGGGACTCCCTGGAAAAAAAAAAAATATTTGAACAGGAGTTTAGGAGTTTTTAATAAAAAAAAAAAAAGATGATGATGGGCTGCTTTCTATGTTTTTCTTGGGATTATGTTATTTAGGACCTGTTTCATGTCGCATCTTTGTACGCAGCAGCTGTGCAAAAATATGCAACTGCCACACCTGTTGGGATTTGTATTGAGATGCCCACAGGCGGCATCATAAATGCAAGCATCTTCATACAAAGGCATCGGTTACAGATCCTTCGATAATCGACTCTAAATAACCCTATGGTCACACAGAATGGCCACGTGTATGAAGACGCAGAAGCCATTTTTTTTGCATATGGGATTGCAGACACAGACTGAAATGCTCCAAAGAAAGCTGCGAAATGCCTGCGCTTTTGCTGCCACAAATGGTCCCTGACTGTCATACACACTGCAGGTACTTTGACGCATGCGTAGTGCAACTTAAAACCTTGCACAGTTTATCGATAATCGGTAAATATTGGCTTTGCATACATCTCTGATAATATGCAGAACTGTGAAATATGGCCATTGCATTAACCACTTGCCTGGCGTGGTCGCATCAGATGCGACCACACCAGACTGGGCTTTCCCTGACATGGTCGCATCTGATATGACCAATCAGAAAAGCCCACTAGCTAATCTTTCAGCAGCCCCCTATGTCAGAGGGACCTGCTGGTCCCTTTACACCCTCGGCTCCCAATCCCTTATGTACGATCACTGCTGGCCACAATGATCAGGCAACTGACAACAACCCCCTCCCTTCCATAGAAGCAGCAGCCGCTCCTGATCACTTTGGCTAGCAGGTAGCCAGCATCAGCCCTTCACTAAAAGCAGTATCTACAGGGCTGGTAACCGCGTCTCCTGCTGTGTCCTCGGGCAGCTGGCGGAACAACCTCCCGCTGCAGCTGCTGAGTAGCAGTGATCACACTAGTGACTAGAAGCAGTAGCCGCAGCTAGTGCTATGTAACCGCCCTCTCCTTCCAGCCTCAGCTCCGCCTTTGTCCCCCATGTGTCCCGATTGTGTGTGGGTGTGTGTGTATATTTATCTATATATAAGTTTTTTTTAACCAGTTAACTGGCGTGGTATCATGTAATGTGACCGGAGCCAGAATTGCATCATCTGGCGAGGTCACATAACGTGTGACCACTTCTGCCCGCTCTATCCCCCGGCTTTAGCAGAGGAAATCCATTCTGCACAAGTGCAGAGCAGATCTCCTTTGTCTCCCTGGACCCCCCTGCAGTGATACGGCAGTCTGTGACCGCTGACATCACGGCCAGAATCGCGCCCCAGAAAGCTGTGCGAACAGCGCTCTGGGGTGCATGTGCAGATAGTAAAATGTGGAGAGGCATGCACCAGACTCCTGGCCTTTGCGTGTGCAGAGGAGACTGATGATCTGCCCCACTGCGCTCTGCAAATGTGAGGGGTCAAGGCTAGATCACGGGGGATGGGGATACCATCTTTTGTACCATGGGGGGGTGGTATGCAGGCCAGTAGAAATTTTTTTTTTTTTTAGTTGGGGAGGGTCGGGGTTATCTAAAAAAACAAACGTGTGTATATATAATAAATATATATATATATATATATATATATATATATATATAGTGACACATGGGGAGGGGGGCTAAATTGGGCACCCATTGTCCCTGGGGGTGAGGGTGGGCGCTGTGCAACAGGTACCAATTATAACTAGGGGGTAGGGGTTGTTATTGCTGGGTATCTTTTGATGCTGGTGGTGCTATTTTTATTGGGGGGTGGGGCGCTAAATTACAATGGGGCACTATGGACAGGGGAGTTGGGGGGGGGGGGGTGAGTGCAAAACCTCCCCTAGGTATATTTTTTGTAAATAAAATATTTAGATATATTTAAAAAAAAATACTTTTTAAAAACTTAAATTAAATTTAAAAAACTCTGACAATTTCTGTGCGGTTCTGACGAAAAAAAATTGGCAATTGAGTTATTAATATAATATGTGCACCTCTAACAGAAAGTTTCCAACAGTGACATGCAGGTACTCAGAATAAGGAAGTATCCTAGAAGAAAATGCATTGTGCTTTCAAATAAACTCCAAATTAGTGCTTATGGCAAAGACTTTATGTAATTCAAGGAGATTGTCTGTAAATCCTGATCTCAGCTTTTGAAAGGGATTGCTGGCAGAGCTTTAAAAAGTGGTGGGGCACTCACTGCCAGAGAGGGGGAAGCAACCAACTTGTTATGCCCTCTTTAGCACTCAGCTGCTTCCCCCCGTCAATAGATTGCAGTCAATGCAAAATAAGCATTTACAGGTAGGAAGGATAAATTATGCCTTTAACTAGATTGATGGTTAGCTGTGTCCTTTCTTGCTAAAGAAAATTCACATTTGGAAATGACAAATAAGTAACACATCTATATCAGGTGATGAATAAAAGCAGGGTGTCTATATGTTGATAACTTAGAATTAGAGCAGCAGCAGACACTGCACAACAATTTACATATATTGTTGATGCACAATAAAGGAAAACTAAATCTAACCATTCAAACAGCAAAACAGTTTGATCCCTACTAGAAACACACACATAAAAGTACGTTTGAAGGTTCCTTGGATGATTTGAAGATGATCTTGAATTAAGATTTAACAACAGTCTCTATTAATAGCATTAAAAGTAATAATTGAAACGTGTACAACATTTGTGTGTTTAAAAAAAGAACGTATTTACTGACCAAATCTATCACGAACAGGAATATCATGCTAATTTCATTTTTTTTTCCTCAATCTTCTTTTAAACAGGAAGATGGAGAAGAATAATTGTGTCCAGATTACATAAATGGAGAAAGGAGAGGGATTCCATCCATTCATAAATACTGGTGGGCAGATTGTGATGTCAGATGTACATACGCAGTGTTCTTAAATCAATATGTAAAATTGGCTTTAAGAAACATATATAAAGCATGTCAACAATTGGACATGATACTTTACATATCATTGGCATATTTAGCTTTCACAGGAAAAAAACAAAAGTGTACAGTTCACTCTTCACGAGTAAATCTTAAATAGGGCACTCAGTCAGGCATTTCCTGGCGGTTGTATCCAACCAATATGGCAGCATACGTTACTCTCACTGAAGGAGAGAATGTCCTATTGTTTCAGTGTTTCTTGCAGAATACAGCTCAACCGAGTTTCACCTCTTCACTGAGACAATTCAAATGGGACAAAACAGATCTGAAATGAGCTACTAGTCTCTGCACATCAGAGGATCTGTTCAGAAGCTGATGAGGATATGTCTAAAAGTCTCCAGGCTGCATAAGGGTTAAGTACATCCTGATCTCTGCACAGTGCCCACACATACAGCATCCGCAAAACCTTACCCTGCAGGGATGAAAACAGCATTAAAAGGTCAGTAAAAATACTGCGTATTAGTAAGTCCAGGGTCAGATTCAAAGGTTAAGGCAACGTATGCACAATAGACTCCTTAAGACGCTCTTTTGTGAAATATTTCAGTACTTTTTACATAGCTGGTTTTGCAGTGTCTCCTTGTCCATTGCTTTTTTTCTCGGCAAGACAGTAACTAAAAATTGTAAACTCATAACTGATTTTTACCAAGCCAGTTGAAGCAAAAATATCTACTTCCTGGTACCCATCATTGGGAGAATTCAATTCTACATCACTGCAAACATTACCATTAGAATCTCCTCGCTCATATAGTGCAAGAGTAAAAATGAGCAATAATAGTTGTCGTGGAGAACATTCGCCCGGCTGTTCCCGCCCCATGCTCACCAACAGGAAATGACAAGCTCAGCCACTCCTGCTCTGCCATATAGATCATTGCATGCTGGGAGGGGATTCTAACATAAGAGTATTGATCTGAGTGTTGGGAATATAGAAGTTAGGTTTTTGCCAGCATCAGCTAATCAGAAACATACGAGGGGGGCTTGGCCTGGAGTAGCTAGGGAGTAGGCAGCACTTCTCGGCTCTCCCACTGAAATCCTGATAAATATCCTCTATTTGGGTATATTTTTTCTCTGGATTGTCTCCTATTGTGGGGTAATCTGTCCTGCTGCTTTGTGCCATGAGGGGGACTTTTTGCTGAATATAATACCGTATTCTCCTCGAAGCTCCGTGAATACGGGCCTTCCTCTATACCCTGACCTCGTAATTCTGCCCCGTCTCCTGCTACTACCAAGTGGAGTGGCGATTACCTACTGGACCTATACTTACCTTCGACTGTGTCTTCTGGGGTGTTGCTGCCGTCTCCCGCTGTTGATCTCTCCATGCTTGCAGCTTGTTAGCTCCGGTGGGGAGTCTGTGAAGAGATCCGGCGCCATTTTGTTGTTGTGGTCCTTCGGGTCGTCTTCTGGATATCCTTGCGGTGCTGATGTTCCCGGCTTATCTGTTTTAACGCTGATAATTTGCTGCCTGATGCCTCCTATCTCCTGATATATCATTTCCTGGACTTGTCCTGGACTTAAGTCTGCTGGCTGGGTAAATTGTGTTGAGAAATTACTTACCCATCACTTTCCTGTTATACTGATATTTGAAATTTCAGGACTAATCCTTGATTTACTGTACACTCCGATTATCTATATTTTGGATACATCCGTGTCTGTTTACTTTAAAGATGGACGGTTCTTTGTCTCATATCCTTCGGGCAATTCAAGTATTTACTCAGAAGATTCTCAGTAAACTTGATAATTTATCGATGGATATCCTGATTCCCTGTTCTGCTTCTTGGCCGACTTATGGTGGGGCTGAGATGAATGTGCCTAAGTCTTCGGTTCCTGTTGTCCTCATACATTCTCCGAAAGATGATATTTTGGACTTATTTTCTCTATTGGATGTGGACTTCCTTAAATTGGTCAACCACATTTAGGACCTCATTCAGAGTCGGTCGAAGCGGCCGCATGGTCGTTTA
Source organism: Taudactylus pleione (assembly GCA_031769625.1). Taxonomy (NCBI): domain Eukaryota; kingdom Metazoa; phylum Chordata; class Amphibia; order Anura; family Myobatrachidae; genus Taudactylus; species Taudactylus pleione. The sequence goes on along the minus strand of JAUIMM010000345.1, from coordinate 489,659 downwards.
GTAAAAGGGGCCGGATATGCATATGATGCACACGCATGTTGCGTCCCTAAGGTCGGATCGTTAGCTGGCCGACCAAGGGGTGGATGCGTTCGGTTCGCTAAAAATACGCCCACTTCTCGTACGCATAGCACGTCATCTCCGGCTATATAAGGATTAATCGCGAGCATCGTATACCATCGGCACTGGTTGTAGAGCTAAAGGTTGACCTGACCCTCTCTTAAGCTCTACGATAATTTCAGTGTAAAACCTCCCCTGTCACGTGTGCCATGACACTACTTTGTAATTTATGCACTCCCATTAAACGCCGTTCGCATAATTAGGCACGCCTGCGTTCGGATCTCCACACCCCCGTTTTCAAGCACCTTCCCCTGTTACCACCCACAAACGCCGCAATCTGTCACTCAAACTACCGACCTGGCGGTGTTGAAGGAGAGAGAAACTTCTGATCGTAGCCGTTAGTTTGCGCACGCGCATTGCGAACTGTACGCATGCGCAGTAAAGCGAACATCGGCTGCGTACGACCGTGCGGCCGCTTCGACCGACTCTGAATGAGGTCCTTAGTCTGGAAGTGTTGGGCTTACAATTTGATGTCAAAATACCCGTTCTTTATTCCTATTAGACATGCTGGGGTTCTAGGATTCATCACTAAAATATTTTACATGTTTTTATATTTGTTTTTGGGTAGGGTGGGACTTGACTATTTTTCTGTTTCTATTTTAGCAAAAGGGTGAGGCTTGGCCAGACTAATATTATAGTTTATGTAATCCTGTTTGTCACACATTTAAATGTGCTGTGTTAAGTATTCTGTATGGGGGGAGCTCCATATTTATTTATTTATTTATTTATATCTTTTTATAGTGGGAGAGCTGAGTTAGGCCTAGCTAAAGGTCATTAGTTTATTGCCCTGGTCATTTCTATTGTTTTATTATCCTTTATTAGGGATGGGGAGGGGGGTGTTAGTTTCTTAGGTAGTTAGTATAGATTGGAGGGGGTGGGGAGGTTTTTTGGGATCCAAGTGTGCCTGATTTGGGGTTGGGTCATACAGGGTGGGGGATACATGGGTGGTTTGCTTTGGGTGTATGTTTATTTTGGTGGATGAGGTTTATTTGTATTTTACTATATTGTGTGGTTACTCTCTATGTCCCATTTTTTTTTATTCTCTAATACATTGGTTCAAAAAGCGGGTGTCCGAATGGCGCCTTCGGATACCCGTTCTATATAATTGTTTGATGGGGATCATAACCATATCCTGTTCATTTATATTCTATAACATGCTAATACATTATATTATATATTATTGTTAATGACGCATTTTATTTTTTCTTTGTCTGCCACATTTATTGTTTATTGTAAATTGAATAAAAAATACTAAATTTTAAAAATCTGAAACATACGACACATGTAATAAATATTGATCAATCAGTGAGTAAAAGTATGTACAAGTTTGTACTAATGCTTTATCTTCCAGTCATGTTGGAACAGTGTAAAGAGCCTGAGGACCCTTCACGGAAGTTTTGCTTGTCCATAAGGTGGGGGAAGAGAAGTGAAAATGTGATTGTATTTACATTTTTTGGTCAATACTGAACTACTTTTTTGAACTAATTTTTAGGGACAGATATTTCAAACTAGGGACTGCAAAGTAATGTGTAAACAAAACTAGTGAAGGGATTTATATATTCTATAATTCAGTTTTTAATGCATGGATACTATGCATATAACTGAAACATTATGTGGTGTTAAAACGTAACAGGATTTTTATGAAAACCCAGCGTTTGACCGGTGATAGTTCCATATATTTTACATATGGAATACCACAAGCCTATTCAGAAATCTGCTGTTGCCCCTTAATCTGACAGTACTAATATCCTAAACTGCAAACTATGGATTGTATTACACTTGCCTGGTCTCCTTCCACGACCTCTCCCTTTTGATTTTTGAGAACCATAACGAGCTGAGCCTGGAATGTTATGATAAGGACTGGTCCTTGCTCCATCATCTTTCCCATTGGAAGCTAGAGGGGTAAATATAAAAAATAAATGCTATAAATATTAGTCAAACAAAATCCCCGTATAACTAAATTGGCAGCGCAATCAACATCACCCTATTAAAGTATAAATATCACATTTATTAATAAAACAATAAACAGTATATAGACAGTTAAAATGATGCTACTTATATAGCAAGAATGTATCTATAACAGCTTTATGGATAAAACTCAAATGTGAACAGCAGACTAAAATATAGATACAGCAGTATATTATCTGTATAAAAAGGAATTGTCGATTGTCATATTGGAAGAGACGTCATACTGTTAAACAGGCACACACTGGCTGGCACAGTGTGTTCCAGGTATAATATAAAGGATCATGAGCTGTTGCATAAGTTTATATTTCAGCCTGTATAATGCAGTTTCCTGAAGAAAATTGTGGCTGACAATAAGGCGTGATGAACGAGGGGCTCATATTATACTGCACCGGAGAGGGAATGTGATATTTTTACTTTAATAGTGTGATGTTGATTGCACAGCCAATTTAGTTAATATATTTATTTTGCAGAATATTGCACAGTCTTCTGTTATTGGCAGCTGCAATTCATCATTTAAATTGCACCACAGCCAGCTATAGCTTTACAAAATCCCTGTGCCCTTAATGGCCTCTATCTTAAGCTGGCCATACACGCTACAATTATCGGGGCGATCCGCCCGATATCCGCAAAATGCCCCGATAATTGTAGCACGTGTGCGGGCGACCGAGGGTTAATATTTCTCGGTCAGGCATGCCGGATTGTCCAGCATGCTTGTCCAATGCGATATTTAAGAGGTAAACTGTCGGCCGCATCGGGCAGTGTATGCCCAGCCACGGCCGACAGACAGACAGTTCCTGTTTCCTTCCTTCGGAAGGAGCGCAGATGTCGGACTAATACACTGTGAGTGATCTCACAGTGTATGCCGCGGACATCTGCGGCTGGCAGGCAGCCAGATAAAGTGTCTGTCGGTCTGACAGGCATTTTATCTGGACGTGTATGCCCCAAGCTTTAGTAATGGCTGGGCTCCTGGTGTAAAGAATCCCACCATGCTGCTAATCACAGTGGTGGGGGGTGTGTGTTAAAACTTTCCCCCAGAAGTGGACATTTAAAGTTTAGATATATGTATTTCATACAAACCACAATTACATATTTACAAGAATGTTTACAGAAACATGAGATGAACATTTATATGAACATTTTCTGATACTAGAATAAAAAACAACTTACATCAATATTGTCAATATCCAAAATCTTGGAGTGGAACTGAAGACCCATTGCTTTGGCCTGTTGAATAGGGTGAGCCAACTGACTGTATGTCTAAATGTGAAAACATTTCATTGCAATGAATTGATACAAATCAGAAACGGAGAAACTCATAGATTAGATTGTAAATGTTACTATGTTACTAGCCAGACCACATCTCAAACATGGTGCTTAGTTTTAGAAACAGTCAACAAGGACATGGAAGAATTTGAGAGGGCTCATGATATATATATATATATATATATATATAAATAAAACTAGCTGCAGCATCGTAGCACTTCACATGCTGATTGAGAGACCAAGTTGCAGATATACAGGTGTCACATATCAAATTAATCAGCAGTGTCTTATGTGTCCTCGTCACCTCGCATTGCCACTTAGACGCATTTTTGGCAAAAACTGATGCCCAATGCTAGCAGAGAAGCACGAGACCTGACCGCTTACTCACGCCAGGCATATCGCCGCTGCATGACATATTGAGGCTAGATGAGCAAGGACAAATCTGTAGTTAGAATTTTACAACTAAAAAACAGGAGCGGCATAAAAATTACCAGTGAATTAACGCACCATGATAGCAAATGAACAGACAAGTCCAGTAAATGAATATGACTTACATTGATAAAAGTCTATATATCTAATCTAAGACTGTATGCCAGCGGTTCCCAAAGTGTGCGCTGCGGCACTTATGCAGGGGTGCAGCGGGTGGATGGTTTGACAGCTCAGCTAGTAAGCTGCTCGGGCAGTGCGCTGCCTCTCTAAGCAGCCCGCAGCCATTTACACACACACCTGCCCCATGCTGTGCTGCTGCTGCTGGCCCTGCCCCCTCCTACACTTCCTGGACTCCTTTCTTTTCCTGCAGGCTGCACCTCACAGCGCGACTCCTTGCCTCGGCTTAGGCTAGTGATATTCTGTGACACAGAGGGTGTCTGAAGTTTTGAGATAGTGTAGTCATTATATGTAATTTAATATTTATTTTACCCCTACTTTTTTATAATTATGTGTTTAATTATTAAATAATCTGTATATTTAGCACTGGTGTGGAGTGGGTGTATTGCATGGTAAATTTATTAATACATGGTTATAGAGGTTTTAAATAGAGATAAAGTGCGTTTTTCTTTTGCACTTTATCCTCAGGTCAAATATCTATTATAATGTGATAATATCATTACCATGGTCTTCAATACAACCTTCCATCCTCACCAGTGCTGAATATAGTCGGTAAGAGGTGGGGGGGGGTGAGAAGAGGTGGTAAGTGGTGGTAAGTGCCAAATGCACTATAACCAGCGCTATTTGACACGTAAACCAACATCAGTATGCATGAAAGCAGATGTCAAGAAAAATCACTTACGTTATCTGCGAACATCTAATGATTTTGACATCGCCATATATTGGCCTAGGGGTGCCGTGAAAAACCGATGAGACACTAAGGGTGCCGAGAAGTGTAAAGGTTTGGGAATCACTGCTGTATGCATTTAATTTAATATTGCTGTTATTAAACCTGAAAATGCACATTAACTAGTAGTGTTCATTTCCCTGGCTGATTCACCCTAATTTAACATATTTTAACTTCATTTTTAATTTCAATGACCCACCAAATTGATTTGACCGACTCAGCAGTGAACAAGGTTATAAAACTTAAGCAAGATAAAGAGCTAGTACTTCTACCAGATAATCTCAAAATGTTTACCCAAGATTTAACATACATCATTTTTGAATCATCATACGCATTTTGGGTGCTATTCTTCTAGCCCCCATAACATCTTTGCCAACTTTGTAGCCTATGGCTGCCACCTACATCAAAGACAAAACTGACATAATTCAACAACATTATTCCTCATGGTAAATCCCACACACTTAACCCATCATCTGCCCCTTAGACCGTATTCCCTACAGACTTTCCCAATCCATCTCTCCCTCACTGCATGCAATGATATACCTAACAGCAAAGTACAATTACATTTCCCCATACTCCTCTTTCTGGACCTCACTACTGCTTTTTTTTAATTCTTTCCTGGTTCACCTCATACCTATTATATCTACCCTACCTTTTACACACATCTTCCCCTCCACTCCCAAAAAAAGCCCCCTTCTTTTCTAAACGGTGCACTTCTTCTCTTAGGTAACTAATACCCCTTTTACACCAAAATCCTAGGTCCAGGATGGGTCACTGAACCTGGGTTTCAAGCCACCTGTTTACACCGCAGGCTGGATCAGAGTTATTGCCGGGGCTTATCCTCTGCCGGCACATTGAGATGACAATCTCCAAGCACCCACGAGCTGCCTCTCCATAGGGTGACCCAGGTCATCCGGTTACACTGTTCCATTACCTGGGTCCTTCCAGTGTCCAATCCTGCTCACTACCACGGTTGGATTACCGGGTCACTGAACACGGTTTATTTATTTTTTTCGGGGACCCTTTCACACCAAGCCCTGACCTGGGTTAACTAGAAAATACCCCTCTTACACTGCTCAAATAACACGGGTTGTAATTCACACATTCAGCCTCCTGTAAAGTCTCTATTCTGACTATACCCCAATCTACCACTTCTCTCCTGATATTTCCCCTTTCATATTATCTGGTTAAACCAACTGTCTCACTGCTTTCTCCACAAGGATTTTCCACTTCTACCTACTGTTCCACAGTATGGCATTCCGACAACGAGAACTGCTCCCCTTTTTGTATTTTATGTTTAAATGTACCGAAAATCGAGACCTACCGCTTCATAACACCAGTCTTTAAGGACATCAAGATCACCTCTAATTATAGCCTAAAAAACAAGGGAATCTCATTATAAGTGTAATCTTAAGTGTCATAAAAACAAAACATTTTTAAACAATTGCAACAAGGAAAATACACAGAAATAAAATAGTAATACCAATATTGCTTGAAGTAACTCAGATTAAGTAAAATTACATTAGATCATTGGTTTCAAGGAAATAATAGTACAACTAGCAAATTAATTCCAGGCATGGTTTGATGTTAAATTATTACTAAATGTACTAGAGTGGTCCAGGAACGCAGCAGAATGCCATCCTCCTACTTATCTCAGATGCAAGGACTTCATTCTGTCACATCTCTGTCTGCTAAATACCCTAATTCTGATCACTACTAGGACATTGGCTAATTTCCCTTTTGATGATGTGACCATTTGCCTCATGACATGTATAAGCTCCTGTTTCCACAGATATTTTAAATGAGCAGGTAAAGAATGGGGGCTTGTAGGGCACAAACAAGTACGAAAGACTGAGACAGTGGCGGATGTGCTGTCTAAGTAAAAATGGGATTAGGTTAAAGATAGACTGATGACCAGGGGGTTCTACAACATCAACATCAAGCCTGACAGAGGAAGGATGACATTCAACAGACGTCCGGGTAACGTTCCACACCCATCTCCTTTTCAAATTTGTTGTGGGCCAGGGGAAACTTGCCCTTTCTGACCCCCCATCCCCTTAATCTGTACAGAATACCTATATAGATGCAGTTATACAGCTATTTTCATTAAAATTTTGGACTATAAATTACGAAGGAGTTAACATGCAGAAATGTATTTCTTATTAAGATTATATAGTGTTATGCCACTGATGTTAGAAGTCTATATAGAGATATATCAGCACTTTCTATTCAACTATTTGTGATGCATCCGATTTCATGAATGTACATGAATGCATTGTTTGTGTACTGTACCTTTTATACTTTACTACTGCCTACTTTACAATTTTAATTAAAATAGATTAATTTTATATCATAGCATCCCCAGATATTTATACTACCTTCAAGTTCTTTAAGTGTTGTTGTTTTTTTTTTTTATTCAATAATTTTTATAATAACATAAACAAAACAATTACATATTGACTCCATTACAAATTATGCCTGGTACAGAATCTGTAGATATCAAAAGTTCGAAACAGATTAAGCATACTGTTGATCAGGTACAGGACAAGTTACATAGTCATTGACTCACAGAATAACATTCAATATTATCTTAAATGGCACAATTTCCAATAGAGAACTTAATATAAACACCCAACAACAAATACTAATGGCAGACATAGTAAAGCATACGATATTCTAAGATAAATACAATCAGGCGATAAATATAGGTAAAGACAAATAACCAATATAGCAGGATAGAGAGAGCACCTCACAGCATGTCAATAAACAATAAGAGCCCACAGGCGCCATATGAGCTCGCATACCAAATATAAATGACCAGTGCTAGAGGTATATAAAAGTACAAAAGTACTTCGTATCTTAAGCCTGACAGAAAATAATTGCAAAATAGTACTAAATAAAATTAATAAATTCTAATAATTTGCCAAAAGTCAAACAAAAACCCTCCGAAAAAAGATGCCCTATTACCCCCCACCCTGTATGGCCTAACCCCAACCCAGGCATACTTGGATCCCAGTTCTCCTTTACCAACCTACAGTATCCTAATCTATAAACCCCCTCCCCCACCCACTCAGACAAACGATAGTAAAACACAACTGACAAAGGCAATATATTGTTGATCATAGCTAGGCCAGACTAAACCCAGCTCCCCCGCATTATAAGGATAAAACATTTTCCACAGACACACTATAAGGATAAAACATTCTTCATAGACATAAAGCTTGGCAACATAGTAATGTATATACTAGGATATTATAAACAACGAAACAGAATATATTGAAACATGAAAGGAAAATGAGGGGCATCAAATTATTAATCCAGCCAGGCCTCAGCAGGTAGTGAAAATAAAGGCATAGTTCCATCCCCATTCGCCCAAAGACATAGAAAAGTAAAGCTTTAATGATGTATCCTGAAGACATCCGTCCTCCCAAGGGCACGCAGAGAAAAATATTAAAAACTTGAATGGCAAAGCCTGGAGCCTCGATCCCTCCACTAAAAATGTAGAACTCCTCTTTGGAAAATACAGAGTTGACTCCGAACGCCTAGGGTTTGAAAGGATATCCAACATAGGAGTAGATACTTCCCTAGGTGAGGATAAGCCCCAAAATTGTTTTCTTATAAGACATGCATCACTGGGGGATACAACCATCACTTCTCCAAGTTTAGTGAGAAGCATCTGTGTGGAGGCAGCAATAGCTTGAAGGATCAGCTGCAGGGAACTGGCCATCTGTAAGGCAATCAGCCACGAATATCTGCAGTTACTGTAAGCAGGTACAGACAAATGGTGGTGGCTAGCACACCACCTATGTTCACTAGCAACAGCCATGGCCAAAAGTTTTGAGAATGACACAAGTATTGGTTTTCACAAAGTTGGCTGCTTCAGTGTGTTTAGACCATTTTGTCAAATGTTACTATTGCAGTGGTTCCCAAACTGAGCGCCGTGGCACTCTAGGTAAGCACATTTTACTGCACTTTACTACTCAACTACATTTTTTTCTGAATTTCTCAATAACAAATTTTTCGCTTAGGGGTGCCATGAAAACAATGCTGATACTCTAGGGAGCCTTGATTCAAAAAAGTTTGGGAACCACTGTACTATGGTATACTGAAGTAAAATTACAAGCATTTCATAAGTGTCAAAGGCTTTTATTGACAATTACATTACGTTTATGCAAAGAGTCAATATTTGCAGTGTTGACCCTTCTTTTTCAAGACCTCTGCAATTCACCCTGGCATGCTGTCAATCAACTTCTGGGCCACATACTGACTGATGGCCGCCCATTCTTGCCTAATCAATGCTTGGAGTTTCTCGGAATTTGTGGGTTTTTGTTTGTCCACCCACCTCTTGAGGATTGACCACAAACTCTCAATGGGATTAAGATTTGGGGAGTTTGCTGGCCATGGACCCAAAATTTAGATGTTTTGTTCCCCGGGCCACTCAGTTATCACTTTTGCCTTACGGCAAGGTGCTCCATCATACTAGAAAAGGCATTGTTTGTCACCAAACTGTTCTTGGATGGTTGGGAGAAGTTGCTCTTGGAGGATGTTTTGGTACCATTCTTTATTCATGGCTGTGTTCTTAGGCAAAACTGTGAGTGAGCCCACTCCCTTGGCTAAGAAGCAACCTCACACATGAATGGTCTCAGGATGTCACCAGCTTTGTTCCAGCTCCTGACATTTATTTATTTGTATTTTTTTGGGATATACCATATTATTATATGTTTGCATATTTTAGTTTGTATTAAACCCACTGTGTATAGACTTTAAAGTTCTTTCCCAATATAGCTTAGTGTCTTGGAACCTCTTGTGTGGGTCACTGCAAGTTTAGTAACCTGTTATCTACCAGTCCAACATTATGACTTCCTGCTAACAGGGATGGAACTGGCACAGTTGCATTGGACATAAAATATGCCCCTTCTCTGTTTTCTTAATGATTAGCGAAATTATATAATTAAATAAATAATTAAAGAAAATGACCCTTCTCGTTTTACCTCTAATATGTTTGGAATTATATCCTTTTCACAAATTTTTAAGAATGAATCCTTGTCAAAGCTTGGATCAACCTTCACAATTTCCGTCAGGACCTCTGACATTTCAGTCTTGGAAAACATTCCCCCTGAAAAACAAGGACTGCTGTATAAAAAAAAGACACAGCAATATACTGTTTAACGATATATAATGTGCTTTAAGAGCAAATACCAGTACTGAGCGACATATGCAATAAAACAAGGTCCTCAGAATTATCAACTGCCTCTGTTCAATTTCCAACAGAGGAGAAATGTGTCAGTTTGGTGGATACAAACTTTCTTTCTGGGAATCCTTATTCCCAACAGTAATTTGATTCTTTGAATGCCCTGGATACTGCTATAAACTTGATAGCATATACAATAGTAATTAGCCAATGTATGAAATCTCAGGATAATAAGAGTTAACCAATAAACAATGGCATAGTCAATGTGTTCAGTATGTACACTGTAGTCCCAGCTACCATGTAAATGACCATGGAGTTAGAATCACACTAAAGTTTAGTTTAATTCTCTATACAAATACCAGTACGTAGATTTGAATGCTTTTAATATGTAGTGTTGTATAATGGGCTCCAAAGATTTATTATAGATCCACCATCTGAGTCTTGCCTTCTGGTCAGTCATCCGTTAGAAGGGGAAATAATTGGGACCAGAATAAGTGGTAATCTCAAAATTCTAATTATTAAAGTTATCAAAACAGGGGGATCAGGTCTTTACAAAATGTCAACCTGGTGATAATTTTATATATATATATATATATATATATATATATATATATATATATAACTTCTATACTTTTTTAACATTCTAAAATAAATACTATTAATTAACTTTTAAAGAATCGAAAGCAACAGTTATTAACTTCAGAGGGTGATTCTGCCCTGATGGAATAACAAGTTAAACCTTTTCTATAAGATCTGTTGTTCCACATAGAGATTTCTGTTTCTTATAAGTGTGAGCTTCCCCGTTGCCAACTCTTGGCTATGTATACCCTCAAAATGATAGTTAACATTGAAAATCCTCTGCTATTGAACGGACTCAGACATACAAGGGACCTCTGTAGTGCACATACAGGCTTCCTCACCAATGCCCAGGAGAGAATAGAGTGCACCATTCAGGTATCACTTCTCACACATCATGCTCTCTCATTGGTGTGGTCACGACTTGTCTCCTTTGAGCAGTTTACCCAGTCAGGACGGGGTTACTCCTGTTTCTCATGTCACTAGGTGATCGGCACACCACTGGAAGTGACGTGTCAGTTATAGTGCTGCGTCCTTCTATTTGTATTCACTGGACTTTTGCCGCCTCGCCGACTATAGCGTATCCGAGTCCCATCGGCTTGGCTGCATGGTCAGCGTTCTGTTCCTCCTGGTAGTACAGAATTTGATCTTCCCGAAGTGGCTTCCGTGCTACCTCTGGCTCTCCAGCTTCTTCTACAGCTTCCAAGCCACACCTACACCGCTGTGCTGCCATTGGCTCTCCAAGCCGCAGCACCAACTATTCACACCTCCACCATTGGCCCTTGCAGCACCATCGGCACAAGCCGCATCATCGGCTCTCAAAGCCATAACATACCATTTGACTGTCTACTAACGGCTATTGCTGCACCATTGACACAAGCCGCACCATCGGCACCTTTGCCGCTTCATCGGCACACCACACCATCGGCTTCCAAAAGCCGCATCTCACCTACTGTATATACAAGCAGTCAAGGCGGCCGCCTAAGTAAAGGTGAGGCAATTATCTCTAAAGGAACAACGGGCGGATGTTAGTGGTGGGTGATCTGAAGTTCTAGACGGCTTACTAGGGGTGGTCACTGGCAATCATAACCGGTACACAGCTTAGTGATAGCTGTTATCCAATTAGGGAAATACAGAAGCATACTGCACTCTGGTTTATATGTTTCTGACAGTCACATTGACCATTCACTGTCCTTTGGACAAATGGCCAAAAGTAGACGTTGGGCATATTTGTAAAGAGCACTCTTTCCATACCGTCCTGTCTAGAAACCTTGTATGAATAACAGGTTAATGCTCAAAAACCTGTAAAAATTTTGACATTATATATTAAAGTGCATTGTAGAGAATATAAAGTAACTATATTATCATCTTATTATTTGTTTCTTTTTTTTATAATAATATAAAATATTTCCATCAACAGACAGAAACCAAAAAATGGCACATATTATTCAAATCAGTCTAAACATGGCAAGCACACCCCTCAAAACATGATCTAATAAAATAAAACAGGAGAAAGGAAACCCAAAAAGAAACAGTTTCCATCTCAGCCTGTAACAGGCAAAGAAATGGGCGGATCATCCATTAAAATCAGGATTTCATACCAAGAAGTATTTCGGAAGCACAAATATATTTGGCGTCGTAAGGCCAACATAAAAGAGTCTATAAAACCTTCCCACAGCTGAAAAAAAAACAGCTGTCTTAGGCCCTCATTCAGAGCCACTCGCTAGCGGCAGTACGCTCGTTCCGAGCGATGTTCGCACATCTGCGCATGCGTACGGTTTTTAGTACGCATGCGCGAACCAGTCAGTGCGGCCGAAAATCATTTGTACGCAATATAGCGAGTGCCTGCTATTTTGAGTGACAGAATGAGGCGTATGTGGGTGGTAACAGGGGAAGGTGCTTGAAAACGGGGAGTAGAGTTCCGTTCGCAGGCGTGCTTAAAGGTGAAAACGGGCGTTTTATGGGTGTGCATAATTAATATAGCAGCGTCATTGACCACGTCACTTGGTTTTTTTTAACTCAGAACTGGTCGCAAAATAGCGGTTGAAAAAACCAACCACAAGAATAGCGAGCAGCTCATACCCTGTTCGATGTACTCGATTAATCTAATAAATAGCGGACATGACGTATGGTGCGAGCGGCCAGGGGGCGTTTTTAAGAAATAAAAGAGCGCATGTTTTGCTCGCTCATTCAGACTTAGAGGTGTGAACAGACTGCAATGTGCGGATCATTTGCATAGCCACCCCTTGTTTTTGAACGAACGAACGCAAATAGCGAACGCCTCTGAATGAGGGCCTTAGTCTCTTTATGCAGTGTGGTCTCTAGCCAATCCATTTGGAAAGCAAAAAATAGTTTAGCCCGGAATAAAGAAACAGATGGCGGATCTGCATGTGTCCACATCTGTAATATACATTTACGAGCCACCGCTTATATAATCAATAATAATTGTTTACTATCTCCCCTACCCGAAACAGACGGTGGCAGGATACCCAGAATCGCCCACTCCGTCGATAGTGGAAGATAATTAACTAGACACCTAGATGTAAATCTATTGACCGATGACCAAAATCTACATATAAGGGGGCAATCCCACATACAATGTATAAAGGTTGCATCAGAAGCCCCACACTTACGGCCTGATTCAGATCCGGTCGCAAGCGCAGAGCGCTTGCAACTGGGTCGATGGTGGCCCACAGCGCATGCGCACGACGGAGCCGGCTCTGTCGTGCGCATGCGCGAGACCCGGCTAGCGACGGGCAATCCGTCGCTCCGGGTCTTGCACCAAAGGGGGCGAGCTGTCGATGTTGAGTGACAGCTCGCCCCCTTTGGTGGGCGGGTCGGGGGGGTGTCTGCCCAAATGGAGGCATTCCCGAGGGAACGCTTGCCGTTTGGGGGCGGCCCCGCTGACATCACGAGTGATGTCAGTGGAGAGCTTCCGGCTCTGTTAGAGCCGAAAGCTCTCTGGGGCTTGCGATGAACGAGACCCTACCACAAGGGTCTCGTCGCAAGCCCGATGGTTGCAATGGTCTTGACCATCGCGACCATCATCATGGCCGCTCCAAAAAAAAAAAAGCCCGGCTCTGTCAGAGCGAGCGGCTCTGAATCAGGCCCTTAGTACAAACACTAGTTACAGTGCCTTGTAAAAGTATTCACCCCCCCTTGCCTTTTTACCTTTTTTGTTACATTACAACCTGTATTTTAAACATTTTTTTATCTGAAATTTATGTGATGGATCTGCACAAAATAGTCTAATTTGGTGAAGTGAAATGAGAAAAATATATATAAAAAAGAATCTTTATAAATACAATTCTGAAAATTGGCATGTGCATATGTAATCACCTCCTTTGCTATGAAGCCCCTCAATAGTTCTGGTGCAACCAATTACCTTCAGAAGTCACAAGATTAGTGAACTGAAGTCCACCTGTGTGAAATCTAAGTGTCACATGATCTGTCAGTATAAACACTCCTTTTCTGAAAGGCCCCAAAGGCTGCAACACCACTAGGCAAGAGGCATCACACCATGAAGACCAAGGAGCTCTCCAAACAAGTCAGGGACAAAGTTGTTGAGAAGTACAATTCTGGGTTGGGTTATAAAAAAAATATCCAAGTCTTTGATGATCCCCTGGAGCACCATCAAAACCATATTACATAGTGATAAAAATAAGAAAACACGATTTGAGTTGGCCAAAAGGCATGTGGGCGACTCCCCAAATGTATGGAGGAAGGTGCTCTGGTCAGATGAGACTAAGATTGAACTTTTCGTCCACCAAGGAAAACGCTATGTCTGGTGCAAACTAGGGATGTGCAGGCTCGGTTCTACTCTGTTCCGTTCGTTTTTTTTTACCGAATCTTATTGGGTATCAGCTGTCACGAGTTTTGGATAGCCAATAAGATTCGGTAAAAAAAACGAACGGAACCGAGTAGAACCGAGCCTGCACATCCCTAGTGCAAACCCAACACATCCCATCACCCCAAGAACACCATCCCCACAGTGAAACGTGGTGGCAGCATCATGCTGTAGGGATGTTTTTCAGTAGCAGGGACTGGGAAACTGATTCGAGTAGAGGGAAAGATGGATGGTGCTAAATACAGGGATATTCTTGAGCAAAACCTGTTTCAGTCTGCCTGTAATTTGAGACTGGGACGGAGGTTCACCTTCCAGCAGGACAATGACCCGAAGCATACTGCTAAAGCAACACTCCAGTGGTTTAAGGGGAAACATTTAAATGTGTTGGAATGGCCTAGTCAAAGCCCAGATCTCAATCCAATTGAGAATCTGTGGTCAAACTTGAAGATTGCTGTTCACAAGCGGAAACCATCCAACATGAAGGAGCTGGAGCAGTTTTGCCTTGAGGAATGGGCAAAAATCGCAGGGGCAAGATGTGGCAAGCTCATAGAGACTTATCCAAAGCGACTTGCTGCTGTAATTGCCACAAAAGGTGGCTCGTCAAAGTACTGACTTTAGGGGGGGCGAATAGTTATGCATGCTGAAGTTTCTGTTATGTTGTCCCAAATGTTGTTTGGTTCACAATATAAAAAAAACACAACTTCACTGTTGTAGGCATGTTCTGTGAATGAAATGATGCACACCTTCAAACAATCAATTTTAATTCCAGGTTGTGAGGCAACAAAACATGAAAAATGCAAAGGGGGGGGGGGGGGGTATATACTTTTGCAAGGCACCGTATCTGTCAATCCCATCAGGAACCTGAAGTGGGGGGAAAGATATTCATTGTGATCAATGTTATAGAACAGTGATTCCCAACCTCGGTCCTCAAGGCGCACTAACAGTCCTGGTTTTAGTTATATCCATGACTGAACAGATGGTTAAATCAAAGTATTAATTAAGTTATTCAAGTATGGCTATCCCTAAAACCTGGACTGTTAGTGTGCCTTGAGGACCGTGGTTGGGAACCCCTATTATAGAACATTTCTTCTTCAGGGTCCATAGGCTCCACAGGGAGACCTTGGGGTGTAGGTGATGGGAACCAATCCTGGCACCACACAGTTAAAGCTTTCAGCTCCCAGGATCCATTGTGTCCACTCTCCCTATACCCCACCCCCGAGCCAGAAGCACCACAGTTTCGTTGGTGCCCGGCCAGAGATCGGGTCACCATTTTGCAGGGGGGCTGTTCATCAGCCCCTAAAAGATTATTTCTTTAGTTTATTTTACAAAGAAGAGCGCACAGCAGAAGACTGTCTGTGTGACGTCTGCGCTGCCGCTCCATCACTACTCCGGTGCCGCGACGCCAGTACTGATCTGGGGATCTTGGCGGGCGTTCTGGGGGAACAGCGCTAGCCAGGGCCCCCCGGAATGGACCCAGACTGCACCCGGATATCAGGGGACAGGTAAGGCGGGTCGCCGCTTACAGTGACCCCTGCGTAATGGCAGAGACCTCTGGTCTCAGGGGACAGACCGGAGGTGCTGGGTGTGGACGCAGGCTCCGGCCATAGCGCTCCACTTGACCACCAGGGACTATTGGTTCAGGAAACCAGCGTCCCAGGGATTAATAACCAGCCAGGGGAGACAGCTTACCTGTTTAAGTGGCTCCTCAGCTCAGCACGCCTTTCCACTGCGGTCTGGCTTCCCTGAGCTGCTCTCCTCCTCTGGACACGGCCCATCTGAGGTCATTTTCTATGTGCAGTTGCAGTTCTCCCAGGACATCCCAGTCCCACTGCTTACCTCTCCCCAGGGTTAGCGTATATGTAGCGCTATTTCCTACCAGACACTGCGTCTGTGTAGTTGAGTATAGTGCCGCTTTGCAGCGTCTTTCCTGCATTGTATGTGACTTGTGCTAGCGCTATCTATCTGTGTGTGTTTTCTATCTGTCAGCTTCTGGATATACACTTTCTCTCATTCTGCCCTAATACAGTTGTTGTTGTTAGGGTGGTTCATACCTGACCTCATATATATATGCAATACAATATTTGTGAGGTCTGTCACATACTGTTGTGTACTGCACTGTGCCATGTTTAGGCAACAGGTTCCTGCAGCTTAAATAAACATAAGACAGGAGCAGTAGATTGCTCCCTGTTAGTATTTATACATACTCGTGGTTGCTTTGTACTCAGTACCATATTGTGCATAATTCTACCCTGCAGACATGTCTGACACGGGCAATGAACACATTCCTGTAACCATGCCGCAATTTTGCAGATTATTTACTGCGGTTTTCAGTGAGGAGGATGTGGTTCGGGATGGGTTATGTGTGAGGTGTTATAACCTGCCAGGTTCCTCGAACCCCCCGACATCAGTACAGGAGCCTCCTTGGGCAACTTTTTTGCATATGCTGGCCTCTATTATGGACCGCCTGGCAGTACTGGCTGCTTCTCCTCCTATGGGGATACCACAGCAGCTCGTCCCTCCCTCACAGGGACTGCCACTGTTCATGCAGACTCCTCCTTTCCCTCTCTGGGATTACCACAGGGTGGACCTCCACCATGGGAGGATGTTTTCTATAACTCAGTACAGAGTCTGGCAACGACCTCTACGGCTCTTCAGACCATGTTGCAGAGTGAGAAGCCCGTTAGACTAGCTAAGCGTCCTGTCCTGTGTTGTCATCTCAATCCACACAGCTGTCAGAATCTGAGATGTCATCTGATGACGGAGAGATGGCTGATGCCTCTAACCCCGACTCCCCTCAGCAAGAGGCAGAGCCTAAGTCAAGAATTAATACTCCTGCCTTGGTGCATGCAATAAGATCCAAATTGGTTATAGACGATGACGAACAAGCCCCTAAATCCAAACACCCTCTGTTTAAACTTCGGCAGTATTCCCTCTATCAGATCAGCTGGTGGATCACATGGCTGAGGCCTGGCAAATGCCTGGTAAGAGGTATCAACCTCAGAAACGTTTGACCTCATGTTACCCATTTCCTGAGGCTCATTGTAAGAAGTGGGAATCACCCCCCGCAGTGGATTCACACGTTACACGGTTAATTAAAAGTGCAACGTTTCCGATGCCTTCCATTTCTTCCTTAAAGGATCCTACGGATAGGAAGGTGGAAACTTGCCTAAAGTCTATATACTCTCTTTCAGGAGCTGTTGCCCGGCCATCCATGGCTATCGCCTGGGTAGCTAAGGATATAGAGAGTTGGGCTGACTCTATGGAAAACTTCCAAGGAGTCAAGTGTATCAGGTGTCACTGGTCGGCCATATTAGGGATGCGGCTGCATATATAATCGGTGAGGCCGCTCTAGTCTTCTGACATGTAGGGTCTAGGCTGCGGGCGTGTCTGCTCACCGTTCCCTGTGGCTACGCTATTGGAGGCGGATGCCGATTATAAGAAAGGCCTGGAGACCTTGCCCTATAATGGGGAGATTTTGTTTAGTCCACACTTGGACAAAATTGTTTGGCACATTGGCCAAATCCAAATCTGCATTTCTGCACTCAGCATCTGCTCCTGCAAAGTATTGAAGCTCCTCCTTTTGTACCCAAGGAAAATCTAAAGGGCAGTCCTTCCCTAGGCAGTCCACTGCCAAGAAGACTGCCAAGCCCAAGAAACAGGCCTGGAGCACAAGACGCCCGACCTCCAAACCGGAGAATAAACCCGCAGCCTGACAGGACGGACCTCCCTCTGGGGGACCCCAGAGTGAGGGGCCGACTTCTTCAGTTCGCCCAGTGCTGGTGTCAAACCACCAAGGATGCTTGGGTAAGAGAAGTGGTATTTCAGGGGTACGCCCTCTCATTCCTTCGAAGGCCTCACCACCAATTTTTCTGCACAGGCCCTCCTTCCGACAAGACCAAGGCCTTGCAGATCCAGAAAGTCATACAGTTCTTGCTGTAGGCAAGTGTAATTGTACCAGTTCTGCCATCTCAAAGAGGGACTAGATATTATTCTGCTCTCTTTCTGGTTCAGAAACCGAATGGGTCTCATTGACCTATACTCAACCTCAAATCTCTGAACAAGTTCCTCAGGGTGCCCAGGCTCAGGATGGAAACCTTACGATCCATCATACTGGCTGTGGAACCTGGGGATTACATGGTATCACTGGACATTCAGGATACATACCTATATGTTCCCATAACGCTTTCTCACCAGCGTTATCTAAGGTTTGCTATACTGCAACGACACTTCCAGTTTCGGGTGCTGCCCTTTGGCCTATCCACGGCTCCAAGGGTATTTACCAAAATTATGGCTGTCATGGCAGCCCACATGCAGAGTCAGGGTATCCGGCTAGAGCCTGAGCGGCTTGAGGTGAGAGTGCTTTGGCCCTGGAGACCCGGTAATAGGGTCTCCGGGCTGTGGCATTACACCCCGGTTGTTTTGGGTCCGGTGCTGGTTTTAATTATAGGGGGACCCCTATGCATTTTTCCCCCCTATAATTAAAACCAGGACTCGCCCTGCAGCCTGGTGCTGGTACCTAAATTACGGTGGAACCCTACTTGTTCCCTGTAATTTTAGGTACCACGACAGGCTGCCAAGTCCGGGGATGGTTAGGCTTTTGGGGGGGTCCCTACGTAACTTGTTTAATATATTTTAACCTGTTTTTTACAGATACAATACACAAGCAGCCTACACATATCTCACAGATATGTGCAGGCTGCTTGCTCGGGTGAGTTTGGCAGAGAGAAAACACTGCATTCTCGGGTGAGTAATCTCTAAACTCGCAAATAGGGGGGAGAAATCTTGATCTACTTCACCATCGGTAAACTCACTTTCAACTAAACTCACTT
Organism: Taudactylus pleione; assembly: GCA_031769625.1. Classification (NCBI taxonomy): domain Eukaryota; kingdom Metazoa; phylum Chordata; class Amphibia; order Anura; family Myobatrachidae; genus Taudactylus; species Taudactylus pleione. The sequence goes on along the minus strand of JAUIMM010000345.1, from coordinate 470,535 downwards.
CTTAGTAAATTTGTGAGTTGTTAAAGGGTAAACTCAATCAAGTTTCGGTGAAGCAAATAGAGTTTAAAAAAAATAGTAAATTTACCCCTTGGTGGCTACAGACATCTCATCTAAACCAAGGGTCACCCCTTTTGGATCCCAGACTGGATACTCCTAACAATGGACGCCAGTCTCCGTGAATGGGGTGCAGTGACCGGTCCACACTCCTTTCAAGACCGGTGGACAACAGTAGAGGCATCTCTGCCCATCAACATATTGGAAATTCAGGCTGTTTACAGGGCCCTCATGATGGCAAAGCACATTCTTCACGGAAAGCCCGTGCAGTTCCAGTCCGACAATACCACCACAGTGGCTTACATCAACCATCAAGGAGGCACTCGAAGTCGGGCAGCAATGACAGAAGTGTCACGCAGTCTGACTTGGGCAGAATCTCATCTCCGGCCATTTTGGCAGTGTTCATTCTGGGAGTTCTCAATTGGGAAGCTGACTTCCTCAGCCGTCACAACGTGCATCCAGGGGAATGGTCTCTTCACCAAGAGGTGTTTCAACTCCTAGTGGACAAATGGGGTCTCCCAGAGGTGGACCTCATGGTCTCCCGACACAATCACAAGTTACCAGTGTACGGGGCCAGAAAAAGAGATGCCGAAGCAAGCCTGGTGGATGCTCAATCAGTAAAATGGTCCTTCCGGTTTGCGTACCTATTTCCTCCAGTCTCCCTGCTTCCTCAAGTTCTTCGGGAGTTCAAGCAAGATGAAGGCACTGCCCTGCTGGTGGCTCCAGCTTGGCCCAGACGTCATTGGTACTCAGATCTTCGGAGTCTCTCCATCAACACTCCGTTTCTACTGCCTCAACGTCCGGACCTGTTGTCTCAGGGTTCTTGCCTTTACCCCGACCTGGATCGTCTGTCTTTGATGGTGTGGCTCTTGAGACATCCCTCCTAAGGTCAAAGGGATTCTCTAGCTCAGTCATCATCACGATGCTTAGAACGCATAAACCTGCCTCCGCCAGGATCTACCACAGAGTGTGGCTTACATATTTCCAGTGGTGTTGTACAAGAGATCACGACCCTCAGGTGTTTAGAATTTCCAGAATACTGGCATTCTTTCAAGCTGGATCGGACCTCGGCCTACGCCTGGCCTCGTTGATAGTGCATGTCTCTGCACTGTCAGTGTGGTTCCAATGTAGAATTGCTCCGTTTCTGGATATCCACACCTTCCTCCAGGGTGTCAACCGGAGTCAACCTCCCTTTGTTTCCCCAGTGGCTCCTTGTGATTTGGCAGTAGTTCTTCGGGCCCTCCATTTGGACCTCTAGATTCAGTGGAACTTAAGTGGTTAACAGCTAAGGCTCTTTTTCTTCTGGCTATTGCATATGCCAGAAGGGTGTCAGAATTGGGAGCACTCTCCTGTCGTCCTCCTTTTCTGATATTTTACTGGGACAGAGCGGTGCTTCGTACTTGCCCTGAGTTCCTTCCTAAGGTTGTTTTTAGTTTCCATGTTAATCAGGAAATTATAGTAGCGGCCTTTCTATCACCAGACCTCTCGGGAGGTGAGGCCTCATTGGATGTGGTCCGCGCCCTCAGGATTTATGTGGACTGTACCAGTTCTCTTCGGAAATCAGACTCCTTGATTGTGCTCCATAGATTTCACAAGAAGGGATGGCCAGCCCATAAATAAACATTGTCTAGATGTCTTTGTATGACTATTTCAGAAGCTTACACGCAGACAGGCCTGCCTGTTCCGACTTCTGTTAAGTCTCATTCTACTCGGTCTGTGGGTCCCTTGTGGGCAGCTCGGCGTGGCAACTTGGCTGTTCAGCTTTGTAAGGTGGCCACGTGGTCTTCTGTCCAGACCTTTCTAAGGTTCTATGCATTTGATACTTTCGCCTCTCAGGCTGCTTCCTTTGGGCGCCGGATTCTCCTCTCAGCGCAGGAGCGCTCCCACCCTTAAAAGGACTGCTTTGGGACATGCCCAAAATCTCCCTGTAGAGCCTATGGACCCTGAAGAAGAAAATTAGTTATGGTAAGAACTTACCTTTGTTATCCGCCCTGACGCACCTGGCTTCATATGGGATATGTTTCTGGTCAGCAGTTTCCTGTCTCCTTCTGAGCGAGAATGTGATTCTTGAATGTACCAGTCTTCCTTCTCTCTTATCCTGCTCTGGCCTTTGGCTTATTACCAACTGAGCTGCCTCAGGGGGTGGAGTATAGGGAGAGTGGACCCAATGCATCCTGGGAGCTGATAGCTTTAACTCCATGGTGCCTGGATTGGTTATTATTATTATTATCGTTTATTTATATGGCGCCACAAGTGTTCCGCAGCACCTTACAAAGTACATAAACAAATAGATTGATTTACAGTAACTTACAGTACAGTACAATACATTACAGGACATGGATAATATACATTGCTACATTCACGACCATAACACCCAGATAAGCAACAATGCAAAGCAATCAAGTGTTAGGTGCCCTGGTAGAGAGTAAGAAGTAGATGAAGGTATAGTAAGGAGATGCACAAGAGGGTAGAGGGCCCTGCTCATAGGAGCTTACATTCTAAGGGTTCCCATCACCTACACCCCAAGGTCTCCCTGTGGACCCTATGGACTTCGAAGAAAGAGTTAAAGGTAAGTTCTTACTATAGCTCTCCTTTTCTCTATACATGCTGGATGAGAGCACCGATTGAGAATAGAGGAATGAGCGTAACAAGCTTTCCATGGTAATGTGGGGGAATACAGTACACCAGGTAGATAACCCTGTAGATATTTTACAATGGTCTAAGGAATCTGAAGAATTTTATAATGGAGAGAATTTGCCCCCCATCCACCCATAGGTCTAGCTAATAATAGATTCAAAGAGTTGGACCAATCTACTGGGGAAAGAGTCCGTATCATGAAACTCACATAGTGTTGTGCCTGATAGAATGCCAGAGAGTGGGATTGAGGTAAACTATATTTATCCACCAATTCCGCCACTCGATAGGGCCTAAAGTTTTCAGTGTCAACCAATGCTCAGATGTAAGGGATCACCCTATCAGGCCATAATGAGAAAGGCGCGAAAGCCTCCCCATTTTGAAACTCAGGGTTTAAAAGTAATGGGTGGAAGAGGGAATGACGACAATTTAAATTCCTTTGCTTTCTAGCAAAGTGCCAAACTTGCAACCATCAGTAGGGGATTACTAATAATATCCTCAGATAATTCTTGTTTATGGGAATGGAGGAACACCAGTAAGTGCTGATCAGTTAGGAAAGACTGATCCAGTTTTGAATCAGTATATAAGTCCATCCTGTGCATCCATTACCATATGTATCTCAAAATTCCAGCATGACTATATCATTTTAAATTAGGTAAATTAACCCCTCCATTAGCCCGGGTTTGTTGAAGCTTCAGCAGACCAATTCGACGACGTTTATTCCTCCAAATAAAGTCCCGAAAAGTTTTATACAGAAACTTTTCATCCACCTGTGATAGCAAAATCGGCAACATCTGTAAGGGGTAGAGGAGTTTAGGGAAAGATATCATTTTTAATAAATGAATCCTACCTAAATAGGACAACATAAGGTGACGCCATCGGGACAATTCACCCACTAACTCTGAAATAAGCGACCTCATATCAAGATCATATAAGTCCCCAATATAACATGGTAATAGTTTTTGGATAGCCAATAAGATTCGGTAAAAAGAACCGAACGGAACCGAGTAGAACCGAGCCTGCACATCCCTAGGTAATACCATTCCCAAATAGGGAAGTAGTAGCCCAGACCACCGGCTATAAGTCACCCCAGTGTGGCTTCACCATGGAACCCAAGTACAATGCTTCTGACTTATCAGAATTAATACTAAAGCCAGAAACTTTAGCAAAATCTGCCAATTTCTCAAAAATTTTGGATAGGATCTGTTCTGGATCTGAGATATAAAATAATAAGTCATCAGCAAAGGCTTGGACTTTAAGCTCCTGGGAACCCATCAGAATAGCTTTAAAATCTGGCCAGTGTCGAAGCCGGATGATTGGCTGAGACCAGATCTTAAATTAATATCGGGCGACGCCATCTTGTGTTGCCCCTGACGACGCCATCTTGCGTTGTCAGCATGATACCATTGTGTGCGATGCTAATATGCGATTATCAGCGTTGTGCGTCTGCATTGCTGCCACATATTGTTAAAACTCCTACCATAACTTAAACGCACATTAATTCATACATATAAAATATATATGATGCACATGTTTATCAAAGCACTCTACACATAAACGCACCACGCATACTAACGACTATACGCAATATTCTCTCACACATACCAAAACTTATAAAAAGGTTCCTCCACATTAAAAGCTAAATATTAGAGGTTTTATTAACGAATACTTATGTTGTAAAATGTAATGTATACGATATTTAAGGTACATAAGCTAGTAGACATTTTATGTTTGGTACCAATCTAAAGCAATGTTTGTTTGCAGATTCCGGTTCGACCCGCAAGGAAATCGCATCATGCGTTCGCAAGATATGAACTATATGAAAATAGTGGTTAGAATGTGAAATTGTATGAAGTGATTTTTACTAGTTTAAACCAGTTCTTCGGTGGGAAAACCACACAAAGCAACAACTGAGGAACTGGGACATACCCCTAGTGATGCTATATGAACTGTCCAATGACCTGCATCGTACCAGAATGTCCACGAGCAAGATCCAATGGAAATCCGTTAACTAGTTTCTTTGTTCTGGGAGGGTATATAGCTTGCATGCTGGTTCTAGTATACTGCCATTCTGGATGGCCACAGGTTTCTGGACTGATGACTGTATGCTGGGACCAGTGCGCACGCGTATGTATTGGGCTGTATCGTATATTCTGTAGTTAATTGTCTTTGCGCTAATTGTGCTAGATGAAAGCGTGTAACTTTCTTTTATTTAGGGCGTTGGAGCCACAATAATTGTCTGGACAGCGATTATTTCTCTCTAGCAATTTAAGGGTATTCATACCAGGAGTTGAGAATACGCAGTAATGGGTCCAAAGCTATATTAAATAACAACGGCGATAAAGGACATCCTTGTCGAGTGCCTCTCGTCATTGTAATGGGGGAACTACAGGTGCCATTAATTATCAAGGTAGTAGTCGGCAAATAATATAAAAATCGAAACAGTTCTGAGAAAGGTCTACCAAAATCACATATCTAAGATTTTAAGCAAATGACCCCAAGACACGATGTCAAATGCCTTTTCCCCATCTAAACTCAAAAGCATTGCTCCCAGAGGGGATGGGGAATTGGAGTGAGACACTATAGTTGCCAGAGCCGTTCTAACCCCTTTTACCGAAAATCTACCACGTGTGAAACCCGATTGGCCATTATTTTGGTCAATATTTTAAAATCCTGGTTCAAAGTGTAATAGGCCTATATGATGTAACCAATTCTGGATCTTTAAAAGGCTTAGGTATAACTATAGTGTATGCTTTATTAAAATTTGGATAATGGAGGTGGCCCTCCAATATACCCTCATAGAGAGTAGTGAGAAATGGGACTATTTGCGGCTGCAACATCTTATCATAGTCCCCTGAAAAACCATCGGGGCCTGGAGATTTATTATTACGGCGACAAGAAAATTACCTGAGATCTCCATCTCTGTAATATCCTGAGTCAATATGTCTCTCTGGGTGGAAGTAAGTTTCGGAAGCTTCGCCTCATTTAGCAGGTTCCAATGTAAACTAGGAAGTTCTGGAGGGGCCCTATACAAAGACTCATAATAACGCTGAAATGTGGATACTATATCAAGAGTGGATACCAAATGGGCAGATGTAGTAGGGTTACGTAATGCCTTAATAGATTGTCGAGGACGTTGCAATTCACCATATTAGCCAATAAACGCCCAGATCTATTGCCCCATCTATAGTAGCGTTTTTTTGCATAATCTGTTTGGGTCCGAGCATTGGCCAACAGGAAACTCTGCAGCAATTGACGGTGTTGTTACTAAACCTCAAAATTATTATCAGAGGGGTCAGTCTCATAGGTAACATAAGCTGTATGCATAGCACTATGCAAGGAATTATACTTACTGCAGTATTCTAGTCTTTTCCCAGCTGTTATGTGTTTAATATTTCACCACATTTTAAAATGTGTTAAAAGGCTGCCGACCTATCATACTATATGCACACAAGAATTTAATCTGTACTTTCATTAACTGGGGGTTTTCCTCCATTTGGAATTACACTGGTTAAATGCAAATGCAGTGTTACTTCATACGGGTTGAGTATGGAATTCCAGCAGTCGGGATGCCGGATGTCAAAAGACAGACAGCGACATCCCGAAGGGATAAGTATGATATCCCTCCCCCTTTCACCCCTAACCCTCCTTTTCTCTATCCTAACCATCCCTACCCCGCACCCTAACCCTCCCAGTTAGTGTCTAATCCAACCCCCCTTCCCGCAGCCTAACCCTAACCACCCTGGGGTGCCTAAACCTAACCCTCCCCCACAGCTAACAGCTAAGGGCGCCCGATGTACTTCCGATCGGGATGCCGGCTGTCGTGATCCGGGCGCGGGCATCTCCGCTCATGTCAGGATTCTGGCATCGGTCTTCTGTCCGCAGTTCGGGATTTTGGTGCCGAGATTTCTTCAGCCGGCATTCCAATCGTAGGTTTTTTAACTACATTCCTTTCATACATATCACTGTGTACCTATAGGGTGCTCTAATAGCCGACCAATGTCATAGACAAACGGTTAATAGTAGGAGCCTAGTACACATCCTGTTTGTTGTTTTTCCTACTTTCTATTCCTTTATCTTCAAATTGGTGATATGGAATATTTCTGCATTAGTTTGAATAAGCATAAAAAATGTAATTTGACTAAAAGGTGATATTCAGATTTGGCGAGACCATATTAATACTTACTCTGATTACATACTAAAGCGGCCCCATACATTGTGCGATTTTTTGCACAATGTGGACGATTTCGATCGATCGTAATGATTGTGCACATCATGCGTTATTTTTGTACGTTTACAATGCCAATGCGCGTCCCCGCCGTCATATAGCTGGATCGGAGATCTTACGGAAAAACCGTAAGATTGTGATCCATCGTGTAGGGTACATTTCGGGATAGTATGCTCGTATGTACAATCGTGTACACCATTTGACCACATCATATTGAGAATTTCAAAGGAAAAATCTTAAGGGAAATCGTACAACACATAGTTATGTTTCTAAATCGCACAGTGTATGGCCGGCATAAGGGCCAAATTCAATTAGCCCTGTTAATTTAACAAGGGTAAAAAAGGGTGGTAGTCGCGGGCTTTAATGTCTGGGGCTATTCAATTCCAGATCCTTTTTCACCAAAGACCCTTTTTTTCATCCATTAATTTAATGTGTTAACACATTGAATCCGTGATAAGTTCATTGACCTATGCGTCAACATGGTCTCTTCACCCATTAACATGCTACATACCTGGAATTTCTTTTAGAATCTGATCAGCCCCGAAACAAAAATCCCTATTAAGTACACCATGTGGGCTGCCTTCGGGGCTAACTTAATTACCTCGGGGGGATCAATTAGCATCCAGTAAATTATGAAGGCTAATTTAATTCCCCCCTATGTATACTTTGAATATACTCTATATAAGTATTAGCTAATAATTAAGTCTGTGCTGTGTTAATTTGCTCAAGAATTATCACCGATTGATGTAAACCAGAGCCGGCCCTAGCCAATTTGGTGCCCTAGGCAAAATTTTGACTAGTGCCCCCTAGCATATAATCCCACCACCAATCTTATTGTTTATACGCGGACGCCAAAAATAACACATTATATATATCCATATATAGTGAGCTGTTACTCACGGCTCTGCTCCGCAAAGGCCCATGGGAGGTGTGGCAGCGGCAGGGCGCAGCATGCCCTCCCGTGGCCATCTTGGCTCCTCCTGTACAGTGGCGGATCTAGACCTTTCTTTTAGGGGGAGCGGTTTAAGAATGAATCATGACTCCTCCCTTCTCTACTTATTCCTCCTCCCACCTCCAATCCTGGCTCCTCCCATTTTTGAGGCAATAACCTTACGACATAGCTTTGTGTATCCATTCCAGTCTTTATTTATTTATCTTTTTGCTTCTTCTATCCTTTTTTCCCCTTTCATTTCAAATTTCACACTCTTCTTCCCTTGTCATTATGCCTTGTCCTAATATTTATGCGTATTTTATGCCCATCACCTCACCCCTTATATAGTTTATGCCCATCACCCTGGGGAGCATGCTTTACAATTACTGCGATCTTTATCTTTGTGAGCACACTTTAGGGATAAGCCTGTGCTCTCACTGAAGTGACTGAGCACACAGACACAGTGAGCCGGGGTGGGAGTGCTGCATTGGAGATACAGGCCCTCATTCAGAGCTGCTCGCAAAAAGCGAGCACTCGCTCTGAATGAGGGCAGCCGCTTTTGTTTTGAAAGTCGGCCTCCTGTCCACTCGCTAAGCTGTGGGTGACCACCCACAGCTTTAGTGAGTGACCAGGTGATGGTTGCGATGGTTGAGACCATCGGGGCTTGCGATGAGACCCTTGCGGTAGGGTCTCGTCTACCGCAAGCCCCAGTTACCTTCCTGCTCTAACAGAGCAGGAAGCTTCCTACTGACATCACTGGTGATGTCAGTAGGGCCGCCCACAAACGGCAGGTGTTCCTTCAGGAATGCCTCTGTTCGTCCTCCCCACCCCGCCTACAAAACGGGACGAGCTGTCGATCAACATCGACAGCCGCCCCGTAGCGAGTGAATTTGTCACTCGGTCCAGGGCTTGCGCACGAGCGCTGCGCATGCCCTCACCATCGACCCACTTGCGAGCGGGTTTGAATGAGGTCCCCAGTTCAGTATGACAGACGTGTGCACGATGCATCCCTTTCCCCAGCAATCTGAGAGCACACTCCTCACTAACGCCGGATAACACACCTGCATACAGGGCATACATAAACACTTTATCTGTGCCCAGGGCCGTTTTAATAGTAGTAAAGGATGTGGGCAAAGCAATACAGCTACCCACCCATTCACTGACTGTGTGCATGGCTGCTGCTCCCCTCCCCCTGACTGTGTGCATGGCTGCTGCTCCCCTCCCCCTGACTGTGTGCATGGCTGGTGCAAGAAGACCCCCACATGAGATAAAAACACACACACAGGCCCCCACATGAGATAAAAACACATCTATAAGCTAACACATAAGAAAAAAAAACACATTCTGCCACATTAAAAAAAAAATCAAACAAAAAATGTCAATCAATATTCATCTCACTTACTGTCAGCTTGGGGTGGGCTGGTGGGGCATCCTCCTTGTGTCTGCTTGGCATCTAGTGCAGACTCAGAGGAAGCAGTTACAGTCCTCTCCTCTCATAGAACAGTCGCCGCCAGGATCCCCTGAATGGCTCCTTGATTGTAGCCATTTTGATTGTAGCCATGTGCACTGACTGCCACAGCGCAACCGCCCTCCTCCACATAGAGCCATGCTAAGGCTCAGACTTGTGACTCAGGACAGGCTGCCTGTGCCTGCCCCCTTAGTTCTCTCAGCCTCTGAACAGCAGCAGCAGCAGGCTGTCCATCGGAGAGGCAGGCCCAGGCAGCAGTAGTAAGAGAGGATGTCAGTGGTGCCGGCAGGTGGGAGGTTCCTCCACAGCTCAAGTCTCCCCAGCCTCTGCACTGCCCGGAGCTGTGTTGTTGCCTGCAGGATCAGCGGGTGGGCGGGGCTGGGGCTGTGTATTAAAGGGGACGATCACCCTTATTGCCCCCACTGAATCCACCACTGCAGTCCAGTAGACTGTCAGAATGAGCTTCTTGCAGAAGCTCATTCTGACTAAGGACCGGGCAGATGCGGATGCCGGTCACATGACCGGCCTGGCCATCCGCTGCGCTCCGATAGCGGCAGCATTATGGGGGAGAGAGTGGGTAACTGCGCCGCCGGCTCTGGGGTAGGTGGGACTGGGAGCAGCTGCAGGTAGCGGCAGGGCTGAGGACAGGCAGGCAGAGCTCACTCAGCCCTGGGATGCCCCTAGCATACTGAGTCGCCCCTAGGCATTTGCTTATAATGCCTAGGGCCGGCTCTGATGTAAACCATGAGACCACATGAATAGAACTTTTGCTCTGATTGTAGGCTGTGTTCAAATACTGTATAATCAACCAGCTTGTAACAAGGTGTTACATTGTTTCATTATTATTCAACTGTATCCAATTAAAATACACTGTTGCCAGACAGGGATTCCCCTGTCAGTATAAGTGATATACTTTGTAGCCAATAGGTTCATGACACATTAAACATTATTTTTCTGCAATAACAGGCTCTGCAGCCCTTGAATGGTTCCAGTAATATAATACAAATAGGAACCACCCTTTACTGTGATTGTAATTTAGTTATGTTTGTTGGATTTGTGAGTACTATAATTAACACTAAAAGTAAAGTTTTAACAAATTTAAAGAGTGCCCCAGAAAAGTTCTCTTTTTTTTTTTCTGATAATTTCTACCATTAAAAAAGTTTGTACATCGTAAAACAATAGTAAAATTAATTTGACAATAAGTTTACATACCATTATATATTATACAGACTATTAGCAAAATTTTACTTACCAATAAGATCGCTTATTTTGTCTGTAATGGTACGGGACGCTCTGATAATTGCATTATCACTCTCATCATATTTCATCTTCATTTCAAAGAATCCTGGTGAAAATAACAAAAAAATACAAAAAATGTTTAATGGCAAATAAAAGCTGAATAATTACAGTACCAATAAAAAAAAATACATACTAAAGAGCTTAAACAGATTTTTTCAATGGCTGCATTAGAAAATGTGATAAGCTCGTCTGTTCTCCTTCTGCGATTGTTATATATTTTTTTTAAATTATTAAGGTAAGTTTGCGATAATTTGAAAATTAAATGTCAGCCGCATCGGGCGTGTATACACAGCCGCAGCCGACAGACAGACTTTTCCACTGTTCCTTCCCAGGAAAGGAACGGGGAAATGTCTCCTACCTGGGGGTGGAGCGCAGATATCGGGGCCAATACACATACATCTCACAGTGTATGCCCGTGATATCTGCAGGGTGTCAGGCTGCTAGATAAAATGTCTGTCAGTCTGACAGGCATTTTATTTGGCAGTGTATGTCCAGCATAAAATACTACATTTTAAGTTTTTTACCATCGATCTCATATATTCAGTTCTGTCCATCAATAATTCATGGGCAAACAACACAATGGGCCTGATTCAAAGCCGCTCGTAAGTTCCGAGCGATGTTTGCCCAACTGCGCATGCGTACGGATCGTAATACGCATGCGCGAACCAGTCAGTGCGGCCGAAAATCGTTTGTTCGCTAAATAGCGAATGCCTGCTAATATGAGTGACAGGAGGAGGCGTATGTGGGTGGTAACAGGGGAAGGTGCTTGAAAACGGGGAGTGGAGATCAGAACGCAGGCGTGCTTAAAGGTCAAAATGGGCGTTTTATGGGTGTGCATAATTAATACAGCAGCGTCACTGACCATGTCACTGGGTTATTTTATAGTCAAAACTGCTCGCAAATTTGTGGTAGGAAAAACCAACCACAAGAATAGCGAGCAGTTCATACGCTGGTCGATGTACTCGATTAATCTAATAAATAGCAGACATGACGTATGATGCGAGCGGCCAGGGGGCGTTTTTATCAAAAAAACGACCGCATGTTTTGTTCGCTCGTTAATTCGCCCAATAATTGCCAGAATTGTAGCCAAGTTTTCTATATTGATTGTAATATTTCTTTAAAGGTTGCAACAACCGCATGTGTCACACTAGTAAAGCCCATTTCTGCACCAGGAGCTGTCGCTTCATAGGAGTGCATCACTCACCCAAGCTGTCAGAGCATGTGCATAATTGTAACAAGTAGTGTGATTGTTGTTTATCTCATGTTGAGCCGGCACTTGCCATCAGCTGACCATTGCTCAACCAGAGTTCTGAGACCAATCAACAGCCAGGGAGCCCTATATAAGTTGTTCCCTGGCCACTTATCATTTCCAGTACAACTTCTGCTGTATTGCTGACTGCTAGTTCTAGTCTGCAAGTAATTTGGCTTCACAGTCCAGTGGGTTCCATCAAGCTGCTGTCCGTTTCTTCAGCGCTAGTCAGTATTGGTGAGCGCTACCCTGTGACTCCTGTCCAGTTGTATGCTTCCAAGTTCCTGCCTGTTGTGCTATACTCCATTCAGGACATCTGAGTCAAGGTATTTAGTCCACCAGCACCCATCTGTTCTGCTGGTGCTGCCCACATACTTCTGGGTATTTGTGTTTCAAGAATTATTCAGTTCTAAATGCATTATCCAGAATTGTGTTGAACTGTGTGCTATCCAAGAGCTAATCAACGCAGTTGTATGCTATCACTAACTGCTGTAGGATGTTGTATGCTGCTAAATTTCAGACCAGCCTGAATTTCCCTAAAGCCAGTCTGTTCTGCTGGTTGCATCCTAGCCTGCAGTTTCTACAGTGACATCTCTATGCTGGTCTGACTGCAATCATCACTGTTGCCCATCAGTGCCTCTCTGTGTTATCTTACCTTCCAAATCGCCAACTTTTACAGTGTGCAGTGGAGAGGCCTTGTACCAGAGCACTCACTGCTAGTAAGCACAATCTAAGGCTGGGTACACACCTAAACGACCGCCAATCGTGTCAATGTTCCGGGCGATTTGTCTTCACCCTGCACATCTCATAATTGCCGGTAAACACTGCACAATTTAATGAATGACGGAACGACGTCCTTCATTAATATGTATGGCGCCACATGCGACATTGTGTGATTGGCTGTGCAGCACAGTCAATCACACGATAACGCATGCAACCACGGGAGCATGCAAATCGGGCATACACACTGAACGATATGCCCGATTTGTCATTCCAATTTGGCTAAATCGGGCCGATATCGTGCAGGTGTGTATCCACACTAACACCTTACCCTGGTACCCTCCTCAGCTTTCTCCTTCCTGTCGATTACATAATCTGCTACTGGAAGTATTGTGTGAATCATTATTTTGCTTATGTTACTACCATCAGAGACTTTCCATGTATAGTGCTGGTCACTCATCGCAGTTCCTTATCTGATCATATTAGCTGGTCCTTCCGGTCACCTAATATTCTGTTTTATGTACGTACAATAAACCAACAACATTTATCATCTATCAGAAGAAGCTTTATTAGACTTCCCAGTTTCCACCACACGGTCTCCAGCTACATAACTTCCTTGGACTCTGTAGCGAATCACAGACACTGACAGCATGGATACAACTTTTGTACAATAGAAGCAAATTAAAATAATGACTGGACCCAAGCAGGTCACAAGACCTGGCAGAAAAGTCAGTACTGCAAAGTGGTGTGAGATCTAACAATCTTTCTAATAAATTGTCTGATACTAATGGTGCATAAACACGATTGAATGATTTTTACCATCGATTTGAAAGATTTTACCAACGATTTGAACGATTTCAGACAGCATTAAAATGAATGGAATTGTCCAAATCGGACTGCAAACACTTCAGATGTCAGATATCGTTATCTGACAAGCAGGAACGCGCATTGTTCATAGTTGCAGGCTCACGTCAGATTTTCTTTCAGATATGAACGACTGAACGATTTTTTTAAATCGTTATCGTTCAGATCTGGCAGAAAATCTGACCGTGTGTATGCACCATTAGAAGTACAAAACCAGCAGGAAATTGCAGAGTTTACAGTGTATTATACCAGGATAAAACAAACCGTTGTTGCTTGCAAATCGAGCATTCATCACGCATGCATTGAGCATGTCTTGGTCGGAAACGACTAGCGATGCGCGTGCCCGCTGGTCATTTCCGACATCTATCATCACCTGTACATGCTGGTCAACCTGACGATCCCGTCAGGTTCAGCATAGGCGGGGATGATGGAAGTGCCTACACTGAACGAGTGAACGTTCAGTGTAGGCACATCACTAGACATGGAAATGACAGCACGATTACAATGTCGTAATCGTGCTGTCGTTTCCATGTCTACTAGTGGATATGCGGCTTTAGAGGTCCTAGCTATGACATACTGTTTGTATCATAATATGCTGTATTATAGTTTGACTAAGTTTCTTATTGAAATTCATGAACATGGAAGTGCGGAGCAATAATAATGATAAATACCAGGATTGGTTGTGATAAAGAAACAGTTATGCATTTTCATACACTTTTATAGAAGTGGGTATGGTACAGATGTGTCCACATACATAGCCATATGGCCCAATTTGGCATGCCATGGACTCTGCAATTTAGCCACACCGTGTGATTTTCTTAAAATTTGCTACTTTGATCTACTACTATATACAAATTCTTTACAGCAAAAACTAAAAATTAAATAATAATGTATCCAATTGCTACTCGTGGTGGATCGTCTTGTGCCATATGAAGCAAAAAAAGAAAGGTGTGTGAGGACACATTTGTACGTCAGGTCATCTACACACATTGATTGTGGCTACTCACATTTCGTGGTGTGCACATCATATATGCGGCAAAAAGTAGCATATCACAATGTTGTTTTTCTTCCATTTTTGTATATCTTAGAGGATAAAGTAATTTAAGAAGTGGATAAAGTCTCTAAAAAAAGTGGATTGTATGTGGTGACTTCTTGGTTTCAGGAATATATATACAGTCAGGTGCATAAATATTGGGACATTGACAGAATTTTCATATTTTGGCCTCTATTCACCACCACAATGGCTTTGAAATGAAACAAACAAGATGTGCTTTAACTGCAGACTTTCAAATTTAATTTGAGGGTAATTACATCCAAATCAGGTGAATGGTGTAGGAATTACATCACTCATTGCAAGTTATTTATGTATTGATAATTCATTACCACTGTATTTAATTCAGATTGAGGGAAACACTATTTATCGCTGTCCCTATACACTCCCTCACCCATATATATATATATATATATATATATATATAATGGTTATCTTGGGAAGCCAACTGTGCAGGTTCAAATTTTTCCTTGATATTTTCCGTTTTAATGTACTTTTAAAGAGATGAAGATGAAGACAAAGAAGGGATCCACTTTCAGTTTCTACAATTATACCCTCAACCAGAGCACACCCAATGACAATCAATCAGTTTCTGTCTGTTGTTAACATTTGGTTTTATTTAAAACAAATAAATGTAAAAATGTATAAAAACCTTACATCACACATATATCGTGGCCATTGTGGTTAGATGTTGTTACTAACTCGCTGTCACCCCTTAATGGGGCAAGCTCATTGACAGCTCATTGAGCCCACTTTTTGGTCACATTTTTACATTTATTTGTTTTAAATAAAACCAAATGTTAACAAAACAGACAGAAACTGATTGATTGTCATTGGGTGTACTCTGGTTCAGGGTATAATTGTATCACTGTCAGGGTATAGTGCGTTTGATCAGCACTTACCTTTGTTCCATTTAGCTTTATTCCCATGTTTTGGGCAGGTTCTTGTGTAGATCAGGCAACCTAGAATACCATTATTTTGCGCCTGGACGCACTCTATTATAACTTTTATTGCTATGGACATTCTGTAGTTTGCCCATGAATCAACACAACATGACTTTTAGTGGACTGTACAGTATTCCATAACACTTGTAGCCAGAACACTTGCCCCTAAACAGAAGATGCGCGACAACGCATCTGCATTGGCTAGCTGTGCCCCGGGTCTATGTTCCACCGTAAATGTAAAAATGGCTGGAAACCACCTTGCATTTTGCCCTTTATTTACAGACATCCATTTTAAAGGAGCATGATCAGTTACAAGTTTAAACCATCTGCCCAAGAGGTAATACCTCAAGGTGTCTAATGCCCACTTAATGGCCAAGGCCTCTTTTTCAACAATAGCGTACCTCTTCTCATGTTCATTGAGTTTTCTACTCAAATAATGGGGTGCTCCTCCCCATCTCAGTTTTGGGACAATACGGCACCTATTCCTATCTCTGAGGCATCCGTTTGAACCATAGTCTTTAGAAAAGTCAGGTGTTATTAACACAGGTTGTGTACATAGTGCTACTTTTAACACCTGAAAGGCTTGTTTTTGCCTCAGGGTTCATTTCACCATATTTGATTGTTTACCTTTGGTAAGGTCAGATAATGGAACTGCAGTGGTGGCAAAATTAGGAATAAACAGTCGGTAATACCGGGTGATCCACAAAAAGGCTCTCGTCTGTTTATCAGATGGGGCCAGTTTTGGATAGCCTCAATTTTGTTCAGTTGGGGCTCAATCAGACCTCTACCTAAGGTAAACCCCAAGTATTTAACCTCTTCCATCGCTAATCGGCATTATTTGGGTTGATCGTTAACCCTGCCGTTCTAATTGAGTCAAACACTGCTTGTACTCTCACTAAGTGAGACTCCCAGTCTGAACTGTGGATAACCACATCATCCAAATAGGCATACTGCTGTGAGGTTTATGAATGTTATCCATTGTCAGTTTAGATGTTGCTGGGGCCCCATGCAACATTGTATACTGATACAGCCCTTCTGGAACAGAAAAAGCTGTTTTTTTCTTTCATATAGGAAATGGACCTCATACTGCACACGCTGAACATAAGTATATACATAATTGGAGGTGCTACCTGTGGAGACAATTGATATATGCACAAAAAGAAGAAACACAGGTGCTCAACTCCAAATTAACTGATTGTATATAAATAAATAAATTTTTGCAGTGAATAGGGGTTTTTGGCATAATCTTGGCTAAGGTTATGGGCCTACCCACCACATCCGGGTAACCTGTCCGGTAGGTCCCTAACATACTAGGGTTCAAATCCAGAGTGCAGGACACCTCCAAACTGGCCCAGCCAAGCCGCCCCAGGGCACCGCCATATTTGCCAGTATACTTTTGTCAGGTCCAGTGTGGTGAGATATCTGGCTGTCCCTAGCCTTTATTTTAACTCATCCACACGGGGCATGGGGCACGCATCAATTTTATAAAATGCATTTAATTTACGAAAATCATTGCAGAAGTGGAGGCTGCCATCTGGTTTCGGAATACAACTGTGGGGCTGGACCACTCACTGTTAGACTCCTCAATGACACCAAGCTCTAACATATTCTTAATTTCTTTAGAGACAGTCTCTCATTGTGCCAGGGATTCTATATGACTTTAGGTTGACTTGGCCTGGTTCTGTGATTATATCATGCTTTATTATGGCAGTTTGGCCAAGAAAACACATCCTTGTTCTTAGTGAGGAATTCCTTAGCTTCATTCTTTAGAGAGGCTGACAGTGTCTCTGACACCTTTACTTCAGGAATCCTAGGGACAGAAGCAACAGGCAGGCAAGGTTCAGCTGACAGAGCTAATCTATCCTTCCAGGGTTTAATTAGGTTAACATGGTAAATTTGTTCAGGCTTCCTCTTGCCTGGTTGGTATACTTTATAGTTAACCTCACCCACTTTCTCCCTGATCTCATACGGACCTTTCCATTTAGCCAAACCTTGCTTTCTACTGTGGGTATGGGGGTTTCTACTGTACGTACCCAGGCATTCCAGTTATACACTCTCTGTTGGGCCTGCTCTATATGTTCTCTGACAATGGGCACCTAGGCCGCAATCCTATCTTGCATTTGCAACACATGTTCAATTACACTTTTACAGGGTGTGGCTGTCCTTCCCAGGTCTCCTTAGCAACATCTAGCAACCCTCTGGGATATCTCCCATACAACAGATCAAAAGGAGAGAATCCTGTGGAAGACTGAGGTAATTCTCTAATAGACATTAAATATGGCAATAAGTAATCCCAGGTTTTCCCATCCTTAACCTTTTTTAGCATTCATTTTTAAAGGTATTGTTGAATCTCTCTACCAACCCATCTGTTTGTGGATAAGAGTTATGGTACAACATACCTTTGTTAAAAAATAGGGTCCACAGGAATTACCTTGGGGTATATGGTTGGAGTGATCCAGGCAGCAAACAGTTACAAGCTTTCAGCTACCACGATGCACTGGGTCCTCCTCTATATATACCCCGCCCCTGACTACAGGCATTTAGTTTTTTACCAAGCCCAAAGCAGAAGGTAAAGATGAGAAGGAAGGATAATTCTACCTCAGAAACACCTCTCTCTAAGAAGGAATCATAGAAATATAAAAGAAAAGATTGCACAATAACAACAGGTGCGTCAGGATGGGCGTCCTGTGAACCCTATAGACCTTGAAGAAAAGTATGTTATAACATAACTCTTATTTTCTTTTTCGGGGTCCATAGGAATTACCTTGGGGATGTCCCAAAGCAGTGCCCTTAAAGGTGGGGACAATCCTGTTTAGTAGAAAGGAGAATCCGATGCCGTAAGTATCCTGAGAGGCAAATGTATCAAATGCGTGGCTGCCTTGAATAACTGTTCAGCGGAGGCACCACGACGAAACGCCCAGAATGGTCCCACGTATCGAGTAGAATGTGCTGTCACTGTGTTTGGAACAGAGAGATCAGATTGTGTGTACGCTTGAGATATTGTCATACGAAGCCACCTAGCCAGAGTCTGTTAGCTGGCCAACCTCGCTTATGACAGCCATACAACACAAAAAGCAAATTTGATTTATCATATGTAGTTGGTGCAATCCACGTAAATTCGTAGGGCATGCACCACATCCATAGAAGCTTCACCCCTAGAGAGGCCTGGAGACTGGAAGCACAATTTCTTCATTTACATGAAAACGGGATACAACATTAGGAAGGTAACCCGCCTTGGTATGAAGAACAGCTCTATCCCGATGAAAAATCAAAAAGGGAGAGTGACAAGAAAGGGCTGCTGAATCAGAGACCCTACACACAGAGAAGATAGCTAAAAGAAAAACAGTCTTTGCTTTCAACCACTTAAGGTCTACTGATTTCAGGGGTTCGAATGGGGGAGCCTGTAGAGCCCTGAGAACCAGAGACAAATCCCATGGAGCTACCGGAGGGACAAAGGGAGGCAGAAACCTCAGAACACCCTGAAAAAAAGTCCTAACATCAGGCAGCGGGGCGATCCTTCGCTGAATCCAAACTGAGATGCCTGAACCCTCAGGGTGGCCAGACAGAGACCCCGGTCTAACCCAGCCTGAAGAAAAGCAAGCATTCGAGAGGTCCTAAAAACTTCAGGATCATACTTTCTATGTTTCCACACTGAAAATACGAGTGCCAAACTCTGTAATAAATGCGGGAATGAGGAAGGTTTCCACACCCTAAGAATCGTCTGAATTACAGAACTGGTAAAACCCTTGGCTCTTAAGATGGAGGCTTCAAGAGCCACGCCGTCAAAGACAGACTAGGAAGGCCCGGATACAGACAGGGACCCTATGTTAACAGGTCCGGCCTTAGAGGAAGAGGCCACGGAGTGTCTATGGAGAGACTCTGAAGGTCAGTGAACCAATGGCGTTTGGGCCAAGCAGGGGCCATCAGTATTACTGTTCTGCCCTGCTGCTTGAATTTCCTGATGACCCTTGGGAGAAAGGAAAAATGAGAAAACAGGTACGCTAGCTTGAAGTTCCAATTCACTGCAGGGGGTAAATTTACTAAAGCTGCATACACACGTAAAGATTTTCTGTCCAACCTGCCAACTATTGATTGGTTGGAATGCAAATCTGGTAAGGTATAACAGCAAATGACAATTTGCTCCCAAACGCTGGAAAATGGACAAAAACTGTTGTTTGAACAAATTGTTTAGATCAAACATTTAACAAACTTGTCTGAAGACCATTTTCATCTGTTTTCTGGCATGTAGGAGAAAATTGCTGATCATCATTTGCTCCCATACCTTACCAGATTTTCATTCCAACCAGTCAACTAGTTGGATTGTTGGACAGAAAATCTTTACATGTGTAGCAGCTTTAGAATCGAGATTGGTCAAGATGCTAATCTCGGGTGATTTAAGGGTTGATTTTCATCTAGCAAATTTTCTAAAGGCAAAGTCGGGTGAGATAGAGAATTCTCTCTTTTCACTTGTAAAACTTGGGGGAATATAGCTAACTCGAATCAACTCACCTTCAGGCAAAGCACTTTACACCTAAAATATACATCTCTTAAATTTACCAAGAACCGGGATGACAAGCTCGGGTGAGATGACCGCAAACTCTCTGCCCAAATCACTTATCTAACTTTCCACCTCCTGAGCTGCAAGTTAGCCTGAAACATATACAAATCATTGAGAATTGTGTATGTTTCTGATGTAAATAGTTAAAAACGGGTTAAATAATATTTTTTAAAAATTACGTGAGGTCCCCCCGAAAAGACTAACCAGCCCCGGACTTGTCAGCTTGTCCTGGTACCTAAAATTACAGGGAACAAAATGAGTAGAGTGCCACCATAATTTAGGTACCAGCACCAGTCCTGGTTTTAAATATAGGGGGAAAAAAAATTGCGTAGAGGTCCCCAATAATTAAATCCAGCACCGGACCAAACCGACCGGGGTGTGATGCCACAGTCCGGAGACCCTATTGCCGGGTCTCCAGGGCCAAAGCATTATCACCCCAAGCCGGTCAGGCCAAGCCGGGTATCTCAGGGGAGGTGGGGACCACCGAAAAAAGGGGTCCCCTCTCTCCCAAAACCCCAGGCTTGGTCTGAAGCCCGGGGCTCTTCCCCGCACCCCTGTGCTGTGGGTACGGGGGTAATAAGGTGTAAAATCAAAGAAAACTATTGTACTATTGAAATACCCCCGGCTTCTGACCAAGCCTGGAATTTTGGGAGGAGGGGGGACTCCTTTTTTCGGTGGTCCCCACCTCTCCGGCTTGGCCTGAGCGGCTTGGGGTGATAATGCTTTGGCCCTGGAGACCCGGAAATAGGGTCTCTGGGCTGTGGTACTACACCCCGGTCGTTTTGGTCCGGTGGTTTTAAATATAGAGGGACCCCTATGCAATTTCCCCCCCTATATTTAAAACTAGGACTGGCCCTGCAGCCTGGTGCTGGTACCTAAATTACGGTGGAACCCTACTCATTTTGTTCACTGTAATTTTAGGTACCAGGACAGTCCAGAGATCGTTAGGCTTTTGGGGGGGGACCCTATGTCATTTTATTTAAAGAATTGAACCCGTTTTTTACAGGTCTAACACACAAGCAGCTTACACATATCTCACTGATATGTTCAGGCTGCTAGCTCGGGAAAGATATGCAGAGAGAAAACACTACAATCTGGGGTGAGTAATCTGCAAAACGAGATACTCGGGAGAGATATCTCCTTCTGCTTCACCATCAGCCAACTCAATTTGCCTCAAATCGTCTGTTGGTAAATTTGGGAGATAAAGAGAGATTAAATCACCCGAGTTTTGGAGAGTTCCAGCAAGATTAATCTTTTTTAAAATCTGGACCATCTCGAATCTTAGTAAATTTATCCCCTAGAGCGTCCACAAATTTGGCTGCGGGATCCCTGGTTCTGGACCCATACCTGGGAACCCTGTGGTTGTGGCCTAAGGCCATGAGGTCTACCTCTGGAAGTCATCTGTCCAGTAGGCTCTGAAATACTTGTGGATGAAGAGCCCACTCTCCGGCATGTATATCCTGCAGATTTAGAAAGTCCGCTTCCCAAATGAGGACTCCTGGTATGAATACTGTCGAGCTTGCTGGAAGATGGCATTCTGCCCAGACCAGAATGTTTGATACTTCCGCCATGGCCGCCTGACTTCGCGTTGCTCTCTGATGGTTGAGGTAGGCTACTGCGGTGGCATTGTTGGACTATACCTGGACATGGCCTGCCCTTCAGTACATCCTGTGCCTGAACGAGTGCTCTGAACACTGCACGTAGTTCCAGGACGTTTATGGACAGGAGACCTTCCCTGGTCATCCATCTTCCCTGAAATGTGTGCCGACTTGTCACTGTGCCCCATCCGTGAAGGCTGGCATCAGTAATGAAGAGCACCCAATCTGGAATCCAGAATGGGCGGCCCCTGTTCAGATGAAACGTCTGCAACCATGAGAGGTACAGCTGCACCTCTGGAGAAAGACGGATCGTCTGTGACTTTATTGAGTGGTACTCCCCCCGTTCCAGCGGGAGAGAATTAGGTGTTGCAGTGGTCTGGAGTGGAACTGAGCATATTCCACCATGTCGAAGGTGGACACCATAGATCCCAGAACCTGTATCGCTGAGTGAACAGATACTGACTGGTTGTGGAGAAACCTGAAAATCCGCAACTGAAGTGCCACAATCTTGTCTTCTGACATATATATCCTGTGCCAGAGAATCTAAGCATGCACCTAAATGCATGTTGTTCTGGAAGAAGCGACGACTTCTTCCGAATTATGATCCAGCCGTGTCTCTGTAGACAGGCAATCGTCAGAGATGTTGCTGCAACACATGTGGAGATTGTGCCAATTTCATGAGACCGTCCAGGTATGGCAGTATACTGACTCCCTGGTGCCTGAGGCAGGCAGTCATCACTGCCATTATCTTGATAAACATCTGAGGGGCTGTTGACAAACCAAAAGGCAGCATCTGAAATTGGAAATGTTTCTGCAGAACCACAAACCGCAGAAACACAGAAACAGTTGGTGGGACAGTGTAATTGGCACATGCAGATATGCATCCTGAATGTCCAAGGACACCATAAAATGCCCTGGTTCCATTGCCAAAACAATTGACCGAAGGGATTGCATACGGAACCTGGGAAACTGGATAAACATGTTGAGACCCTTTCGATTCAGAATTAGCCGGTGAGATCCATTGGGTTTTTGGATCAAAAATAGGTTGGAATAATAACTCTTTCCAAGTTGATTCACTAGAACCTGGATTGTTACCACTGAAACCAGCAGGGAATGAATGGCCTGCTGGAAGGCCAAGGCCTTTGCAGACTCCGCTGGGGGAGTTGTGCAGAAAAACCTTTGCAGGAAACTACTCCAGAAAGTAGGGCGTACCCTTGAGAGACCATCTCATGAACCCAGGCGTCTGTTGTTGTGAGATGCCAGGTGTACGAAAACTGAAGAAGTCGGCCTCCTACCCTGGGATTCCCCAGTCCGCCACATCAGGCCACGGGTTTATCGCCTGACCTGGAAGCCGGACGTCTGTTTGGCCAAGGTTCCTTAGATTGCAGTCTCCTACGAGAACTAGCTCTAGAGGAAGACTAACCCTTTGCTTTTCCTTGTGGCCGAAAGGCTCGAAAGGACGACTGCCTAGGTCTAGGCGTAGAAATTGAAGGCAGACCAGCCACCTTGGAGGTTGCCACCATAGCTACAATCTTATCCAACTCTGTGCCAAACAGAATGCCTCCCATGAACGGAAGGAATTCCAGGACCCTACATCTGCTTTCCAGACCTTTAACCATAGGGCTCTGCGAGCCAAAACTGAGGCAGCTGATGCCTTAGAGGACAGAATACCGGCGTATAATGCCGCCTCTCCCAAATAGGAGGCTGCCTCCTTAATATAGGAGATACTTGTCAGCTGTTCTCTGGAAGCCTCTGGAAGAGTATTTTCCAGTACCTTTATCCATTTCTCATTGGCCTAAGAAACCTAGGCCATAGCCATGGCCAGCCGGGTAACAGCTCTTGACAGAGAAAAGACCGCCTTGAGACAGGCTTCAAGTCTTCTATCTGTGGAATCCCTAAGGGAGGATGCAGATGGTATGGGCAATCTGGCACTCCTGACCAGATATGCCACATGCGCATCTACCATTGGCGGAACTTCCCACCTAGTGCATTCATCTGGTGGGAGGGGGTATAAGGCTGTAACCTTCTTTGTAACATGGAATCGTCTATCTGGAGAACTCCATACTTCCCCCATAAGTTCAGAGAGGTGCTCAGATTTGGGAAATTCAGCTTTCACAACTTTCCGGAGTTTAAACACTGGAGCCTTTCTTAGCTCTGGCTCCTCATTATCTATGTTTAGCACAGCTTTGACTGCCCTAATCAAGGAGGGGACATCCGCTGTTTTAAAATGGTCCTCCTCTCCCGAGAGAGATTCTTGAGAGGAGCCCTTTATATCCTCACACTCATCAGAAGATGCACCAGAGTTTGCAGGCTGGATGGAGTGATAGGAAGAAGCAGACTGCCTTCTAGTTTTAGGATTTACCGGTCTAGCTGCTTGCTGAAATGCAGCAGGGGATGAAGTTATACTCTGACCCGAGTGAGCATAAACGTCCATCCAGGACAGATGCATAGGAGGCATAAACATAGTAGGTTGTAGCTGCTGAGATAACCAGACTACAACCTGCGCCATGATCTGGGAAAAGTCCAATGGCGTTCCTGCCCAGGAGCTGGTATATTTAACTGATGTGGCACCAGGCCAAGTAGGATATCGAGCTCTATATAACCTGGTCACCTAAGGAGAGGTATACAGGGAGACTGACCAAACCTCCTGAGATCGTAGCCACCGAGAGCACCTGAGAGTGGTCTCTGGCCGTCTCATATACAGTGAGGCTGAAAGGGGGCAACCTAGACGCGGGAAGCCTCGACTCTGGACCAGCGTCTGGGTTAAGGAAGGGGCCGCCAGGGAGAGCGTACCTCCCCCTCTGCTGTATGGATCCACCGGGCACACTGACATATCATGGCCGCCGCCATTTTCACCCCCGGCTGTCAGGATCCCTCATGTCCCGGTTGTCTAGTAGGGGAAGCAGTTCACCTGGCTCCTTACTACAGCGTCCCCAGCAGGTCTCCTCCGCCAGAGGCATGGACTGCCACGTGGTTCCCTGCTGTCAGCACCCACAGGGAGCCATCTTACCTGCATCCCCAATGTTTCCGGCTGCAGTCCTGGGCTCAGTGTAAACGCTACTGACACCCGCAAAAATCACCAGTTTCCTCGCTGGTGTTGCAGCGCCGGCAGAGGTAGACGGAGCAGCAGTACGGGCGTCCAACCAGATGCCTAGTGCTGCTTACTTACACAAAAAAAAACTTGTTTGGGACTGCTGAGGCAGTCCTCCTGTTCAGTAAGGTGCACTCCTGCACACCAAACAAAAAACTAAATGCCTGTAGCCAGGGGCAGGGTATATATGGAGGAGGACCCAATGCATCCTGGGAGCTGAAAGCTTGTAACTGTTTGATGCCTGGACCACTACAACCACGTACCCCAAGGTAATTCCTGTGGACCCTATGAAGAAAAAAGAAAAACTGTTCAAGTGAGTAACTTTAAACAATATGCATAACTCCTTCATAATTCTAGACATAAAGGGGGTACCTTGGTCAGTTAAAATTTATTTTGGTATTCCCACCTTGCTAAAAACATTCACCAGCTCTCCAGCTATGCCCTTGGTTGACATATTACGCAAAGGGTTTGCCTCAGGATATTGAGTAGCATAATACACTATTACGAGGATATACTGATGTCCTCGAGCAGACTAACAAGGGCCCATCCAAATCCATGGCTATCCGGTCAAAGGGGATCTCTATAACAGGCATGGGCACTAGGGGACTCTTGAAATGGAGTCTGGGAGCATGATACTGGCACTCAGGGCAGGAAGAACAAAATGAAGACACATCTTTATACACCCCATGCCAAAATAACCGCTGCAGAACCCTCAGTGTTTTTTTCAGCCCCTAGATGTCCTGCAGTGATGTGACCATGAGCTAGGTCCAACACCGTTCTCTTATATGTCTTGGGAACCACGAGCTGTTCTACCACATCCTCACCCCTTTTTGTCACTTGGTACAAGAGCTCATTGTTAAGGGCCATGTGTGGGTATGTAAGCCTGTTATCCCGGTCTAATGGTTTCCCATTAATAACTTTCACATTTTCTCTGGCTCTTATCAAGGTGGGTTCCCTTAACTGTTCTGATGCAAACAAAACAGATCCTTTCTTACTTCAAGGGGAGGCATCCTTTCAGCACTGTCTACAGTTTATCCTTCCTCTGGAGGAGGTATCTAATTTTGTTCCTCATTATCTATTACTTCCCAAGCCATACTAGCAAAAGGGCAAGGGTCTGAGGGTTTTGGGGTCACCAGGATGGTCTACTGGCTCTATACCATTCACTTCTGTGACCATACAGGATTTCCAAAAATTGAAAAAGTCGCTCCCTATTATAGCATCATGTACTAAGGAAGAGACCATTCCCACAGTAACCATAACTGAACCACAAGGGGTTTCAATATTCACTTCAGCAGTATTATAATAACGGGTGTCACCATGTATGCAAGTTACACCAACAGTTGCTCTCTGGCCCTTTAACGCATTTACCAACCCATCTTTCACAAGTGTGATTACACTTCCTGAGTCTAACAATGCCTTTAACCAGGTAACTTAAATAACAATTTCACACATTTGTTTTTCGGGCTCAGCCAAAGGTGCAACAGTACAGGCTAACCTGGCAAAGTAAGACATTCTGCGACATTAAAAGACAGCATCACATTACATAGGTTCTTGAACAACTGGGCAATTAGCAACATGTCCTGGTATATCACACCTAAAACATTTAATCACATGACTGTCAAGTCTTTTTTTAGGTAGGTGAGATGTCCCTGGCCCATCTTTGGGTAGTCTCTTCATTTTTAAGCTCTTAACCGCCCAGAAACCTTTCCTGATGGGACAGTCTTACTAGGTTTTACCGTAAATCTAGGGGCCGCTGCGGTATAGCCAGTAGTTCCTTTGCCGCCAGACACCTTTCCACCATCTGGTCAGCTGCCTTAGGATCCCTGTGCCTCACCCACTTTGCATAAAGTAGGGACCTCAAGTAACAGTCCATGACAACTCTTTCCACCATCTGGGGTCCAGTTAAGGCCTCTGGTTGTACCCATTTTTTGGTCAGGTGGATGAAGTCGTGCATTTGTGAGTGGGGAGGTTTGTCCATGTAGATGCACAAATTTCGCTGTGATCAACAGTATAACTTCCAGGCGAGTCAGAATTACTGCTTTTAGTTTTTCATAGTCCAAAGCATCTGCCGTGCTTAAGTCAAAATAAACTTTTTGAGGCTCGCAAGAGAGAAAGGGGGCCACTAGCTTTGGGATTTAAATGGCTAGACATTTAATCCAGGAGCCTCAATCCCTACAAAATGGAGCTGAATTTCAAAGATACATCAGTTTCTGGTCACCAACTGCAGATCAGGTTCGGTCAAAGGCTACTGGAATCTCCATTGTCCTAAACTTATATAGCATCCTGCTTGTCATGCCCAGCCAACACTTACTAATATGGGTATACACCTATTTCAAACTAGTCTATTGGTTAACTACTGATTAGGACCCTCTAAAATCAAACGCATGTGTCTCTAGCTAAAGACAACACCTTGGGGATATATGGCCTGTCCGGTTGCTACATTCCTGTAACATTTCATGCCTGATACACCACATAATGCATAAAGACAATAAAATAGACATGGTTGTCAGTAACCATTTTGCTCTCCCATTACACCAGCAAAACAGCCCATTTTTCCTTAGGTCAGCTCTCCCACTCGGCAGTCCTCTCTAGTCAAATACGCCTCCACATCATCAGTCTCTGTAATTTATGGAGCTGGTTTGGACATTTGAGGAAGCATTTCCAGGCCATGCAGCAAGATGCTGCACCAACTCTTTAAGGATCTGACGGTCCTGGTGTTGTTGCCTCTGTATCTCCTCAAACTCTAGTTGATGTTGCCTGGTAGCTTCTTTCTGTACCCTGGTGGCTTCCTGCTGGGCTGCTGTCCCCTGTAGCAAGGCCTTGATAACATCCTCCATGTTGTCGGGTTTTTCCAGCAATTTTGTAGCCACTTTCACCTAGTACATGTATCAGTACTGGTTTCCAGCAAAAAAGAAGGTATGGCCCTTTATCTGAACCGGATTTCACAACTGTGCAAACAGAGCACCACCTGGACTTGTTTCTGTGTTTGAGGCACCACAGCTCCCAGCAGGTGCAATACTCTGTGAAAAAGCCTCTGCCGAGTATCGCACCTGCAGTTTTACTCTGTGCCATATATTTAACTTCAGTCCAAGCAGACACAGACCTGCTTTCTGTAGGGCTCTCAAAGCTGCTGCTCCCTTCACTTATGCGCAGATCATGCCCACATTCTCCACCACGTCAAACGGTGTCAGGGGAACAGGTACCATATCCTGGGGTAGATGGCAGGATACAGCAGCTGAGATATCACACAACAGTCCGTTTTATTAAGGAAAACAGGAAAAAAAAAACCATCAAAATAAATCTTTGCCGTCTGGCGCTAACTATACAAAAAATATTCCTAACGCACTAGAGAAAAAAAACAACAAGAAGTTTTGCCAGGCACAACTCACTGGTTTTCAAAATAGCAGGTTTCTGTCTCATGCAGATGGCATAGTCTCCCCTTTCCCCAGGCAGTGAGAGACAATAATGATAAGGCTGACAGCCTTTTTACTGAGATAGCAGGACCATATAGAAAGCTGTTAGTGGTCATACGGAAAGTGCTGGAGGTTTTTAAAAGGTGTAAAATGGCTGATGTTTACACTTTTCTTTAATGCTTGAAAAATGATTGCATTTCAGCAAATTAAAGTATTTTCAGCATTTTAGTATAAAGAAAAATGTCTGTATAGTAATTTTTCTGTTTTTTTATTTTTACAAATTTGTAAAAATCTGGAATAAAAACACTTACCTCCTATCTGCAAGTTCACCCCCAAATCAATTAACCCATTATTGCATTGTATTTATTTGTTATCATCAGCAAAAACAAGTTTGATAGACGAAATTACGTTGCACAAAAACACGCTAAAAAACAGTGAAATAGCAATCCATGTGAGCTTTTGAGAGAAAATCAGACTTGCCAGGGCCACAGTGATTGCAGTTGCATAACAGATGTGGCACAGAGAATGCTTTTAACTTCCTCTCCAACGGGAGTTATTTTCATAAAGTTGCTCCAGCAGTTAGACAATGATGGTGCTAAACAATGATGGTGTCCTTTGGAATACATGGGATATAGAGCTCCTTACAGCCAGTGTCCGCCAGAGAAATGCATTCCATCTAGGAACTTCTTGCAACTTTATGAAGAACATCCTGTGTTGGAATGTAACAATTGAGAAAATTTACGTAACATTAAAAAATATATAATCAGTGAAGAATTTCAAGGACTTGGCAAGGCAATCATCAGGCGAAGCCACGTTTGACTCGAACTCCCAGGAGTGCCTTTTTTTTTAGCCCCTTTCCCGGCCTTTTCGCAGGTATCAGGAGCATTTATCTCCCCTTAACTGCGGTAGTTGGGGGGGACTAGGTCCATGGAGCCGGGGACCACCTCCTGTTGTCCTGTGGGTTACGCCCAGCAGTAGGAGCGAGAACATAGAGCCGGAGCCCTTCTGCTCCACAAGAGGTTTCTGTCCTCCCTGAGCTTGCCTTAGGACACCTGCGTTACAGTTTGACAGGTGTACTGCCCCAGTCAAACTCCCCACCTGCCACTGTCCCCGCAGTGGGTGCACAGTTGCACTTCCTCCATGCTGCACTTACCCAGCTCTACGGTACAGAGGTCCTCCCTAAGTGAAAATCCCTTTGCTGCCGCATGGGCTGGAAGATGGGGTCCGCACCATCGGGGTTGGAGTGACACAGACCTTGGTATAAAGAGTCTGCACCTCCTGCCTATAGAGTATCTTCTAGGGAAGCCTCTTCTGCTAAGGGTCAGCGTGTAATTATTCTCCAGACGCTCCCACCTCATATTACACTGTACTGTATCATTGCTGACCACCATTTGTAGCCCATTAGTAATGAAAGGAGTGACCTGGTGGACGGTCTGGGAGATTTATAAGTAGGACGAGTGGCTTTCTTTAGCCCTTCCTTAGGAATACTCTGCTCCTCTTATAGCCTCATATCCACTCACCTCCTCTGTTGCTCCCCACACTCTCCCCTCCACCAGTCTGGTTACAGGAGCTCTATTTAGCACACCACTATTTGCTTTGTGGGATACCATCTGCCTTTATCAATATTATTCATAATTTAAGGAGTGCTTGAACAGAATGTGATTATATTTATGACTCTATAAGCAACATCTTGTGGCAAGCCACTGTAATTGCAGTCCTCTTGCTTTCCCTATATCATGTGAACACTACACTTGAAAGTTTGTTCCCTTGATGGCTTTCTAGTGCTTCTACAGGGAGTGGCGGCTGGTGGCACCCAATGCACTTGAAACACCATGTGACATACTACAGCTCTATTATAGGCATTGTTGTCAAGTAACAACACTGTCCTTATTCTGCCTGATGATCCGGATATAGATGGCGCTTGTCTGCATTCTCTCCTTCTGTGCGGAGTCAGCCATCGTGTTGGACCATTGTATCGTGACGGATCTCCTGTATGCTTCAATTTAAGAAAATTGTCTTTGCTTTTATACTAAAAATTTGTCTCTCCACAGTAGGGATATCTTTTCATGAGGTGAAGAAGGCAACAAGGGTCGAAAGGTGTCCCTCAGACCACTGAGAAGCTGCCTTGTACAGATTATTGTGGTTTCTTTACTCCCCCAGATATTCCACCATGTGCGCTTCTTCGGGACCTGCTTCACCAGCTCATTCTTTGACCTCTGAGACCCCACTCAGATACAGTGCCTTGATAAAGTATGCACCCCCGTTTGCATTTTTCATGTTTTGTTGCCTCACAACCTGGAATTAAAATGGATTGTTTGAATGTGTGCATCATTTCATTCACAGAACATGCCTACACCTGTGAAGTTGTTTGTTTTATATTGTGAATCAAACAACATTTAGGACAACATAACAGAAAACTTCAGCATGCATAACTATTCACCCCCGTAAAGTCAGTACTTTGTTGAGCCACCTTTTGTGGCAATTACAGCTGCAAGTACCGTTTGATAAGTCTATGAGCTCTATGAGTGTTGTTTTAGCAGTATGCTTCGGGTCATTGTCCTGCTGGAAGGTGAACCTCCGTCCCAGTCTCAAATCACAGGCAGACTGAAACAGGTTTTGCTCAAGAATATCCCTGTATTTAGCACCATCCATCTTTCACTCGACTCGAATCTGTTTCCCAGTCCCTGCTACTGAAAAACATCCCCACAGCATGATGCTGCCACCACGTTTCACTGTGGGGATGGTGTTCTTGGGTTATGGGATGTGTTGGGTTTGCGCCAGAAATAGCGTTTTCCTTGGTGGCCGAAAAGTAAAATTTTAGTTTCATTTGACCAGAGCACCTTCCCCCATACCTTTGGGGAGTTACCCACATGCCTTTTGGCAAACTCAAATCGTGTTTTCTTATTTTTATCACTAAGTAATGGCTTTTTTCTGGCCACTCTTCCATAAAGCCCAGCTCTATGGAGTGTACGGCTTATTGTGGTCACATGCACAGATACACCAGTCTCTGCTGTGGAACTCTGCAGCTCCTTCAGGGTTACCTTTGGTCTCTGTGCTGCCTCTCTGATTAATGCCCTCCTTGCCCGGTCTGTGAGTTTTGGTGGGCAGCGCTCTCTCGGCAGGTTTGTTGTGGTACCATGTTCTTTCCATTTGATGATGATGGATTTGATGGTGCTCCGGGGGATCATCAAAGACTTGGATATTTTTCTTTATAACTCAACCCATAATTGTACTTCTCAACTTTGTCCCTGACTTGTTTGGAGAGCTCCTTGGTCTTTATGGTGTGATGCCTCTTGCTTAGTGGTGTTGCAGCCTCTGTGGCCTTTCAGAAAAAGTGTGTTTATACTGACAGATCATGTGACACTTAGATTTCACACAGGTGGACTTCATTTCACTAATTATGTGACTTCTGAAGGTAATTGGTTGCACCAGAACTTTTGAGGGGCTTCATAGCAAAGGAGGTGATTACATATGCACATGCCAATTTTCTGAATTTTATTTATAAAGATTATTTTTTATATATATTTTTCTCATTTCACTTCACCAAATTAGACTATTTTGTGGAGATCCATCACGTAAAATTCAGATTAAAAAATAAATTACAGGTTGTAATGCAACAAAAGAGGTAAAAAGCCAAGGGGGTGAATACTTTTGCAAGGCACTGTATACCCATGCCCAAGATGAGCAACGAGATATCCAGAGGGTCCTCCATCTTCTTAAATCCCTCCCTACTAAAGTGGAACTACCTACCAAAGCGGATTTTGAATCTTTGGAGAGTAAACTTCGGGAAGTGGTAAATTCAGAGGTCACTACGCTTAAAACGGAGCTAACCCATTTGGGTTTTCGACCTTGGAAGAACATGGGGAGGCAATTGATGACTTTCAACATGCCCTCGCTGAGGTTATAAAAGAGCAGACTGTGGAGTTACAGAGTCTCCGAGATCATTTGGATGACATCGATAATAGAGGACTTCGCAACAACCAGAGGGTTCGTGGCATCCCGGAAGATATTCCACATCAGGGCCTCCAGGATGTCCTTACGAAGTTCTGTAGTGAAATCCTAGGTCATGATCCTTTAGGAGGTTAGAGAAGCTATTGAGGAATATATTGCTACAAATGATCTGCCCGATACATCTAAGGTTACAATACGGGAAACACACAAATGTGTTCTGTGGAGTAAACTTATTCAGCTTGGAACATATTTTAAAAAGCAATGGCTAGCAACGAGAGAGGCCTTATTGTGGAAGATACACAGACTCTTTTGCACAAGTCCTCTCTGTCTGCGGAGACTCTCCAGTCCCTTACAGATGCTCTCCAGGCCCTTAATATCCTCATGTCTGCTAAGATGAAAATAGACGCAAGGAAGTGCCGTAGGCACCACTTTCTTTGGGGGAACAAACCAAGCAAGATGCTGGCTAGGGCACTTCGTACCCAGCATGCGTCTACATTCATTGCTCAAATAAAATCTCAATCTTCTGTAATTCTACAAGGCATAAAGCCGCAGCCTTTCAGTCATACTACACCAAATTATACAACTTAAAAGGGCTTGAGAGCTGAGGAAGATTTGTCGTCAAGGAGGGATTCAATTAAAGCTTACCTTGAGGAAATTGGGATTCCCCACCCTTTCAGAAACAGATGTAAAGGCTCTTGAGGAGCCATTTACATTATCTAAATTAAGGGGAGCCATTAAATCAACTCCAAATAGTAAGAGTCCGGGCCCAGATGGGTTTTCTATCGCTTACTATAAAACCTTTGGCAACGACCTCTCCCCTCTCTGATGCTCCGGACATTCAATGAGGTCTCGGATCTCTCACCCTTCTTGCTCATATCATGATTATACCAAAGGCAGGGAAGGATCTGATCCTGTGCTCCAGCTACAGACCCATATACCTATTAAATGTAGATTTGAAGCTCTTTGCTAAATTAATGGCTAACCGCCTCAAAATACTTTTTCGTAGCCTGATTGTGAGGCCAAGAATAATACCACAAAGGTTCTAGACCTGATTTATGTGGCTTCCTGCCAACAGATGCTGCCTTTGATAGGGTCGACTGGGATTTCTTGATGGGTGTGCTGGAGAATTTGGGTTTGGGTCAGAGAGGTATC
Organism: Taudactylus pleione; assembly: GCA_031769625.1. Taxonomy (NCBI): domain Eukaryota; kingdom Metazoa; phylum Chordata; class Amphibia; order Anura; family Myobatrachidae; genus Taudactylus; species Taudactylus pleione. The sequence continues at coordinate 437,330 of JAUIMM010000345.1, read as the reverse complement.
CAGAGAATTCGAGCCCTCCACTCCACCCCAGTTCCGATTTCTAATGGTACCAGTCAGGGCTGCCCCTTATCTACCCTATTAGTTTTGTGTATGGAAGCCTTGGCGAGGGCCTTTCGACGGAACATTAACATAACAGGAGTACCAATGGGTGAAAGGGAATTTAAGATAGACCTTTTGGCTATAGTAACCAACCAATTGGTTTCTGTCCCCAACCTTATTAAAGAGTTTAAACGTTTTGGCTACCGCTCTAATTTTAAAGTGAATTTGTCTAAATCAGTTGCCTTAAATCTTACTGTAGATCAGGCATCTTTGCAATACTTACAATCTATTTCCCAATTTTTGTGGCATCCCACGTAGATTAAATACCTTGTTATTTTACATAGGAACTCCTGCCAGATATTTTCCTCCAATTTTCCTCTCTTGCTTAATAAGCTTAAAACAGACCTTCAAACCTGGCGGACTAAGAGGATCTCATGGACGGGGAGGATTGGAGTGATCAAAATGAATGTACTACCTAGGGTGCTCTATCTTCTGCAAATTTTTCCCATTGCAAAACCATGCTCTTGGTTCACGGAGCTACACCGTGTCATTAGAGCTTCTGTGTGGGCGGGACGTAGCATCTAGGAGGTTTACAACTACCACACTTTCTCTCCTATTATAACGCTGTGCTGCTTACGAGGGTAATGGAATGGTGTAGAATAGATGATAGGAAGCAATGGGTGGATACTGAAGCTGCTTCTTTCCCTACATGGACCCCTGGGTTGCCCTGGCTACATGTTCATGTTCTACCTCGGAAACACCACCCTTTGCAGAGTCCAACTGTTTCTTGCTGGCGGTGTTTACAGACCCAACCACTCTCCTCTCACCTAGCCCTTCTCTTTAACTCCACTATTTGAAAAATCTGGCCTTTCCCCCAGGGATGCCACCTAATTCATTTCAATTAGGACGACTACAAGGGATTTAAGGTGGGCCAATTGCTCGACTCCTCTGGTGTTATAAGTTTTCCCTCTAAACAGACCAAATGGAACCTGCCTAATAGTGAGATTTGGAAATATCTCCAGATTAAGCATTTTCTTCTAGGCTTGGGGTCCATTAATGCCCACTCTGTTTGAAACCATGTGCATGTCCCATTCATATCCTTCACACCCTTTGTCCTTTATTTATACTTATTGATCACCTCTTTTCCACTAGACCTAGATTCCCAAGTGATTGGGAGGCTGATTTGAAGGGTTTGGTCAGAAGAGTATGATTGGCCGGAAATTTTTAGTAATACATTTTCTAGCTTACTTAATATATTAGTGGTGAAAACGCATTATAAAGTTTTATCCCGCTGGTATCATTGTCCCAGTCTATTGGCTAAAATGTATCCTGGGGTCCCTAATACCTGTTGGAGGTGTAATGCAGCCTTGGGTACTCCTCTGCATATTTGGTGGGTGTATCCAATACTGCAACCATTTTGGCGTAAGGTTTTGGCTTCTGAATCTCTTACGAAAACCCCAGACACAATTTAAAAGAACCTTATTATGACATATACTTAGTGCCTCAAAAGCAGTTATTCCAGTCCATTGGAGATCAGTTACCGCCCCCAACATGGCTGAATGGTGTGCACGGCTCGACCACAACATGTCTATGGATGACCTCATACTGCCTCTACCGAATGGCCACCAAGATTTCACAGCGAACTGGTACCCATGGCTACTTTATAAAGAATCTGATCTCTGCAAATCGCTTTGTAGGGGTTTGGAGTAGTTAAGTGGGGAGTGGTTGTTATTCTCCATTGAGGGTATTACACAATGGTGTAACAAGCTACCTTTTTACTTCTAATGTTTTAATGTACATCCTTTCTTCCTGGCAGTGAGGTTCTTTCACTTTTCCGCCTTTCTTCCCCTCTCATCCATTTTTTTTTGCTTTTACTTGACTGTAAATTTTATAAGTGATACATTTTTATTTGTGCGTCTTTATGACACCATGTTAAATGTATGGTATGATTTGTTGTTCTTGTACATGCACTGTCATGTCAATTTATTCTGTGTTGGTAACATATATTGCAAAAAAAACACTACATATAAGTCTTACTAAAATTGCTTATTTTCAATCTTTTTGGCATCATGTGACAAAAGAAGAAAGCTTCAGTTTTAACATAACAGGCAGCCGAAACATGTTGGGGCCCACCTGGGAGACCTCAAACTTTGAAAGTGAATGTGTTTAGATCAAGTCCTACTGTCCAAGTAACATTTTCCTTGATTTGACTGCTATAAACTATAGATAAGTTTTATATTTATTTATACTTTATGAACAGGCATTTTTATGACATATTTAAAATTATGTCTGTGTTTACAGTACTACACTATATTTTGATTATTTTTATATTGAGAACTCATAGGGGTTTTCTGTCTAGGATTTTATTTTCTTTTAATACTAAAGAAGCCACATAAAGATCATACTGATGAGTATATTCTTAACAAGTCCAATGTACATATTTTAAAATTTGAGCACAGGGCCGGATTAAGGTCTGTGGGGGCCCCTATTAAATATGGAGGAAATGGGGTTATGCGCAAAATAGGGACCGTATCGTTCCCTAAGCTTAGCGCTGTTTGTTAAATACTGAAAGGAAGACATAACCCCTTTAGTGAGTCCACATTACACCGCACATACTGCCCGACTCACATTACACCACCTAGTAGTGTCCCTTATTCATGTTATGAAACACAGCAGTGCCCCTTTTACACAATGCCCATGTTAGTGCCCCTTAAACACAATGTCCACAGTAGTAGTGCCCCTAATACAAATAATGCCCACAGTAGTAGTGCCTCTTATACAATGCCCACAGCAGTGGTGTCCCTTATGCAATGCCCCCAGTAAAGGTAGTGCCCCTTATGCAGTGCACCCATTAGTGGTGCCCCTTATGCAGTGCCCCTAGTAGTGGCAGAGCCCATAGTGGTCATGCCCCTTATGCAAAACCCACAGTAGTGGTGCCCTTTATGCAGCTCCTCCTATGCAATGCTCCCATTAGTAGTGCCCCACTAGTAATGCCCCCTGTTGTAATGACCCCAGTAGTAATGCCCCCAGAAGTAGTGCCCACTGTAGTAATGCCCCCAGTAGTGAAGCCGCTTACACGGAAAAAAAACAAAAACCTTACCTTTAGCCCCGCTCCCATGTCCATCTGGCTGGCCGCTCCTCAGAACTATGAGAGAGAAGTCATGACGTCTCTCCCACAGTGCACTGCACACTGTGGGAGCCGGAGCTCTGGTGTGCTGGCGATGCGGGGAGGGAGCCGGGTGCCCGCTGGTAACAAAATCTCAGTGGGCGCCCGAAAAATGGAGCCTCCCTGTTGCGCCAGGGTTGGTTCCGTCTCCCGTTCCCGTTTAACCCCTAGTGGGTGTGGTGGCCCCTTATGTGTGGGGTCCCGAGACAACCGCCCCTGTCGCCTACCCCAATGGCGTTAATCTGGTGCTGTTTGAGTATGATACAGCGATTACATGAACATACTACATTTTGCATAAATAACGCCAATTTTTTGTAGGCTTTTCCACTGTGAGAAAGTGTGTGGAGAAACAAAGATTATAATTGCAAAGCATACATACGCTTCCTATATTTCCGGAAGGTATTCTTACATAACCATGTTATGATGATTATATGAACTTGTTACACTGGGCCTCATTCAGAATTGTATGGCAACCCCATGGTTCATGTACAACTCTGAAGCATGTGCAAGACCTGTAATGCACATATGCAGATCGGTGTCTGCAACGATGGTCGCAGTGCCCTCTAAGCCATAGCATGAATGACATGCAGGAGGGGACGGCGACAGGCTGCGTTCTTGAAAGTGGGAATGTGTAGGCCCTATTTTCTAGGCGTGCAGAGGGTCAGGGTCTGTGACTTCGGGTGCAGATTTTCTGGCCTCTGTGGTGTGATTACATCGGATATTCTGCGTAACCTGATTACTCAGATGTCCAATGATCATGCTAGTGATCCAATGCTGCATCTCCACACGCAGCAGCGGATCACAGAAGCCAGCAGGAGGTGTCTATATATACACAATACGCCTCTTGCAGCTTTTGCATATTGTGATGCAGCGGCTGTGCTACAGCATACATCTCTGCATCAGGCAATTATACTGTATGTGATATACCTTTTGGAAGATTTCCCTAGTGTTAAAAATGTGTGGGAAATTTGAGGATATTGTTGTGTGAGAAGTACTTATTTTTCTCTGGCACTCATTTTGATTCACTAATACAATTTATTTCATTATTATTAATTTATCACTTTGTTCCACTATGCACTCCAATCCCAACTTTTTACATAACATCATTTTACATTAAAGGAGACCCACCAGATTCACAAGTACACATTAAACAAATATCTTCACATATAACAACTACATAAACAAGGTATATTTAATGTTTCAGCTGCACATTTTCACATGATCTACATGGAGTCAGAAATCATCCATGCAGCTACAACTAATCCTAATGCAGGGTACATAGCTGGCAATATATCGTAAGTGCATCAGTGGGTGCGCACACTCGATAGGATAGGTCTGTGGACAAAGTAGTTCAAAGACTGGTTGGGTACGGGGTGTCACCTGTCGATTGGTATCCTAACCCCTCCCTCCCCGCAGTCTAAACATAACCTCCCAGCTAGACTCCCCCCCCCCCCCCCCAGAGCCTGACCTTAACCTCCCCCTCCCCCAGAGCCTGACCTTTACCTACCCCCCCCAGGGCATAACACTAACCACGCTACTTACTTTTGGGATTCTGTTGCCGGTATTCTAAATGCCAGCATTCCACTTGCTATTGACTGCATCCCTTCACAGACAGATCAGGTTAGCCCTGCAGCACATATACAATGCGAATATATCTTAAAGATATATCGGTGCATCTGCATGTGTCTACAGCAAACCTGACGACTCCCGTACACTTGCTGCACTGACACTGACATCTCAACTGGGCGGGCAAATTTAAATGCCTGTCCTGTTGTGATGCCACCCCAGACATATCGAGCAGCCGACTGGTAAGTGAGCAGCCATTGGTAAGCTACACAGTCTGCTGACCGATAAGTTATCTAAATGTGTACCCAGCATAAGTGTTGAAAGTGAGTGCTGCTAATAAACATTGTGACATGAAGTAGTCTAGATTTGTAGGCAGATTTCTGAATGTGAGAAGAATCATCAGCTCATTTTCTGTTATTAATTTATAATGCATTCATTATTTTAGAAGACATAAAAGCAGCAACTTGTTATGTGACCAATAGAAGCCTGGACACTTACGGTTAAACACTACATTGTTGTCTTTAAAATCCTTCCATTGCTGGTGCCACTTAGAATCCTTGTGCAGCACAACTCCCATAGCTTCCCTGAAATACAGAAATCATTAACATGATCAGCATCACCCATTTAATTTTTGACGTTCCCAAGCTATGTAACCCTTAGTAGGAGTTACTAGGATGAGTAAAACATTCGGTATGCATAGTGTAAATTATTTACAGATATATTTAAAGTTATGAGGTAAAATCTGATTAACATAGATGTGTGTTTGAATATATAGCTTAAAAAGTGTTCCCCCACTCCCATATCAGAAGTGTAAAGTAGACACTGGATTAATATTTCCTTACCCATTTCAGGGTGTTTCCACACTAATTGACCACCCCTGCGCATTACATATTATATACACATATATATATATATATATATATATATGCAGTACGTGCAGGGTGGTCAATTAGTGTGGAAACACCCTTGGAATGAGTAAGAAAATATTAATCCAGTGTCTAATTTACACATATGATATGGGAGTGGGGGGAACTTTTTAAGGTTTGTCACCAGTATGGCGGCCATCTTGAAGTCAGCCATCTTGGATGCAACTCAATTTTTTTAATTGGGAGGTTAGTCATGTGACATATCAAACAGATCCAGAATGGCATAAGAAAAACATTGGTGTTCTTTGTTTTCATGTATCTTTAATCATTATCGAATTTAAACAAAGTTTATAGGATATGTTTGAAGTGCTGTCCACCATGTTGCAGTGTTAAGATAATTCTCTTTTTCCATTCCTAATGAACCTTGACCAACATGTCTGGCTGAATCTGAGCACAAGCATCAACAATATGTTGCTGCAGATGATAACGATCTTGTATCTTCACAGCATAAACTCGTTCCTTCAAATAACCCCACATAAAGAAATCCAACAGAGTTAATTCTGGGGATCTTGGTGGCCACTGGACTGGAACTCTACAGCCAATCGACCTATGGGGAAAGTGCACATCAAGATATTCCCTGACAATGAGGTGGGACACCATCTTGTTGGAAGAAATTAAGATATGATCCATCCTCCGATAACAATGAGGGAAAAATCTCTTCATCTGACAACCTCTTGTAATGTGCTGTTGTTCCATCAATGAAGAATGGTCCCACAATATGGGTACTTGACACACCACACCTTACCAACTGTTTTGCCGAGGCTACAACCCTACAGGCATCCATCAAGCAAGGGTTTATCTCTGACCAGTACATGTGGTTCGGTTTGTTTACCTTAACATTGACAAAGAAATTTGCCTCATCATTAAACAATACCTGGTGTGGCAAATGGGGGTTCAGTTGAAGTTGCCGTGTTACCCAGTGTGCAAACTCCACCCGACAGTCTGAGTCACCCTGAGTCATGTGTTGCAACATACAATACAAAGGGATGTGTGTGTCCCAAAACGTTGGAATAAGGTCATGTATTTTTGCCAATACACCACTTAAATTTGTTGCCAAGTCTCCGAGTGCCGCTGCTCGTTAGTATTACCACTATACCTTGTTGATATACAGAGGGCACTGGAGCGTGTGTATTTTTGACAGTGGAGTGCCGGTCTGACTAAGGACTACGCCTATAGTAATGATAAAGTAATGTTGGTATCAGTAAACACAAAAGAAACAAACTAGGGGTTTAGGGTAATTACATACAAGAAATATTGTTTGGCTATGTAATGTGACTGTTTTCTTAAACAATTTGTTAATGAAATGTGCCTAATGATGGAAGAAGAAATAAAACTTACCATTGCATGTACCGTACCCTGGAATATGGTTTAAGTGATGACTAATACACTATGTAGACAAAAGTGATTGGACACCCCAGCGCAAGCGAAACGCATACCATTGCACACGAGTTCCAAATGGCCACTAATGTGGTGGTTTCCACAAGAACACTTCTTAGGGAGGCCCAACCACTTGCAGTTCTACGGAAACAACACATGTTGATATCAGGACAACAATGCCACCTGTCATGTTTCCAGGATGACACTGGACTGGTATACAGAAAATTCGCTAACCAGGATGGATTGGCCAGCTCAGAGTCTAGATCTTAACCCCATTGAGAAATTCTGGGATAATTTGGAGAGACGGGTGCATTCTGTACTTAAGGCAGAATGGCAAAACATACCACCTCCTGTTGGTAAACTGTCCACAAGTTCCTGGACAAGAAGAGTGTCTGCAGTAATCACTGCATGTGATGGTCCAAAGAACTTATGTCAATAAAATCTTGTTGATCTATTTCTGACAGTCTCCAATAACTTGTCTACATACACACAGGCAGGTGTCACATAGCTGTCAAAGTAGAATTACCATCCTACATTGTAAGAGGGTTTTCCCAAGTAGGTCCATTACCAATATTTGGGTGGAGGCACAGATTTATAATGGTACACCACTTAACAGAAGGTTAAGGGTGGGTACATTCTATACACCAAGGTACTTGGTAACCTGGATTAAAGGGGGGTTACAGCTATAACAATGTATACATGTTAAGGTAAACCAAAACAGGAGCGGTTTCATTTGACTAAAGAGTGATTTGAAGGTGAAAAAAAAAATGAAACTCCATAGAAAAAGTGGGCAGTGGGACAGTCCCTAAAAATCACACATTCTGACAGCTTCAAATAGATTGTAGAGTAAAAGCTCAGAAACAATGAGAATAGTCAGGCTAATGCCAAAAGAGATAACATTGTATGTTTTCATCAAGAAAATTCAAAGCATTCTGAAGTTTCTATAGCAGCTTCTTTAAAGTCATGCTGCAATATTTCAGCTGAGAGATTGTGGAGTGCAGTCGGGAGGGAGCAATCAGCTGCCTTAAGCTGGGTACATATTCTTTTAATGCGTTGTTTCAATTGGAAGTCCAGACCACAGTGCCGATATGTGAGCACACAAATTTACAATTGTACATGCGACTGCCAAAATATCGAAAGAAAATGATTGTACCACCATACACACTCTCCCGATTCCAGGCAACACTCACAGGAGATGTACCAGGAAATAACATAATGGGCTGGAACAGGGCGTGATTAGAGAATAAAAACAAACCTCCGGGTAGGAGGACAGAACTAGAGTAGTCGCTGCGCCATTTTCTACTCATGTGTTTTGATGGCTGAATACCTTTGTTTGTTTCAATCCTCATCATGAGTTTGAGAAGGAAGTCCCATGCTTGTATTGTTACTGCTATGGTGACAACAATGTAAGCTATCATGAAGACAAAGAGGAGCAAGAATCTGAGTTACTGGAGGCGAGACACGTTCTCAGATATGGCTTTGGTTCAGGAAATAGGCGAGAACATCCCTGATGAATTCAAGAATTATGGAGTATGGATGGCCTTCTAAGAGCTTCTCCAGCAAGTCGCCCTGCTCCTAGGAAGGGAGGACACCTATATGAGAAGGCTGGTGGCTATGCTATGCTCTCTGGCTACTGGAAAGACACTGGTTGATCTGCGTTACAGCACTGCTATTTTTTCTCAAGCCCTGGGAGAGATCATACCTGAAACCTGTGAGGCCATCGATGAAGTTCTGCAGGAGCAATGCATGATGGTACATATAAATGAACCACACAGTTGTTGAATACATTTTTGTTAATTAAGAATCTACTAACCCTCCCCCTGGATGCACGATTGTTGCTCTTGTATCCTGGGCAACGGTCGTAACGTCTTCCGGCTCTCTAGTTGCCGGGGTAGCCGGTGACGCTGCTTCCGGTTTCCGAGATCGCGGATGGGGACTAGTGTGTGCACACTTCCGGTCTCGCCGTATCTGAACGGCTGGGCACACGCTCTTACAGGTGAGTGTTATTTGCTTGATTATGGCAGGTATAAGTATGATGGCAGTTACTCCTTTGTGTGTCCATGAGGAAGGAGTGTGAATCACGCAGATACAGCTGTCGGGCTGAAGGATGTGCATTCCCCTCTGGATGTCTGCACTGGCAGTTTTTCCACCCTGGCTTATTAATGTTGTAGTATCCTCTCAGTGAGTTACATGAGTGAATGCACTGCTGTATACATTCATGCTGCTATTTTCTATAAAGAATATATTTTGCATGCTGGCTCTCTGATATATATACACATACATACATACATACATACATACAAGGGTGGCACTCCAGATAATCGTACATAAAATGTCCAGGTGCCCTCCAAACAAACAGGTCTGACACCAGTCAGCCCAAATACATTTCCAATGCGGCGGCACTCTGCTCAATGAAGACAACCGGACACAGGGATGTCACCGACGTTTCGGAGCTGTTTATTGCTCCATCATCAAGGTCAAAGTGTATAATACAAATGAACACATATAAATACTTACACTCAACCACGTGTGGTCCACTCCGCCCGGCGTCCGTTATCGGGTCGCCCTGAGGTGACTTCATACTACCTGACCACCATGCCGGCGCCTACTGATTTTGCACCAACACTGGAGGTGAGAGGGACCCCCGCCAGCAGAGTCCCAGTTGCACGGACAACACGCAAAATGGGACCTATGACAAAACACAGACCAATAAGCTGACATACATACATACATACATATATATATATATATATATATATATATACACACACACACACACACATATATATATATATATACACACATACAGTCAGGTGCATAAATATTGGGACATTGACAGACTTTTCATATTTTGGCCTCTATTCACCACCACAACGGCTTTGAAATGAAACAAACAAGATGTGCTTTAACTGCAGACTTTCAGATTTAATTTGAGGGTAATTACATCCAATTCAGGTGAACGGTGTAGGAATTACAACGGTTTCTATATGTGCCTCCCACTTTTTAAGGGGCCAAAAGTAATGGGACTATCAACTCAAAAGCTATTTCATGGACAGGTGTGGGCTATTCCCTCGCTATTTCATTATCAACTAAGCAGGTAAAAGGTCTGGAGTTGATTCTAAGTGTGACATTTGCATTTGGAATCAGTTGCTGTCGATCTCAATATGAGATCCAAAGAGCTGTCACTATCAGTGAAGCAAGCCATCATTAGGCTGAAAAATCAAAACAAACCCATCAGAGAGATAGCAAAAACATTAGGTGTGGCCAAATCAACTGTTTGGAACATTCTTAAAAAGAAAGAAGCCACCGTAGAGCTCAGCAACACAAAAAGACCGGGAAGACCACGGAAAAAAACTGTGGTGGATGACAGAAGAATTATTAACAGTTGGCCAAATCAAGAACACTCTCCAGGAGGTAGGTGTATATGTGTCAAAGTCAACAATCAAGAGAAGACTTCACAAGAGTGAATATACCATTGGTGAGCCACAAAAACAGGAAGACCAGATTAGAGTTTCCCAAACAACATCTAAAAAAGCCATTACAGTTCTGGAACAACATCCTATGGACAGATGAGATAAAGATCAACTTGTACCAGAGTGATGGGAAGAGAAGAGTATGGAGAAGGAAAGGAACTGCTCATGATCCAAAACATACCACCTCATCAGTGAAGAATGGTGGTGGTAGTGTCATGTCGTGGCCATGTATCCCTGCCAATGGAACTGGTTCCCTTGTATTTATTGATGATGTGACTGCTGACAAAAGCAGCAGAATTAATTCTGAAGTGTTTCGGGCAATATTATATGCTCATATTCAGTCAAATGCTTCAGAACTCATTGGACGGCGCTTCACAGTGCAGATGGACAATGACCCGAAGCATACTGCAAAAGCATCCAAAGAGTTTTTTAAGGATAAAAAGTGGAATGTTATGCAATGGCCAAGTCAATCCCCTGACCTGAATCCGATTGAGCATGCATTTCACTTGATGAAGACAAAACTGAAGGGAAAATGCCCCAAGAACTGAAGACATTTGCAGTAGAGGCCTGGCAGAGCATCACCAGGGATGAAACCCAGTGTCTGGTGATGTCTATGCGTTCCAGACTTCAGGCTGTAATTGCCTGCAAAGGATTTGCAACAAAGTATTAAAAAGTGAAAGTCAGATTTAGGATTGTTTAGTTTGTCCCATTACTTTTGGCCCCTTAAAAAGTGGGAAGCACATATAGAAACCGTTGTAATTCCTACACCATTCACCTGATTTGGATGTAATTACCCTCAAATTAAATCTGAAAGTCTGCAGTTAAAGCACATCTTGTTTGTTTCATTTCAAAGCCATTGTGGTGGTGAATAGAGGCCAAAATATGAAAATTCTGTCAATGTCCCAATATTTATGTACCTGTGTGTGTATATGTATATACACACATACATACATATTATATATATGCGGACTGCATATCTTGACACATTCTGTATAAGCCAGCTGTTGGCATGTAGTGTATGAATACACAAAACAAATTAGATGTATGAGGAGGAAGTTAGATAAACATCTCATACATCACACTGGGAGCAACAGTAGTCAGACTCCTATGGCTAGTATCATGCTAAACTTATTAGTGAACAAGAAAAATATAAATATAACAATAGCAAATAATTGAGACAGATTACCTTTGGGTATCAATCATGTAAATATACCGGACTCATATTGCATCTCAATATACCAAGCCTAAAAAATACAACTAAACAAAATATAACAACAATGGCAGTTTAGAGAGACCAGCAAAACTCCACACCCTAACACAAAAACAAGAGCAATCTTAGTCTAAATAAACCTGCTACTAGATAACATCTAGACATCATATATAGCATATAGGTTGACCAATTATAAAAAGCAGTGCAATCCCAGACTCTCATTTAAGTCCTATGGGCGCCAGTGAGTCTAATCTAAAGATCCACTGAGATTCACACTGCAATAGTCTCCGTGATCTATCACCTCCATGGGGAGATGGTGGAATATGATCAATGATCGTATAACGTAATGTGGATAAATGATGTTTTTTAGCCACAAAGTGGCGAGCCACTGGCTGGTCACTATTACCCACAGTAATGGCCGCACATATAGCTGATCTATGCAAAGCCATACGTTCCCTCAGAGTCCTCTCAGTTTTCCCGACATATACAAGTCTACAAGGACAGATAATCATAAAGACTATGAATCTGGTGTTAGACGTTACCCGATGTCGTATGGTAAATCTCCTACCACTGTAAGGATGACAAAAGCTCTGTCATACGATTAGTGACCGACAGGTCAAACAATTAAGACATTTAAAGCAACCCAGTTTGAGATGTAAAAAAACTTTCAATCTTATCAGAACCCATTTTACTAATGTCAGTTTTAACTAACCAATCGGGTAAATTACGCCCCCGAGTATAACAGGGCATAATGCGAGTATTGTAAAGGTTCAATTCAGGGTCAGTGCTCACAATGGGACATAGCTTTTTCGTTGCCCCCGATACAATTACCGTATGGATGAAAATGATTAACCCACAGTAATCTATGTTCAGAATTCTCAGTAGTGACCTTAGAACTTAACAAGTGATCCCGGGGTATTGAAAGGGCCCTAGTTTTAGCTTGTAATAAGATGTCATCAGGATATCCTCTTTGGCTAAATTTAATGAACATTAGTTCAATATGTATTATAGCCATCTCCTCATTACTGCTAATTCTACGGGCTTGGAGAAACTGCGAGTAAGGCAATCCGTATTTTAATGGTCTGGGGTGGCAACTACCATGATGTAAAATGGTGTTTCTGTCTGTGGGCTTACTAAACAACTCAGTGGTAAACTTACCACCATCCATGTTGTTCATTAAATTTAGCCAAAGAGGATATCCTGATGACATCTTATTACAAGCTAAAACTAGGGCCCTTTCAATACCCCGGGATCACTTGTTAAGTTCTATGGTCACTACTGAGAATTCTGAACATAGATTACTGTGGGTTAATCATTTTCATCCATACGGTAATTGTATCAGGGGGGCAACGAAAAAGCTATGTCCCATTGTGAGCACTGACCCTGAATTGAACCTTTACAATACTCGCATTATGCCCTGTTATACTCGGGGGCGTAATTTACCCGATTGGTTAGTTAAAACTGACATTAGTAAAATGGGTTCTGATAAGTCTGAAGGTTTTTTACATCTCAAACTGGGTTGCTTTAAATGTCTTAATTGTTTGACCTGTCGGTCACTCATCGTAGGACAGAGCTTTTGTCATCCTTACAGTGGTAGGAGATTTACCATACGACATCAGGCAACGTGTACCACCAAATTCATAGTCTATATGATTATCTGTCCTTGTGCACTTGTATATGTCGGGAAAACTTACGGACCCTGAGGGAACATATGGCTTTGCATAGATCAGATATACGTGCGGCCATTACTGTGGGTAATAGTGACCAGCCAGTTGCTCGCCACTTTGTGGCTAAAATAACATAATTTATCCACATTACGTTATATGATCAATGATCATATTCCACCATCTACCCATGGAGGTGATAGATCAAGGAGACTATTGCAGTGTGAATCTCGGTGAATCTTTAGATTAGACTCACTGGTGCCCACAGGACTCAATGAGAATCTGGGATTGCACTGCTTTTTATAATTGGTCCACCTATATACTATACGTGGTGTCTAGATGTTATCTAGTAGCAGGTTTAATTAGACTAAGATTGCTCTTGGTTTTGTGCTAGGGTGTGGAGTTTTGCTGGTCTCTCTAAACTGCCATTGTTGTTATATTTTGTTTAGTTGTATTTTTTAGGCTTAGCATATTGAGATGCAATATGAGTCCGGTATATTTACATGATTGATACCCAAAGGTAATGTGTCCTAATTATTTGCTATTGTTCAATTTATATTTTTCTTGTTAACTAATAAGTTTAGCATGATACTAGCCATAGGAGTCTGACTACTGTTGCTCCCAGTGTGATGTATGAGATGTTTATCTAACTTCCTCCTCATACATCTAATTGGTTTTGTGTATTAATACACTAGATGCCAACAGCTGGCTTATACAGAATGTGTAAACATATGCAGTCCATATATATTATACAGCTTATTGGTCTGTGTTTTGTCATAGGTCCCATGCTGCACATTGTCCGGGTAACCGGGACGCTGCTGGTGGGCATCCCTCTCACCTAGAGTGTTGGCGCATCATCAATAGGCGCCAGCATGGTGGTCAGGTGGTATGACGTCACCTCAGGGCGACCAGATACCGGACGCCGGGCGGAGTGGACCACACGTGGCTTCGTGTAAGTATTTATATGGGTTCATTTGTATTATACACTTTGACCTTGATGATGGAGCAATAAACAGCTCCAAAACGTCGGTGACATCCCTGTGTCCAATTTTCTTCACTGAGCAGAGTGCCGCCACATTGGAAAATATATATAAGAGAGAGAGAGAGAGAAAGTGTAAAATAAATATTAATGAACAGTATTATAAATATAACTGTATAATCTTAATTGTTAAATCATGTGTAAATGTAAAACTGTAAATATATATAAAAAATGTCTGCAGGTTCTGATCGTATAAATTAGTATGGTGAGATGTTTGATAATAGAGATGGGGTGTCCCCGAACTGCCTATTACCGCTACAGTTGTTGGCAGTGGAGAGCATGCGAGCGCAGAAGGTGTCAGCGAAGGTATATCGTAGTACCCATATTGGGCATAGTTTATTGGTAGGTATGCGTTTGGTGGGGGCAGATTGTTCTTAACTCTGTCGGCTGGGTCGTAGGGGGTCATTTGTCAGCCTGGTATGCTGGGTAAGCCTACCTGTGCTGGGTTGATAAAAATACATAATTGATGATCCTCTCTGCCTCTACCTGGGTCGCACAATTCAAGTCCCGCAGTTTCTTCGCATAGGTGTTCCCCACATAGTTCTGCTCATCCTCGTCCATGGCCATGAGCCTGGTTGGCAGACTCTAGCAACTAGATAGCCACAACCTCACATTAATCCCCTCCTTGATGCGCCCTTTTGCGTTGAATAAGAACAAACTACATATTGCCTTAATTTTGTTTTTGTAGCCGACGAGGCTTTTGCACTGCATACTCATGTTTTAAAACCATACCACAAAGGTCACTCACTAAAGGGGCAAGGATTTTTAATTATAGGATTGTCTTGGCGATTGGTAGAAAATGCCTTTAGTATCCTCTGCAACAAGTTTCACATTTTCCATACCACCATTAACCTTAGGCTGGACAAAATAGATAAAGTTGGTATGGCCTGTTGTGTACTGCACAACTATTTACGCCGTAAAACGCATACAGTGCACTTTACGGCGCATGCTCTCTACCATTGAGGATACAGATTGTGCTGAGGAAGCAATAGGGTTTACTCCTTTTGTAGACAAATATCAGCAGAAACGCCAATGTAAAGGCAAAATGTAATGGGGAGGAGGTAATTTAATGATGTATAAGCAGTGTCATGACAGAATGGCATGATCTAATGTAATGTCGTAACTGCATGTTATTATGTACAACTGAATGTGTTAACTTTAATTTGTGTTTATCTTTTCAAATGTAGAACAAAACCAAATAAACACTTTAAACATGTGATATATCTTATGATTGCATGTGTACTTACAAGGCCACTTGAGGGACTTGAGCCACTCTAGTTCTGACGGAATCTGCGTTATTGTAGAGATACCCCACATTAACCGGTAGGTTGCATATGGACGGCCTTGCCATCTCTTGATCCACTGTAAATCTCAGCAGCTCAAAATACCACAGCTTGGGTACATACACCTCTGCCGTTCCTACCCCAGATTTCTTGGATGCCTTCATCCTGTTCAGCTCCTACTTGAACACAGTCCGCACATTGGCGATCTTCCCACGCACCCACTCAGCACTGGCCTCCGGAAAATATGGCTTGCTCACCCTGACTAGCTCCTCCAGTGCCAATTCCCTCTACTGCCTGTTAGAATACTCTTTGAATTTGGTATTCCAAAGAAAGGCCATGATCGAAAGTGCGTACACACTTTTAAAACATTGCAGTCGGCAATCAAAAGAACGGCCCGACGATTGTATAGGGGTATAGGGGGTGTACCCAGCTTAAGCCATATTTCGAAACAAGTGTTCATTGCATGTTTACTGGATTTTATAATAATTTGTTTCAGTCACACTAAGGGGTAGGTTCAAATTGCCTCAGATTCCATGCCATATGCTCATCGAAAGAACGTCCCGACGATTTTGAGGAATATTTTCATGATGTGCATCTTCAATGCCTGTGCAGCTCAACTAGAAACTGACATTTTCCTATGTTAAAACCTCTGAATATATTATCCATTGGGAGGGGTGTCCAGCAGTACTGCACTGTGTCCTGTAATTTTTACATTAAAATACAGATTTTTCCCTACTATTCACCTAGTCTGGAGCGGCAACTAAAATCTGCACTAAACTCCCAATGAGACCCTCGTTAACTTAATGCAGATTCCAAATCACGGCCAAGGGTTTTAATCGGTGTTTATCAATTTTCAGCCAGCTCATGACTAACATTCTCCCACTAAGCTAAGTTATTTACTGCGCATAGTTGCCCGGAAATGTTCTATTTTTCTCACGAAAACACAGGATCTGTGAAAGTCGCAGACCTATGTATTTTCTCTGCCGCGATTGAGAGAAAAACACCTCCTTATCGGGGATTTGGTTTTGCCTGCCTGAGGCAGGCGAAACAAAATCCCTGATAAGTGTCGGCTTCGGGGCTAATTGGATAGCCCCATGCGAGGTAATTAGCCACAGTACTTTACCGCGGCTAACTGGATACCCCCCTGTGTGTTCTACCATTTAGTATGTGTACTGTATGCAGGAAAGTAATACACACTCATTAGCTTCAAATATCTTTTCTTCTTTGGTTTTATCTCCAGAATATTCACTCCTCTTCCTTAATCTTGGAGGTGGGCGATATGGTCCAGTCTGTGCCAAGACACTTTCATCAATTTCCTTCTTGACTGTCTCTACACCCTACAAGAATAAAAATGTTTTGTTTTTTTTCGTTAAAGGTTTGTAATGAAATGTATTATGACAAGTATATTACCACCAATACAATATTGTATTGTTGTCGTTGCTTGGGATGTCTTTTGTGTATTGTATTATACAATACACAAAAGTCAACCCAAGCAACGACGACAGTTAAGGCTTACCTTTATTACAAATGTGTATTCAATGAGTAGAATCTCAGTGCTAATAATTCTAGTATCTGGAATCCTGATTGCACAGCTAATTCAGCCAGTTAGTTGCGGACAATACAAAGGCCCTTATGTAATAATCTGCAAGTTGCAGGAAACTGCGCAATTCTGGCAATTTTGCTTGTAGATTTAAAGCAGCAATAATTTAAAAGGCAAAACCTACTTTTAAAATATTTTTATATATATATTTTACTTATTGTTTCCAAGATAATTAAACTGTAGGCCATCATAACGGCAAGAAAGGCATAACAGAGACAAAAAGGATCAAAAGGAATTTTACACATTTTATAAAAAAAGATTATATAAAATTGGAGCAGCAACAAAGATTAAAAGGCAAACCATGGTCAGGTGTGGGGTGGGTGGGGGTTGGAATAGGAAAGAAAAGAAAGGTGGAGGCGGGATAGGTTGCCTGAAATTATTGCACACAACAAAATATAATAGAGAAATACTGAAATAAGAAGCAAAAAAGAATAAAGAGCCAAAGAGCTCACATAAAAAAAAAAGGCATGAGCGGAAAGTGAGGAAGGGTGTTGTGAAGGAAATCGTGAGATTTAGGATTGAGGTAAACTGTAATTTTTCCATTGCAGCCATATGCCAAATTGTATTTATGACTGCAGAGAGGCCAAACCCGTGATTCAGGATCGGGATACCCGGGATTGGCTTGGTTAGAAAAAAAAAAAGTCCCCTGCCCAGCCCCCACATTGATTTACCGGGCGGGCGGTGACGGCAGGGAAGCTACAGCATGGCAATGTAGAGGGGTAGATGGGCTGCGCAGCATGACCTCTGTCCTCACGTCACGTCACACTGCGCAATGCCGGGGGAAGGGGGAGCCAGGCAGCGTCAAAGCGCTCTGCTGGTGGTGCTTAGTGCTGCCCGGCATTTAAGGCCAATGCCGGGATCGGGACACCGCCGATTGATCCTGGGATTGACCTCCCTACTGCGGAGTGGGGAAGAGGAGAGGCAGAGTTTTTCCAAACATCAAACTTCAGGCTGCATTAATGATTTGGCTACCCAAATAGAATTTAGTTATATCTATGATTTTACATACAGCTAACTATATATTATGACTGGTAGTTTCATTTGTGTGTGTCTGGCTAATACATGCAAAGAGGATACGGTCAAAATACCGACAGTTGGGATGCCGGTATCCTAACCCTGTAAGGATACCGGAGTTGGGATTCTGACTGCAGGGATCCCGAGCGCCAGTATCCCGTACCCAACCCCATGCAAAGTTTTCTGGATTTCTATTATGGGGACAGTCTGGTAATACAATTAATATTTTCAATAGTGATCATTATTTTGGTCTGGCAAATGGTGTGTATACAATCCTCCTGCCAGCTTATAAGAGGATACTCTATACTAATTGAGTTATCCCATATATGACATTGCTTTATGTGACTGTTTTGAAATATTCAGATGTTTTACTGGTAATTTTTTGTTTCAATCTTAGAGCGTGCATGTATTTTTCCAATGGTCAGAGTCTCCTGTGCCTCTATTACATTCCTGTCATTAATGGCTTTGGCACACATTAGCTGCTCCATATTGCAGTAGAGGAAGTTGAGCTAAACACATGGCTCTACTTTTGTGGATCTTCAAATCGCACGATGTTGGGACTTCCAGTTACATAGCAACTGGAAATCCACACGATTACCTATAACAAGTATCCTGCATTATATTTGCAACCCTCCAGTAACAGTATTTATAAAAAAAAAAAAAAGAAAGTTTACATAAGAACAATTGTATAAAATAAACAATAAACTGCCTGGTCTCAAACCCATTTATTTTTCCAGATTTCTTATTCCCGCCCCAAGTTTAAAAAAAAAAAAAAAAATTGTGCTTTTTATACCCCCAAACACAAGAAATTCACGTAAATGGTATCAGTGTGTGTGGGGGCATAGCCTGGTCAGGCATGGAGAGACCAGCGCTATACAGCCTGTTTATCCTTATTACCTCTACTGCTGCCTCCTCCGGTCTCCTCTGCTTCTGTTCTGCTATGGTAGCCTGTGCTCTGGGCTCCGCTTCTACCATCTGGTGCGCCCAGAAGGGTCCTGACCTGCGCAGTCTTTCCTTGGTGTGGACCTGGTGTGTCCGTGCCATCACTGCAGTCCTTGGGCGGCTGTGCCCGTGTCCTGCTGCTGAAACTGCCTGGAAAGCTGGACGTCCCTCTGGCGTAACATGTGTTTCCTTTCCCCGCTGCCAGCTGAGTATCCCCCGCTGGGTGAACCTGCTTCTCTGGTCCCTGGTGGTGAGATGGGGGCTGCCGCCATCTTGGATTGTGGCTTCTCAGCGCATGGAGCTTCAGAGTTTAAACTACAGTACCAAACACTCTTTTCTCTCCTCCTGGAAAGCGGTTGGGGGGGGTCGGGTCACCTGTGTTCTCCTATTAATGTAAGTACTATATTTTATTTTTTTATTTTGTTTCCCTGGCTCTCTTTGCCTTATAGATATCACCCGTTGCTGCAGTGTGTGGCTTTACACTTTCCTGTTACTCAGCTGGGCTCTGTAGTCCCTCTCACTCTCTCTCAGCTTGTTGAGGAGCGTATTTTTGGATATTATCCCTGTGGTGCTGATTGTACTTGTGTTTTCTTTATTGCCACTGATTTTAAGTAGAAAGTCTCATGCTGTAGCAGCTGTGATGCTGGAAAATTTTCCACAATCTGCTACTGTATTGGAGCCTGTTGTTTCTTCTCTTGTATCGGAATCTCCTACATTACAAATGGAGCAATTGCTGCAGGCTGTTCCTGACTCTGAAAAGCATGTGACGGACCGCATAACCGATGCCCATATTGATGTTTCCGTTAGAAGACAAGATATGCAGAAAACGCGGGATCGCATAAGGGAAACTGAAAATCGCGTTTCCACACTTGAGGATACGGTTTCTCTTCTCCTGTTCTGGGACATTTGCACACTTGGGAATCTCAGATGGATGTTTTCCAGCAGAAAGAGGGAGATATCAAGGGATGACTCCAGCGCAATAACATCCACCTGGTTGGTTTGCCAAAAAAAGCACAGGGGTCTGACCAAGAACTTGGCTGTCTACAACCTTTGGACGCGATTGTCTTCACTCTTCAATTTGCTGTTAAGTGGGCCCATAGGATATCCATCAGGCCTCTCTGGGAATGCCGCCACAAACTTTCATTGCCAAGATCTTACATTATAAAGACGCTATACTGTACTGTGTCTGGCTAAGACCAAGTATCTACTCCTCGGAAGTGAAAAAACTAGGGAAAAATTTGTTCAGGTTAAGAGTCGTTTGCGGGACTTACAACTTCAATATACCATGCTCTTTTCTGCTTGCCTGAGAGTTGTATCCAGTGGCTGCTCTCATGTCTTTCACACTCCAAAGACTGCAGTCAACTGGCTTGACCTGCAAAAGTCCAGGTGTGGGGGTTCCTCTGGTTGAGTATCCAATGTATTATCATTTTGTGGTTTTATGTATGTTTTACCCTATTAAGTTACTATTTAGCAGGATGTTCTATTTATATATATTTCAACTATTTAATGTGTTCCTGCTTATGGTTTACTGTATTTTTATTTATTTTTCATGGTGATGGATGTTTGTCTGTTTTATATCCAGTTTAGTTTCATTTAGGAAATCTGAGGCTGTTCCGAAGTTCCTGGGCTGTCTGCACCATGTCCTAAAGGCTTATAATAGTAGCTGCCGCCCTTCTCTTTTATTTCTTTTCCCTTACCAAATTCTTTGCCAATATGTATTATTTAGGTAGTTGGTTTTTGTAAGTGTTTAGGAACTACTGGAGGTTCGATTGCCCTTCTGCATTTCATGACGACTAATTTTCTCTGGTATGTTAATAATTTTGCCTTGGACTTAATGACGAGATCAAATGGTCCTTGGTCAACTTAAGGTTAAGGGCCCAGGGCTGATTTGTCTACTAGAAACTCACTTGACACGTAGTAGGGTGTTGTCCATTAAATGGTCATGGATGGACTGGTCCTATCAGTCTACTTTTACTCTACTCTACTTTGGGGGCATTTTGTTTTCTCAGTGGGTTGATCCATGATTCCTCCTTTTGTTTATTTAGCCATTTATATTCCACCACTGTATAGTTCTGAGCTCCTTGCTGTGCTTTTATGACAGAATTTCCTACAGTCCCTGTTATTGTGGGGGGGGGGATTTTAATAAGGTCCTGGATGTTGAGTTGGATCAATTAGCAAGAGGGCCCACACCGTTCACGTAGTGGCCTCCATTTTTTCCCATCTTATTTCAGAGTTCGGATCAGTGGAAGTCTTACTTATCTTGTGGCGTTTTGGATCACCCCCCACTGCTGTTAACCCTTGATTTCTGTTTTTCTCGGTGTGCCTCCTTTTAGGGATTCCACCCCTTTTAAATGACACAGATGGGATCGGCATCACAACTGCTGGTTGCTTGGGATGGTTTTTGCTGCAGATAATGCCTGTTTAACTAATATTAGTGTCTCAGGTTAAAATTTTTACAAGAAGAAGATGAAAATTAAAGCAGAGAAGTCATGCCCTGGAACATTATATTGCCACACACCTTAATGCTGATAGGTTAGAATGGCTATTTGCTCATAAAGAATAGACAAATTTCCTCCTTGATAAAACCAGGAGTAGACTCCTCCGCGCATAACAAATTTATTAATGAATATATAATTATATAGTAGATTGATGACCTTTATAGCTTGTAATGGGTTCTACCCTTCCCTCTGCACACTTTGAGACTGATGCTGCTACTTATACTACCACACGGTCTATTGCTGGGGGGTTTTGGGATTATTTTATGGGAGTATATGATTCTCAGGTGCATTATTCTCCTGCTGACTTAGACTCCTACTTGGATCGGATTTGTTACCCACCCTTACTCCTGAGAGACAAGAATATTTGGACCCCCCCTTGCTCTGTTTGAGGTTAGTTCCCTGTCTCCCTCCATGGCAGAAACTTTGATTGTGGTCCTGCCCAAGCCTGGCAAAGATCCAGTCTATCTAGATTCCTATAGGCCTATTTCTATGTTATCTACGGACAAATATTTTGGGCAAAAAAATAAAAAAAGGTGTATTTTGAAGATTATTCATCCTGATCGAACAGATTTTATACAGGGAAATCGACTGCAATCTCTTATGTTTATCTTCAGAAGTGTGATGAGAACAGGGATGATGCCTTAGTGGTCACTCATGATGCCGACAAGACTTTGATTCAGTAGAAAAGCCATTTATTTTGCAGGTATGTTATTGCTTTTGTCTGGGCTGGTAAGCATCTTCTGCTTGAATTTAAAACTTTGTGTAGACCTTATGGTGATGATGGAATGGACCTTCCTGACTTTAGCTACTATTACAGTGAAAAGGTTTCTGACTTGAAAATAGTTACTTAGTTCTAATTGATTTCAACATGAGAAGAACGAATATGACATTTAAAACTCTGTTCGATCTCGGTTCCAAGATTAGCCCATTTGATGATGATATCTAGGGAATTGTGGCATTTAGAGTATAGGTTGGCAAACCTGAAAACAGGGATGCTGAGTTATTTTAGGCAATGTTTTGTTTATGGTCTGTGTATGGTCTCGCATCATGTGAAGATTAGGAGTGATCCTTTCATTCGTTTTGTGGTAATAATTTCCGTCAGAAGCCAGGATGTGCCAACTATACAAACATGGAGAAGTTTTTAAGAAGCCGAGAGGAAAAATTTAACTTCTGAGTTATGGTAAAGTTACAAAGGAATCTTTGTTGGTATGTAAATTTGTCACCTTCTTAAGGATGAAAACTTCGACCGAGTCCTCCAGATTAAAGAAAAAGCTGCTTGGGAGCCTTTAAAGGTGTTTTGCATAGTTTCTTTGGTAACAGAAGAGTTGGAAACTATGTTAAGATTTGAGAACAACCTTCTAGAAAAGTATCATCAATTAGGCTGCAACATTTCACGTAAGATCAACTTTCTTGAATCACATCTGGACTTCTTCCGAGACAACTGTAAATCACGATGAGAATTCCACCAAGACATTTCAGCAATGGAGTGACGATATCTGGGTAGGTGGAATGCTTCTATGCTTGCTGACTATTGTTGGATAGTGACAAGCAACAAGCAAAGAGAAAGCACCACTATTTGAGACAGTACTTTTCATTATGACTAGATTACTGAAGAACATATGGTGCAAGTAGTGCAGCTCAAAAACTAGAGAGTCAATACAAACATTCTGAAGTCATTCATTTTTCTTGACCTCAAATTAGTAGTAGTATGACTATTTTTTAGAGTGGTGTTACATGGCAGCTCAATTGTTATATTTGTGAGACTGGATAGTGGAGTCAAAATATGGGTATGATTGTTGGGCACTACTAGGCAGGGAGGTCCTTCCCTGTTTGTACAGGCACGTAAGGTTTGGTTAGCAGCACTAAGGGTCCTCTGGCCTATTGCTACGGATCCTTGTTCTCCATTATGAGGAAATAGAGCCGTTTCTGAATTGATTCGTTTGGAAGGTGGTTCTCTCTCTCTGTCTGCTAGGGTATCCACTCTGGGACATCCTTATCTTTGCAGATACTTTGCGTTTCTTCATGCATATCAGTACTGATTTTTTTGTTTCACAATCTATGTTCTATTGCTATTTACAGCTCAGACATGCACTGTATGCACAGTGAAATGGGGGCACTCCTACTTTGGTTGAATCACCCGTGTGTACTATGAAGCGTACTATCCCTTCCAAAAAACATATTTCATGAGTATATTCCTCCTTAGTCTTCGGTGCGAGTGGCTTGTCAGTATTGAGATTTAAATGGGAGAAAGATTTTGGCAACCTTACTTGCTGCCACAGTGTATGCCAGATTTCAGCAGATACAATTCTATATACTACATAGGGTGTATACTGGACTCCGGTGGGTCGTGGAAAAATTGGAGGTTCTGATTCTATGTTCTGTCCTAAATGTGGAGAAACATATGCTGATTTCTGGCATCTGCTTGGTCCGGTCCTCTAGTTGCTGAACGTACGTACGTACGTACGTGTGTGTGTGTAGTGCGAAAGAATAAGGCGCTCAGGTATATATACATTTTAAAAATCCTTTTTAGGGATTCAGTGCAACAAACAAAATAAATATATACAAACCCTTCCCAATTTAATGGGTGGCTGCTCTTTGCAGTAAAATGTGTATAGGTGAAACTCACTTAAGTAAAATTAAATTAAAAATCAATTTAAAAAGTGCCTAAATAAAGTGCATAAAGGGACAAGAGGATACAGAGACTTATCTTATAAGGGAATGATCTTCAGTCAACTGACCATCATTTGAATGTATATGGAAAAAAAAGAGCATAAAATCTCACATAGTGTATACCGTATATAAAGAATGTCCAGTGGAGATAATAATATACATATGCAAATAATTTAGGAACACTTAGGCCCCAGACATATAAAACCTCCACAATAATTTTAAATTTATATATTTAATAAAAAAATTCGGACAACAGACATACGGTAAGTAGCACACGTATAGGAATAAAAATAAAAACAGGCTGATCTGTCCATATAGGTAGTCCCAATGCGTTTCATCTCATGACAGAGATTTCATCCCCACTATGTGAGGTTTTATGCTCTTCTTTTACATATACATTCAAATAATGGTCAGTTGACCGAAGATCATTCCCTTATAAGATAAGTCTCTGGATCCTCGTCCCTTTATGCACTTTATTTAGGCACTTTTTAAATAGATTTTTACACTAGTAGGCGCTCTTTTATCTTTACTTATTTTATATAATTCTACCTATATATTTATGAAATGGAAGCGTCCTCTGAAATTTGATCAAGTTAGGTCCCTGTGGCGATTCACTACCTACGTCCACGTTTCTTCTCTCTAGCGGTTGATTTTATAGGTTACTGGTTGTTTTTGTCACCTCAGTGCAATATATATCTGTGCTACACAACTTATTCTCAGTCATTACTGACTGTTCGCATCTTGATTGTTGATAGTTTTCTCTGTACGGTTTCTGTTGCTCTTCAGTAGCTTGAATTTAGTTGATCTCAAAGTGTACTATTTGTTTGTCTAGATTTTGTCAAATGTTATTTCTCTTTTCACTTGTTTGTATGTATTTATAGGTTTTGTTTTTGAAACTAAATAAATATATGAAATTAAAAAGGTATTTCATTGTGTTTATTGTTGTTCTGCAGGTATCAGAGGCGTGGCAAGTTTGCTAGTTCAGTGACCAATTCGTCATCCTATCATCTATCACATTATGATGCTAATAGAGGGACCTGCCCATGCAAACAGTATTGTACATTGGTTAAAAAGGGTTATCATTATATGATGTTTTAAACTTTATAGTGATAATCATTCCATACTGACTAACTCTTGAGCAGGAATAATTTATAGGAGGGAAGTATGCTGCCAGTTCTTATTTATCTATAGTAGCAGCACAGGTCAAAAAGTTCCAATTCTGATCTCGGTGATCAGTGTCAAAAGCCCAATTTGGTCACACATATATGTAGCTAAACTGAATGAGATCTGGCAATTCTTAGGCACATCACTTCTAGAATAATGGTTATTTGTGCAGACCACACACAGAGAATGACACAGGAGACATCTTCTGATCGAACTGAACAATTTATCTGATAATCGCTGAATCTCTTTGAGATCACTTAATTCCCTTTGCCTCTATGCTACCAGACTTCCATCATTTAATTTACTTTAACTAATACAACTATGCTTCCTAGTTTATCTGGTAAAATGGTTGATATTTCAGTATTGACATTTCTAATCCATTGTGATAGAAGTGTGCCAGAACACAGATTCCATAATACACCTTCCTAATCTCTACACAGATTTCCCATCCTCCCCACTGCAAACACTCTGCATGTTTTTTGACTTCCAGCCAACATGTTTACACACACCTCCAACCGCCACCACCTCCATTAACTCACAAAGTATATAAATCAATGTACACAGATATATGCGCCATGGAGAATATATGCCCAAATTAATGAGTTCATTGAAGTAAGATTACCTGAGAGATGACTTTGAAAGCAGCTGTTTTGCCAAGCTTCTCCCCTCCCTTGCTTACAGACTCAGCTGAGTGTTTAGCCGTTTTTGCAGCCTCTTCTACTCCCTCTCGGATCTTGCGGCCAAGGTCACTCTTGCTAACTTCATCCAAGCTCTGCAAAAGGAAATCAATTTAAAATATATTAAAAAATAATAATAATATTTAGGTGGGTTGTTAAAGTCTCTCCAAACACCAATTGGGACACACACAGATAAAGATATAGATATATATATATTATTTTTTTTTATTATTTATTTATTTCAGTGTTCTCCCCAGAAACTTTTTCCAGGTTGGTGGGGGCCTTCGCAATAATAAAATGTTTTAAATCCTGACCTTATAATGATTTAAACTTGAAATAATTTATATATTAATTTTCCTCTTCTTCTTAGAGGCCCCACTTGCTGGCACCAAATAAATTATTATTAATACAACCCTCAGATACTGTCCCCACTTGCAGGCTACACAGAATATATTTTTTTATACAGCTCCACAGATACGGGCCCCATTTGCAGGCTCCCAAATACTGTCCCCACAGATTTTTTTTGGGGGGACACTGTGGAAAAATGGCACAAGGGCCGGTAGAAATATGCCCCTGGAGTCATTATTCCTTATGAAGTATAAGTTTTCCTCATTAACACTACAGTGATTACACCAGAACTCAATAGTTTTACAGCACATTATGCATATACGAAAAAACACGTATGTATTAGCTGTATATAAGAGCTTCGGGGAATTTAGCACAGCTATCTGAAACAAGACAACACTAGTGTGTATGGGAAGAGAGAGCTTACAGTAAGTTGTGTAAATAGTTAGTGCACATACTGAATACCACATGCTCGTCAGCAGTAATACTGGAGTGGAAGGAACATTAGACTATGCTACTGCTTCCGGCATAGTACAGCCCGGTGTCCCCGCATTATGCCGCTCACACCGGCAAAAGGTGCTACAGGTGACTGTGTATAACACAGCGCAGCAGCAACTTGTAACCGGACAGCTGATTGCGCCGCTCCACATGGGCAGCAGCACTGGGGTAACCACAGGAAGTTCCCGCAGGAAGCAGAGCTGGACCCTGCTCCACGTGGGGACGGTGTAACTGCCAGCAGGTCCCCCGGAAGCGGCACATTGGTTCCGCTCTCAAAGTGCATGTGAACAAGGACACGTTGTGGGTGACCAGGGACGCGGCGCGTTAGGGTAAGGGGAAGTGCCGGGCGATGCGCCCGGAAAAAACAGCCTGAGAACACTGTAATTCTCGGTCACCGGAATGAAAACTGATATAGGGCATGATTCAGAGCTGAACGCTATTCCGATGTTCACTCAGTTGAGCGATTATCGGTGGTCTGTACATGCGTTCCAGTCGTATTGCGCACGCTGAGGTCCGCTTGCGATGTGACCACACATCACTCCCGGATGACGCAGAGGCCTGTCTGCACTTCGCATCCAGCTGGCTATGAGGTCTGTCCACACTGTTCCTACTCTGTGCTGTCAGTGTGTTTACTCAGCATGCTAACACTCAGGCTGCACACCAGAGTTCCCTCCAAAACTCAGTATGGTCGCAGCCATGTTGGATTCAGTCACCTGACTCCTAGACCAGCGGATCGCAACATCCCATCCCTGGGGATCCACCCTATAAATTCCATTTCCTGGCCCATATGTCAGTACAACTCTGTGCTGAGCTCCCAGGCACTCTGTATCTGAACGGTTCCAGTCCGTGTGATTCCAGTTCCAGTCTGTTTGCAAGTCTCCATTCCATCTGTGCTCCAGTCTGGGTTATCCACTGAGACTTGCTGCTAACTACAACCATCGGTTCCAGCCTATATCTACAACCATCGGTCCCAGCCAATATCTCCAACCATTGGTCCCAGCCGATATTTCCAACCATCGGTCCCAAACCGATCCAGTACTTCAATCCATTAACATCAATTCCAATCTGACTGTCTCCAAACCTCAGTTCCAATCAGATTGTATCCAAACATGGTTCCAATTTGATCCTGCTTCATCAATCCCATATAATCAATTCTACTACTATTCGATTCTACCACTACAGTTCCAATTCAATTTCCAGTCTAATAAAGTTGTTCCCTACTGTCCTCGCCTTTGAGCTCATCACCTCCAGCAGTTCCACTGCCTCTTATCTTCCCTCAACGCATGAAGAAGTCCTGGTTCAAGCCACCCAGATTCATGCACGCCTCTTCAGTTTCCACTTCAGCCTCCCACGCCTGTTCCAACCAACTCCAACCCTCAGGCGTGAAACAGTCGCTGAAAATGATGGTTCAACATGACTGCCCCTTATACTCGGAGACTGGAATCTGTAGTGATCACTAACCAGTCCAGGGCCAGAAAACTCAGGTTTTTCCGTAGGGGTCCACCTTAGCGACTTTCTTGTCTCTGGGGACAGGGTGCTAAATTGATTTTATAGTTGATGATTGGACCTAGACCAACTCATTAGAATGTTTAACAGAAACCTCCTGGAATGCAGACTTGCATATTGGACTGCTTCAAATATAAATACCATATTCACTAGTAGTTTCATACAACAGAGAACTGATGGGCCTCTGAGCCTCAAAATCTTTTTGACTAGGTTTTGAATGTCCCTGATCTTCTGGTAGAAAAACTCTGGCCAATGTTGAACCTGAGGCCCAAAAATTCCATCTGTAGACTGGGAACCAACCTGATTTTTTTCCAATTGATAACCCCATCTGTGGTACTGCAAGACGTCTAGTGCCCTTAAAAGGTTTGCCTGCAGCACAACCTCTGAATCTGCCTTGAACAATAAATTGTCTAAATGAGAAATCCATCTTTAGTCCCACCCTCCTTAGGAGGCCTGCTATGACTTTTGTAAAGCTCAAGGGGCCGTTGCTAAACCAAAGAGTTGGAAATGCCTTTCTCCATCTCTGAAACTTAGTAAACTCCGATGGCCTTTACAAACAAGCACATGAAGATAGGCATCGGATGTCTATACATGCCAAAACTTTGTTTATCTCCATTCCATTTATGACTGACTTTATATACTCCATTCTGAATTTCTATAGTCTCAGTTTTGTATTTAAATCCTTTAAATTAAAAATGGGTCTGAGAGTCCCATCTTGTTTTTGGACTAAAAACAGACTGGAATAACACTACGTTTCTTTGACAATTTGGTACTGGGATGATTACCCTAGATTCTGACAAACCTTTATTGCCTGACCTAACTCGAGACATTTTTGACTGTAGCGTGGCCACCTTGTTGAAGATAACCTTTTCGGTGGTGGTCCCGAAAGATTGATAAAGTAATTCTTTCTATTATATTCGCTACCCACTTGTCTGAGGAAGATATACTCCATTGATCCTTGAATGACAGCAGATGGACACCTACCCAAGATATCGTGGGCGTATGCCCTGCCTGTTATATTGACATCCTGGAGCTTGGATATCTGTTTCCTCTCCCTCGGAATGAAGGTAACTGACCCCTGGCCAATAAGTACTGGGCAGCCTGCTGTTTAAAAAATATGGGCAAAAATGTTGTCATTTAGGCCAGTGCACTATTAGCAGAGAAAATTTAAAAAAAACGGGGGGGGGGGGGGGGTTCGACAATTTTTTTTTTTTTTGTTGTATCCAATTAAACCCCAGTCCGAAAACTTTCCGTTTATCTCACGAAAATATGTTCTCTATTTCTACAAAGTCCATAGGGTTCCACAGGGGTATAGGTGATGACGTCAGGCATCGGGCACCATAGTTAAGTTTTCAGCCTCCCAGGATGCACTAGGGTCCCCCTCCTATACCCCGCCCCCGAGCCAAGGCATCTCAGTTACGTACCAAGCCATAGGCCGGAGGAGGAGAAGGAAGAGAGAGAAAAAAGATCTGGACACACACAAGAATCACATTCTCACCAGAGGGAGACGGAAAAACCGGTGACCAGAGCAAAGCCCATCTGCAGCACAGGTGCGACAGGGCGGGAGTCCTGTGGAACCCTATGGACTTCGTAGAAATAGAGATAGCAAGGGTAAGTTCCTGTGCTTAAAGGAGAATCCGCCGCCCGAAGGAAGCATCCGGAGAAGCAAAGGTGTCAAGCGCGTAATACCTCACAAAGGTATGGACAGAGGACCATGTGACAGCCTTGCAGATCTGGACTGCAGAGGCACCACGTCGAGCTGCCCACGAGGGACCCACAGACCTAGTGGAATGAGCCCTCACAGAGGATGGAACTGGCAGGCCTTCATGAAGATAAGCTTCTGAAATGGCCATACGGATCCAAGCTGCCAAAGTTTGTTTTGAAGCAGGCCAACCCTTTTTACGGAAGCCATAGAGGACAAACAAGGCGTCCGACTTCCGAAATGAAGAAGTGCGGTCAACATAAGTCCTTAAGGCCCACACAACATCCAAAGTGGCCTCATCCACTGAAAGACCAGGTAAGTTAAAATACGGCAAAACGATTTCTTCGTTAATATGAAACCGGGAAACAACTTTGGAAAGAAATTCAGGACGAGTGCGCAGCACTGCCCTGTTCCCATGAAAAATCAAGAAAGGGGGTCTACAAGAGAGAGCCCCTAAACCAGAAACACGTCTGGCCGAAGCTATGGCCAGAAGGAAAACAGTCTTAGCTGTTAGCCATTTAAGATCCACTGAGCCCAGTGGTTCAAACGGCGGTCCCTGGAGAGCCCTCAGGACCACAGCCAAATCCCAAGGCGCCACAGGTGGAACAAAAGGCGGCTGAATTCGCAGAACACCTTGCATAAAGGTGCGCACATCAGGGATTGTAGCAATCCTACGATGGAACCAGACAGGGCAGAAACCTGCACCTTCAAAGAAGCAAGGCGAAGCCCATGGTCCAGTCCCGCTTGTAGGAAGGCTAGTACTCTAGACAGACGAAATTCCCGAGGTGCATAACCTCACGGCCGACACCACTGGAAAAACGTATGCCACACACGATGGTATATTCTCGCGGAAGACGGTTTCCGAGCTCTGAGCATGGTTTGCACTACAGAGCTGGAAAAAACCCTGGACCTTAATATGGCCGTCTCAACAGTCACGCCGTCAAAGACAGCCGAGTCAGGTCGGGTGAAGACAGGGACCCTGTGACAGAAGGTCCGGTCTAGCGGCAACGGCAGAGGACTGTCCACGGACAGACCCTGAAGGTCTGAGAACCAGTGCCGTCTGGGCCATGCGGGAGCTATCAACAGAAGCGTCCCTCCTTCCTGTTTGAATTTCCGGATTACCCGCGGAAGAAGGGAAAACGGAGTAAACAGATAAGCGAACCGGAACGTCCACCGGACGGACAGAGCATCCACCAGAGACGCCTTTTCGTCTCTTATGCGAGACCCGTACACCGGCAACTTGTTGTTGTGCCGGGACGCAATGAGGTCGATCTCTGGAAGACCCCACCTGTCCACCAGCAGTTGAAAAACGTCCGGGTGCAGGGACCATTCCCCCGGATGAACGTCCTGGCGACTGAGAAAGTCCGCCTCCCAGTTCAGCACTCCCGGGATGAATACTGCTGATATAGCCGGGAGATTGCACTCCGCCCATACCAGGATTCGGGACACCTCTACGAGAGCCGCCCGACTTCGGGTTCCTCCCTGCCGATTTATGTAGGCCACGGTGGTAGCGTTGTCCGACTGGACCTGCACTGGGTGACCTTGGAGAACCCGATGTGCCTGCTGGAGAGCATTGAACACCGCGCGGAGCTCCAAAATGTTTATGGGAAGCTCTGCTTCTGCCTGAGTCCACCTGCCCTGGAACAAGTGTGGACCCGAGACAGCTCCCCAGCCCCGAAGACTGGCGTCCGTTGTCAACAGGACCCAATTCGCCACCCAGAACGGATGACCCTTGTTGAGATGGGTCGTCTGCAACCACCAGGCTAAGGACAGGCGAACCTCCGGAGTGAGCACCATCGTCTGGGATTTTAGAGACTGAGGCAGCCCATTCCATTTGGACAGGATCAGGTGCTGCAGAGGTCTGGAGTGAAACTGGGCATATTCCACCATGTCGAATACCGACACCATGGAGCCCAGTAACCTCATCGCTTTATGTGGAGACACCCGGCGGCTCTGCAGACAACTGCGCACCCTCAACTGCAAGGCAGAGATCTTTTCCCCCGTCGCAAAGATCCTTTGCTGTCCGGAGTCCAATAAGGCTCCGAGGTGCAGAATCCGCTGACACGGGATCAGGGTGGACTTCTGCCAGTTTATTAACCAGCCGTGCCGTTGCATTACCGCAATGGTCAGGTCCAAGTGGCGTAGAAGGAGCTCTGGAGATCCTGCCACCAAGAGAAGGTCGTCCAAGTACGGTAACATGCGGACTCCCTGCAGCCGCAGGGAAGCCGCCATGACCGCCATCACCTTGGTGAAAACACGTGGTGCTGTCGCCAGGCCAAAAGGCAACGCCCGGAACTGAAAGTGGTCGTTGCGGATTGCAAACCTGAGGAACTGTTGATGGCGTAAAAGAATAGGGACATGCAGGTAAGTGTACATCCTGTATGTCCAACGACACCATGTAGTCCCCAGGTTCCAGCGCAAGAATGATGGACCGCAGGGTCTCCATCCGAAACTTCGGCACCCGCAAAGACTTGTTGAGAGCTTTGAGGTTGAGTATCGGACGATACGACCCATTGGGTTTCTGCACCAAAAAGAGATTGGAA
Source organism: Taudactylus pleione (assembly GCA_031769625.1). Taxonomy (NCBI): domain Eukaryota; kingdom Metazoa; phylum Chordata; class Amphibia; order Anura; family Myobatrachidae; genus Taudactylus; species Taudactylus pleione. The sequence goes on along the minus strand of JAUIMM010000345.1, from coordinate 404,428 downwards.
TAGAAACCCTGGCCCCTCTGGGAGAATGGAACAGGCACTATAACTCCAGCCTGGAGCATAGTGTGCAAAACCTTCCGCAGTTCCAAGGCTTTGTTCCGGTCTGATGGCAGACCCGTGGTGAAGAATCGAGACGGAGGTCTGTGCCGGAAGGAGAGGGCGTACCCGTGAGAAACCAACTGTCGTGGTGACTGACCAACACCGGGCAAACTGCAGCAGGCGGCCGCCCACTTTGGGATCCCCCAAAGGGAGGCCCGGACCGTCAGGCCCCAGGCTTGTCATCTGGCTTAGGGGCCGGACGCCTGATACTCCATGCCTGCTTCCGGGGCTTGGCCGATTTTTTGGGGCCAGCCTGTCGGGGAAAGGATTGTGCTTTAGGCCTACCCTGGGCCCTATAAGGCCGAAAGGACGACCTACCTGAACCGGAAGGAACTGCAGCAGACGGGAGACATGCCGATTTGGCTGCCGCCAGTGTGGCTACAATTTTGTCCAGGTCCGGACCAAATAGAATTTCTCCGTTAAAAGGCAACGCTTCCAAGCTCTTTTTGGAATCAGCGTCCGCCTTCCAAGATTGCAACCATAAGGTGCGACGAGCAGCCACAGCTGCTGAAGAAATCCGAGATGCCAGGGTACTGATATCCAAGGCCGCTTCGTTGATATAAGTGGCCGAATCCCGGAGATTGCCGATCAACTCAGTCTGTTCAGCCGAACAGTCGGAATCGAAGGATGCCTCCAAAGTGTCAGCCCAGCGCTCCATAGCTCTGGCAACCCGACAAATGGCCATAGCCGGCCTAGCTGCCCCCCCCCCCCCGCAAGGGAATAAACGGACTTTAGGCAGATCTCCCCCTTGCGGTCCGTAGCATCCTTAAGGGAAGACATGGATGGCATGGGTAATGTGGCACTACGGACTAGGCGTGTCACATGAGAATCCACCTGTGGAGGGGATTCCCACTTAGAAAAATAATTATCCACGAACGTATAAGCCACCGCCAAACGCCTCTGCGGCTGGTATCGTTTGCCAGGCTGTTTCCACGCCTCCTCTAAATGGTCCACCAACTGACCCGAAAGAGGAAACACTGTGACGTCACCCTTAATATCCTTAAAAAAGGCATACTTAGATTTGGACACCGGAGGATCTTCGTCCTCAATCACCAAAGCTGTGCGGACTGCCCGAATAAGTCCAGGAATATACACCTTGGACCTAGCGTCCGACTCCTTAGTACGGAGAGGTTCCTGGTCGGAAACATCCAGAATCTCCCCATCATCAGACGTCACTTCGTCATCCTCATAAGGAGCAGACAGAGACGCCACCGGCCGCTTATGTGGCCGCAACACAGACTCCCCTTGTAACACAGCTGTACAGAACTAGTCAGGGAATTAACCCACGCAGTCTCCTGAGAGACCGGGGGAGGGGAAATAGGGAGACTGTGTGGTACCATCAATTGCCTCGGGAAACCCTGCATGGGTGACGATACCACTAACTGCTGGGACAATCCCATCTGTGAGAACGCGGGCTGCGGAGCTAACTGTCCCACCAAGGTTGTAAGCGCCTTAGCGAAACAAGCCCAGGGTGGCTCCTGTACCGGTGCTGTGACCGTAATTGGCCGCGCCAATAAAAAACACTGCCGGCATAGCCCCTCCGCGCTACCCTCCCCCTCCGCAATAGGTACTTTACACGTAGTACACTGAACCTGGAGAGGAAAGTCACTCACAGACATGATGGTGGAAAGTATGTGACCCCTCTCACCAATACTTGTTAGTATAGCGAGAGACCACCCTGCAGCACCGCACCGCACCGCAAGGGCTTTAGCAGAAAGAACAGGGACAGTGATAAGGCTGACAGTAAAAAGTTAAAAGTACAGGCAGCAGCGCTAGCACAGTCACATACAATGCACAGAAAAATAAATCCTGCACTATCAGCGCTGATACTCAACTACACAGACACAGAGTCTGGTAGGACACAGCGCTGCATACACAGACCTGACCAAGCGGAGGAGAGGTATGCGGGGGGACCCAGACCACGATGCCTCCGATCTTAGGCTTCCAGCAGCGTTCACCATGCGTTCTGAAGATGGCCACCGAGGAGCATAGAGGAGGCTGGCCTGGGGGAAGAGCGCTGCCACAGGGCCAGTCGGCGTGTGCAGAGAGGGCTGTGTGCAGCAGGGGAGGCGCCGGCTGTGAGACAGGGAAGGCGCGCTCCCCTGGCATGCATTTAATCCCTGGGACGCCGCAGCGCTACCGCTCTGCCGCGGTCCGCTGTCCCAGGGGAGTAGTGGAAGCGCAGGTTAATACCTGGCCCCACGCTGCAGCCAGTCCCCAGGGAGCCCCCTGCCTGGGGACTTTTGGACCATGTTCAGCAGGGTCCCACCGCGGGACCCCTGCTGCTTACCTTTGTCCCCCTTAGATCCGGCCATGGTCCAAAACATCTGGGGTCACCGCTAGCTGTGACCCGAGATGCTTACCAGCATCCCCGGATTGGTACCAGCGTTCTGGTACCGGCGGGGGTGTAGGGAAGACAGCATGGACGTCAGTACTGACTGTCCATGCTGTACTTCCAGATGTGCTGCCACAGCTGCAATGAAGAAAATTTCAGGGGCTCTTCTAAGCCCCCCTCTAGCAGGTGCATCCGACTCCGGCCAGGCACCAAACGAATCTGAGATGCCTTGGCTCGGGGGGCGGGGTATAGGAGGGGGACCCTAGTGCATCCTGGGAGGCTGAAAAGCTTAACTCTATGGTGCCCGATGCCTGACGTCATCACCTATACCCCAAGGTATCCTGTGGATACCCTATGGACCCTGAAGTAGAAAACATAGGATCCGTGAAAAGTCGCAACCTTTGTATTTTCACTGCTGCGGAAAAAAGGGCTTCTTATCACGGATTTGGAGATGAAAGGGCCAGCAGTTGACTCACAGTAGTGACACTACTCAGTACTAATAATGAGTCTGAGCGACTCATTATAGTACGCCATTACGGCGTGTCGCCCAGGCAAGTAGCAAAGGGTGGGGGGAAGAAAGGCGGTGGTGTGGACAGAGGGGAGTATCTTTTTCCCCCTTCTCCTCTGCTGTGGCTGAGGGATATAGCATCTGATGTAGTGACATCACTGCGCCGAGGCTCAAGGTTTCAACTTTTCAGATGCAGTAAGAGAGAAATGTGATGACGTTATCATGGGACAACTAATAATTAATGACAATACGTAGATCTAATTTTTTACTTTATAAAAGGATGGTGAAACTGGGAAGCACAAAAATTAGTCCTTTGGGAAACATGTCTTTCAAAGTTAGTAAAATGAGGAAAGGGAAGATCAAAAAAGTTTGGAAAAGGCAGGGGCTGGGAGTTTGGTGAGTCTGCAGGAAGAAAGCAGTCAGCTAATGTCTATGTTTTCTAAGTGTGTATACATTTTATATTTTTACATCACAGATAAGCCACCATCATATAGTAGTCCCATGATACAAGCACAAAATAGGTGTCAGCAGAAGAGGGGAGACATACCAGACAAAATATTCCCTGTAAAGCACTGCAGAATATGTGTGAGCTATATAAATAACTGGTAATAAATAAGATAGAAGAAAATGGGTAACGGGCAGGTGTTTGGAGAGACATTGGGGGACGTCTGTAGATACTACAGGGTACTACTGCAAGTTAAATTACTGAAGGTGCTGCACGCCCGCCCTGTAGCGGAGAACAGGGTGATGGAGGGAACATTTTCATCCACTGTGTAGCATGTGGCACAGGAGTAGTTGAGTATAGTACACCGGGCTCCGGAGCACTGCATCACCCAGTGGGAAACCAGGAAAGCCAGAATCAGCACAGCGACTTGTCCAATAGTGTGTAGAGCAGACGCTGAACTCAGCAGGAACATGACGGCTTCAGCATTTTAACACAATACATCATGTACAATGTTCTATGATATTGACCTCAATCAATTTTCTAGCTGTAAAGAAATATCTCTATGTCTGAACAAGTTACCAGGACACTGTATCATTGCATGTAACTCTACCTCTTGATAACAAAACAATGTACTGACTACAGAGGTTAATAATCACCAATTGTAATGCACAGTCAGAAAGTCTACAAAAATGTTAATTCTGCAATATAGTATTACCACACATTCTGCATGCTGTAAAACTGATGGTGACATTGTTAGCACTTTATTAATAGTATTTAGTGCGTCCATCAGTGAAAAGAAATAGGTGGTGAAACCATCTTAATGTTACCTCTTTCACAGTGTCCGATATCTCTCCAAATCTCTTTTTGAATACCTCTGATGTCTTCATAGTTTCAGATTCTATTGTTTTCTGTCATTCAAAAGAGAAAAATACATATAATAAAACCAATGGGGGGAGGTGGGGCTGAAATGCAGATGATAAAATGTATTTATATGAGGGTTATGCAAAGCCTGTTCCGTAAATTATCTTGCCAACTATCCACATCACTGAGTATTATGCAGTATTATGCATTCATGGGTCTTCTACTAACCACAACTATATGTAATTATCAAACTGAACAATTTGGTTCTCACAGCCACTATGCCAGATAGGATTTTAAACTAAAACAGTGACTAATGACATGACTGGTATTTGCGCACACAGCTCCCAGTCACATGAATAGATCCCTTCTGTCCACTTTACCATTACAAGTGCACAAAGACAATCAAGCCAATACTCCCATTACCAATTACACAGGAAATAATGCACATTAAAAGCATTTTAAGAAATAAAGCAAAACATTTAAAAAGACTGCAAATATAAATTGGAAACTATTTAAATTATCTGTAGCATGTGCAGTATTCTGATTGAAATACATTTTGTTCAGGAATGTGTGTGCCCTGTGCAAATAAAAAATAAAATAAAAACTGATAAAAACGAAGAAAAATTCAGACAAAAAAAAAAATGCAAAAAACACACACATTCAAATAAGATAACCATATGACTTAGTTTCACTTTTATAGTAACTGTGTAACATTATATATAATCTAGTACACCCAATTACATTAAAAACAAAAATGTGCTTCTTGTGATTTATTTGTATATGCCCTTGAATGAAATGCTATATATATATATATATACACAAAAATGTGCTAGAGGCCCACAAATATTTTACCTTTTCAAAGCTACACTTGGGTAAGGATGGAAAAAAAATGTAGAATGCAAGGGTTAGTAAAATGATTGGTACAATCTTTTAGGGAACCAAGTAAGATATACACCAATAGAAATGACAGCACATGCTAGCTAGACACTAGCAGTACCTTTTCTTCTACTCACTCACCTGGCTCCTGGAATTTGTCTCGACCTGAACTAGTGGGATATATTATCAAATTATAGAATGATCGCCTGCATTTTTGTGTGATCATGCGCTGTTATAAAGGAGTTCTGGCTGGCTGTACGGACCTATATAACCAGGGACCTGAATTTATCCCTTTGAATTAGAAATGGGTTGGGCATATCCACTCTACCCCTCACATTCACGATCCTATTCAAAGGGTACTTCCATACTATTAGCTAAAATAGCGATGGCAGCAAAAAAACTATATTATCACAGTGGATCTGTACGGATACTATCCCATTAGCTTTGTTACTACCTACAGTAGGTCAATTTATCTTTATCAAATGGACTGGATGGAATGTTCCCTAGATGTGGAGTCCACAGCTAACAATTTTTTCTTGATCTAGGCTCTATATGTCCATACATTGTCTCCCCGTATGAGAGAACTCACTAGAAAAGTGAGTTTCTCTAACTTCTTGGTGCAATTTAGAATTGTTATGCAATGGCTCGCCTCCCTTTTAAGGTTATACATGCTGCAGCACTGTCTTTGAATGTTAGAGCACTGTTGTGGCTCCCTCTCCTAGTTGCTATATTTAGGCCATTCCCCGATATCAATCCAGGTGTTCTTGAACTCCATCCCATAGAGGGTTTATTTTTGTTAAGCTTTCCTACAGATTGTTATGTATACCCACCGGCTGCTGTTTTGTTATGGCGCATGACTCAGAAATCTAACACCAAAATACTGTAACACTAATTATTTCTGATCTGTTACCTAATTTTATTATATTTTTGTTTCTGTAGGGCATTATACTGCTCTATAAAAATATAAAAACAATATTACAGAATGACAAAGTACAAATTTATAAAATACAAAACTCCACTAAAGACGCCAGGGACATACATATTTAGTAATGGATGCAAATACAAGTAACTGTTCGGGAGCAGGCTAATTTTCCTGGGCTCCTAGTGCTGTTTGAGCCGCTGCTTTGTCTCCCTGCACACTATAAGTAGACGTTTTGGGGACCCAGTGAAGCTTCTCAGGATTTGTACCAGCGAGCTGGCAGCATTGAGAAGTCGCAATCCCCGTATGGTATCAGCTGTAATTCCTGAGCTCCCTGAGCTGTCTGTACCGCCGCTCGGTCCTAGTGGATGCTTTTTGTACTGTGGTAAGTAGCTTAGCGATGTCGGATATTGAATAATAAGCAGGTAGTAAGGTAAAATGTCTGGATCAACGCGTTTCGTTCACAACTGAGAATTTTTTCTACCTGTACAACCAGGCTAACAGCATACACTAGGACAGAGCCACGGCATAGACAGCTCAGAAACTACAGCCAGGTTCAGACATCGAATGCGGTTTCTCAATGCTGCCAGCTTGCGGATAAGAACCCGGAGAAGCCTCGCTGGGTCCCCATATCATCTACTTACAGTGCACACAGAGACAGAGAAGTGGCTCAGAGAACTAGGAGCTGTGCATTTCTCCAGAGAATAGCGCTACAGTGGCTGTGGCAGTCCCACTATCATAGCCTGCTTAATCAGAGGATGATGTACAGTTTTGGAGAACTTGTACCCACTAAAACTGGACCAAGCAGGTACCTTGTGACTATTGCATATTCGGGACAATAATTATCCATGCTTTATACTACTCCCATGAAATTGCACAAATAATAGATATTATACTCTCCATAAATGTCTCTTATTAGTGGGGTATTTTATATAATTTGGACTGAAAGATTATACCTGTAAAGGTGGAAATTAGTATTTATTATACATTGTTACAAAAGTTACATCTTTTTATTGTGTCTGTATATGTGTTTGCTTTTGTTAAATGTTTAGAATTTTTTTAAGAGTTTTTTTTTTTTTTTACACAGCGCATATAAACTTACAAATTTCTTGCGAGCTTGTTGCAGTGCATCGGATTCCTCAAATTTCTTTGCTTCTTCTCTAAATTTTTTAATATTTTCTTCCATCTCTTTGTTTTTTGACAACTCTTGCTTGATATTATCAAGCAGCCCAGCAAGAAATCCTCTTCTACCTTGAGATGAATAGTACCGAAACTAGAGTGAGATAGATAAGCAAAAGGAGTTCTAGCATTATTTCCTTTTCCTATTATTGCAATGTCTGCTATTACTATAGAAATGTAAAATACATGTGTGTCCTCATACACTGTTGCTCAAGTCGCGACAAACAACCCTTTTCGGCGCTCCAGGCGACTCAGCTGCACATAGCATAAAACTGGAAGTGGCAAAACTACTTTGCTAGATTACACTGATCAATTTGATGTGTAACATTTGTACATCTTTATGCAATGGAGCCTGAATCTGTGTAATGCTGGGTACACACGGATATATCTTAACGATATGAATGATAACGATATTGTTCCATGTGTATGCAACGAACAACCAACGATGCTCGCTCCTGCTGGACGATATCGATAATCAATGCATGCAGGCCAAGCTGGACGATATCGTTAGGTCTCCATAGGGTTCCGCGATCGTTGATCGTGGGTCATTAATGGTTGTTGGATGTGTGGATGAACAATATTGTTCACCTAGCACACCAGGATTTTTAAAGGAAGATCGTTCAGCGATATTGTTATCGCTGATGATCGTTCCGTGTGTACACAGCATAAGAAGAGCTCCAATGCAGCGGCTGCAGTCTCTCATGCCAAGATCCATTGCAATTCATCATCTGCTACTTTGTATGTATTTAAAACGTATTACAGTGCGGTTAAGGTCACAGCCCAGCTTCTGTAGTACACAGAGAGTGGTGTTTTACTGCATCTGCGATGCGAATAAGACACAACATTTTAAAGAAAAGTACTGTATCTACGCCTCTCAGAGCGTCTTGGTCACGCGAGGCGCTAGGTGTATGAGGACACGTCTGTAAAATACAAATAAAAATAGCAACTACAATAAATACTACAAATTAGGGATTTTGATTTATTGAAGCTGTATTTTTTATTATTTAGCGTTCCCGCTAGGCTGTTTTAGCGGGGCGCGGCGCAAAAAGCACCCTGCCCTCCAAAAGGAGGGCAAAAAGCGCCCTTCCCTCACAGCCTGCGGGTGCCGTCTTCTGCGTCCCGCGGGTGGAGAAATGTGTGGTGACCCGGTATCTATTCTCCCTGTCTGCAGCGCTTGGGGGCTGCCCGGCGTGTCCGTAAGTGCCGGGCACGCCCCCAAGTATGACGAAAAACGGGACGTGTCTTAGACACGCCCCTTTTATGGTCACGCCACCTTTTTGGACGCGTGCGTGCACAAAGTTGCCCTCTCTAGCTCCAGCGCCCTGCCTGCCGCCGGAGCTAGAGTGAACACTATTATGTTTGTATTTAATTCTAGGAGGTACAGTGAAAAACTAAGCAGTACAACTCTGTTGTCCTAAAAAAATGTATTCACCTAAATGTATATGGGAGAACACATAAATCATATATATATTATTATAACGAGTAGCAGTGTCGGACTGGGGCATGAAGGGCCAACCGGGGGAATGCAGTGATAGGGGCCCTTTCTTAGGGGTGTGGCTAACCATATTAGTAAATACTTCTAGTGCATGCATGATAATACACCAGATTAATAACAGCAATGCATTGTAGAAAATACACCATAGTCCTGTGCAGTATAACGTAACATATGTATAATTCAAGTGCACAGTCTGGAGGGGGTGGGCCCTGAGGCAGTGGGGCCCACCGGGGGTTTCCCCTGTACCCCTGTGGGCCAGTCCGACCCAGACGAGTAGAAAGACTGTGGCATTATGAAACGGCCACATGATGATATTAGGCAGAAAACAAAAAGCCAAAAAGCAAATATTAATGGTTGTATAGTTCAAATTCCTGTGTGCCTGGAATTGTCAAACTCCAAAGTTTACACTTTCATATAAGCCACTAAAATAAAGTACTTTTGTTTTCCCCTCTACATTACAAACAGCATAAATTCCACATCAATTAAATAATGCTTACATTGCTGTTCAGCAAAAGGGGTATCTGGATTATAGTTAAAAGGTCGACAATGTCTAGATAGATACCAAATGTTAGACAGGCAATAGGTCGACAGGAATAAAAGGTCGACAAACAAATGGTCGATGCTTTTTTTTGGTCCTTTTTTAGGGTTTGGCACTTACCACCGGAGGGTTAGGGTGAAAATTAGGGTTAGAAAAAAAATAAAATATGTTTCGACCATTTGTGTGGCAACCTTTTGTCCCTGTCTAATATCTGGTGTCTATCTAGACATTGTCAATCTTTTAACTGTATATCTTTTATACTACAGCCAGCAAAATGTTGGTTCAGAATTCAAGTCTATTCATTTTTTTTTCCAAAATATTTTATTGGTAAACTGTATACATTAATAAAACATATATAATATATAATGTATCACAATCAAATGTATAAACAGTTACAAGTCTATTCATTTGTGCTTCTTAATAAAGGGAACAGGGGCATTCACCACCAGTAATTATCAAATCTATTCTGGAATGGAATTATTTGAAATAAGTGCTCAAAACAAATTACAATTAAGGTTAAATCTAATAGATCACATAAAGCGTGCACATGTATTGTAATACTAATCAATAACTAATATGGAATTTAAAAATACCTAAAAAAAAAAAAAAAATGTATTGTATAAAGAATATATTTTCTAGAGAAGGTGAAACTTTTTAGTATGAATTTTTTTTTACACAGATGTTACTAATTGATTGCACCTGATTTGACATCCATCTTCAAATATAAGCATATTTTTGATGTTATGTTATTCAGTCTGCCTGCATGCCTCTGACTGTACTGTCTGGAGTCTTTCTTTAAAGGACATGCGAGTGCCGCAGTTTTCTGCTTTGCTAGAGAATATTATATATATATATATATATATATATATATATATGATACCCCCATAGTTATGGGGTTACCCCTTAGTATATAAGGGGGACACTTAGGTGTTCTTGAGCCCCTGTCATTTTTTTTTTTTTATTTATTATATATACACAAGATCATACAGCACCATTGGCCCCATAGGATAATACAATGAACTTTTGCTGACCCTTCTCCCTCGGACCTTACTGAGCATGTGCAGACACGGAGGTAGAAAGTGCCCCTTGGTCAGCGACCCATTTTTGGAGGGAAAATCCTGCCCCATTGATTGGTAGCCTGGGTGTCCAGGCAGAGATCCCTGTAGGTGGCCTGTTGCCGAGTCCCCACTGTCCACTCATAGATGCCGGACCGACAGGGAGGAGAGTGAGGGAGAGCTTATAAAATACCTTCCTCTAGGGTGTCAGTGCTGAGTCTGGGAGGAATTTCTGAAAAAAGGATTGTCTGTGAGGTGCTTCTGTGGAGTGTCCCTGGATCTGTACAAATATGGGAGCAGTAACCCCTCTCATTTATTCTGGATTACAAATACTGCACCTGGTGCTGTCTGTAATGAGTTGCTGTGGAGTGCCCTTGGAGCTGTAAACATAAGGATGCTATAACTTTTATGTTTGCCCTGGATTACAATTACCAGACTTCACATTAGCCTGGAGAGCTACCTATCCAATCTGCCAGGAGATGTGGTCTGATGCTGGATGAGAGTCCCTGGAGGAAGCTTGCCTGGGGATTTGCATAGAGCACCCTGCTTTGGAAGAAGCGCCCTCTGAATAAGGACTGCCTTCCTAAGTGCCTGTTATCAGGAGGAGCCACATTTGGAAATCTGCGCATGCTGGGAGAGAAGAGGAGCTGCCTGGGAAGGAGGTCTCATCGCTCCATCGTCGCAGATGAAGCCCCAGCTGAGGAAAAGGTCCCGCCAGTGACGAAAACCCTGCTGGCACCCGCATGGGCAGAAGAAAAGACAGCCCCAGAGGAAGAGTGCTTCAGGACCCCTCCTGCTGCTGTTTGTTTGCTGGACGGAGCCCCTGTGGAAAGGGATTTTGCATGCAACTAATATCTCAAAATTTCTATGACCATATAGTCTTCATATATTGTTGCAGGTATTATTCAGTGTGCTGAGGTACAATAGGGGGTTAAATCCTCCTTCTTTTTCTACTTAGTATGACCCCTCCCTTTCATGCACCTGATTAGTACTGCTAGATTGATTGAGCAGCTGCCATTTTTGTTTGTTTGTTATGAGTTGCATGAAGGAGCCAGCATTAGTAGGGCATGCTGGTTCTAGTAGTGCTAGTTGGAGTTCCCAGGGGTGACTCCCAGGTAAGCTGGCTCTCAATTTGGATGCATTTATGTATGTGCCTTTATCATGAGGCCTTACATTTGACAAAATTATATATGTGCCTTTATCATGAGGCCTTATAATTGGTATATTTTACATTTGGGGTGAGCGTTTGGGCGTAGGGCCCCCGGGACTGGTCTGGCTGGGCCTCCTCAGGGCATCACCACTTAATACACATAGTTGCTTTTCACATCACCTTTTATGTTTGTTTATTATTCATGTATTTTTTCACATATATTTTAACCCCTCATTCCACACTTAATGATTACTCACACACAGCTATACTTTACACTGCACTGTCACTCTTTTTCCATTTTCGTGTGATGCCCTGGGGGGGTCCTGGGCTGGACGTTTTTTGGGGTGCACTGCGCCCCGACGTGAACCCCTCAGTGTTAGGGACTGCTGGTAACAGAGAAGCCGTGACGTGGCCCAGCAGCCTCCCATGTATTTGCAAATGCATGCAACTAATATCTCTGAATTTCTATGACCATATAGTCTTCATATATTGTTGCAGGTATTATTCAGTGTGCTGAGGTACAATAGGGGGTTAAATCCTCCTTCTTTTTCTGCTCCTTGTAAAATACCTGCTGGAGGTCTGCAGCTGGGAGCTCTGGTGCGGTGCTGTGCATCCCAGAGTTGCCCTGGACATCGGAGCAGGCTGAATAGCCACTGCCAGGGGTGAGATCATACCAGAACCTCCCTATACTCTGTCCCTCCACAGCTCCTATCTTCCCTCCACTAAGGCCCTGCCCCTCTGTACACCTATCCTATCTGGGTCCCCTGGGTCTATTGCATTATCCTTTACCTTGTGGCTAACTATGATTAGGTTGGGAGACTAGGTTTTGTGTAAAAGCTGGGACCGGGGGTTAGAATCCCACACAACTGGGTGTAGAAAGGAGTCAGTGTTTTAAATTGGGTATAGTGTGTGAAGTGATGAAATAGGGAGAAAGTAAAAGATAGGTCACCCCCTCTTTTCCCCAAGAGTTGCATTGGTGGCCATTTTCTTTCCTGTGAACCTCTGGCTCATGTCCAGGGGGGGACGTGCCTTATGGGTGTCGGCTCATGTCCGATGCCACTGTGGGTGATGTACAAAGTATTTTATGTCTAGCTTTAAAGTAAATGTAATGCCATGTGATATGTATTTGGCTCTGTTTACTGTTTGACTCGTGTGTTAGCTAAAGGGTTGATAGTGGCCCTCCTCTGTTATAATACTCTGTAAAGCTGTTCACTGCTCGCTGTGTTATTATTGTCAATGCTGATTAATATTTTGCTTGCATTAAATGTTTGAGTATTTACCCGTATTGGTGTTGATGTAAATTGTTTCTTATACACTATTTGGCCCGGTAACCATTTCAAAGACCATTCATGCTGATGTAATGTATATTGCTTGTTTATTTAGCCCTGTGTAACCCGGCTGGCAATTCTGGTGATAGTAATTTGTGGCATAGGCTATTAGGAAGACTGTTGTCCCTATTTTCTCAAGGCCTGTGTTACATTATTGCAAGTGGCCAGTGAACTACTGCTACCAGCATAGCCTCAGTTGTCCTTATTTTCTCAAGGCCCAAAGACTGTGTAAGTTACTGCAAGTTGCCGGTAAACTACTGCTATCTGCATAAACTGTTAGCCATTTTCAGCTGATGAACTATATTTTGCATAGACTATTTGTTGTTACAGCTGGTGCACTACAAGTAACCTATCCAACCTGTACGTGCATAACCCTGCTTGCAGCCATTTATTTTGCATAGACTATTTGTTGTTACAGCTGGTGCACTACAAGAACCTATCCAACCTGCAGGGGCATAACCCTGCTTGGAGTTAACTGTTTGCATAGACTATTTGTGGTTACAGCTGGTGCACTACAAGAACCTATCCAACCTGCATGTGTTTTCCCACATTTTTCTCAGCAAAAAGGGAGCGTTAACCCAGACTGTATTTCACAGCTATATAGACTGCCGGAGCACCATTGATTCAAGCTAGAATTGCAGGTTTCATATTTAGGTCTCTCATTTGTTTTTTTGGTAAAGTTCTGCAGGAATTGTGGTTCTTGATGGTTTCACATTGCTTGCCAGCTGGGGTCACCGGTAGATGACGGGGAGGTAATAAATAAATACCTTGTCATTGAATAGTGTAATTAATTTCATTCCATCTGTAAATGGTTAATATCTCCTGTCACTTGTTATTAATTATTAACAAATAATAAAATTGCGTTGCACCTTCCCTCCTGACTGGTCACTGTGTCTGCAAAAGGGGAATTCAGGCTTGTCTCTCTGTCAGGGTGTGTCCTATCTTAACACGGGGAAATCGGCCACCAAAGCAATCCCAACACACCTGAACCTGGTGCAGCACTGTACAAACCAGTCAGTACATCACACATTTTATATTTATATTTATATATATATATATATAATTTATATTATGTTACATACAGGTGTGGCACGCCAGGCAATAATACCAGGGTAGGAAGAAAATGTGAATACAGACATTAAAACGTTGACTTAGCAACGCTGCCCTACCCTGGTATTATTGCTTGGAGTGCCACACCTGTAACCTCTAAGTCTGTGGAGGCACCCAGCGAAGTAAAGTGGTGAGGAGGAGTGCCGGACCCTGGTATTTTTGATATATATATATATATATACACATACACATACATACATATACACACACACACATAAACAGAGAATATCAAGTGTGCAGTATGTGTAACGGCTTTTTAATATTTTTTTTGCCTATGCGAATGGATGTTTGTGTCCATGTTACTGGAGGTTTTATATACTACATACTGTATATTGCTCAGGTTTTTTAAAAGATGACTAATAAGGTATATTTTAGGTATATAATGTCAAAATATTTAATCTTCTAGTGTGCCGACACGCAAAGTCCTTTTCTTTTTCTTCCGTTGCTATGGTAACAATTACATGACTATGGGAAGCATCACTGACTGTCCAAGTAAAATAGTATAATGATTAAATTAGTAATGTACAGACAGTATTTTTCTCACATATATAATTATTTCCTTATGTATTAATATTTACCTTTACCTGTTGCAACTTGAGAGCAGGGAGACATATCCGAAAAGGACTGCTACTACTCCTTATAGGTATACAGTGCCAGACTGTTGCAAGCCTTTGCCCACCAGTAATCCACGTCTAGAATGATGGAAATAAGTGTCAATACTGTATTAAGAACATTTCACGTTTTTTTTTATTTTGTAATTTTAAAAACAATCCCAAGCAATATTTGTTATCGCGGAGGTATAGATGAAGGGTGGGGGTCCAGACACATTGAATCTACTACAAAACATTCCTATGGATAAATGTAGCGAACAAAGGTGAAAAACACCTCCTCTAGCCTATAACACGTCATACAGCAAAATAGGAGGGTAGTTTGTATCATCTACAGATGCGCCCACGAAAACCTATTCTCAAATTGCGTGGCACACCACAGACTCTCTTAAAATTTGCATCTTAAGTTGCGACTTTTTATCTTTTTTCCTTTGTGACAAAAATACTATTTGTAAGTATCTAGTACACTATAAGCAAGTTAAGATGCAAAATTCAGAGAAAAGTATGCAATTTGGGTAAAAAGGTAAGAGAGTCTGATACCAGTTACCTACGCCACACATCGCTATGCTTGATCTGCAACTTCATACTAATTATTTTGCAACAAAAATACTAAATTTAAGTACCTAGTACACTATACGCAAATATGCATGCAACTAATACAAAATTTAGGAAAAAAAAAAATCAAGCCTGGGAATCGCTACCCGAGATGAGTGCCAAAGTTGTGCCATATGGTGTATAAGGACACATCTGTAATAAAGGGGTAGGCAACCCTTGGCATTAGTGTCACAAGGTAACTCAAGGATGTTTTGAGTGGCACTCGTAGGGTCCGCCCTTCTACTATTTGGTATGCTCCTCCCCATATAGTCTACCCTTGATGATATGCACACACTAACAGAAAAATGTGCTAAAAGAAAATGGAGACATATAATAATAATTTTATTTATATAGTGCTTTTCTCCAGCAGGACTCAAAGTGTTTTACAAAAATCAAGAACGTAGTACAGAGGTACAGAAAGGAAGAAAGAAAAAAGATAAAAAATACCAATGAAAATTATACAGGATTGTTGTAGCCATTTTAGATAAGAAGTACCAAGCATTATCGATCTTAGATATGAAGGTACTAGGTGAGGCAGCCTTCTTGGGCGCAATATATAGGTTACACTGGATGGAGTAGAGTAGGCAATGCTTTGAGGAGATTTCACATAATGGGGATGTATTCATTTGAGATGCAGAGTCCTTACAAAAACATGAGATCCATGCATTGTTCATTCCCTCCACGAGTGTACCAGCAAGGCAGCCATCTTGGGCACACTACATAGGTTACAATGTGTGAGAAACAATAAATGGAACTAAGCGATATACAGGTAAATTAAATGTCTAATACGATACACACGGCATGAATGGTTTTATATGTTGCCCATCATGCCCATGAAGGAACTAGCCGAAGCAGCCATCTGGGGCGCGCTACATTGGTTACAGCTTGCAGAATGCGCAATTATTAGAAATATAGCACAATAGGACACCAAAGTCTGCTTCACATGTATCAAAAAAGGAAAAAGGAGTCTGCTCCACCTGTATCATAAGAAGACAGCAGTTTCTGCTCTGCCTGTGCTATAATAATAGGGCCCTGGAGTTGGCTGCACTTCCATTACAGTACCATAACACCACACTCTGCTCCAACTCTATAATAAATACCATCATTACCTGCTGCCAGTCACAGGGAATTCCGGTCGGTGCATTCCAAAGCAGATATCTACAACATGGCCGCCACTGTGTGTTGTAGTCAGTGTATCCCGAGACACAGTAGCCTCATCATCACCTTGGGAGTGTCAACTAACGAGAGTTATTGCGTCCATGCAAATGAGTGAAAGTTGCTGCCTAGAGAGGAGGAGGGAGGGTGTGTGTGTGTGTGTACACACATACGGTACCAGTCATAAGTTTGGACACATCATCTCATTCAATGGTTTTTGTTTATTTAAATTATTTTCAACATAGTAGATTAATACTGAAGAATTATATTCCATATGTGTTCTTTCAAAACTATGAAAAGACACATATGGAATTATGGCCCTGATTCGGGCTATTTTATTTTTTTTTAGAACGGCCTCCTGGCCGCTCTCATAGCTGTGGGTGACCACCCACAGCTATAGCGAGCGGCCAGGAAGATGGTCGCGATGGTCAAGACCAACGCGACCATCAGGCTTGCGACGAGACCATAGTGGTAGGGTCTCGTTGCCGCAAGCCCCTGAGAGATTTCGGCTCTAACAGAGCCGAAATCTCTCCCACTGACATCACTCGTGATGTCAGTGGGGCTGCCCCCAAACTGAGGCGTTCACATGGGAACGCCTCCGTTTGGACAGCCACTCCCCTGGCCCGCCCATCAAAGGGGGCGTACTGTCACTCAACATCGACAGCACGCTCTCTTT